>CM065717.1:74159295-74166795 GCA_033310375.1 Conus canariensis | reverse complement strand
TACAAAACTTGAACGTTTTCATTCCTTCATTCAGACAAATTGTTCAGTGGCTGTCTAAGGTACAGGATAAGTGGTTAGAATATTGAACTGTCAGTCTGTAGGTCGTTGGTTCGCGCCTTTGCATGCAGTGTGAAGACAGTTTTCGGACTTCACATGTCAAACTTCATGCAAACTCTCTATTGTGGCCGAGCCCCTCATCAGTGGTGAGTATAGTACTAGTACTACCCACGTAGAGAATCCCTCGGACACGCTCGTTAGAGAGCTCTCGTGGCTTAGGATGGTACGTTAAGGAAATTCATTGACAGACAAACAAAAACAGGATACACTCAGACAGGATCCCAGCACCGCTAATAAACATGGTGAACTTTCTCACTGTAAAAACACTGACTGACTATACGCATGACTGAGTTCGGTGTGTTGGCGAACTCACGGACCCCCACGGTCACAACCAATCTTCATAGGACGGTCGGACAGCAAGAATGCGAGGAACGGACACTAGACGTTGGGACACCCGGAATTTCTCTCTCTCTCTCTCTCTCTCTCTCTCTCTCTCTCTCTCTCTCTCTCACACGCACACACACACACACACACACAAGGGATTCTCTCTCTCTGTCTCTCTCTCTCTCTCTCTCACACACACACACACACACGGGACTCTCTCTCTCTCTCTCTCTCTCTCTCTCTCTCTCTCTCTCTCTCTCTCCACACACACACACACACACACACACACACACACACGAAGAGAGAAAGAGATACACACGGTCAGAGAAAACGATCGCCAAAATAGCGTTTAAGATTTTTAGACTTATCCACATAACACACGTTAGTGCGCGCGCGCGCGCGCGCGTGCGCGCGCGCGCACGCACACACACACACACACACACACACACACACACACACACACACACACCACACAGAGAAAGAACCATTATTAAGGAGAAAGGGGGGAGATTTTGTTTTGTTTTGTTGGCACAGTATCTATGCAGGCTAACCAAGTATTCCATCAACAACAACGAAATCAACACCAGTAACAAAAACTAAAGCAATAACAACAACACCAATAATAACGATGATAATAATAATAATATAGTAATAATAATAATAACAACAATAATAATAATGCTCTAAACGACCAGCAATTCACTAGAAGTAAACCTATAGCACACCAAGGATATGAACTAAAACAAAGTCATGTGTGTTTATCATTACTACAAAATACAAGAACATTTAGGCTTACCTCCAAAAACCACGGAACTTTGGTACACGATCTCCTTCAGCACGCTGTCACTCACAGGTTGTGACTGGGACCTCTCCAAGGCAGCAATTACGCAATAATAACCAATCCCTTTAATTAAGCTGTAAGTTAACCGCAGACGTTCGACGCGGGCGAACCGTACGTGGCCCCGGGCGAACAAACCAAAAGCAGATCACCACAAGGTTGCACTGTCGCCTTCTCTCTCCGCCTAACCACAAAATCTCAACAAAGACCAACTTGTCACGGTTCTCTTTCCAGGGATTTCCCAGTCACAGTTTTCTTACCAATAGCTCACACCAAAGATAGTACGGCCTACGTTGCTCACACCCAGACACGCGCACACAGAACATACGCACTCCAGTTCGCTGTGTTAAGTACGGGGGCTAGAGTTTTCATTTCCGTAAGTCGTGGACGTGTGCTTGGTTGAAGGACAGGACAACCGGGGCTGACTGGGACGTGGGTGGGTGAAAAGGATCTGACGTGGATAGTGGTGTTTGACATTTTTACTGTACGTGGTGTATTGAGGTCGACTGGCTTTTCAGAGTCGGCTGGGATTGAGTGAAAAGCGCCAGCGAGGAGGCGCTTGAAATAAATAAACATATGAATGAAAACCTTTCTCTGGGTATACCTATCTGTGTACGTGTTAGTGAGCTTTACACATTTCTTTTTAGCTTTCTTATTGCTGTCTTTATACCCCAACTGCACTAGATAGGATCAGAAGCGTCTGCGAGAGGCGCTTGAAATGAATAAACATGTAAATAAAACCGGTTCTCTGGGTATGCCTATGTACGTGTTAGTGAGCTCCACACGTTTCTTTAGCCTTCTTATTGCTATCTTCATACCTCAGCAGGACTGCATGGGACCTCCTCAGATTTGTCAATACGCAGGACAAGACGTAAGGCCCGCATCCTGAAACAAATGTGATCAACAAACAAAAACTATTCGTGATACAGCCATTTTGCGCCCGGTTTGAGGAGATAAGTGACTAGTCTGTTCGTGCTTCGTTTTCATTATCTAGAGTGTTGTTTGTCTTGCCTGAAGAAGATCAAAGAGGTCGAAACGCGTCGTGTTTTTCTTGTAATTTGTTTGTTTCTTTCGTTCAGCGGCATAGTAATTTTTCTTTTAAGTTAACGACATGGCATTTAAACTATTGCCATTCTTAAGGCACGTAAGACCAGCCTATGCTAGGATTCCAGGCATCCCCTTTATTTTTCACTCCCGAATTAACCAAAACAAAAAAAACAAAAAAGAAAGAAATGGGATACATTTACAAGTGTCCAACAAATGCTTGAAAAGACCATATGACCACTGAAACAGATAACCATAAATCAATGGAATACATTTACATGTGTCCAACAAATGCATGAGAAGACCATATGACCACTGAAACAGATTGCTGCTGAATGGAGAGTTTATGGCCACGCTGGACAGTGCGTTTAACCCGAGCGCCCGCTTAGGCCTTCAACAAAATAGTTGGCATGACAAAAACTGTGACTGATTTAAAAAAAAAAAAAAAAAAAAAAAAAAAAAAACCAGTGAGTTTCCAGAACGGTTAACGGAAGCAGAAATATGGCAGACGACCGTGACTTGAGAAAGATACAGAAAAAGGAGGGGGGGGGGGGGGGGGGGGGGGGGAGGGGGGGGGGGGGGGGGGAGATAAAAAAAAAAAAATCAAATGCGTAAGAGAAAAGACACAAAGAACGGGAATCGAATTATGCTCTGATGGACCATTGGGCATCCTCAAGCGGACGAGCTTTCTACACAAACATGCATCTAGCTTAAACGCGCGTGCGCATGCCAGCACCTTCGCGCACGCATATGAACTGAAATCATCAATCCCCTCATCACCCCGCCAGTGCACCCCTTTTATCCTATCTACACAAACACAATAACTCAAACATAAACACATGCGCGCGCAAAGACACACACACGCACACAAAGACACACGCGCGCGCACACACACACGCGCGCGCGCGCGCGCACGCACACACACACACACACACACACACACACACACACACACACACACACACACACACACACACACCCAACGGTGTAGGTGGATGTAGATGCACGCATTCACCACTGACACTAATGAGACCTGTACATGCATATCTGTGTTTCTGAATAAGGCACGAACACCCACACACTTGCAACCTCAAGCACACACACACACACACACACACACACACACACACACACACACACACACACACACACAGACAGACAGACAGACAGACAGACAGACAGAGACAGACAGACAGACAGAGACAGGCAGATAGACAGACAGACTGACATACAGACAGACAGGCAGGCGGGTACGTTCTTTTCTGCCGCATATTCGTTTCTTTTCACGTCTTTGACACCATGATACACATTTAGATATGAATACTTATGATGATGTATAAGGCATTGTATATAACTCAGTAGTACGAATACCCACACGCATGAAACTACAGCATTGTGTTTGAGAGAGAGAGAGAGAGAGAGAGAGAGAGAGAGAGAGAGAGAGACGCAATTCTGCCACGTACTCTGTTTTCCCCCCCACTTTTTAAGGACATAGATTATTATACATTCAAGAATGAACACACAGGATGAAATATAAGAGTATGCAGTAGACTTTTCTTATTCTTTTTTTTTTTTTTATATAATCTTCACACGCACTCTATCCCATTTGTCAATAAACTCGCCTTCTAAATATGAAGCTTAAAACGAAATCCACTGAGGAGTAGAGGTAAAAAAGACACACACACACACACACACACACACACACACACACACACACACACACACACACACACACACACACAATCTCTACCCCCCCCCCCCTCCCTCTCTCTCTCTCTCTCCCTCTCTCTCTATCTGCGCGCTCACATTATTATTATAGAAATGTATAGAATATCAAATGAACTATCGACGAAAGAATGTGGTATGTTCTTAACCTGGCAGTAGTAGAAAATAAACTGAACAACATTTGTTAAATCCTTTTTGTACAAAGTGCCTTCGTTATATCCTTTTAGAACTGATACCTATTTTTCAAGTAAGCCTGTGCTGTGTATTTAGATTTTAAAAAGTTCAAGAAAACTGTAATACTCTCCTCTCTTCTCTCTCTCTCTCCTCTCTCTCTCTCTCCTCTCTCTCTCTCTCTCTCTCTCTCTCTCTCTCTCTGTATGTGTGTGTTCTGAGCTGGATTAATAAATTGTGGAGCTCAGCGACCAAAATCAGTTTTATAAAATCCTTTGTTTTACCCGCTTTTTAGATGCTATGACATGGGCCACCGAATAGGATTACCCCTTCCTGAACACGAAGAAG
The DNA here is from genome assembly GCA_033310375.1 of Conus canariensis. NCBI lineage: Eukaryota > Metazoa > Mollusca > Gastropoda > Neogastropoda > Conidae > Conus > Conus canariensis. Next base: position 74,162,228 of record CM065717.1, on the reverse strand, counting down.
TTTGTATGTATGTATGTATGTATATATATAATATATATATATTTTTTTTTTTCTTTTCAGAAAACCCTACTGTAAGTCTGACTCCGCACCTAGCAGTAGAAGGGGCAAGGATAGTTCCATGTAGGAATACAATGATAACAAGTAAAAGTAAAGAAATCCGCACGGACAGGCACGGGCATGCGGATTTCTTTACTTTTACTTATATTATATATATATATATATATATATATATATATATATATTATATATATATATAATATATATATAATATATATACAGTTTAAAAGATTTAAAATATGGAAGTATAAAAATCACCCTACAAATCTGTTTCCAGAGGGAGCTCTCTTCAGGGTATGCGTAATCTGGGCCCGCCACCAATGTTATAATGTGTGGGTGTGTGAGCTCTGCACGTGTAGCACGTGGCCTGTAGATTTTCTTTTTGGGGGCGCGTTCAGGGGGGACGTGCCAAGGGATGGTGTATTGACAAGGGTTTCCATTTGTGCCTGCAACTATTGATCATTTCTACTCTAGAGTTCAGGGATGCCAGATGGGGTTTACATAGTATCAGCCACTTTTCTGTAGTACATAAGTTGCATTTTTTTGAAATGTTGTTGTATGGTGTTGCTCTTTTTATAATTTTCCATGATATGTTGTAATTTATTTTCTTAACTTTAAGCTTCCAAATATATTTACTTAGTTCTGTTTGGTTTTTATATTTTTCATTTTTAAAGGACTGTTTATGGTTTGCATATCTGGTTTTAAACTGGTTTGCCGTGATCCCTATGTATGTTTCTTTATCACTGTCTGTTGTTACCGTAGCTTGGTACACAATGTTGCTGTAGAGACATTTGTTATTCAGAGGGCACTGATTTTTTTTTGTGCAATTGTAAGATTTCTTTTCGTCACCCTCTTTGGTTGTGTTGTTTTTGGTTTTATTGGAAGCATCAATTATGTTTCTAAGGTTGGGCATACACGAGTACGACAGCTTGACAGTGTTTTTATTGAATATTTTAGATAGTACATGTTCTTTTGGGAATGATGTTTTTAAGGATTTTGAGGAATTCTTTTCCTACGTTGGTTTTTGTTCTTCCATCATATGGAGGGTTATACCATATAATTTTTCTTTTCCTGTTTTTCTTATTACTGTTCATGTTGTTATCTGGGTTATATTGCAATTTGTAGTTGTAGCCACTTTCTTCAGCGCCTCTTGGTATTCGGCTGCTGCACTGTTAAATTCTTTCTCATTGCATGACAGTTTGGATAATCTTTTGTTTATACCATTAGGTATGGTTTTCAAAATGGAGGGTGGATGGTTGCTCTTGATGTGTACATAGACAGGCGTGTCATTTGGTTTTTTGTATGGTTTATATGTGTGGTCCTTAAGGTCTAATGGGTCTTTCTTCCCGTGGTCCCGTGTGTACCAAGCTACGGTAACAACAGACAGTAATAAAGAAACATACATAGGGATCACGGCAAACCAGTTTAAAACCAGATATGCAAACCATAAACAGTCCTTTAAAAATGAAAAATATAAAAACCAAACAGAACTAAGTAAATATATTTGGAAGCTTAAAGTTAAGAAAATAAATTACAACATATCATGGAAAATTATAAAAAGAGCAACACCATACAACAACATTTCAAAAAAATGCAACTTATGTACTACAGAAAAGTGGCTGATACTATGTAAACCCCATCTGGCATCCCTGAACTCTAGAGTAGAAATGATCAATAGTTGCAGGCACAAATGGAAATCCTTGTCAATACACCATCCCTTGGCACGTCCCCCCTGAACGCGCCCCAAAAAAGAAAATCTACAGGCCACGTGCTACACGTGCAGAGCTCACACACCCACACATTATAACATTGGTGGCGGGCCCAGATTACGCATACCCTGAAGAGAGCTCCCGCTCGGAACAGATTTGTAGGGTGATTTTTATACTTCCATATTTTAAATCTTTTAAACTGTTGTGTCGCTCCCAATTCTTGGTTGAGCACTTTTTAGAAAACTGAGAGGTCTTTTAACCTTATATATATATATATATATATATATATATATATATATATATATATATATATATATATATATATATATATATACCTATACCTTGATGGTGAGAATACGACAGAATTGTACACTGTGGTATATCTTCATTTGGTGCCAAGGGAGCACAGACACAATCAGCCGTGTCTCCCTGATGAGTCCGGTCCAGCGGACGAAATGCCTCGGAGCAGGCAAGAATAAAGGATCTGTCTTCAAGATGGGTTACAATGGTCCCCATATGCTGCTGGTGAAGGATATTATTTTCATCACATATTTCCCTGCTCTTTCTTTCTCATTTTCTTTCTTCCCGTGGTCGCCCCCCCCCCCCCCCCCCCCCCCCTTCTTTTCTTCTTTTTTTTTTTTCAATCTTTGACAGTCAATATAATGATGACATAAGAATTGTTAGCCTGGTCTTGTTTTTCCCCACAGCGAAATTGTTCCAACACAATATGTATGTATGTTTGTATGTATATATATATATATATATATGTGTGTGTGTGTGTGTGTGTGTGTGTGTGTGTGTGTGTGTGTGGTGTGTGTGTCCTTTTTTTTTTTGAAAGTGAAACAGTTGCAAAAAGAATTCATCCGGGAAAACAAAGAGAGAAAAAACGGGGGTGGGGTTGGGGGGAAGGGTGGTCAGCTGCACAAGTTGGTGCTTAGGAAGCACAGACACAATCAGAGTCCATCGACCTTCGTTTGTACAAAATTCTTCATTTGGTAGAGATCTGTATAATGATCCCACTCGAAATCATGTCAACAATGCATCTATGATAATGCTATAACAAAACATAAAAGTTTCATCCCTGTTCAGATTGTTGTCATTATATTTCAACCATCTCCAAGTCGAAGTGTAGACCGTTTCAGATTCCACCATCACTGGCTGGATATG
>CM065717.1:74009295-74154295 GCA_033310375.1 Conus canariensis | reverse complement strand
CTGAACCAATTTAACAAAACGTGGGGGAAAGATGCAATGTTGCCGAGGGACGAACTCGTTTAATTTTGTTGCGGCAGACCGGAATCAATATGCCCTCGATCGTTCAGCAAGATCAACATGCACGTGGACAGTAACTTTGACAAACAATTACTTCCCCTGATGAATGGTTTCTGTGTGGCAAAAGCCTGTGCTTTCGACCACCGGGTGCCTTAAATGTTTATTGCGGTCTCTCCCCCGTTTGACCTTCAATAATTATCAGATTGTATGACAAAGCGGAAAGATTCGGAATGAGAATAACAGATAATTATGGTGGTGGGTTTTCTCATTTTCTCAGCCGCTTCCGCCCCCCCCCCCCCCCCCCCCCCCCCATCCTCCATGCTGATCCCGACCCCTCGCCCCACCCAACCTGCCCACCTCCCCCCCCCCCCCCCCCCTATTAACCTTGGGTCAAGATCCGGATAAGGACTCTCCATGTGAGACAATCAGTTGAGGTCAAGATACCGAGTTCAGCATGATACAGGCACTAACAATTCACGCAGGAAAGGACAGTTCACGGATTCCAACTTTAACAATGGTTTCTGTGAAAATTACGTGTCATCCGACGTTTGTTGACGTGTCAGACGACTATTGTTGAGCAGAGACAAGATATAATGGCTAGCACAATGCCTTGTGACCGTTTCCAAGTTAATCTGATGCGCATGGGCGTAGTGCACTGCATAGACAGGCAAGATATCGCAATTGTAAACATGCGTGCTGAATTCACGAAGAATTACGGGACTGAGAAATGAAAGCACGTATTCAAGAGGACACACACACACACACACACACACACACACACACACACACACACACACACTGTGAAAAGAGAGAGAGAGAGAGAGAGAGAGAGAGAGAGAGAGAGAGAGAGAGAGAGAGAGAGAGAGAGAGCACGTGCCAAACTATGTATCCTTTTCATTTTCCGTTTTTGATGTGTTCAGTTTGATGATGGACGTCAGTAAGACAGACTAGTATGCAATGAGGTCATTTGCCTGAATGTGCCCTCCTGTGGGAGTGAAGGTTTATCTCTGAGGTATTCACTCAGCTGGCCACAGACATTGCCAGGAACAGAGTACAACGAGCTGGGGCCCCGTTTCCTTCTGTCCTTCCCTGATTCAACAGTTTGATATATGGAAGATTAATATGGAAGCTTTTACCTCAGTTACCGCTGTATTCAGGGTCGGATCTACCCGTCAAGGAGGAAATAGAGGGGGTGGGATAGGAGAGGGTTCCAACAATGGCCAAAATACGAGTAAGGTATGGGGGAAGGGCGGAGGTGAACGAGCTGGGCGTTGGGGGTGGGAGTGCGGGCCAGAGGTTGTTTTGAGATTGAAATGGTGGATTCAAATTCACCAGTGACCAAAAAGTCATTGAGTAGGAGGATTGCGGAGCGTGGGGATGGGGGTGAGATGTGGGGAGGAAAATTTATTTGTTCAGCTAATGCACTTAATGAAGTTCACTCACAACAAAGATGGAAGGGGTGGGGAAGGAGGGGGGGGGGGGGGGGGGGGGGGGCGATGTGTCTTTCTTGTCAACATAACTGATGACAAATCTATTAAAAAAAAAAAAAAAAGTTGAGATATTTCCGCCATACTACACGAACAAGCGAATCACAAGAAGAAACACATCGAGTTTCGACCTCCTAGGTCTTTTTCAGGCAAGATAAGCAAAACTCAGAGCGCAAAGGAGCTACCTGTGACATAATTTCGATTGTCCAATCTTTAACAATGCTACACGGGGAGATGAGAATTGGTTTATCTTCGACTGAATTTTTTTTCCATGGCAGTATTGTGTCATTCAGCTGATTTTTGTTGTGAGAAATGAGGAGCGACTATCACTATAAACTGAAAGACAAAACTTTGAAACGTGTTCAACACTTCCGGTTGGTCATGTGATATCCGCCATTGACTTGCGAAGGCAGATAGTCGAGTGCTGAAACACCGAAAAGGTTGCAAGGTGAGTTGTAATTAATGTGGGAAATATGAGGTGCGGCCACCAATAGTACAATATGAGGTGCGATGCACATTTTAGTAATAATTATTGTTGTACTTTTGAAGGTTATAATTATAGAGTAGGACTCCCCCAGTTTTTATGTTTCTCCACTGTCGTAGGTCTTTATCTTCCTACATTGGCTTTCCATCTCAGCACAACCTCCATAGTACGGCATGGTAATCAGCCAGTTGATTAGGGCCGTCCAAATGGATGATGATGATGATGATATAGAATGAAGATCGCACTTAAAACAGAAACTTGTACGTGGTTCCACGTGTTGATGAGACCAGTGATAAAGTAGGCTGGCGATCTCATGACAAGAAGATGCCTTTTTCTCCGTTTAGGGGAGAGTTACCGGTTGCATACCCACTTTCCCGCGAAACGACACAAGCCCGGAAACGACGTAGGCTATAGGCCTAACATGAGACGATTGTGTAGTGCAGGGGAACTAACTTACCGCTAACAAAATGGCAGTGACCGGCAAAGCGCCATCAAGATGAGAAAAAATCACGTTCTTTGCTCTTTGATGTTAATCTATAAAATCTTTCTGAGTGTGCAGCCTAGGTGAGTATATTGGGATTCGAACAAAATGTGTTTCACTGGAAATGTGGAAGTGTGAAGGACTATTATATTCAGTTTTGAAGTGACAATTCTATGCATGTGTGAGCTGTGAGTTTGATCAAATCTTAAATAAATGTTAGCGAACCGCCCAGAGAACGTGGACAAACGAGTCACAAGACGAAACACAACTAGTTTCGACCTCTTAGGTCTTCATCAGGTGAGACATTAACGAATAAAACAATGAAAATTCACTTAGCTTTGATCGCTTCAGATCACTTGGTAGGGTTCAGCGCAAGGAAGAAAGAGTTTTATGTTTGCCCCAACCTTGAGTTACGTGTACCGTACCATCCTTGGTCTTGTGAATGATACCAGTGGTATGATACACATAACTTGTGGATAGATAAAATCATTAGATGTACAGGAGCAGTTAAGTTAAAATTTAGTTAATTTTGCTATGTAATTTTCAAAGTGCTTTATCACTTTAGATCTAGAACCTCTTTATTCTTGGCACTCTTCCTTTCCAGTATCATTTCTATCATAATGGGGTTATATATATTATGACTGGCTTTATTTGATTTTCCTTCAACTATGTGAAATGAAATTCAAATAATTAGTAATCTTCTGTCATTTCACTTCATAATTTTTCTGTTTTTTTCCCCAGAAAGAAGCCATCACCTTCTACCTGGACATCAGCAGATATGAACAGATGTTTGACTGCTATTGAAAATGGGATGGGAGTAAATGCTGCATCAAGAAAGTTTGGCGTTCCAAAACCAACTATTTGCCATCATCGACTTCGTTTGAACAAGTATGCCAAAGCTGATATAAAATTGTGGGGAGGTCCTTGTGTTTTGTCCAACAAAGTGGAACTGGAAGAGGAGTTAGTAGAACATATCAAGCAACTGGATGACCTTTTCTTTGGCATAACAATTATGGACCTAAGAAAGCTGGCCTACCAGGTTGCTTGTGCTCATGGAATCAGTAGATTCAGTAATGCCAAACAATCAGCAAATAAAACATGGTACTACAATTTCATGCGTCAACATCCTGAACTCTTACTACGCTCTCCTGAACTGACCTCCATTTGAAGAATAAGGGGATTCAATCGTCAAGATGTTGGAGATTATTTTGAAAAATATTACCAGCTGTTTGAAGAGCATGGCTTCACAGCAGATAAAAATATACAATATGGATGAAACAGGGCGCTCCACAATGCAAACACCATCAAGGGTGATCTCTGTGAAGGGAAAACGACAAGTAGGAGCAACAACAAGTGCCGAACATGGTACGAACACTACTGGTGTGTTCTGTCATTCAGCAACAGGACACTTTATATCACCAATGCCAACTTTCAAATGAAAATGCACGGCTGTTAGTTTGAAGATGGATGCACCTACTGGCACTGTTTTTGCGTGCACTGACTCCCGATGGACAGACACGGCCACTTTCATACAGTGGTTGCATCATTTCATTGAGTCTGTTAATGCAAATATGGAGAATAAACATTTGCTCCTCTTGGATGGCCATGCGTCTCGTAGCAAAAACCTTGATGCTATCAAATTGGCAAGAGAAAATTGAGTGTTTATGCTGTCATTTCCATCCCACACAACACATCGGCTTCAGCCTTTAGATGTGTCTTTTTTCAAATCATTAAAGAACTGGTACAACATAGAGGTTGAAAATTATCTGAGATCAAACCAAGCCAGGGCTGTGAGTGTTCACCTTATAAGTCGCTTGGTGGGCAGATCTTTCTTGAAAGCAGCAACCATCAAAACAGCTGTCAATGGATTCAGGAAGACAGGTTTGTGGCCACCAAATCATCATGTCTTTAAGTTAATTCAACAAAGATTTCTGTTGCATGGAAGCAGTTGTAACCTATGCATGCCAGGACAGACAGAACATGTTTGATTCAACAGAGCAACATATTGAAAACATTGCAGAGTCGGTGGAAAACAGAAGTCCAGCTGTGGATTCTGTAACATCTGCGCCTACTCTCACTGACACTGATTGTGGACAAGCTGAGATTTCCATTCCCAGTGTCAGTTCTAATAGTCCTGCAGCTGAACCAACCAGTGGCCCAAATCACCCTGAAAACACAGCCGCTGCTGGTACTCCTTCACATTGGAGACCTACAGTGTCAAAGCCATCAGGCCACACAGTGCCACCCACACCCAGCAGACCTGCCATCCCCACTAGTGCCACATGCAGCATCTTCAGCTTCTGTTCGCAGCAAAGATAGGTTTAATTCAATACCAACAAAGGGATATGGAAGGTGCTTTTTTTGCGCTGTTGCTATAGCTATAAACTCAGATTTACAATCATGTGCAAGGAATCCTGTCACTGGGGAACCACTGAACAAAATGAAGTCAATTCATGAAACAGCCTTTGCAGACAATCTACGAAGTACAGTTGTCTCACATATGTGTCGAAATCTACATGTGGAACCAGGAGCTGCAGTTCTGAGTGCTGATATGCATGAGCACCTACGCTTTCATATTTTGGCTGAGGGCATTCTTCACATGTCTAATCCACAGTCCATGGTTGGCGAACTTGAAATTCAATGGAGGCAGAGGCATTACCAGATATGTTATATGCAAGTTTGTTCTTCATTCTTGAATATTTGTAAAGAATTGTTAAGACTTCATGAGAGAGAAAAGAGTGTATCAGGGTATACATATGTCAGCAGGTATGTGTGTGTGTGTTCATACAGGAAGTTATTCAACCCCCCCCCCCCCACCCCCCCACCCCATCAAAAAAAAAAAAGAGAGAGAAATAAAGATGAGCATTAAAGCCACTAATCTCCTGCTTGCTAGTCTCCAGATGTTTAGTATTATACAGTGTTTTAGATTTGTAGTTAATACTTCGGATGAATATAAATGTTCTAAGAAACTAATGTCATATTTTCTCTTCTTTTTCAAGGACACTTCATTCTGCTGAATCTTCCATTGTGAATATGTGTTGTTGTTTTTTCCTGAGATCAGTTTTGATATGTTTATTCTGACAGCATTTTTTGTGCAGAAATACTGAGAGCAGAGTTTAGATAAAAGTGGTTTGTACTAACATTTTCTTAATATTTCTTGCTTTGTACAGGGAACGGAAGATGCTGGCTGACCAGGCCAGTGCCAACCAAAATAAGAGGGAGACCAGGCAGGACCAGACAAGAAAAGAAGACAGAAGGATAGCTCTCTCAAATGAAAACCAAACACCAAATAAAACTTCCTCCCACATGAAGCTCGTTTTACCTGATGATCACACTAAGACATGTAATGTTCACGTTTAATTGTGATTCACTGACAATTTCTTTTCACTAAGTGATTGCAGATGTTAAGTACAGCAAAGTACTGAATAAATTTTACAGAATACTCGACAGATCATTAAGTTGTCCTGTTATGATAAACTGAACATTGTATGTGCTGGATCCATCCTTAATGTGTATTGTCTGCATAAGTTGTTGAACATGTTAGGAAGTCTGTTTTGAGCTCCAATTATAAACCTTGAGTTTATGTGAGCTGATTTTGTGACGCTAGAAAAGTACAAACATTTATAAAGCTTTGCTGCTGCTAGAGAAAAAGAATGAAAAGTTGATTACATTTCTCCTTTTAGAAAGCTTGAAGCACAAAATATACATGGAGATTATACTACAACAATTAGATGATGATAGATTATTGTACAGCAGTCTGATGGCTATTATGACATAGATTACTGTACAACAATCTGATGGCTGTTATGACATGTAATACAGTAAATCCTGTGATGTGGAGTATTCATTATAAGTGGATACCTTTCCTCTGTGAACATTTTCAAACCGTATGAAACCATTTAAAGCAAAAAAAATGTTCATGTATTTACATGACACTGGCCACATAGGCAAAATATTCCCTGAGAGTGTTATGTGATTACATGATGAGAAATTGCCATGAACTACATACTAGCTCTCAATGGCAGTGAGGGTTTTCTGACATTAATATCATTCTCTTGCAGCTCAAATGAACCGCCAGGAGACATATAATAAGGAATGTGATCTGAATGCAACTGTGCCTGTCCACTCAGACATCCGCCTTCTAGAAGGTAAACATAGCAGCAAAATTCAAGAAATATTCTGAAAATGAAAAGAAAAATTTGTCTGAACAAAGGACTTTTTCAACATACACACGCACACGTACACACACACACACACACACAGAAACCCAAGACCAAAAACAAAAAAGAGGTAGTTTCAGCCTAACATCTGAAAGGAATGCACATGTCGTAGGTCAAATGAAAACTTTCACCTTGACACTGAAAATGTGATTGTGCAGCATGGAAGTCTTTTTCTAAATTGTGAACTATGACCCATGTGACTAAAATAGCATTTGCTACCTAACAGCAAAAATTAAACACTGTATTTTTATGTATGTCTTGTTGCCTTTATGCATGTTTTTGTTTGTTTATTTTTTTCAGGATGGTGTTGTCATATATACATATTATTTAACCTAAATGAAATAATATAATATTTTAATGAAATGATTTTATCCTTGACCCACACTGCACACTGAAATTACGTCCCTTTAGAAATGTGTGTTCAAAATTATAATATCATATATACAGGGTTTTTATTTTCCCCAAGTGTGTTCAAGAGACGCTGATGAATGTTGGACTGTAGTCTGTTGAGAAAATAATCTGGTGTGACCAGACAGAAAGCCATGTTTATAGCAGGTCATAGTTTAGACCTGAAAGTTGAGGGGTGTTTTTTTCTTTGTGTATGTATGTGTGTGTGCTGTTTTGCTTTAGCAGAATTACACTTTTTTCACTTATTTATAACCATTTTAATGTCAAGCTGATTTAGGTCTCATCATTAAGAATGACTGCAGACATTTGACTTTGCATTTCATCTTCTGTTACAGGTGTTACATCAACATCAATAAAGACTGGTATGCCTTATATGCTGCAAGGAACAACAGCAACTACATTCTGTACACCAGGCATTCTTGTTATTGTACTGCTTACTGACTTGATGCACTTTTTGAACAGTTCTACCTCATTTCATTGCACATTGCCTGACAAGTGTAAAACTGTATGACCACTTCACTGGATAGAAAGATAAAAATTAGAAAATAAGGAAGAAGAAAGAACAAAGAAGTAGATACAGTATTGAAATTATATGAAAACACATTGTGTGTCACTGGGTTTATGTATGTTTGTTTTGTTGTTTTTCAAAGGTGTATGTCATTTGTAATTAAAATCAGTAAGCATCCACATTTCAGTTTCATTTCATATGGCTGTCAGCCAAGCTGACCTCTACGAGCCATATCAGGGCTATCTCAATGTTATGTTAAGAGCCAAGTGTTGTAACAAAACTATGCAACAACTTTTCCAAAACTTGGATGCACCTGGAAAAGTGTTGTCAGTCATGAGATATGCAAAGAGAAATCTTTACACTCTAAGATACAACTCAAGATTTGATTGTATGCAATTTTACAAGTCATATGTGTTACTAACTGTTAGTCCCAGCTGAGAGAGAAACAGAAGTCACACTGCTACATTTGTGAGCATAAAAATGCAGCATGGTACTGTTGAAGTCGGAAAGGATCGTTTTCATATTCATAAAACTGCCATGGTGATTTCTGTTGCAGAAGCTCCACAAAATGTTCAGGTATATCAGGTTCAAGTTCACGCTGAAAACGCGACAGATGAGACCTCCGGTGCAGATGTAGCCCCTGCTGTGCAGCATGTAGCCCCTGCTGTGCAACATGTACCCCTGCTGTGCAGCATGTTGCCCCTGATGTGCAGCATGTTACCCCTGTTGTACAGCCAATTACCCCATCACAGCCACAACAGAGGGAAGCCGATGCCCTGAAAGACAAAGCTAGAGACTTTAGTCCAAGGAGACCTGCGAAGAGAAGGCGCTATGAAAACTGTTATTCCCAATTGTGGAACGATCTCCTGCGTAGTGAAATTGAAAAAAATCGTAGTCAAATTGAAAGAAACAAGGCAGTTATTGCTCTAGCCAAGGTGGCAAGATTATGGTTAACAAAAAATCTGGGAACTGAAGAGCCAACCACCTCCGCAGAAACTGATTAGTTTTCATTCCCTCCCTCAGTAAACTAAAAGCTTTTTTTTTTTTTTAGATTAGCTCTCTCTCTCTGACTTTCTAACATTGACTGAAAAGGTAAAACTTTCTTTCTGTGTGTATGTATGACTGTGCTGAGGGGAGGAGTCCACTTACTTGTGTGCACATGTATTCATGTGTGTTTGTGTGTGTGTGATTTTTGTTCTTGGTTTTGTTTCAATTTTTATATGGTCAAAACGCTGCTATAATTCAAAACGGTGCTAAATGGTGGGTCCCAAGAGGGTAGCCACTTTGAAAGTCAATAACATGAAATGAAACTTGTTAATGCCAAAAGAACACAATGAATTCTGTGGGGAAAAAAATCCACCTAAAAAAGGACCACACAACGTAAAGTATTTTGACACTTGTGCATTGTAATATTCCAGTGAAGTTTTTTTTTTCTGTCTATTACGACACAGCCTAGGTATAAACTATTGAAAACGAAGACTTGTGTAAAAACATCAGCTGTCAACACAGTCTCAATCACATGAATTGTTTACTGAAACGTTTTAATGGTCAAATCTCAAATGTGTTATGATCACTAACTTCACCAGAAACTGTTCAAACCTCTTTCATACTAATAAAAAGAGAATGATGTGGATGTGACCTATTTTGACCGGTGACAGTTTTGTCTCGGCAACCATTGAAAAATCTTTTGAATGTGATCAGGTTTTACACAGCTTAGTTAAAAGGTCAGCAACTGTAGTATTCAGTGAGATGTAATTATTTGTTGTAGAATCATGAAAGCGAAAGTTGACAAATGTCACTATTAATGAAAAGCTTTCTGCAGCTTTGGTTGATTACATGACATCTACCATTCAAGCCATTTGGGCCATTTTGATTAGTTATACAGTCCTTGCATATAGTCATTGCATGTGTAACAAATGCAACACTAGGGTTATGTTGGATGGGGGAAAAAAAGTAAGTAAATCATGTCATTTCTTGTCTTAAACCTGCACATTCCTAACAGATTGCCTCCTTTTTTTTTTTCACCGAACTCACAAAAATGTGCTAAACACGTAATCCAGCCGAGTCCAAGAGTCTGGTCCAACTTTCAAAAGTTCCCATGGCGCATGCGCACTTCCTTCCTTTATGAATGCATAACATAGCTTCTCTTTCAGCTTCAACTCGTGCCCATGAAACAGACAACGAAAATTCAGATTCATTGGTGGAAGCTGTGGTCAAAAAGAAAAAGAAATATGAACAGAAGTACAAACCAGCGTATCATACAATTTTCAAGTTCATTACTGCACCAAAGAAGGGCGATGCGTTCGCACACGGCACCACGTGTAACTGTGAAATCTTGATTGCTCACTGTGGTCGTTTTGACATTCAGCAGCACATCAATAGCAAAAGTCGCAAGGGAAATGATGAGAGACTGGAACATCAAACTATTTGTGCAGAGGGACAAAAAACTCCAAAATCCCCCAAGGGAGCGCACTGTCCAGTGAAACTCTTGAAAGTCTCATCCCGAAGAATGATGACTGTTCTTCATAGATGCAGTTCACAGTCTCGCAGCTGACAATTTAAAAGAGCTGAAATCGCCAAAATCTTAAATAAAATTCACATTGTAATTGTTATGCTCTTCAGAAAGCCTGCTTAGCTTATCAACAGACAGTGAAAAAGTGCCCATATTAGCATAAGAAAGAAATAGATTACATCAAGAATTTTTTTCCTATTATGTCCATCAGTATAGTAAAAAGTGAAGAGACAGTTATTTAAGAGTGTTATATAAAAAAATTCACATCAGTTAATGTTCTTATTAATTTTCTGAGCAAAGGCTTTTGCCAATTAGAGGACACTGGAAAGAAACTCTGATTAGTTTGACAATCATTGATTGTTAATGAAGCCACTTTAATGCCTTTCATGAAAAAAACATCTTTTATGATAATAAATTTTCAGTGTTTCCAATGTTTTGAATGCATTCAGTATTGTTTCCTAGGCAGTTACTTTGTGCTGCAAAAGCTTACACATTTTACATACAGTTGTACACACTTTTGACCCAAAACCTACACATAGAATTTTTGAGGGGTAACCAGGTCTGCAGATGTCATCTTTTTTGGAACTCCGATTTTAACTTTCATCTTTCACTAAGTGTAATGTACTCTGCAAACTGTAAAGGACACAAAGCACTTGTAACTCTGTGATAGACATTTCAGACAATCAGATTAAGACAATACTCAACCCATTTCTATTGTGAATCATGATCACCCCTACATTCAGTATTGCCCACCACTCCCACCTCTGCCCTTTCCACCCCTTCAAACCATGAACTGCGCTCAGTGACTCAAGTCAACCACCATCAACATCTTCCCTCTGCTGTCATTCCCTGTTGAAGTGTCTACGACACAAAACGTCGGTCATCCCCTCTCCAGGTACTCTTTTTGCCACCTTTTCCCTTTACTTATTTGAAACGAGTACAGCAGTCACTACTTTATTTTTCAATACTCAACGTTGTTGAATGAAATCCACAATTGTGTCCAATCATACTGTGCAGGTTGTACTGCTTGTCAGCAACGAATTATGTTCTGCATTTGCATTGAATTTCTAGTTGTGTAAGACCATGTTATTTTGCTCATGACTGTTTTTTGTGAGTGTAAAATATACTCCAATGATTACAGTGAGTAGTGCACACATGTCCTTTTTTTTCCCCCTTCAACATTTTTTTTTTATAGTAATTTATTTTGTAATGTTGGTGCCAAAATTGTATTTGTTGTTAATTAATGTATGTGCAAAAAGTGGAGCACCATTTGTCTGATAAACTTTCAACTGAGAACATGTTTGTGTGTATTTCATGTGTTGTCACTGAAACATTCTCTCTGTTTCCTGTTGTTTACTGTTTATTCCAAGCAATGTTCAGGTTTTTACATTTGAATACTGGACAACATGAACTAATCTATTCTACAGTTTACTTCTTGTTTGCTCTCTACATTTCTTTACTGACCACCTTATTCATAAAAAATATTGCAGAATCCAGCATGGACACATTCATAATAAATACCAACAATAATACTGATGTGCATAAGCTGACGGGGCAGGAATCAAACACTTTTGAAGTTAAATGAACAAGCTCACAAACAGATACAGTACCTAAGAAGTATCTGTTGATCAACCACAGTCTCTCTGCTTTACCAGCAGCAACACGAGCTCGCTCTGTGACAGGATCCACCTGATTCTCAACAGGATAGTCCGCATCAGCATCACCATCATTGTAGTCATCTTCAGCGTCACTGTCAGGATCAGGTAACCCAAGCCGTCGGGCACGGTTGTGCAGCATGCAGCAAACTGTGATAACATCACAGGCTTTCACAGGGGAAAGCCGCAGCATCTTCAAGCAGTTCCAATGTTTCTTTAAACACCCAAGAGTGCGCTCCACAATGCATCTTGTGGAACTGTGGCTAAAATTGTATGCCCTTTCCGCTTTCGTCCGTGAATTGAGATGTGTCAACAGCCACGTGTGCAATATGTAGTTACCGTCTCCAAGCAAGCAGGCAATGACAGGCCTGTCTGCCACTGGTCTCTCCATGGCTTCAAAAACACAGTGCTTCCGAAGAATTCTGGTGTCATGGGTATTTCCTGGCCAGCTTGCAACGACACCGATGGTCATCATATCTGCATTGCAGATAACCTGCAAAATTATAAAGAATGAGTTTTAAATCACAAATACTTATTTCAGCGATCAGAAACCCCGCAAAAATGACTTCATTAATTGCCAACGTCTAATTAATGTGTGTACAGTAATCTTTCCGTAAAGTTAAAAAAGAAAGCAATTCATTAAGGCTAATGAGATTGGTGCTTATGTACATGGCTTCTGTAGCAGTAGGAGAAAAGGTGATGGAACATGTCAACATGGCGCCAGTCAGTTGCTGTGTTGCCCCCAGCTATGCTGGTACCAATTCAAGAATCTGGGTGGAGTGATGAAATGAGAGTAAAGTGCCTTTCCCGACAGGTGGAAGAGACTAGTGAACCCACAACCTTTTAAACAAAGGAAGAAAAGTGAAATATTGGGTTTCACATTCCTTCCCACAGTTTGATGGGATTTTGAGACAAGTGCAAATAGAGCCTGAACACATAGTTGGTTTTGAACCGCTGACCTTTCAACCACGCCAAATGCTCTACCAACTAGCAAGCTTCAACTGTCAATCTGCAGACCTGGTGTACATCATTACTTGTACCTTGTGTTCAAAGAAATACACTGGGGAGACGTACCGCAGCCTGAATGAGCGTTTCTCAGAGCACCTTCGCTCAATGCGGTTGGGGTATGAAGGTCCCGTAGGCTCTCACTTCAACAGCCCCTACCACAACTTCACCCATGCGAGAGTGGCTGCTGTCTGGCAGAACCGGTCCAGTGGACTATCGCCTCTTTATGGAGTCATCCATCATTGCACGACTGGGGACCCTCGCCCCTGCCGGCCTGAACACCAGAGAGTGACAGCAGCCGAGCTTCAGGCACCCCCTTCCCCTTCTGTAGTAATCCCCCCCCCTCCCCCCCTTTTTTTTTTTTTTTTGAACAGGCCTTCTTGCTTTCTACTTTAACTTGCTCATGATTCCTACTCACTGCTTAACTCCAGTTAACTTCTTTTGTCTCTGAGCTCTGTTCATTCCTTCTTCTTTTTATTGTCAGTCCTCATATATATATAAGATCTGTCTCTGTCACCCACTAACTCTAAGCCTGATGACAGCTCTATGAGCAGAAAGCTTGCTTGCTTTCCTTCTTGTTCCCCCGATCACCATACTCAAACCCTGGTGAGTGCACTCTTCCACCATTTTCTTCTTCTGCTCAACCAACAACTCCACCACTACCAGGCTTCCATCATATAACTCATTCCACAACAACAACATGCGTTCAACTTTGTATGTGTACATGTGACTCAAAATCTTAGCAGAGCTGCAACAGACTGCCAGTTTTGTTAAAATTGTTATAATTACAAAGTCCTGTTAAAATTATTACAATTATTGTTAGGTTTATGCATGTGCTAGAAAAACATCGATGCTGCTTTCCATATTGTGCAAGAATTGTGTGCTGTATTGCACTTCATACCTCATTCACACACACACACACACACACACACACACACACACTCTGACTCGGGCATGTAGGCGCACAGACATCTGCACATACACAAAAACACGATCAAAGGCATGAAATAGAAAAACTCAAGTCTATCCAGGCTAGACCAGTAACATCCATTGCCATGGCTACCACACAAACAGAGCCCCAAATCATTACCCCTGGCCTTAAATCTTACGTCGAAGTAGCAAGTTCCACTCCAACATCCCCATCTCCATCGCCATCCAATGTACTTGTGAACAAAACGGGCGTGAAGGGGCAAATAAATAAAAAAGGAACACTGGAAGACAAGAAAAGAAAATCTGACGTCATAAAGGCAAATGACGCGAAAAGCAAAACGTCATCCAAAGACTCCAATACGAAAAAGAACAATGACTTTCCTTCAGTGATCTTACACTCTGATTCTATACTGAAAGGTGTACAAATGAAAAGACTAGGCCGTTCGTATGGGTTTACCTCCAAACGACAGAAAACATATGCCACACAAAAACTGAGTCTTCAACTAGTTGATTCAACACACGACTCGGAAATACCAGACGCTATAGTAATTCACTGTGGGATCAATGATTTGAAAACGCAAGACGCTGAAACAGTCAGCAAAGATTTCACAAAAGCAGTCAAACAAATCAAAGTGAAACACCCATCATCACACATTGTTGTGAGTCAGGCAACTGCAGTTGAAGATGCTGAATTGGATGCTAAACGTGAATTGTTCAATGCCCTTGTAAGAACAGAACTGCTGGCTGACAAAATTATTTCTTTCGTACCACACAATAACTTCTATGACTACGGGAGAGACGGGATGCATCCAACCACCAGAGGATCATCGATCCTGGCAGCTAACCTTGGCCGGCATCTACGAGACCTCCTTTGGGAAAAGCCCAAGAAGCCATCTCGCCGCCTACTTCCCCATCCAGGGCGTTGGGGTACTCAGATGCTGTATCGGGACGAGAGGGGACCTTGGTGGAACCGCTATGAAATGCTCTAAGTGTTCGGGAGCATCTCTCACAAGTCTCTATATTGACTGAAATCTAGTCATGTAGTGGAGCCCAGTTATATACCTCCACCTCACTTGTTAACGTGACAATTTGAATTTTATTACTGAAGACTATTTAGTTTATTATTTTGCATTTCTGTTTCATAATTCTTGTTTTAAGTCTTATGGGTATCGTGCAGGTCCTTACCTGCTAATATACGTTAAGAAGGAATTTCTCAGTCACTTCACTTATTATATACATCTTTATTATGACAACAAAAAAGAGACCAACTATCAAGCTTCTCCAATGGAATTGTCGCTCCATAACAAGAAATGTATCATACTTGAATCAATATCTTGGAATAAATAAGTTTCATGTATTATTATTACAATCACTAAATGTCAACAGTGATAATCTACCACATTTACCAGGATTCTATCACCCCCCAGTTTATGAACAATGTGCGGACCGAATACAAACAGCTATCTATGTGCGTGAAGGCCTGGATTTTTGGAGAAAGAACTCCACCAGTATCCAGTAACATCCCTTCTGCTTCATGCTGTGCAGCAATGGTTAAATTTACATCTTTGATATTGAACATTGCCTCAGTTTACCTTCCGAAAGGACCTGATGATACGAATACAGAATGGCTAAAAGGGTTCCAAGACCAAAGAGACAAATGGGTTATTGGAGGAGATTTTAACGCACATGCTCCATTTTGGGATCATGGCTGCTCTTATGTTACAAGTAATAGATTATTAGATAACATAGCTGATTCTAATCTATATTTGTTAAATAATGGAAGTATTACTCGCATTCCAGATATAGCCACCCATAACCCCTCAGCCATTGATTTAACCTTTACATCTCCATCACTTGTAGTAAACTCAATGTGGGAAACAGGAGATAGTCCACTGGGATCAGATCATATTCCAATAATAATATCGTTGAATGACATATTAGAACAGGAAATCTCAGAAGATATTATTCCAAAATATATTTACAAAAATGCAGATTGGTCACTTTTTCAAATCAATCTTAATAACATAATAGTGTTCTCAGCCAATGAAAATGTAGATGACCAATACACTGCATTTTGTAAATATATTTTAGCAGCAGCTGACAAGTCGATCCCGAAGATAAAAAACACAAAGTCAAAGAAACATAATGGAAACATATGGTGGAACACAAAGTGTGAAACAGCCAATAAAAAGAAAAAAGAAAGATTCAAGATTTATTGTAAAAAGAGATCGGCAAGTAATCATAAAGAAATGAAAAAGGCAGATAAAGAAAGTAAAGATGTCATAGATGACGCAAAGCTGCAGCATTGGAATGAATTTTGTAACTCTGAAGTTAAAAATCATAAAGATATTGGTAAAGTGTAGGAGGAACTGAAAGCTATGAAAAATGGATTAACATCGACACTACCCTATAAAAATAGATAACAACAGTCTTCTTAGTGCTGATGAGAAAGCAGAAGCCTTTGTAAACATGTTTGCTGAGGTAAGCCGCACTGAAGGTCTAACAAGTACGGACCAAATATACAGAGAGAAAGAAGAAGGTATTAAAGCACAGGATGAATCTACAGCAGACAATAGTAACAATATCAATGCTCCTATAACTATCCAAGAAGTAAAAGAAGCCATTAGATCCATACCATTAAGAAAATCATCTATTGGTTTAGATGCAATATCTAATCAAATGTTAAGAAATTTGCCTGAAAAGTTTGTAGAGTTTCTTCATAAATTATTCAGTACATGTTGGAGCAATGGCGTTATGCCAAAAATATGGAAACAGTCGATCGTTGTTCCAATTCATAAGCAAGGAAAATGTACAAAGGATCCTAAGAATTATAGACCCATTGCATTAACTTCACATGTATGTAAACTTTCAGAAAGAATTGTTATGAATAGACTTGTACATTACTGCGAAAAATATAACATCATACCAATTAATCAAGCTGGTTTCCAGAAAGGTCGATCCACTACAGAAATTTTAGTGAAATTATCAACAAATATAAAGAAACAGTTTGCTAGACGAAAATGTGTTCTTGCTACCTTTTTCGACATAAATAAGGCTTACGATCAAGTGTGGCATTTACAGATATTGAACAAACTTAAAAACATTGGTTTGACAGGAAATATATACAACTATGTCAGATGTTTTCTGAAGGATAGGGTAATAAGAACAAGAGTAGGAAAAACATATTCCACAAGTAGAACACTTTCAATGGGAATCCCTCAAGGATCAGTATTAGCGCCACTTCTCTTCTCGTTATTAATGTATGATCTGCCAAACAAATTATCAAAAAATGTTGTTCTTGTCCAATATGCAGACGATATATGCATATGGATGGATGTAACGTTAAAAAAGAAAACTTCACAACGAGATATAAAATTCATCAAAAAGATCTATCAGGGAGAACTAAACAAGATGGTGGATTATATGAAGCTAAATGGACTAAGTCTGTCAACCGAAAAAACAAATATG
This sequence comes from Conus canariensis, assembly GCA_033310375.1. Lineage (NCBI taxonomy): Eukaryota > Metazoa > Mollusca > Gastropoda > Neogastropoda > Conidae > Conus > Conus canariensis. Next base: position 74,137,080 of record CM065717.1, on the reverse strand, counting down.
ATTCTTTTTAACAGTGGATCTAACCCAGAAAGTATGCCTGTTTTCACATTGGATGATACTCCTCTTAAGTATGTAACAGAGATTAAATTTCTAGGAGTTTATTTTACATCTAAATTATCATGGAACTTTCATATCGAATATTTATTAACAAAAGCGAGAAAAACATTAAACTTTCTGAAAATTATTTCCAAAGAAAAGTGGGGGCAGGATCCAGCTACTTTGATTACTCTATGTAAATCTTTAATGAGATCAAAAATAACTTATGCCCAAGAAATATTCTTCAATGCGCCTAAATATCTATTACAAAAACTGCAAAGTATTGAATGTAAGGCATTGAAATTAGCCCTTGGACTTCCTGTGCACACATCATCGTCACGTACATATTATGAAGCCCAGGTACTTCCTCTAGATGATTATAGAGATTTAACATGTTGTAAATTTGTCATTAAAAGTACAGCTAGAAAAACACATATCAAATCAGAAATTAAAATGAGATCAGATTTTGATTTTCCGAAAAGAGCAAAGTCTATAACTTCTCAAATAACTATAGCAACTTATACATCAAAAATACTTTCAGATTCTGGGGTTCTTTAGAAAAGGAAGCTTTCTCTCCCAGACCATCTTTTTGTCCTATTCCACCCTGGGAACTTAAAAAAGCCCATTTTGATATTGATCACACCAACATCAAAAAAGATGAAAATATCAATATGCTAACAAGTTATACTAAGTGTCATATTGACGAGAAATACACTAACCAGTTAAAAATATACACAGATGGTTCATGTATTGGTAAGCAAACGGGTTGTGCATTCTTAATCCCAGACTTGAGGGTGGAGAAATCTTTTTACATTGGATGTAACATATCCATATTCACAGCTGAATTAACAGCAATACTCATGGCTTTGAATTATCTTTTAAATTTCCCCAAAACAATATTTCAAGCTCTGTTTTGTGTAGATTCAAAATCAGTCCTTCAGGCGCTAAAAGATTTTCATTTGCATACTAGGCCTGAAATGATTATTGAGGTAAGCTGTTTGATCCACATGCTTATTGAAGGAGGCACCCAGTTATCCTTTTGTTGGATTCCTTCACACTGTTCCTTTTATTATAACGATAAAGTAGATAGGGCAGCTAAATGTGGAGCAAAACATATCTCTGGTTCTGAATATCTTAAACTAGCCTTATCGGTACATGAGCAGTGCAATCTAGTTAAAACACATATTTTGAAAACTTTCAAAGATAGAATGATAGAACATGACAATCAAAATCAGTTTGATACTTTTGATATTAAAATCATTCAACATAACTTTAGTTTAAATAAAAATATACTTTCGTTGATGTATAGGTGGAAACTTGATGCTTTTAAAACAAAATATGTTAAAAACATAGTGTGTTTATGTAAAAAGAAAATAACACGTGAACATATTGTTACATGTCAAGACATGAAAAAAATAATTCCAGTATTGAGACAAAATAGTGCACAGGCCATCTTTGAGTCACAAGCTCTAACATATGAGTTTTTTGTATGCTTAGAGCGCACTCCATTGGGGAAGTATTTATAGGTTCCTTTTTTGTTGTATGTGGGGCGGGCATAAGTGTGGGGAGGGAAGATGGAATAATGTACAAAGCTTAAAAGTGACAAGGACGGAGAAAGGTTACGGTTCTGTGCCTTGATGATTGTTAAATTGATTAGTTTTGTTAATTTTTTTTTTCCTTTGAAACTTTTTTGAAAAATTTAAGTGCTTTGTAATTACCATTATTATTCATATAAGCACTCATATAAGCACACACATATGCACACACACATACTCAAACACACTTGCATATGTATACACACACACGCACACGCACACGCACACATACGTGTGCGTGCACAAGCATAAGCACACACGTAAGAACTTGTAAATACTTTTATTCCAGTTTTGTTGCAAAATAAGTCGCACATTATATTCAATTCACCAGCTTTAACCAAAGATTTTTTTTTTTTAAGTTTAGATATCAGTCCAGTTGGTCACTACAGTATCTGATTTTTTTTTTTTAATATAAAAGTGATGGAGGGGGAGGGAGGGATGGGGAGAGGATAGAGAGGGAAGGAAAGGAAGGGAGTGGGTGGGGTGGGGTGGGGGTGTTCACTGATTTTGTTGTTGTTATATATGTGTTTTTTTTTCTGTTTTGTTTATTATTTCTAATAGTGTAGTTATATACTTATTCCTTTAATCACATATATTTTAAATAACCGTCTAAGCACCATATGTGCACACACTTTCACACATACATGCATGCATACTTGGAACTCTATAACTTTCAGTCATGCACTAGTCTTCTTCTCTTACACACTCCTTTTCTTTTCTTTTTCTTTTTTTTCTTTTTTTTTTTTCTTTTTTTTTATCGTCTAATATCACGATTAGTGGAAAGACGTTAAATGAATCACACACATACACAAAAACCTGAAACATAGCTTCACCTGCACGTTGATGGAGTGGACATTCTTGTGATCCACATATTTGTGCTCGTTCAGCTGGGAAGGATGTGCATGCCATCAACACAAGCGAACTGTTGGGGGAAGTTACTTCAAAGAGTTTTTCTTTTTGCTTGTCCGCCGCTGCCTGACTTGGCCACTGTATCCAAACTGGTACAAGAGACAACAATGTTCTTGTCACTGAATGAATTGTACGGAATGCAGTTGGCTAGCTGACGTGAAGCAGTTCTCCAACTGCGCCTTGAAAAGTGCCAGTTGCATAAAAACAAAGGGCTAAGCACACTTGCTGAACTGGCAACAGTGTTCCCCTTCGATTCGCGTGTTCGATTTCCATGTGCATTGTGTCTGTGAGGCTCAAAACGTGCTCACGACAAAATCTGAACTTGGTGAACAGTTCCACGTTGTCAAACACGTCAATTGGATTTTTCTGTCACAAAATACTCGCTTCCTTCGCAAGGCATGCCATCGGAAATTTTGCATGTAAACAAACGCCGCCATATCCGACAATGGACATGGCTCTCTCCAAACAGTTGGCCACAGCCAGATCAACTATATCCTTGTGAAGAGCCGATACAGGTATGGCATCAACGGGGCTAAAACAAGGACATTTTCAGGAGCTCATATTGGTCGTGACCACGACCTTGTCATGATTAACTTTAAAGTATGTTTGAAAAACAAGAGGAACGTGGAAAAAAAACTTCTCAAGTTCGATTTTGATAAACATCCTGGCATCGATGGATAATTCCATGCAGCCATGGGAGGAACAATTCTCATTCGCCCCACTACTTCTGTTGGAAGAAGGTCTTGAAGCCCTCGCAGACAATTGCATCCAAGTAATAACTGAAACAGCAATACAGGTCCCAAGAATAAGCCGATGGAATTCAAAACCATCGATCTCAAGCAATATATTGCGGATGTCTGACACTAGAAGGACCTTAAAATGGCTCAAGAAGACTGCAGGGGGGGGGGGGGGGGGTATATAAAGCAAAAAGAGAGAGAAGAATAAATGAAAAATGCTAAGGAAAGCTGGATCGAACACCAGTGTGAGGACTGAAAAAAAAAAACTAGACAACAATAATACAAAGATGGCAACTGTCTGATACAGGGAGAAGACATTAAAAGATGGATTGAACAATGATCTGAATTCTACAACAAAAAGAGCACAGGAGATCCAGATATACCAACAGCAAAGAAGTAATCAAATCAGGATGATTTTCCAATACTCTGTGACTAAGTCATAGCTGCGGTAAAGATCACTGAAATTTGGGAAGGCTGCAGGCATAGAAAACATCCCTGCAGATCTCTTGAAACGTGGTGGGAGATGGAGTTATTGATATCCTGTCACCTGCGGCGACAAAATCTGGCACACTGGCAAGCTGAACACGTCACAAACTCAATCACTTAGGGAGCCAAGGAGGGGGGGGGGGTACGGGGGACAGAAAAAAAAATGATGGAATGATAACATCGCAGAGTGGACAAGGAAAAAATTTGCAGAGACCTAGACCTTGGCACACAACTGACATATCTGGTGGAACCTGAATGCTGCCCCCGGAGTTAAGGGAGAACAAGAAGAAGAAGGCTCTTTCCTCTGTGAATCAAATTGACCATGGAAATCAATGCATACGATCCTATTTGATCTGGACTACAGATAAAACTTTGATCCATGCAACCAGCAACTATTCACGGGAGGGAGAGGTTTCTTCTTGTTTTTGTTTTGTTGTTTTACTTTTTGTTCTTTCTTCTGCGCCTGTGATATTCTCTTTCATTTATTTGAACTTTCTGGAATTCTAGACCATTGAGATAGGTCTTGCAGTCTGCCACAGTGACTTATCTCATCTCTGTTTTGTCCAGGTTTCACACAAGGAAATAGGATTGTGAATGGTGCCTTCAGAACACATTAATCAAACCCTTTTTTTCTCTCTGTTTTGAATGTTTTTCTCTAAAACAATTAATACTTTTACTGGCCTATCTTCGTTAGCAGAAAGTGTGGAAGGAAGATACAACCATAGGTGTGATTTTGTGCTAGTTGTTTCTGCAAATTTTGGCAATGCGTAGCAAATTGCATTAGCGACAAAAAGGCTACACACACACACATACACACACTCACTTTTTCTATTCCATCTGCAAACATCAACATGAGAAATGAAAGGAAGTGAAAACTTTATCTTAACGTTATTTCATGCAAAACGGAAACAGTTAAAATATATACTTTTTTTTCAGTTATGCATTCATAAGCATATAGCACATGCACATTTTGACCCAAAATTCAACTGCTTTAACCCTTTCAACCTTTGCAAGTTCACATCTGGCTCCTGCTTCGCCAGTTTGGGTTAATCTACATGAACGGAAGGGATGCTTCACTTATATTCTAATATCTCAAAAACTACTTTGCCTAGAGGCAAACATATTGACATGATTATTGCCAACAAATCGTGTTGTAAGACATTACAATTTCATGCAAGAAACTTCCATTTGTAGCTGTGTCAAACTTCCTGACTATTACATGCATAGTTTAGGTGGAATCCAGTTTGAATACATCTGTTGGCACCCGAGCAATGAATCAAATATTTCACACATACATACATTTACACAAATACACTGTCTTACCATCTTATACACACATCTGCACATATGCATTCCTACCCATACAGTACAGCTGTCATTTCACAACACGCAGGAGAATTCACAACATGCAGGAGAATCATTTCACAACATGGTGGAGAATCACAGTTGCAAAAGCATAAATATGGCACTCTCCGTTAGTTAATGAACTACATCGACTCAAGCTTCGCCAATGGACTGAATTAGTTTGCCAAATCTTAATTTTCAAATGCACCCGTTCACTTTTGTCTCCCACCTTCTTGCTTGTGATTGGTCTTGTTTGTATGAGTGTCTGCACGTGTGTGCATGTGTGTGCATGCATGCGTGTGTGTGTGCGCGTGTGTGTGTGTGAGTGTGTGTGTATGTGTGTGGTGTGTATGTATGAGTGGTGTGTATGTGTCTGAGTGTGTGTGCATGCATACGTGGGTCTATGTGTCTGAGGGTGGGTGGGTGCATGCGTATGTGCATGCATGTATGAGCATGTGCATATGCATGCATATATGTGTGTGTACATGCATGCACCTGTGTATTTGTGTGTGGGCTTGTGTATGCATGTGTGGGTGTGCTGTATGTGTGTGTCTGTGAGTGCATTTGTGAGTGTACTTACACTTTCATTTTCCATGTAAATTTACTGTCTCTCAATATCTCCATAAAACCATATTCAAGGCTGGAAATACCCACTCACCCAACTGTCCCTGACAACTGAACATTCTGTGGGACAAGCGAAAATGCTGTCCCTACTTGTCTGTCGGGCACTTGATTTTTGACTGTTTCAGTGACATGGTGACTGAGCAGTTATCTCTGAGTACAGGTGGATTGCACATTCCTCCTCCCCTTTTCACCTTGAGATTTCTACAACCCCCCCCCCCCCCCCCCCCCAATTTTCATCTTTTTTAAGAATGAAACCCCAGAAGGGTTTTGTCTCACTGAGATGAGGTATGTTCCATCATCAAATAAAATGTGTCAGGAGCATGAATTCACTGTACTACATCAACGCAAAAGTATACCTGCTCTGTGGGGACTGTAACTCCAGTTCTTACTGGGAATATCAAACAATTATATCATTTTTCCTAAGATACACACGGCACATACACAAATATGTCTGACTTGTCACTGCACTGCGAGCAGTTGCTTTCATTATTTATCTCATTAAGTAATGACGGCAAGTGGAAACTTGAGGGGACAAGTAGATTTCTTAGCTAACTGTCAGAACAACTAAAAATTGTCTTGTAGTTTCTCGTCTTGCATACTGATCTAGTTTAAATGTACATACATTTCACAAACAGTGATTTCATAGCTTTTCCTTATAATCCTGACTGTTCATGTTGTAGAACTCTTGAGTGATAAAAGATTTACAGCCTGCAATTTCATACCTTTCCCAATAATCTGACAAAAGTATTCCACAAAGTGTAAATATGTAAACTGCTCACAACCATTTTTCTCTTTCGTTTCTTTGTTTTGTTTTTGTTTTTTGTTTTTTTGCACATATTCAAAGATGAGAAGGAGGAGGTGACGGCTGTTCAACCTCTGCAAACATGTCCTTGATGTGGTTTGGGATGTGGCGAATATACCAGTCATGATTTACGGCTGTAGCCAGAACACCAGAGGAATTGGAAGGCTTCATGAGAGCATGATACAGGATGGGCCTGCCCAGGAGGTCTGTGAGGTGTCCCCCCACTGCGTGCAGCACAGCCTCTGGTGCACATGTGTCCCATTTCTGGCACCCTGGGTTGGCGTAGACGTAGGCGTGGGCCTTGCCCTCCATCAGCAACACTATCTGGAAAGGGCCAGGATAGAAGAGATGAAAACATGAAGACCTCTGTGTGTGTGTGAGAGAGAGTGTGTGTGTGTGAGTGTGTGTGTGAGAGGGAGAGAATGTGTGTGTGTGTGTGTGCGTGAGAGAGAGAGAAAGAGAGAGTGTGATTGTGTATGTTGTGTGTGTGTGAGTGAGAGAGTGTGTGTGTGTGCATATGTGTGTGTGTGTGTGCATGTGCGCATGCGTATGCGTGTGTGTGTGTGTGTTGGAGAGGAGAGGCAGGGTGATAGGAACAGTTTGTGCATGTGTCATGTTAAAATGATCTTTACTGAGGGACTACAGAATAAGCTTTACAAAGTTTTTTTTTTCATTCTGCCATCACAAAGAAAAAGTGACAACAAGAAATAACATGAAGAAGCAACAATATTTTCAAAAGCATCATTTACCACAAATAACATGGACATCATTCTTACCAACAAGCATAGTAATGAAAATATTTTAACTACATCATAACAAATGCATTGAATACACACAGACACACACAAACAGAGTGTGTGTGTGTGTGTGTGTGTGTGTGCGTGCGCTTGTGTGCATGCGTGCGTGTGTGCATGCATGCGTGTGTGCATGCGTGCATGCATGTGTGTGTGTATGTAAGTATATGTGTGCATGCATATCATTTGTGTATGTGCATGCGCACATGTGTGTATGTATGCACCCAGGCATGAGTACTTCTGTTTGAATGTTTGTGTGAATGTGGAGACAAAGAATGGCAGCAAGAGGAGAGAGTACATGCATGTATTTGTATCCAGAGCAACGCAAGAAATACAACTGCCTTGTCTTGCTTTACTTTTTGCGTGTGTGTGTGTGTGTGTGTGTGTGTGTGTGCATGTGTATGTGTGCATACATGTTTGCATTAATGCATGTGTGTGCGTGCATGTGTGCGTGCGTGCATGTGTGCGTGTGTGTGTGTGTGTGTGTACGTCTTCTACAATGTGCGTGTGTGCGTGCGTGCGTGCATGTGTGCGTGCGTGCGTGTGTACGTCTTCTACAAACTTATACTGAGTGTCATTCTTATCACCATCCTGAAAACAGACCCTTTAAACGGGAATAACTACACCAAATTTTACAAACTAACACAACATGAACATTTGATGATAATCATATTCTGACTCTGGCTTGTGCCAACAACTTTGCCCACACACCTTGTCTGTCCTGAACTCATGGAAGTATTCTACTCACAGCCTACCTTATAACCAGCCCCTCCCACACGCAGTATCTCCGTGGGACGACATGCTTCAACGGCCTCTGTGATGATGTGATCGGAGTGTATTCTGGATGTTGTTACGATGTTCTGATCAGCTGGTGTGTTGTGGCATTCTAACCCAAAGCCACCTGAAACACGAGATCTTCTTTGTTTCCCAAAAAGACCAATAACTGTAATTTCTGAAAACATGTTGGTAAACAGATAATAGGCACCACACAGTTTTCAAATTGGATTGTGAAAAAGCTGAATCCTCATGCATTTTTGTTTTAAAGTGTCACCTCTTTTACTCTGAAATTCTTTACTCTGAAATTCTAAAGTTACTTGATCTTGCACCCCCCCCCCCCCCCCCCCCCCCTCCCTCCCCCACAGAAGTCAGTTTTCTATCATAAGTTAGTTAATAAAGTGCGGCAATTTGTCTTTAAAAAATCATGTGTTCATTCTCTTTTAATGAGTGTGAGTAGGTTTTGTTTTTCTTTTAGATTCTACCACTTTTCGATGGCCAAGTTTCTAAGTCCTATCTCTTTATGGTGATTTGCCAGTCATGTGAAGAAGATAGGCCATTTTTATCCAGAATGATTTGCTTGTTTTGTCCAATCTCAAATTTAAAACAACAACAAAAGAAAAGAAAACAGCTGAAGTAATGTAAAACAGTAAACAAGTGGGGTATTTTTTGCTCCCATAAGAAAACCTAACACAGAGTAACTTTTATTCAAGACTGGCACAGCCTTTTAAACTTGAATAAAGTCAGACAAATACATAGACGAACAATCTAATAGTGGGGGAAAAAAACAAGCGCAGGCCAACAACTGAACTATTTTCATAGTAATGACTTGGCAAAAATTTGGACTTAAGGAGGGGTGGGGGGGGGGGGGGGATTTGAAGATGGAGAAACTGGGAACATGAATTTAAGAAAATATGTTACAGATATGAAAACTCTTCACTAGCTGCATAAGGGAACCATCGCAATTCCTTTTGAAGGCAGATATATTTGTATTGCCTGCTCCGAGGCCTTTCGTCCACTGGGTCGGACTCATCAGGGAGACACGGCTGGTTGTGTCTGCGCTCCTGGCGTCAAATAGAGACACACCACAGTCCATAATACTGTGGTGTTCTCACCACCAAGGGTGCAAAAAAGAATCCAATAGCACCCCCAAAGCAGCCAGCAAAGAGTAGTAAATGAAACCAAACGAAAGTGTGGGGAGGAAAAAAGTTGCTGAAAAACTAAAGACATTATGCAAATAGTATAAAATGTAGGGGACAATCTTTGAGCCTACGCTTGAGGATCCACCCAAAGATGCAAGGGAGATCAAAAGACAAACACACAGACGGACAGAAACAAATACAAATAACCTCAATTTAATCAAAACAAAATCGGAAATGAAATGAGGCAGGGAACAGTAAACGATAAACAGTAAACAAGTGGGGTATTTTTTGCTCCCATAAGAAAACCTAACACAGAGTAACTTTTATTCAAGACTGGCACAGCCTTTTAAACTTGAATAAAGTCAGACAAATACATAGACGAACAATCTAATAGTGGGGGAAAAAAACAAGCGCAGGCCAACAACTGAACTATTTTCATAGTAATGACTTGGCAAAAATTTGGACTTAAGGAGGGGGGGGGGTGGGGGGGGGGGGGGATTTGAAGATGGAGAAACTGGGAACATGAATTTAAGAAAATATGTTACAGATATGAAAACTCTTCACTAGCTGCATAAGGGAACCATCGCAATTCCTTTTGAAGGCAGATATATTTGTATTGCCTGCTCCGAGGCCTTTCGTCCGCTGGGTCGGACTCATCAGGGAGACACGGCTGGTTGTGTCTGCGCTCCTGGCGTCAAATAGAGACACACCACAGTCCATAATACTGTGGTGTTCTCACCACCAAGGGTGCAAAAAAGAATCCAATAGCACCCCCAAAGCAGCCAGCAAAGAGTAGTAAATGAAACCAAACGAAAGTGTGGGGAGGAAAAAAGTTGCTGAAAAACTAAAGACATTATGCAAATAGTATAAAATGTAGGGGACAATCTTTGAGCCTACGCTTGAGGATCCACCCAAAGATGCAAGGGAGATCAAAAGACAAACACACAGACGGACAGAAACAAATACAAATAACCTCAATTTAATCAAAACAAAATCGGAAATGAAATGAGGCAGGGAACAGTAAATGATAAACAGTAAACAAGTGGGGTATTTTTTGCTCCCATAAGAAAACCTAACACAGAGTAACTTTTATTCAAGACTGGCACAGCCTTTTAAACTTGAATAAAGTCAGACAAATACATATACGAACAATCTAATAGTGGGGGAAAAAAACAAGCGCAGGCCAACAACTGAACTATTTTCATAGTAATGACTTGGCAAAAATTTGGACTTAAGGAGGGGGGGGGGTGGGGGGGGGGGATTTGAAGATGGAGAAACTGGGAACATGAATTTAAGAAAATATGTTACAGATATGAAAACTCTTCACTAGCTGCATAAGGGAACCATCGCAATTCCTTTTGAAGGCAGATATATTTGTATTGCCTGCTCCGAGGCCTTTCGTCCGCTGGGTCGGACTCATCAGGGAGACACGGCTGGTTGTGTCTGCGCTCCTGGCGTCAAATAGAGACACACCACAGTCCATAATACTGTGGTGTTCTCACCACCAAGGGTGCAAAAAAGAATCCAATAGCACCCCCAAAGCAGCCAGCAAAGAGTAGTAAATGAAACCAAACGAAAGTGTGGGGAGGAAAAAAGTTGCTGAAAAACTAAAGACATTATGCAAATAGTATAAAATGTAGGGGACAATCTTTGAGCCTACGCTTGAGGATCCACCCAAAGATGCAAGGGAGATCAAAAGACAAACACACAGACGGACAGAAACAAATACAAATAACCTCAATTTAATCAAAACAAAATCGGAAATGAAATGAGGCAGGGAACAGTAAACGATAAACAGTAAACAAGTGGGGTATTTTTTGCTCCCATAAGAAAACCTAACACAGAGTAACTTTTATTCAAGACTGGCACAGCCTTTTAAACTTGAATAAAGTCAGACAAATACATAGACGAACAATCTAATAGTGGGGGAAAAAAACAAGCGCAGGCCAACAACTGAACTATTTTCATAGTAATGACTTGGCAAAAATTTGGACTTAAGGAGGGGTGGGGGGGGGGGGATTTGAAGATGGAGAAACTGGGAACATGAATTTAAGAAAATATGTTACAGATATGAAAACTCTTCACTAGCTGCATAAGGGAACCATCGCAATCCCTTTTGAAGGCAGATATATTTGTATTGCCTGCTCCGAGGCCTTTCGTCCGCTGGGTCGGACTCATCAGGGAGACACGGCTGGTTGTGTCTGCGCTCCTGGCGTCAAATAGAGACACACCACAGTCCATAATACTGTGGTGTTCTCACCACCAAGGGTGCAAAAAAGAATCCAATAGCACCCCCAAAGCAGCCAGCAAAGAGTAGTAAATGAAACCAAACGAAAGTGTGGGGAGGAAAAAAGTTGCTGAAAAACTAAAGACATTATGCAAATAGTATAAAATGTAGGGGACAATCTTTGAGCCTACGCTTGAGGATCCACCCAAAGATGCAAGGGAGATCAAAAGACAAACACACAGACGGACAGAAACAAATACAAATAACCTCAATTTAATCAAAACAAAATCGGAAATGAAATGAGGCAGGGAACAGTAAACGATAAACAGTAAACAAGTGGGGTATTTTTTGCTCCCATAAGAAAACCTAACACAGAGTAACTTTTATTCAAGACTGGCACAGCCTTTTAAACTTGAATAAAGTCAGACAAATACATAGACGAACAATCTAATAGTGGGGGAAAAAAACAAGCGCAGGCCAACAACTGAACTATTTTCATAGTAATGACTTGGCAAAAATTTGGACTTAAGGAGGGGTGGGGGGGGGGGGGGATTTGAAGATGGAGAAACTGGGAACATGAATTTAAGAAAATATGTTACAGATATGAAAACTCTTCACTAGCTGCATAAGGGAACCATCGCAATCCCTTTTGAAGGCAGATATATTTGTATTGCCTGCTCCGAGGCCTTTCGTCCGCTGGGTCGGACTCATCAGGGAGACACGGCTGGTTGTGTCTGCGCTCCTGGCGTCAAATAGAGACACACCACAGTCCATAATACTGTGGTGTTCTCACCACCAAGGGTGCAAAAAAGAATCTTTTGATCTCCCTTGCATCTTTGGGTGGATCCTCAAGCGTAGGCTCAAAGATTGTCCCCTACATTTTATACTATTTGCATAATGTCTTTAGTTTTTCAGCAACTTTTTTCCTCCCCACACTTTCGTTTGGTTTCATTTACTACTCTTTGCTGGCTGCTTTGGGGGTGCTATTGGATTCTTTTTTGCACCCTTGGTGGTGAGAACACCACAGTATTATGGACTGTGGTGTGTCTCTATTTGACGCCAGGAGCGCAGACACAACCAGCCGTGTCTCCCTGATGAGTCCGACCCAGTGGACGAAAGGCCTCGGAGCAGGCAATACAAATATATCTGCCTTCAAAAGGAATTGCGATGGTCCTTATGAGTATGAAATTTCATTATTGCAATTCTAATCATGTCCCAGTTTCATTTATCATATCTAGTAATATTTTCTTAATATACATGTTGCCGCCTTTTCTATCTTCCAAATCACCCCCCACCCACCTACCTTAAGTCAATTATTCCAAGTCAATTACTATGAAAATAGTTCAGTTAGTTGCTGCGCTATGTTTTTTTATCCCCCACTATTAGATTGTTCGTATGAATTTGTTGTTTTTATTAAGTTTAACAGGCTTGTGTCCAGTCTTGATAAAGTTACTCTGTTTTGGGTTTTCTTATGGGAGCAAAAATTCCCCACTTGTTTACTGTTTATCATTACTGTTCCCTGCCTCACTTTCAGTTTCCGATTTTCTTTTGATTAGATGTAGGTTATGATTTTTACTTTGTTTCTGTCCACAGATATACTGTGTGTGATTTAGTCTTTTGATCTCCCTGCATCTTTGGTGGATCCTCAAGCGTAGGCTCAAGATGTCCCCTACATTATACTATTTGCATAATGTCTTTAGGTTTTTCAGCAACTATTTTTCCTCCACACAACTTTCGTTTGGTTTCATTTACTACTCTTTGCTGCCGCTTTGGGGGTGCTATTGGATTCTTTTTTGCACCCTTGGTGGTGAGAACACCACAGTATTATGGACTGTGGTGTGTCTCTATTTGACGCCAGGAGCGCAGACACAACCAGCCGTGTCTCCCTGATGAGTCCGACCCAGCGGACGAAAGGCCTCGGAGCAGGCAATACAAATATATCTGCCTTCAAAAGGAATTGCGATGGTTCCCTTATGCAGCTAGTGAAGAGTTTTCATATCTGTAACATATTTTCTTAAATTCATGTTCCCAGTTTCTCCATCTTCAAATCCCCCCCCCCCCCCACCCCTCCTTAAGTCCAAATTTTTGCCAAGTCATTACTATGAAAATAGTTCAGTTGTTGGCCTGCGCTTGTTTTTTTCCCCCACTATTAGATTGTTCGTCTATGTATTTGTCTGACTTTATTCAAGTTTAAAAGGCTGTGCCAGTCTTGAATAAAAGTTACTCTGTGTTAGGTTTTCTTATGGGAGCAAAAAATACCCCACTTGTTTACTGTTTATCGTTTACTGTTCCCTGCCTCATTTCATTTCCGATGAAGTAATGTAGAAAAAAGGATGAGGAAAATAAACGAACAACTGAAATAAGAAAAGGACTGAACAGAATAATGAGATACACATAAATGAGTATATGCATGCCGCTTGTCAAATAATATATGCATGGCTGCGTCAAACATACAGCACTGGCAAAGACATTAACAGACTGATCACATCAACACCACCATCAAAAACATGCATAGTGGCAGAGGAAGCACGGAAAGAAAGAACTGCTTATAGTTGTGAAACATGGATGAAGAAACGAACCTAAACCCACAAGTCCCCATATACATCTGCCCATACGGGCCGTGGGACCAGCTTTGTAGTTGTAGAATGGCTGGTTGATCACCCCTCCTGTCGCTCTCCCCCTCACCGCCACACCTATCAGAATCGTTACGCGGTCAAGGAAACCTGCAACAACACACACACACACACACACACACACACACACACACACACACACCCCACACACACACACACATACACATACACACACACACACTTAAATAACACTACTGACCCGAGGTAAATTGAACAGATCTTTACATACTTATACATCCAAATACAAAGTGCACCTAGCATTTATACTGAAGCCATGGGTCCCTAATGTGCCACAGACATTAGGAACACATTATAATCAACTGTCTTGTGCGTCAGTGGGGAGCAACTCTTGTCCTTGACATGAAGATGAAGTGGAAGAGTGGTCTTTTATGTGTACTCCCCTCTAGATTACTACACATACCTGTATATGTTTTTTTTTTCTTTTTGTGTGTGTGTGTGTGTGTGTGTGTGTGTGTGCATGTTTGTGTGCGTTTGTTAGCCAGTTTGCATATCCTGTACATAAAAGGCAAAAAATATGTGTTCACAGCCCATGAACAGCCATGGGTGAGCACGCATGAGGTCCAGCAGCTGAGAAAATCATGTATGTCTGTGACACATGTGCCCGTTGATGTATTACATAAGAGATCTTACACAGAAACAGTGCACGTGAGCATGCTCAAGCAAAGAGACATCACCGCGGCTCCTGTGGTTTCTATTTCGGTAATGCACCTATAAGAAGATTCAGTCTCCCTGCATGAGATCAGCTCAAAATGAATAAAATCACCATGAACTAAAAACAATCACAAACAACATTACATAACAATTAAACAATGTGCAAACTGTACAGAACAGAACATTATAACTGCAAAATACAAGATGATTTAAAGTGAGACTGATTTGAATTTGAAATGAATACTAAAATGACACACACACAAAAAAAAAAATACTGAAATGCACAGAGTATTCACCTTGTGTATATTCTGTAGTGCCATCCAATGGGTCAACCCATATCACAACCTGAGAAATATGGCAGAATACTGTTGTCGTAATCATTTTCATCAATGAAGAATGCCTTACTTTAATTTTTCCTTTTCCATGTAATCCTTGTAATTGCTTGAAGAAAAATTCAATCTTTACATGTATGTTTTCAAGATTATTTGTAAAAATGTTTTTAAAGTGGCTGAATTCAAGTTATTGAATACATCAGAATCTCTCTCTCTCTCTCTCTCTCTCTCTCACTCTCTGCCCAATTATGCCATCTTAGTTGTCTTTTTTCTTTTTTTGGAAGGTGGGGTGGGGTAGGGGGGTGGGGGAGAGAGGATGAGAAGCAGCTTTGTATAAGAATTTAACTTGAATTTAATCCTTTCACCCCCTTCGGGGTATAGAAAACTGCAAATAAGTAAACAAGCTCATGAACAACGTCAACATTTCTTTATACTGGTTAAACACACACACACACACACACACACACACACACACACACACACACACACACACATACTATTCAAACAACTGACTTTTTTTTTTAAATAATGCAACTTCTATGAGTACTTGCGTTGGTTAAACACACACACACACACACACACACACACACACACACACACACACACTATCAAACAACTGACCCTTTTTTTCTTAAATTATGCAACTTTCATGAGTACTTTTCTTTAACTCTTGACGTCATTTTGCAAAAGTGATAAACAGATCTTCTCTTACAACAGTAGGCAGGTAAATATTGTTTTATACTGTCTGTAGCAATACTTAATGACTTTTTTTTTTACAAAGCTTCCCACCATATGTCATACTTGAGTTACTGTCAATATTATGGGTTAAGGTACTTATGGTTCACATGCGACTTTATAGGATTAACTTTTTTGTTAATTTGATACTATGCACAAACACTGCACAAGTTCATCTATAGTAGGCTAAATCTTTAAGTTATACAACGGTGTCCACATATCTAATCTTAAATCTTTAAGTGATACAACGGTGTCCGCATATCTAATCTTAAATCTTTAAGTGATATAACGGTGTCCACATATCTAATCTTACATCTTTAAGTGATATAACGGTGTCCACATATCTAATCTTAAATCTTTAAGTGATATAACGGTGTCCACATATCTAATCTTAAATCTTTAAGTGATACAACGGTGTCCACATATCTAATCTTAAATCTTTAAGTTATACAACGGTGTCCACATATCTAATCTTAAATCTGTAAGTGATATAACGGTGTCCACATATCTAATCTTAAATCTTTAAGTGATATAACGGTGTCCACATATCTAATCTTAAATCTTTAAGTGATATAACGGTGTCCGCATATCTAATCTTAAATCTTTAAGTGATATAATGGTGTCCACATATCTAATCTGATGATATACAGTCCTGTACATGAGCTGAACTTGAAGGAACTGACATATTACTTCCAGGTCAGTTGAATGTTGTGTTCACCAACTTTCAGGGTAGTCACATAATGCTGTTGGGACCTATCAGTCTGTCTGTGTTGAGCGAAATTTTGGCCTGTCCATTCAGGGTAAAAAAGTACCATAAACTGAACTGCTCTTTGTTTTGACTTTTTTTCCTCTTAAAATTGATCTCTTGCCCTACTCTGGATCGTCAGCAAAGTCTACCCAACATACATAAAGTATTTATTCCTGATGTACATTTACACAGGATATATTCAGTTTTTCGTAATGTTTCCAAATACCTGTACTCAGTGTATTTATCTACCTCTTCATCTCTGACGTCCAGCAAAGCAGGAGGGCATGACTTGGCTAACACTTCAGCACAGACGTCTTTTTCAATGAGATCTTCAGGAACTCTCTCACTGGCATCTAGACTCTTGAAAAGAAAGAAAAATGTAAAAAGGCGTTTAAGACAAATCATTTACAAGACTCTACAATTAAAACACTGATTGTTAGTTTTCACACAGAGTGTACATATCAGTCAGCAAATCAGCACATACCGCACAAATGCAGATATGAAACATTCATTTTCATTCGATCAAACTTACATTATATATGCCTTCACATGAAGTCACAAGATATGTACAAATACACAGAAAAACACTTGCTCACTTTCACACAAAGTTACACACACATGCATGCGCACACACACATGTGCACGCGCACATACACACACACACACGCGTGTGCACGTGCACACACACACACACACACACACACACACATACACACACACACACACAACTGAGTGCAAACATATGCCAAACGCATCTTACAGAACACTGCAATGTGTATAGTGTATGCATGTGTATGTGTGCACACATGTTGTGTGTGCATGTGTGTGCATGTGCATACATGCACATATCTTAACCCGTATATCATGTGTAAGCCACACACCTTGGTATTCTAATCTTTCATGTTCACAGACAAGCCAAAATAACTGAATAAATTATTTTAACAAAAACAAACAAACTGAAATCAAACAATGAGAGCAGTGAATCAACTTGCCGTGCAAATTCAGTGAAACAAATAACCAAGCCATTAAGAACTCATATAAAATCACTGCACTATTCTAATGATGCTGGAAAAAAAAAATAGCAATGGTAACAAACCTCTTCTCCAAAGATTGGTATTTTTGGGAAGTGTCTTTGGAGAGAGGTCACAATACATTTCTGTGCTTTTCTGTCTGCTTCCGTCTGGAAGTCATTCTTGCCCTGCACACATGCCATAGAGAACTGAAAATTATGAGAACATTTGGTGCTATAATACAGGGGAGAAAACAGTGTGAAAATACTGAAACAAATGGAGGAGGGTGGGGTAGGGAGAACAGATAACATTTGAAGGGTATTTAGAGCTTCTCCATTCTTACAAGTTTAAAAAAAAATCACAACTGACAGATGCAATTTACCCGTCATTAGGTTTGGTTTGAACTGCAGTCATGACCGTTCAACACTCAAGAACTGAACTTGTGACTTAAAAACCTTAACAGACTTGACATCAACATTTTCTCTCTTCCCCTCCCTCTCTCTGTCTGTCTGTCTGTCTGTCTGTCTGTCTGTCTCTCCAGCCATGACAGTCATGAATTTCCAATTTATCATTTGAAAAACACAAATGCCTACATATATGTGTAGCTGCTTAAAAAAATGATAATGATTGTGATAAGTTCAGTAATAGTTATAATCAATAATCATCATTAAAATACAAAACCAGGTGTAAAGTACCATTTATTACAAACACAACATTATGTATTGAATAAGCATTATTCCAAACCTTGTGAATACGTATGTATTAAGCTTATTTTCTGTAACACTACAGTTTTCTTTCATTCTGCTTCATTAGAATGATGACAACGATCACATATTCTGACAGAAATTGCTGGATTCCTGCTTCAATGCAATATGCTATTTCATAAAACTCTGGATTTTCCACCTCAGATGTCAGTGTGAAAATAATTCATAGGAGCCAACGGTTTAACACCCAGGAAATGACTGGTGGGGTGTGTCTTGACAGAATAATATGTTTGTTGAATGACTGGCCCTGAAAATTATTTTGTGTCTTTATTTTGAGTCATATCAGATTGTACACACTACGTCTGTCAATTAAGTGAACCTCTTGATTAGTTTCAGCAAACAATGTTGATACAGTACTATATTAAAAAATCTAAACTGTGATTGAAAATGTATTGTATATTCATGTATGTGCAATTGTGATCATTCATTTTTTTCATTAATCGCTGTCCATTAGAGTGACATGGTAGATAACTTGCAGCCATGAAGTACTATCGCTCTGTCTGTCATGCACAGTGCGTCAGCCATGCTGGCTCCAGTCCATTTTCCATTGTTGTCCAGTCAGGATCTCCTCTGTCTGCAATTCAGCGTTTACCGTCCGCAGCATCTTAGAGGATGGGTTTAGGTAATGAGCAAGACATGGCCATACCAGACAAGTTTCCTGCTTTAAACACCCTCCTTTAAACAATCTATATGAGTGATTCTTAACTGCTTGCATATAATGTCATTTTCTGTTTGACGTAGCTTTTGGTCCTGTGCTCTGTGTCCGAGATGCATACATACGTTTGCTGATGCGTTCATATTCAAATGCCTGAATTCTTTTCTCCGATTGGCAGTAACTGTCCAGCTCTTGCATACATACTGGAGAGACTTGTTGAGTCTCAGCTGAGCTGGAATGCTGATACTTTTGCTTTTGCTGATCATTTGGGTGTCTTGTCTTGAATTGAATTACTCGAAACATGCAGGCAGAGTCTGCTGGACGGGGCAGATGACTGGGAGTGCACTGCAGACCTCCCAGAATGGAAGAGTCACCCAGAGATCATCAGCAAGAGTGGCATGAGACCAGACATAGTAGTCCACTCTAAGTCAACCAAGCAGCTGATCATGATCGAGCTCACGGTGCCATATGAGAACAGAATGGAGGCAGCTCAAATCTACAAGACTGAAAAGTATGCTGATCTGGCAAACAGCCTGAGGAGAGAAGGCTATCAGGTCAAAGTCCTCACTGCAGAAATTGGAGCTAGGGGGTTTGTAGGAACGTCTGCATACAGCCTCATGAAACAGCTCTCAGTTGCAGGGAAGGAAAAAACCAGAGCCCTGAAAGCAATGGCAGAAGCGGCAGAGAGGTGTTCAAGCTGGATCTGGTCAAGGAGGAACAAAAGTGAACTTCATAAGGCTTAATTTCCCTACAAATATCAGGTGTCCCTGTGGCTCAGTGGTTAAAGCGCGAGTCATTAAGTGGAAAATGAGCATGTCCAGAGGGTCATGGGTTCGAATCCCAGCCATGGCTCGTCCCAAGATGGGAAAAAAAAAAAAGGGGCAGCAGAGGGACATCCGGAGTCATGAACCGGGTGTGGCCCAACCCCCTAGAGTGTCAGGAGATAAGGGCCGAAACACTTGCTTGAAGGGGGCTTCTCTTCTGAGGACTCTCTGCTGCCACGCTCTCCACGAGTTTCTTTCTACTCAAATGGCAAAACCACCAAGCAGATCAATGTATAAATCCAGATCTAGATGCAAATCCAGATTTACTGCCTAATATTACAAATGATGTTTCACAAAAGGCCACAGAGCACTGGCCGACATACAGCCAGACCCCTTTAATTGAGCTTAATGTGACTGTTTATAGAGTGTTAATCACTTCGACTTTGTTAAAAATGAAAGTAAGATGTTGGCGTATTATTTCCCATAAATTTCTAAATCTTACACAAGCAACAGGTAAAACGCATACTTTTTCAACAATACCAAGGTCGCCATGTTTCATGATGTCTCTTAAAATACCGGCAGCTCGATTGGATACTGCGACAGAGGACGCTAAAACACGCAAAACAAGTGAAGTTGGTGAGGCCGCCATGTTGTAACACAGTACGCTTGACCTTCTTCCGAAAGTTGTAAAGCCGTAATAACTTTGACAAAACATCCGAAATGAATGGAAGTTTTAACATTGAGATATGAATAAAGAAATTCGTCACATATAGCGTTCTTTGCAGAGAATTACATAACTTCTCCTAAATTTTCTCGTGCGACATCGTCGACATGTAGGCATGCGCACTTGTTGCTTCCTACGTACACATTGACACGAAAGCGATTCCAGCAACTCTGCTAGGAAGCAAGCATCAACTAAAAAGATGTGGGGTCTCTTCAGTCGAGATCCAACCAGAGACTTTAATTATGATCTTGGAGAAAAAATTCCTGGTCTTGAAGACAAATCTCTCTGGACACTTCACAGTGGAAAGAAAAAGGTATTGTTTGACAGATATATTCAAACGGACGGTCTTAAGTTTCGATTCATCATCATGCATTCGTCTGCTATCGCTGTATCAGTGTTGTGGCTATGACCGTATGAGCAGAGCTGTGGAATTTTTTTTCCAGTCACCATGGGACACGAGTAGCATGGCAGCTTAAATTGAGGGGAGAGAAAGCCTCGAGTCAATATCGCTGGTCTGATGAGATCTAAAACGATTTCGCCGAAAAGTAGCTAAATAAACAGAATTATAGTTTAAGTTAACAGGGCTAAAATTATCCTTTTAAAATTCTTCATAAAATTGTAGTGTGAACAATTATGAGATTCAACACATGAACACACACACACATACACACACACACACACACACACACACACACACACACACACACACACACACACTGTCAGTCATAAACATACACATACACACACACACACTCACACACACACACATACACACACACAAACATACATACACGTGCACACACACACACACACACACACACACGCACAAGCGCATAATACGAACACATACACTCACTCACACAAACACCACACACACACACACACACACACACACACACACATACGCACGCTATGGTAAAGAGTCTACACATATACAGCGCCCACTAGGTGAAAAGTTCAAAACATTAACACAGATTCCTTGTGCTTACTGCTTATGACTGGTTGAAATTGCATGAAGCAGTATGACAAATTTTCAATTAAATTTCAGACTTTGACACGCTGAGTGTGAATGATTGTCCTGCCAAAAAAAAAAAAAAAAAATCTATTACTCATCCAAACCAGCCACCGTGGTAAAGTGGTTATTGTCATGGACACAACACAACCATCTTTTTTTGTGTGGGATTGTTCCGCCCCCGAGCAGCATCTATCATGTGGGCTGAACTGGGAAGACTGGGACCACACAGTTAAGATTCATTCATTTAATAGATGCATCTCTGAGAGTGTTGCTTGAATTACCTGATCAACACTACAGGTGTCTGTAGCTCTCGAGCCTGGTTGACACTGGGATATGTGATTAAAGTAAGCATAAAGTACAATCCTGTCATGTAATCTCAGACTAGAGTGGATATCCATAGAATCATTTTCCTCACCGATTAACATAAAATAAGGCTATATCTTTTTTGTGGCCCTTCATCAGTTCATGATTTGCTCTCATGGTGACCTGTTTTGATCTCCTCTCCGTATCTATGCCTTAATGGGTTCTGTCAGGGTCACCAGTATCAGCAAATTCATGGGAACTTTTGTTAGATAGACATCTTCTTCCTCTCGATGGCCTATCACACCTGTAGACAGGATTCTATAATGAAGCTGGTGGTCCTCTGCAGGGCCTCCACAGACCCGTACAGCTTGTCATTGATTGGCACCGGCTGCGGCCATGTCCTATCCCTCAGACACATGATGACATCCTCTGGAGGGAGATATTATTTATACTGGCTCTGTGACTAAGCAGTTATTGTATCAGTTGGGGGCTGAGGAGGTGGTGTCCTGTGCATGTTGGCTCAGAACAGGCACCAATGAACACCATCAACGTGACCTGGCAGCATTGCAATGTCTCCTCTGGTGGGTTGGCCTGTGAATATTGACAACAACCTGTGGATTGCCGCTGCTGTGGTGGGACAGGCCAGGCTGTAGCTGTGAATGGGTAGCCAGAATGAGCAGCATGGGTGCAGTGACATTGAAGTGGCATGGGAGATTAGACGCACACTCACACACACACAAAACTCATCCACAGCCTATGGCTCTGCCGTGAACTTTTTCAGGCTCTTTTGACCAGTTTTTAACAATGCCAGACTCTGCTTCTCCTTCAGTGGCCTTTTTCTCTTGCTGCCTACAGCACCATACAATGAATACAATGTATGGAATCTACATAGTACATTGCAATAGTACAAAGAGACTATTCTATCTGGAGTCTAGGAGACAACTCTTGTCAATTGATTCAATTCCAAATCAATCAAACTTTAGCAGATCACTCATATTTCAGGTGAAGTGTTAAGGCTTTGACAGGCACTGTTTGACAACTTACTCCATAACATCAAGAGAGAGAGAGAGAGAGATTCCTATTTTGGCACCGTTACAAAAGACATGTGACTCTTTTAGCAGTACAGAACAGCCATGTTTTCCATAGACTGTAGTTGACAGGAACGGTTTGGACAACAGCATTGTCCACACAAAAATTTGATTGTGACTTTTATGTTGGGTCTTCTTCTTGATGTAATGCCTACAATCATCAAGCTGATTATTTTGGCAAACTAACAACTGGGTCTGGGCAGCGGGAGGGAGGATTGGAGGGTGGGTAGGGGGAGGGGGGGTCTAAGGGTGGAGGGTGGAGAGGGGATCAGTGAACTCTTGACACAAAAGTGTCAAGAGTGGTGGCTTCAGCCACCTCGTCCGGCAGATTGTTCCAGTCCCTGATGGTGTTGGGGAGGAAGGCGGCCTGACGATAGTCGGTGCGGCACTGCAGTTGGCGGAGTTGGTGTTGATTACCCCTACGCTGTCTGACAGGGGCAGGTTGAATCTTGACTTTGTCGAAGTGGACTTGGTCATTGATGTGCTGCCCTCGACTACCACCGCTTGACGTCGGCCGGAGAGGAAGTTTTTTATCCATCTATTGACTTTGCCTGTTTGCGACACTCCATAATGGTGAAGTTTATGGATCAGAAGGCTGTGGTTCACCTTGTCAAAAGCCTTCGCAAAGTCCAGCACTATAATGTCTGTCTGCTTCCCTCTCTCGGTGTTGTCGGACAGTTCCTCGGTCAGCTCCAGCAGTTGTGTCTCGCAGGATCTTTTCTTATGAAAGCCGTGCTGTTGTGGACATAATATGTCATTCTGCTCGAGGTGGTCCATGAGAGTGCTGACAACAATGTGCTCCAAGATCTTGCAGGGCACACTTGTTAACGACACTGGGTCTGTAACAAACTAGATGTTCATGAGCACCACCTGCTGCTCTTTACCAATCCAAAGCATATATGCCAGAACATTGGATGAAGCGATGTATTGATACCGGAACAGCAGTAAACATTGACCAGAAAGGGTAAACTGAATTATTCAGGTCCAGGTGACCAGATTGAAAAAAGAAAAGAATTATGTAGGGCCATAGGTCATAGGCCTTAAATTGTGTTATTGAGGTTAGACCAAGATGTGTGATAACTCATAATATAATAAATAATAGTGTGGTCAGTCATCAACATTCCCATCATTATACATTTGTCAGATGTCAACTGACTTCTCCTGTTTGAATGCGCTATGATTGAGACCATTTATTTATTTATTTTTCATTTGTCATTCACTGGGGATTTATTGAGTAGAATTGTAAGCTTAACTGTGCATTTACGGGAACTGCACATTCAGCTGGTTTTGAAACAAAGAAATATTTAACTTCTCTTCAGCCTATTTTCTCACACATTTCATACAAAATATTGGATAGGATAGCATTAACTCTCACTACTTCAAACACTAATATTTGATAGCATATATGTCAAATTGTGAGTAAATGTCTTTAAATTCTGAATTTGTTTTTAATGAAAAATCTGCAGAAAGTGACCGCAGAAAATATTTGTGATTGCTGAAATTGTACCAATGGAAAAATGCTCATGGCATGGCATTGAATGTAGATATTTGATAATCAACAAGTGAACTGGTAAGAATGAAGCTCATTGGACTAGTTTCTGTAGAGGACAATAAATGAAATACCTTTTACATACTCAATATTGGTGGCATCTTTATTGCAGATGAGATATTAGGACATTTACCGTCCAGTGTAATGTAGTGACTTAAGTAGGTTCTGTTTGTTTGCTTTTAGTGTGTGTGTGCGTGTGTGTATGTGTGTGTGTGTGTGTGTGTGTGTGTGTGTGTGTGTGTGTGTGTGTGTGTGCAAGAGAGAGAGAGTGTGTGTGTGTGAGTGTGTATGTGTGTGTGTGTGTGTGTGTGTGTGTGTGTGCGTGCGTGTGTTCTTTCCATATTTGTTGTTTATTTTATTGATTTTTTTTTACGCTTTGACAGGGTTCTGGGGATCCAGTGTCAATATTTGCATTTGATGTCAAAGCTGCAAGTGAGTCACAGGTAAATACATTTATAAGACTTTGCATGATCATCATATAAATCTATAATTAGTAACATATTGGTTTCACTGAGAAGTTTTAATAATGCGAAATGGGGGATGGGAGGTGGGGAGGGGGGGTGATGGGGGTGGGGAATGACACTGTCATTTGAACTCGTGGATGCTCGCTGACTAAAGAACTATTGTTGTCATTAGAGGGCTTGACAGATGATGTTCTGTGTATGTTGGGTCAGATCAGGTACCACTGAACACTACTGGAGTGTATTCTCTGCTGGGTTGCCTCATGACAGTTTGAAGTTGATGGTTTCCTGTGGATCGCTGAGTCTGAGCTGCAGCAGGACTCACATCTGAATATGTATCGAGTGGAGAGATTGAGCTGTATCCAAGTACTGCCACTGAGGGGACATGAAAAGATGAGACCCAGAAATTCTCAAATTTTGTGACTGTCATATCTTTTCTCATGGTGACCAAAATCATAATTTCCCTTTAAGTGTGTACATTGTTCATATAAAAACCTGTATGAATGGATTCATTGTTCAGACTATCACTGCAGAGATGCAGTGGCAGATTCCGTTCCAGGACAAATGCGCACTCAGTGTGATTCTTTGAATGAGCAGTCATTGTTACCAGCATAGACTTAGTCTGAGATGTTCAGTATGTGTTGAAAGCAAGAACAACTGAACACTAACACTGTCTCAACAGTGCTAATCAAGAACTGAAACTGAACGGGAAAACTTTACATGGAGATCCATGACAACATATAGTCTGCATGTACTCATGCCAGCGATCTAATAATGGTAATGTAATCACATCTTTCACTCTGTATGCCTCACAAACTTTTCGATTTCCTACATTCTCAACATATGTATAATGCATAAGAAAATAGTTCACACATACTAGGCCCACGGGAAAAAAGTTTAAGTTTGATGCACTTTGTACTTCGGCAATTTAGGGCTCATGCTTCATCTTTTTAGTAATAACCCATTGTTTTTCCAGTTCTGGCAGATTTTTTACATGTGCTCCCTGTTGACTAGACCTGTACTTATCGCGGGGGAAGATTTGGAATCATTTACTTCAAATAGCTTATGTTTGTGTTCAGATTTCAGGCCTGTCAGCAGGTTTGGTTTCCGTACAAATATCATGTTTTTATTTAAAAAAAACAACTGCTTGGTTGTCTTTCTGATCCACTGTGATTTTGTTTTCGACAGGTTCAGACAGCAAAAGGGGCGGTAAAAAGACTGAAGACACTGCGGCACCCAAATATTCTGACATTTTTAGATGCTGTTGAGGTGAGTCTCACACACACACACACACACACACACACACACACACACACACACACACACACACATGCACAGACACGCACACGCACACATGAGCGCGCACACACACACACGCACATGCACACACACACACACACACACACACACACACACACACACACACACACACACACACAGATAGATAGAGATATTGGTCATGTTAGGTGTCTTTTTTTTTGTCTGTTTTACATGTGCAGTTCATTTTTTTAGTGGACATCGAAGTGAGTTAATGTGATTTGATATTGACATCATCAGCTTGATTAACTAGAACTGTAAACATGTTTTGTTTGCATTTGTGATTTCTGCAGTCAGACAGAAAAAGTCATCTGCTTTGCAACTGAATTAATCTGAATTAAGACTGAAACAATCAGCTTGATTTACTTGTATTATGGACATGTTTTGCATTCTTGATTTCTACAGACAGACAAAATCATCTACTTTGCAACTGAACCAGTGGTACCTTTGGAGAACTACTTGCAGAACAACAGCGACAGTCACAACGAAACTGCCATTTCATGGGGTCTTCATCAGATCTTGGTGAGGCATGGGTGCTCTCTGTTACATGTGAACGTGTTTATAGGAGTGGATCACTTAATCCAGGAATGAGAGGGGAGGGGGAGAGGGGTTCATTTTCTTGTTAGTTGTCCACACAGCTTCTAAGTGATGAAGTGTTGATGGCATTTTTTTTTCCAGAAAGAATTGTTATTTTAGTAAATGACTGAGTGTTCCTTGTGTTTCTTTTCTTTCAGAAAAATTTGCCATTTGGGACGAACAAATTTATGTTTCTGGCATATCTTTACTTTCAGAAAGTTTGCTATTCCAGTGAATAAATAAGACCAGAAGATTTTTTTGGGGGGGTTTTCGTTTCAAAAGAAATTACCATTTATTTTCAATGAGTAAAGTGTTCCTGGTGCTTATTTTTTTTCTTTTCAGAAAGGATTGTCCTTTCTGGTGAACGACTGCAATCTGATCCACAACAATGTGTGCATGGCCTCCATCTTTGTGGATCCTGCAGGCGAGTGGAAGATCGGGGGAGTGGACTACATGTACCCTGCGCAAGGGCCAGACAGCATACCCCCAGTGAAGATTTTACCAGTGTTACAAAAATACGACCCCCTGAGAAAGCAGATGGTGGCCGTGTAGTTGGAAGCAAGTGGTGAGTTGTGATTGTTGGTGAACTGTGAACTGTGTTATCACATCATGTCATATATCTGCCAATAACTAGAAGGTGGTAGAGGTGTCACGCTGTCTGAGTGCCCATTACTACATTTCAGTCTGCAGAGGAAAATACTTGACTGTGTCCACCTTTTCCTTTCCAAGAATCGTTGTGTGTGCTGGGTATTTTTGTGTTTCCATCACACAGCGAATAGGATTACAGGATTTATAACATATGTATCTGATGTTCTGTGGGGAGAAAATATGTGAAGTGGGTTCAGCCAGTTGCAGGTCTGCATTTATGTTGTTCTGGGAAACTGGAAAAATCGTGCCCTGATGTTCACCCAGCAGGTTCTACAGGGACTTGAACATGGCAAAGTTCCCTGCCTTTGATTGAAAGTCCAGTGTGCTAATCACCAGGTTATTGCTATCGTCAGTGCCAGGTTATGCCTGGAATCATTATGTGTAACTGAAGTTCCATTATTCATCCCTCCTTGCCTGCCCTCTCTGCCCCAGCTGAGTGGATAATTGTTTCCATTCATGGTGTTTGTTTAGACTTCACTTGTTTACCACTATTGCCTCAGCAAATTTGTGAGCATTGACTTAGATATGATGTAAGAGAAAAACTGGCTTGTCGTTTG
Organism: Conus canariensis; assembly: GCA_033310375.1. NCBI lineage: Eukaryota > Metazoa > Mollusca > Gastropoda > Neogastropoda > Conidae > Conus > Conus canariensis. The sequence continues at coordinate 74,109,059 of CM065717.1, read as the reverse complement.
TGTTTGGATTACTATGTTCACTATCATTCATGATATAAAAAAAAGAAAAAGAACAACTGATTCATTAGGTTTCATTGACAGATAGTCTTAACGCAAGATACTTCGGTGAAAGAAGTGAGAGAAAACAGATCCAAAAGTGCAAAGGCTTTTCGAAGAGTACAGACCTCTGTCAATGTCAAACACAAATATTTGCTTTCAAACATACACAGAGCCCCACATAGTTTGATAAAGGATTCTATTTCAAAGTGTTGTGGACCATTTCACATCATTGATTACTCTTATCCATAGAAACATTGTTATACTTTTCTTTTGAGGCAGGTTAAAGATATTTAATCATACTTACGATTTCTGATCTTATGTTTTATCGGAATCTATACCATGGGTCTGCCCCCAAATTTAATGTCTTCATTCCTGGGTCTTATTCCATTTTTCAGCAAAGTTTGGCTAAACTAGATTCTGTAGTTTTTGTGTGATCCTGCTAACAAGCAAACAAACTTTACAAGCCAGGAATTGTGGATGAAAATGTAGCCTTGATCAGATACAGTGGAACTCTTGTGATGGGACCTCCAGAAATCCTTGAAAGTTAGGTCACCAGCAGGAGGGAGTCTTAACAGGAGGTGAAAGTATTAAACAGGTTCTGGAAGCACAAGTCTTTGAACAGGAATTGTGGTCTTTTGATGATTTTACTGTTTGGATTAGATCAGCATGAATGGAGATTGTTTTTAAGCTTTCATTTAACATTTTTAGCATGTCCGGTGTTATTCAGGTCAGCTGACATGTGGGGACTGGGCTGTTTAATATGGGAAGTGTTCAACGGTGTTCTGCCCAGAACAGCTTCTCTCAAGTCCCTGGGCAAGGTGAGTTACGAAGACCTCACTTTCTTTGTCGCCACATGGACTTTGATGTAGGTTGAGGGTCAGAATCTTACAGACTTGCTTATTTCAAAGCAGTATAAAATGTTGGTAATGGGCCGAAATTACTTTGAGGGAGTGGGGAAAAAAAATTGAAAAAAAAGAAAATAGTCTTCAAACATATTTCAAGGTGGAGAGGGTCTCAAACATCAGTGAATGAGCAGGGGTTCCAGTAGTTTTTAGTTTCATCCGGCTAGAAAACGGACAATGTCACTGCAGATATTTGCCTGTCACTGACCATTATCATTTTGAGATATTGTGTGCAGTAGCCCTCATTGTATGATTCTGGCGGAAGGATCGTGACATATTTCTGCTTTCCTTTAGCTGTAAAGTTGCAGGGGTACTCATAACATATTATAGAATTTTACTTATTCAGTGGAATGTAGAACAAATCCTCTTTATATCAATTGCATTTCCTGAAATAAGGTGCCTGTCTAGATGTTGCTATCATCTACTCCAAGTTCCTGATTTTGGCTCATCATCATTGTGCTTGGCACCTTACCATCCTTCTTACTATCTCTCCATTCCTCCATCTGTCTCTTGCTCTGTTAGTCTCTGAGTATAAAATATTATCCAGCATTGAAACAGATGGCCTGGGTGATTTTCCATCAAGCTTATCTTTTATCCATAAAATTCAGAGAAATTTCCGTTTGTGGAATCATTGAATGAGTTTTGTACGTTGCATTTTGTTGGATTATTGAAAATGCGTTATCATCAAAAAGTTGTCAGATGTGTATATCAGTGTTGTTGTGTGTGTTAAAGTTACATGCATGGGGCTTTTCCAGGACTGAACGCTTCACAGACATTCTTCATTATTAGGAATGTTAAGGCCTTTTTTTTTTATTTAGTCAACATTTTATACATATGCTGTCAGATACATTTCCTTAAGATCAAATGAAGAAACTGTTGCGAGTAGACAGTAACTGCATCTTTTTTCTTTTTTTTTACATTGTTTAGCTACAGGAAGTGTAGTTTGGCAGAATCCACCAAACTGATATAAGCAGTGTTCTAAAAGGATGTGCTGTGATGCAAGCTTGCCTTTGGAAAATCTTACAGAATTGCTGCAACTTTGTAATGTCTCGTGCCATCTGTTATCTGACTCTTCACTATGGCGATTCTTTTTTCAGATACCCAAGAACCTGGTACCAAACTATTGCGAGCTTGTAGGGGCTAACCCAAAGTCTCGCCCCAATCCTGGTCGCTTTCTTGAGGAGTGCCGCAAAAAAGGCGGTTTTCTCAACAACTCGTTTGTCAAAACTATGCTTTTCCTGGAGGAAATACAGGTCAGTAGTGTGTCTGTGCGGCAGAACAAGGAAAATGTAAACAGTTTGTTTGAATCATTTCAGCATTGATATGAAAATTACTCAACAAAACTTCATCAACATTTAAAAGATTGTATGTGTTCTATGGAATGAAATATATCTTATTTGCATTTGATTAATCTTATGTCTGAAATAAAATTCTTCAAGCACAAAAACTGTTACCAGATTTATGAAATGGTGCTTCTGTTTTGATCTGATTGCATAATATTCATAGAAGTAGTATATATACCTTTTCATTCATTTTTTTTCAGTTTCTTCTCAGTAGTGCAGAAAAACACTACCTTGATTTAGCACTTTTCAGGTCAATTCTTTTTTTGTTTGCATGTTTGTTTGTTTTGTTTTGATCTGTTTTTGAAAAGTACCTTTTCACGTTTCAGATCAAAGACCAATCAGAAAAGAACAAGTTCTTCTCCAGTCTTACTCCGTCTCTGGACTCGTTTCCACCACAGATGTGTCGTAACAAAATCTTACCTCAGCTGTTGAATGCTTTTGAGTATGGCAATGCTGGGTCATCCGTCTTGGCACCCATGTTTAAGGTCTGAGGATACTTTGTCTATCTGTATGTTCCTCTCTCTCTCTCTCTCTCTCTCTGTCTGTCTGTCTGTCTGTCTGTCTCTCTTTCTCTTTCTCTCTCTCTCAAAGTGATCTTTCATCTGCTTGTTAGTATTTTACTGCTTGATCCTTTATCTGTTTGTTAGTATTTTACTGCTTTTTATTTCGACTATTGTTTTTGTCGACAAATACATGTTCTTTATTCTCTTGCTTCAGCCTCATGAGCGCATAAGTTATTTCTTGATTTTCTTTTTTTTTTTTATCTGTTTATTTGTTGGTGTAAGTAGACTATTGCAGTTATAGTCGCATGGTCCATGCTGAAAAAGGTTATGTAAACTAGAGTCAGAAATAAGAATATATATTTGTATGTGTGTGTATGTGTGTGTTTGTGAGGCTTTTCATTTTCTTTTCTTTTTTTCAATTAAAGTAATTTCAGTATTTTGTTCCATAAATGATGTACATGAACCATTACATGACTGGAAGTTGCAACGTCCTATATCTGACAAGCACTATATACTAATTGTGCCCAGCAGATCCATACTGTAATAACATGGGGGCTTGCAAACTTGTAATTTTTTCAGGGTTCTGTGTTTTATAATTCATTTTATGCAGATTATTTATCATGCAGTCGTGGATGGTATGTATTTCAAGCATGCCAATTTTTTTTAAATTTTTTAGTTTGAGTTGGTTGTTGTTGTTTTAATGCAGATTTGTCTAAATGATTTTCTGTGGGAAAAAAAGAGTCAGAAATAGAAAGTGAAAAGAAACATGATTGACGTTTTATGAACACATATTCATGACAGATTATGTTCTCATTTCCATAAAATGAATACAATCCGAAGTACATCTTCAACAGATTTTTCTTGTGATGCAAGTGCAGATAAATCCCTGAGATTGCGGTATGGAGAAGAAAATTGGTAATTTTGTTTTGGAGATAATTTTTACTGTCCCTACTTCCTCTTCTTACACACACACACACACACAGACACAGACAGACACAGACAGACACAGACAGACACAGACACAGACACACACAGACACACACACACACACACACACACACACACACACACACACACACGTACGTCTCCTGTATTAAACGCACGCACACAAACACAAGTGACTCCCCAATCTTCTCCACCCCACCTTTTTTTTTTTGGAACCAGCTTTTTTTCTTCAGTCACTTTGCATTCCTGCTGTCTAGAACACATGACAGGAAAATGTTACAACTTTATTGTAAAATATGGCATGGACAGAATTATAAAGCCAGTTTGGTTTCTTTCCTCAGATTGGGAAACACTTGGATGGGGATGAATATCAGCGCAAGATAGTTCCATGTGTGGTGAAGCTGTTCTCCTCTCCTGATAGATCCACACGAGTCAATCTTTTGCAGCAGGTAAAGGCAGATATTTTTTTCCAAATAGAAACAAATTTTTTTCTTTGTATGAAATGTGTCAATACATGTATAGAGTATGCCAACTTTGGCATGGACAGGATCTTGTTAATGATATGCATCTTTTGACCGAACTCTGGCTTACTGTATCACAGTGAGACCAAGTACTACTGTATTGCAGTCCATTGTTTTGTTGATAAAATTAGCATCATGATGATACCGTCACTCTGTAGGCACAAAATAATGCCTGCCCCCCCAAAAAATGGCAGGAAAAAAATTTAAGCTTTGGTACTTTGAGCATATACATACCTCAGATTTAGCATTAGTCAGTTTTTAGAGAATGCTGACGAAGAAAAATTTGGTTAGCAATGTGGCTTTCATTAGAATGTTGGTTTGAGCTGGTTTGGTTAATGGATACATGCACTTTTGCTCACTGGGACAGCTTTATATGAAGACACAGTGGTGATGTACTGAATATTATCATCTTGCCACTAGAAAAAGGATGAATTATGAATAAGTTGAGAATGTCCAGCCGTGAGTTGCTCTGTCTCTGTCTCTGTCTGTCTTTGTCTATCTGCCTGTCTCAGACTCCCTTTCTCTCTCTGTCTCTCTCTCTGTAAGTCTGCCTCTGTCTGTCTGTCTCTCTCTCTCTGTAAGTCTGTCTGTCTGTCTCTCTTTCTCTCTCTCTCTCTCTCTCTTCTCTTTCTTACACACACACATAATTATCTTGGGGGGGGGGGGGGTGTAACTTCCTGTTGTTTTACATTTAAGAGATGTAATTGAAAGCAAACAAAACAAGTTGAAAAAACCCTGAATATGTATGCTCGACTCTCAGTGGAGGGTACAAATTTGGAGGGAGAATAACAGCAGAGGAAAAATAGTGTATAATGAACTATACATCTCTTTTTTTTTTTTTCAGGTTTTGAAGGCTTGGATTTGCTGATACCATTGTGATAAAACATGAAACGGTGTGATGTCTGACCCTTGAATGTTCGCAGGTTGAATTCTTTGTGGAACACCTATCCCCCAGCGTGGTCAATGATCAGATTTTTCCAAACATCGCCAGTGGTTTTATGGATACAAACCCAGTGGTTCGAGAATCAACAGTGAAGGTACGATGTTACATGTATATATGTGTGCAGTTTGTATGTAGCCTTTTATTTTACAGCTGTATGGTATGTAATATTCTGGGAAATGTAACACTCCAGAACAAACACTTATGGCGCCAAGTTGTTAGTACCTACAATGAAAGCAATACATATATTGAACAGTAGAACATTCACAACATAAACTTATTACTTTAGATGTACATGATGTAGATTCCCATCAGTCAAGTGGGATTTTTCTGCTCCGACCGGCTCCTACCCAGAGTTGAGTTTGCTACGGGCTCAGTTGGGAAGACTGGGACCACAGTCTAGTTTCATCCACTTCATGGATGCGTCTCTGCGAGTGTTGCTCAAATTTCCTGACCAACACTGCAGGTGTCTCTATCTCTCGGGCCTGGTTGACGCCAGGATATATTATGAAAGGAAGCGTAGAGTACAGCCCTGTCATGCAGTCTCAGATTGGAATGGAAATCCGTAGCATCATCTTAATCATCCTCATTTTCATCGATCAGCATAAAAAAAAAAGTCTCGGCCGGATTACGTGTTTAGCGCATTTTTGTGAGCTCGGTGATCAAAATTCCGTACAGTTCGGTTTTCAAACATACAATCGTATAGCTGTATTGAATTTCGTGAGATTATACGCAAAAATCGTACAGTGCACAGGTCTGCTTTCATAATATATCCCGGCGTCAACCAGGCCCAAGAGAAACAGACACTTGCAGTGTTGGTCAGGAAATTTGAGTAACACTCTCAGAGACGCATCCATTAAGTGGATGAAACTTGACAATGTGGTCTCAGTCTTCCCAACTGAGTCCGTAGCAAACTCAACTCTGGGTAGGAGCCGGTCGGAGCAGAAACATCCCACATGACTCTGATGGGAATCGAACCCACGACCTCCCACCGGGCAGTCCGCGACGCTAACCACTTCGCTACGGCGGCGGCTGGTGTCCTTTTATTTTCTGTCATATGGTTTATGAATCAATCAGTGAAAGAGTTCATCTGCACATTTAAAATTTTGGTATTGGTGGAAGTTTAAACAGTTGATATTTTTCTTGCAGGCCATGCTACATCTAGCCTCAAAGCTGAACTACAAAAACCTGAATGAAGAGCTCATGAAGCATTTTGCAAGACTACAGTCCAAAGATGATCAGGTAATGCTGCCGCTTGAATTACATTGAATCTTTACTTTACTGCATCTGGCACAATGGCGTTGTTCAGATCCATGTCACACTGATATCATTATCCTCTACAGACTACAAATTTGTCCAGTATGATGTTTTACACATGGTCAGCACGTTTAAATCACAGTCTTACATGGTTGATCAGTTGAAAATGCTATGCACTGTAATGTGACATAGTTGATTGATCAGTTTACAGCACAATTTTGTGCAGTTTGATGTTACATGGTTAATCAGATTACAGCACAGTTTTGTGCAGCATGGTGTTACATTTATCAGTTTACGCTACAGATTAGATGACATTACATTGTTTATCTGTTTACAGTCCAATTCTGAGCACTACAATGTGACATGGGTGATCAGTTTACAATACAGTTAAGTTTAATGTAAAATTTTAATGTAATATTATGTGGTTGATCAACTTTCAGAACTGTTTTGTGCAATATGTTGGATGGTTGATAATTTTAGAGAGTTGATGTATGCCAAATGATGGTACATGACTGATCTATTTTAAGCAGTTTTGTGCAGGAAGAAACTGATTTTTTTTTCATTCAATTGGAGTCAGTAAATAGTTTTAGGGGGAAAAGAAAAAAAAATATTTCAGTATAACAGTTATGCATAGAAGTTGAGATAATGCTGTATGAATCTTGTTAATATGTTTTTCTTAAATGTAGTATCACACTCAGTTATGTTGATTAGAAATTAAGCTTCATTTTTTTTTAAAGTTTATATTACCAGTTAATTAACTTTAGACTTGCACATGCATGTAGCAAAATCCTAGGTGGCAGATGTGACAATGTAAAGACGAGATGTTTGACAAATGATGTATTATCATTAACAGGGTGGAATCCGAACCAACACAACCGTGTGCCTTGGAAAAATAGCATGCCATCTGAATCCAGGGGTGAGTTAGATAGATGCACACTAATGAAAGATTCTTGACATATTTCTAGAGTTGAAACTTTGGTTTCGTTGGACATGTATTACCCTGATTTACTTGTACAGGCAAGGAGTCTGTTACCTGTCTAGTGCAGAATATTAGTCTGTACAGGATAAATGAAGAAAAAAATGTTTATAGTTTTAGTTTAGATGAAAATGTTTGTTTAATATAATATCTGTACATTTTATGCAATGACTGCTTCCTGTGTTTCTGTACATTCAGTTGAAAGATATTGTGCTTTGCCAGTTTTGATTAGCATTCTACCTTTAGAAAAAAAAAAGGTTGTTGAAACATGTATATATGGATGAATTTGCTCTCTCAGTGGTACAAGTGTATATGTGTTTGTAAAGAGTTTTAACCTCCCCACCCTTCTCCTTCTCTTAAATGGATATATATTTCGGAAATGAAATGAGGCAGGGAACAGTAAACGATAAACAGTAAACAAGTTGGGTATTTTTTGCTCCCATAAGAAAACCTAACACAGAGTAACTTTTATTCAAGACTGGCACAGCCTTTTAAACTTGAATAAAGTCAGACAAATACATAGACGAACAATCTAATAGTGGGGGAAAAAACAAGCGCAGGCCAACAACTGAACTATCTTCATAGTATTATGGACTGTGGTGTGTCTCTATTTGACGCCAGGAGCGCAGACACAACCAGCCGTGTCTCCCTGATGAGTCCGACCCAGCGGACGAAAGGCCTCGGAGCAGGCAATACAAATATATCTGCCTTCAAAAGAGATTGCGATGGTTCCCTTATGCAGCTAGTGAAGAGTTTTCATATCTGTAACATATTTTCTTAATTTCATGTTCCCAGTTTCTCCATCTTCAAATTACCCCCCCCCCCCCCCCTTAAGTCCAAATCTTTGCCAAGTCATTACTATGAAGATAGTTCAGTTGTTGGCCTGCGCTTGTTTTTTCCCCCACTATTAGATTGTTCGTCTATGTATTTGTCTGACTTTATTCAAGTTTAAAAGGCTGTGCCAGTCTTGAATAAAAGTTACTCTGTGTTAGGTTTTCTTATGGGAGCAAAAAATACCCAACTTGTTTACTGTTTATCGTTTACTGTTCCCTGCCTCATTTCATTTCCGATTTTTGTTTTGATTAAATTGAGGTTATTTGTATTTGTTTCTGTCCGTCTGTGTGTTTGTCTTTTGATCTCCCTTGCATCTTTGGGTGGATCCTCAAGCGTAGGCTCAAAGATTGTCCCCTTTATTTTATACTGTTTGCATAATGTCTTTAGTTTTTCAGCAACTTTTTTCCTCCCCACACTTTCGTTTGGTTTCATTTACTACTCTTCGCTGGCTGCTTTGGGAGTGCTATTGGATTCTTTTTTGCACTCTTGGTGGTGAGAACACCACAGTATTATGGACTGTGGTGTGTCTCTATTTGACGCCAGGAGCGCAGACACAACCAGCCGTGTCTCCCTGATGAGTCCGACCCAGCGGACGAAAGGCCTCGGAGCAGGCAATACAAATATATCTGCCTTCAAAAGAGATTGCGATGGTTCCCTTATGCAGCTAGTGAAGAGTTTTCATATCTGTAACATATTTTCTTAATTTCATGTTCCCAGTTTCTAAATCTTCAAATTACCCCCCCCCCCCCCCCTTAAGTCCAAATCTTTGCCAAGTCATTACTATGAAGATAGTTCAGTTGTTGGCCTGCGCTTGTTTTTTCCCCCACTATTAGATTGTTCGTCTATGTATTTGTCTGACTTTATTCAAGTTTAAAAGGCTGTGCCAGTCTTGAATAAAAGTTACTCTGTGTTAGGTTTTCTTATGGGAGCAAAAAATACCCAACTTGTTTACTGTTTATCGTTTACTGTTCCCTGCCTCATTTCATTTCCGATTTTTGTTTTGATTAAATTGAGGTTATTTGTATTTGTTTCTGTCCGTCTGTGTGTTTGTCTTTTGATCTCCCTTGCATCTTTGGGTGGATCCTCAAGCGTAGGCTCAAAGATTGTCCCCTTTATTTTATACTGTTTGCATAATGTCTTTAGTTTTTCAGCAACTTTTTTCCTCCCCACACTTTCGTTTGGTTTCATTTACTACTCTTCGCTGGCTGCTTTGGGAGTGCTATTGGATTCTTTTTTGCACTCTTGGTGGTGAGAACACCACAGTATTATGGACTGTGGTGTGTCTCTATTTGACGCCAGGAGCGCAGACACAACCAGCCGTGTCTCCCTGATGAGTCCGACCCAGCGGACGAAAGGCCTCGGAGCAGGCAATACAAATATATCTGCCTTCAAAAGAGATTGCGATGGTTCCCTTATGCAGCTAGTGAAGAGTTTTCATATCTGTAACATATTTTCTTAATTTCATGTTCCCAGTTTCTCCATCTTCAAATTACCCCCCCCCCCCCCTTAAGTCCAAATCTTTGCCAAGTCATTACTATGAAGATAGTTCAGTTGTTGGCCTGCGCTTGTTTTTTCCCCCACTATTAGATTGTTCGTCTATGTATTTGTCTGACTTTATTCAAGTTTAAAAGGCTGTGCCAGTCTTGAATAAAAGTTACTCTGTGTTAGGTTTTCTTATGGGAGCAAAAAATACCCAATTTGTTTACTGGATATATATTTGTTAATGGTTTCATACACACATACATATTTATGTAGATTTACAGACTCATATAGATGTATTTTGTTAAATGATTCGGGGTTGATGTTGGTGATAGTGTGAATGGTCAAAGTTTGTTTATTTTTCGTTCAGTTTGCTTAGCAGATATTGAAATATTAAACATATTTTCATTCATATAATAGTGTGAATGGTCAAAGTTTGTTTATTTTTCGTTCAGTTTGCTTAGCAGATATTGAAATATTAAACATATTTTCATTCACATTCAGCTTCTCTTATCTTAGGTTTGTTCTATATCCGACCCTCCACCCTATCCCTATTACTTTCAGAAATTGTTCATGTTTTATTTACTTTAATTGCTGAATGCTTTTGTATGATGTGTGGTGTTGTGTTTCAGATGCGACAGAAGATTTTGATATCAGCGTTCATGCGAGCTCTGAAAGACCCTTTCCCTCCAGCCAGGCAGGCTGGCATCCTGGCCATGGCAGCAACCCAGAACTTTTACCACATGCAGGAAATAGCCAACCGTCTTCTGCCTTCTCTCTGCACTATGACCAGAGATCCAGAGAAAACTGTCAGAGACCAGGTGAGGTTGGCTGGCTGGTCTGTATATCTGGAGTATGTTCCTGAAAGAATGTGTTTGTATGATGAAAATGAGTGTGTGTACATGTGCCTGTGCCTGTGTTCAGATGTGTTTGTTTATGCGAAAGTGTGTGTATGTCGTCGTATCTTAGCTGTGCATTTGATACAAATGTGTGGTTTATAAACAGTTTAAAATGTGTGTTTTTATCTTTTTTAAAGCACTTCCATGTTTTGATTTGTGGCAAGTATGTCACTAAAAATGAAGTTTGAATCAAGAGCGAGACCTTGTTTTTGATATGTGACTGATGACCTTTTAATTTTTTGTTTTAATTTTTACAGGCATTCAAATCAATACGAGGGTTTTTAGACAAGTTGGAAAAGCTGTCAGAGGATCCAGACTTACAGGAAGAGATGGGTCTGTATACAGAAAATTCTGTTGCTTTACTTGGACATGCCAAATGTTGCGTGCTCAGAAAAAGTTGAAAATAGTGCAAGCTCATTCTCAAACCGGAATGCATACATTTACAGAAGCACATGCATATTTGCATATGAGCATACACACATGCACATAAACTTTTGCAATGGATCTCTCTCACACACACAAACGCACGCATGCACACACGCACACATGCGCACACACTTTGAATCTCTTAGACAGACACTTCTGAAGCAATCACCTGTCCACAACTTTGTTTTCCATTTCATGATTTATGTATATGTTAAAGGAGAGAAGATTGATGAGAATGGTTCTTGTTCAATGTAAGAATCGTATGGCTGAAAAGAGGTGAAGCTCTGCCAAACAAGGTAAATTTTTGGATCCTGTTTGCAAGATAACTTAGAAACAGTTTGATTTATCTTCATTGAATTTTACATAATTATTTGTAGGATCTGCATCTTGCAGTGTTCAACTTTCAACATCTTCAGCATTAAAACTGACAAAAGGCTGAAGGAGAAAAAACATTTGATGAGATCATTATTTTGTGCATGCAATGGTTCTAGCACACAGGTTTAGCATCTCCGGGGATGCTGTCATGCTATTTTTGTCTCTGTTATGTTTGCAGAGAAGGAAGTGATGTCAGGTGGCAGTGCCACTGCAATGAGCAATGCTTCAGGCTGGGCTGGCTGGGCTGTCACGGGCATGTCCTCATTAACCTCCAAAATCTACAGCAAAGCCACGACGGCAAAAACCAAACAGGCACCTTCAGCAGGTAAATCATGGGATTGTTTGTAAAATTCACAATGCTTAGACTGACAAATGTTCGACAGTAGTCACAAAATGAGACCACATGCAAAAGCATATACACTTGCATCATTGTACAAATGAATATTCTGATGCATACTGCAAGTGAGTAATGACTTTATGGCCTAGATGGCCAAATCGGACTCGCACAATTGAGTTTTATCCACATCATGGATACATCTGAGAGCATTGCTCAAATTTCCAGACCAACACTATAGGTATCTGTATCTCTCAGGCCTGGTTGACAAGAGGAATGTTAAGAAAAGAATCAAAGAGCACAGCCCTGTCATGTAGTCTGACCAGAATGGAATGCCATAGCAACATCATGACTAACCTCATTCTCCCAGATCATTATACAGAAAAAAGGAAAAGTCTCAAACTCTGGGGCTGTTCATGCCAGCTCTCATGGTGACCTTGATTTTAACTTAATCTTCTTATCCATGCTTGTATTAAACTGATGTCAAAGTCATCAGTGTCAGCAGTTTCATGGGGACTCGATTTGTCAGACATGATGCTGTTTTCCTTAGTTGGACACTCATTCTTGGTGGCTCTGTGACTAAATTCTTGTCAAGAGAGGGCTAAGTAGGTAATGTCCAGTGTACTGTGGATCAGGTCGGACATCACTGAATTGCACACAACTGACTCGGCAGCAGCGCAGTTTCTCCTTTATGGGATTGCAACATGATGACTTGATTGCTCTCTCTGGACTTCCAGTGTTGCAACTGACTGAATTGACCTGGATGTGGCTGTGAATTGGGCAACCTGGTTGAGTGGCCCAGAAATGATGCTCAGGGAAGTGGGAGGAGAGGGGAGGGAAGGGGGTGAACAGAAGATGAGGTAGGAAAAAGATAAAGTCTGATAAGTATTGTTTTAAAAGTGTGAGATCAAGTATGTCCTCAAAACGCGTATATCCAACCAACACCCATTTTGTGCCGAATAGAAGTGGTTTTTCATTCATCATTTTCATTGTCCTGAATGTTGTTTGTTTTTGCCAGAAGAAGACCCAAGAGGCTGAAATGCATTGTGTTTTGTCCTGCAATCTGTTTGTCTGCATTGTCTTGCGGAACTAATACCCTTTCTTTTTGAAATTTGTTTGGGGTTAAATTGACTTTGTGTATATGATAAAGTTAACGTACACTGGAAGTGTTTCATATTAAACAGGCTGATTATACCATCATGGACTATTTCAGATTATCGGTGGTGTTACCAAATCTAAATATGAAAGAGCAAGCTATAAGAGTATTTGTCTGCGATGCTTGTCCTGTGATATGTACTGAACAAACGGGTGTTTAGGAAAATACATGTAGGAAACAGGTCCCTTAATCTATGAAAACTACTAACAAAGAACAAAAAAAAATATAAAGAAAAAGCAGGAAAGGGGAATGGATTGGTCAAGTGAAAATGCTAAACCCTTAGTGGCTAAATACAGAATCCACTGAATTCTCTCTTGTTGAGAGAAATATTTATTGTCATAGCATGTGCCTGTGTGTGTGTGTGTGTGTGTGTGTGTGTGTGTGTGTGTGTGTGTGTGTGTTCTTAACCGTTTTCCTTCTGTGAACACAGGTATGGAAACACAGTCCAGTGCAACACCATCCAAACCAGACCGAGACTCCTCCCGGGCCACCGTTTTGCGTCCTGCGTCTGATGACTGGGCAGATCAGCCCAGAAACACAGGGGAGGAAGAGGAGACGGAAGGAGGAGGATGGGATGAAGAGGATTGGGGTGACATGGACGTAAGTCCTGGAGGGTCCAGACTTTTCTTCTGGTGTTTTTTTTTTCACAGAAGTTGGAATGGTTCACTCTTTTATTCTCTTTGGTTAATAGTCCAGTTGACTGACTCGTTAATTGCTTTCATACTGAATCAGTCAAAGTGATACCATTTGAAAGGTGATTTTTGAGAAGCATGTGAAATTTTTCTGCATGGAAGTGGAAACATGTTAAGAGCAGTTTCGTGGACTAAAAAAACTGATTAAAACCAAAATACTGAATGTTTTGATATAATTTCACACCTTGTTAAGTTTTTCTTTTTCAGGATGGCACACAGAGCTTTTTTTTTTACAAGTGATTCCTCTGCTTCCAAACAACTTTAGAAGATTCCACTGTACGTTTTTTGTGCATACAAGATATTGGCCAGTTGGCTTCATATACATGCATAGAGAGAGCAGACTGAGTGAGAACTTACCTGCCATTTAGACATACTCTTTAGCTACTCAGCCTTGGCCACAGGGGCATCTCCACTCCCCCCCCCCCCCCCCCCCCCCCAACCCTCTCCACGCCCTCCCCTTCCCCTCTCCACCTTCAACATGCAACAGAGACACTACTGGGGTCCAACACCTCCCCCCCCCCCCCCTTTCCCTTCCCCCCCTCTTCTCTCTTGAGTACTTTCTTCAAGTTTTACCTCAATCAGATGGCATGCCTGTCAGCTTCAGTTTGCATCTAACATCCTCTCGGAATATTTGCTGGTTTTGTTCACACTTGAGTATTTATAAATGTTGGTACGTTAATGTAAAATCAAAGCGCCAAACTTGTCAACTGAAATCAAGAAAGATGAAGAGTTAATCTCTCACACAGATGTAGTAGGTTTTGGATATTATCGAACATTTAGAATTGATCACAAATAGCTAGAGGTGGTTGTTTGTTCTCCTAGAGATGAAAGTTTTTTTTGTTTATAAACTAGTCTTTATCTCTCTCTCCCCTTTGTTTCTTCACTTTCATTCTTATGAATACAAACCATCTTTTATCACACCAGCTAACAGTTCAGAAAACAACACATAGCAGAGCCCTTTAGTTCTGTCAAGAACTTTTTTTTTCAAATGGTCAACTAAAAATGCCAGAAACAGGGAACTACCTCCAGGCTTTGATGTACTGGATTGTCATGCACACGTTTGCCACAGGATGTGTCACAGAGTCTGCACACACCATCCAGTGGAGTGGGAGCTGAGCCAGCCAATGAAAACTCCGGCTGGGACAATGACAATGACTGGGGCAGCTTAGAAGATGTTCCTTCCAATAAAGTGAGCATCCAGACCGGAAGGGTCTGGCTTTTCTATCCATCTCTGTGATGTTAATTAGATTTATTTCAGCTATAAGCAGTACTGATGTCTGGTGCTTGTTTACATTGTGACAGGAACAAAATCCTTTTTGCATTAATTGATCAGATAGAATTTATATGTTTTCTTCTGCTTTACTTCTTATGTCTTTGGTAATGTACTATGTGGTTTACATCCTCATTTGAAGACTACATCTTTTGGGGGGGGGGAAATCCATTCACAAATAAGAGAAAAGTGACTTTCGTCGTAGAATGACAAGTTTAGAAAAAGTCATATTTCAGATAAAGATTATAATAATCAATAGAGTCTGTTTGAATTGACCGTCAGTTACTCTCAAGTTTATCTGAAATTATAACAACATGGAGTATGTCAAGTGTGTGGCAGCCATTTTTAAACAATGCCGTTTTCCTTGACCTCATCAAATTCAGCATCAGACTCTTTCTTTTCAGTATCAGGTACAGTGACGCCTATGTCACAGATTGCCATATTTGTTACAAAATACCTTAAAAGTCTTGGCTGTTTTAGGATCCTATGTAACTGGGGGGGAAATGAAGCAAAACAAACAGGAACATCTTCTTTCACAGATGGAGAAACCTGACAGCCGACGGGAAATCGTAAATTAAAGACTGTGCACATGCATATTAGTTCATAACCAGCGGTGAAAGAGATCAAATTGAACTGAAGTCAAGAAAAAGCGCTGAACAGATAACTGTGGTGAGCAAGTCAGAATGTATCATATTGATGAAGAAGTTGGAATGCAAATCTCACCTCTTAAAAGAGAAAAGAATCGAAAACACCACCACCAGAATGTGCGAGATTAAAGAAAAACACGACATCATACATGTGAGAATATAGAATGTTTCGCAAAATTTCTAAGAAGTGGTTTGATCTTGATTATCACATCATCTGTTCATGAGAAAAAGATTTGGGGATAGGCATGTCTGTTGATACTGGACAAAATGCAGTCTTGCATTCCCCAAAAGATGTCTGTTTAGAAATGTCCTGTTTTTGGAGAAAAACAGTCTTGTTATGCATTGGAATATGAATTGTCAGTTCTCATCCTGTTGTCTTGTACATGTTTTATCATTTTGAAGGTAGTATGGAAAAGCAGAATGCCAACAGTTCTCATATGATGGATTAATACCTGATAAACACAAGTTTGATTTCATTTTCTCTGTCCGCATATCACAGCGCAGATCAAGTGGATCAATGTCTCTAAAGTCCAAAACGCAGACACAGGGATTTGATGGTTGGAACGACAATGACTTTGCCCCTGATGACACTGGGATGGCATCAGCTAGTCAGTATGACTGGGGCAGCAACGATGCTGAGGATGACTTTTTTTCTTCTGCCATCAAACCCAAGAAGGTAGTGTCTTGTCCTCATTGTCAGTGTGCATGTGTGTGTGTGTGTGTGTGTGTGTGTGTGTAAGTGTTTCAGGAAATCTGTTTTTGAAAATGATGGGCTTTGGTTACTAGATAAACAACATTTTTTTTTCTTTTTTATGCTGTATTTATAATTTTTTGTAAACCAAGAGGCTCACCTTTTACGTTTTTATTCAGTTTTCTCAGGCATATAAAATCTAATCATTTTTGGACATTTTGGCCTTTCACAGTTAACCCTCTTGCATTTGTTTCGCCCGTATCCGGCCGCTCTGGTTATCTCCCGTGGTGTTCGTTACGGCCGCAAATGGCCGCACGTGCCACGTTACTTTCCCTCACACACTGCGAGCTCGTTTTAAGTCAAGGCTGGCTAAAAATAAATGGGCATCCCTGAGAGGGTCCAATAAAATCTTAGCAGCAGTATGGGGTGTGGGAAACGATTCATTCACAAAGACTAGGGTCGTGAACTGACCGCATTCCGTTGCTGCAGACGGCATCGCCTTGTTTCTGAAAATGGCGTCTGCTAGTGTTTCTACCGACGGTGATTTTTTGGATTATACGAAAGAGGAGTTGGATGATACATTACAAGAAGTAGAGAGATATGAAAGAGAGGAGTTAAATGAAAGGGATGTGGATGTGGGAGAGGAAGAAGAGGGAGAAGAAGGTGAAGAAAGTGATGAAGATGATGATGTGCCTTTGTCTGCGTTTGTGACCACGTGGTGACCGGCGACTTCCGCACCCGTGGTTCAGCCTTTCGAGGAGGAGACTGGGCCAAATCATGATTTGCCAGACACAGCTACACCTCTGGAATATTTTTTTCTGTTCCTGCCGCAGTTGTTTTTTACTACAGCTGCTGACCAGACAAACCTGTACGCCAGGCAGCAGATGGCAAAGCGGGGACAACCTGACCCACTTTGGCAGGATACGACACCTGCCGAGATGCGGGCCTACGTAGCTGTACTGATCATGATGGGGATCAAACGTCTGCCAAGACTCTGGTGCTACTGGTCGACTGATCTTAGATTTAGCGAGCCGTGGATCAGTGGGGTGATGTCAAAAACAAGGTTTCTCAAGTTGAACCAGTATTTTCACCTGAGAGACACACAGAACACACCTGGCCGCGACAGTCCTGACTATGACCCACTGTTCAAGATCTGGACCTTCCTCGACTTGATTCTGCCCTTGTTCAAAAAAAATTTCAAGCCAGGCCGTGACCTTTCAGTTGATGAAGCCATGATAGGATTCAAAGGGCGAGTATTTTTCAAACAGTACATGCCGGCCAAACCAACTAAGTGGGGCGTAAAGGTGTGGGAGATGTGCGACGCTGACACTGGCTACTGCATCAGCTTTGACATCTACACAGGCAAACATAGCCGCACTAATACAAATGTACCCCTCGGACATGAAGTAGTGGACAAAATGGCATCAGAGTACTACGGGCAAAATCGACACCTGTACTTCGACCGTTTTTTCACCTCTGTGCCATTCATGCGACACCTGTCACAACACGGGACATACGCCTGTGCCACAGTGATGTCCAACCGCAAAGGGCTTCCGGAGGAGGTGACCAAGGCTCACCTAAAACAACAAGGCAAGCTGATTCAAATGCAGAAGGGGCCCCTGATGGCGACAGCATATAAAGACAAACGCCCTATCTACTTCCTCAGCACCAACCAGCCACCAGGTAAGACAACACCTGCACCTGAGAGCGACGACAAGCCGCAACCCCATGTCATCAAGGCCTACAACCACAACATGGGAGGGGTAGACAAGTCTGACCAGCACAGGGGTTACTACCCGGTTGGCCATCAGAATAAGAAGTGGTGGCGTTACCTCTTTCATTCTCTTATCAACCTCATCATCGTGCAGGCCTACATCACCTGGCAAAGGTCACCCCATAATCCGACACCCAAGAAGACCTATGACCACCTGTGGTTCAGGGCCGACGCGGCAGAACAGCTCCGTGCTGGCTTTACCAGCAGGAAGAAAAGTACTGGAAGACGATCAAATGTAACAGAGGCCCCGATTGCGAAGGAAACAATCGACCATCATAAACAAGTCAAAATTGAAGGACGAAAGCGCACCTGTCATCAGTGTGTCAACGTGGGTCGCAAGACAGCCAAAGACCGACAACCGGAGACCTCCTTCAAGTGTTCCTTCTGTGACGTCCCTCTCTGCCAGCACAACGACTGTTTCCGTGACTACCATGCGGCAAACATGGTAGAAACCATGGATCAAGAGTAGTATTCACCATATTGGTGACATGTGACAGTGGTGACACTTCCCTTCCTGCTGTGTGTGACCAGACACCACATTAGGGTGTAAATAATGGATTTTACTTCTTTCTTTGTGTATATTCTGGTGTTAAAAAATCGTTCAGTAGTGACCAACACACGTTTTAGGATGAAAAACAAAAACTGTAAAGTTACCTGGCCGCATGTTTGTGTATATGACAATCATGTGACACTTTGCGACACCCCATACTGGATTTACTGAACCAGGACTGCTGTTTTCAAGTTGAGGTAGGCCACCCTTTGATGATTTATACTAACAAATGCATGCCGACAGTGTTATTGTCTGTCTGGTGTATCATAGTAACATTGTCAACGTTTGATGTCCCATTGTTTTGTGACAAACAGGGTGACAATAACACCAACATGCATCCTAAACATGTGACATCTCTGCATTATGAAATATGATGTATTAGGATTTGGCATACTAAATTTGACAGCGCTGCAGTGGAAACTTTGTCCACTACAGCCTTTCAAAGGCAGTAGGTGAGTTTTAGGTTAATTTTCTCAAAACAATACGAATACTAGGAGCAGTTTGGGGCTGGAAAATGCGAATGCAAGAGGGTTAAGCCAGGCTGAAAAATCTTTTCAAAAGTAATTGCCAGAATAAAGCAAAAAGTTATTTCATATTTAGTGTTGACATTTATTGTTGTGGATTTCTGTTGTTGAGGTTACAAGTTCCAGTACATTGCTGAAACTCTATAGCTTCAGAAGGCATTGGCCTCTGACCCTCTTTGGAGTGGTGCCCCATGGCTCCGCCAAGAGGGCCTTGATGGTTCTCCTGGATTCCCTGCTGCTTTTTGGTTACTCCCTGTTTCCAGGCCTGTTTTCTAGTCAAACATTCCTGAAGTTGGGGCAGTTCAGCCCTAGCAGTATGCTGTCTTTAGATTTATTCCTGAAATGTTTGGACATGTTTACAATTCATCTCATATGAATTCCATGTGTACCACATTGCACGACATGAGTGATTGATCAGGTCTTATCAACTTCCTCCCTTACATATCATGTCTGCTGTGTTCTTATGTGCACAGACTCAGTCCCAGCAGTCTCGGTCAACTCCTCCTCGGTCTGCATCATCTCGCTCTACTCCCTCTCGTGACAGTCCAGCACGATCCACTGCATCATCAGCATCGTCAGCCTCAGCGCGTGAACGATTGAAGCCAGAAACAACGAGCGGTGCATCAGGGGGTGGATGGGCCGACTCTGGTGGAGATGGATGGGGTGATGGCGACTGGGGAGCTATGGAAGATATGGGTAAGATTTGCAAGAGGCACATTAAAATGATGAAAAACGGGCATTGAAAATTGATCATTCATGCAGATTTACGTAAACTGATTATACATTTCCTTGTATAAATCCTTTGGATTCTTAACCCTTGAACTGTTTAGAATGTGTGCCAGTTCATATGTCAAAGCAAAAGCTGAATTTCCGTTTGTTCCCTCTACTGTGAGAACAGCTCACAGACATGAAAAACAAGCTATCCGCAAGTTGTGTAGACAAAACCGATAAGAAACCAATGTACTTTTCATTATTTTCCCCACAGCATGGCCATTAAGAGAATTAAATTCTTGTGCTGTGACCTCCACATAGGTTGGGCCTGTTAATGCTTCACCTCTCATGCCAATTGAAGAGAAACATCCACCAACCATGTCAGTTAACTTAACTGACAGTAGACTTGGCTTCACAGCAAAAACTGTTAGAACCACCCACTTTGTGTGTGCCAGCGTTAAGGGAGGTGTGTTCAGACAACCACTGGCTTGTAGCTAACGTTTGACCATGATTGACAAGGTGTGGGGGACCTAACTGTTAACAGGATTCCATCACTCTGCAGTTGTGTCTCATTGGCCATGTATAATTGATGTAAATGGACCTGCTAGCTGACCGACTCTCCCACCTTTAGTTTGCTGAGAAAGTGTTTGATGAAAGCGACATGTATGAGATATGTATTGTGGCATTTGACTCTGTACGCATGGGAATGTGCATTTGTGTGCGTGTGTGTGCGTGCGCATGTGTGTGTATGAGTGTGTGCGCGTGCGCGCGTGTGTGTGTGTGTGTGTGTGTGTGTTGTGTGTGCGTGTGTGCATATGAGAAAGATATTCTTTTTTTAATCAAAGATGTCGACATTCTTTTCGTAATGTTTTGTTATATGTCAGTACAACTAAGAGTTAATCTGACAATGAATTAGCTTCAGTCAATCAGTATTGAGACATCTGATGGTACTGAAATTGCTGTGTACAAAATACGTACAGAGGCATTTAAGGGATGAGAACACAACTTGTGACTAAAGGTGAAATAAGAACATTTCTATGGCCAGCGATAATGTACAGTGAATTCTACCTGATATCGCTCATTTTCAAGCCGAGTCAAGGAAGAAAATAGATTCCTGACTAAAGATCAACATGAATACAGAGCTGACTGCGATATTGCCTCATTGCTTTTGACCTCACAGTTCTTGTCCGATTCAGTTACAGGAGAGTCTGAAGCAGACCGGAAGAAAAGGGAGCGGGAAGAAAAGCGACTCCAGCGGCAAAAAGAACTTCAAGAAAAGCGGGAAGCCAGGAAAGGGGGAGGGGCCATGAAGCTGGGAGCAAAGAAGCTGGGATAGGAAATGGAGCGGAGTTCCTGACACAACCAAGCTTGTCAAACATCTGATTGTTCAAGTATTACCTGAGATGGGTGAAAAACTTAAACCTAACAGGAAATAGGAAGAATATGCCAAAGTTTTTTTTTTTTTAGTTGTTTCTTTTTTCTTCATAGGTCTGTGAAGCAAGGTTTTCAATTAAGGCGAAGGTTGGCAGTCATTAGTTTGAGGGTCTTTACATGAGCATTATTTTCAATTGTGTAAATTTGATGACCTTAATGGTGACAAAGGATCTTGCATTTTAGCGAAGGATCTTTCATTTCATGGCCCCCAGTTATGTCCATGTGTTCCATGAATTTGGGTGACTGGTCCGTATGTTAAATTCTGAGTACCAAAATGTGAATCTAGATGACCCATTTGATCGGTTGTGCTTGTGATCGAAAAACATGAACATGAATATGGATTTGAAGGGTGTAAGCAAGCAAGTCTTTAGACACATTTCTCCTTTTATTTATGGGTACTCTTGCCAAGAAACTGGCATTGCAAAACGTATGTAGAATGCCCTTCTCTTCTACTTGCTGGAAACTCCCTGTACATAGCAGTTACATTTTGGTTTTAATATTTGTATGTGTGTGCATGTGCATGTATGTGGACAAGACAGAAATATACAGTGAGGTTAAATGTGAGGTAAAATGTCTTTGTGAAAGAATGAAAGTATTAAACATACTGTTGTAAAGAGAAATTTGTTTATGTAAGGTCATGTAATCATTTCTTTTAATCATAATGGAAATTATGATGAACCCAAATGAAAAGTTGATGTACTTCGACTTTTCCCAGTTGCTGCTTTACAGTGTGGCAACACGCAAGTAGAATTTGACAGGCA
Organism: Conus canariensis; assembly: GCA_033310375.1. Taxonomy (NCBI): domain Eukaryota; kingdom Metazoa; phylum Mollusca; class Gastropoda; order Neogastropoda; family Conidae; genus Conus; species Conus canariensis. The sequence continues at coordinate 74,087,076 of CM065717.1, read as the reverse complement.
TGCATCACCAGAAAAATAATCAAATGGACATCAAGAAACAATGTGTAGTTCCAAAGCTAAGTGGATTATCCAAAACATGGTTATTGTGGAGCCTATAATATTTGTCTTGATCTGTGATGTGGGGAGAAATGTGGTGATCTGCTCTCAATGGGGATGTGGGGAATTTTCATCGAAATCTATCCACAGATAATTTAACCTTCCTGTGAGATTGCCACAAATCTCTAAATTTTGCCTTTATGGTGTGGTCGATGTAGCATGGCCTATACATTTTGATGTGATCCAAGTCTCAACACTCTCATTGTGATTTGTTCTGTTTTTGCAGAACAAAGGGGATGGTGATAATTGCAATGGTGCTTGATTACTCAGAGACTGACAGGGCTGCTGGACTCTACATCTCCTTTCATAAGATGGGTATTGACAAGGCCCCATGTATGCAGATGCCTGAAAACAGTTCATCAGGTGTATTCAAGAAGCAGGTTAGACTGGTCCAAGGCTTTCTGTAGCATACTCAACTTCTTGGGAAGAGCTAACCAACACTTATCACTTCCAAGGAAAATTAAGTCAGTTGAAGGATACTGAACTCGCAACTCCTAGTCACCAGATGAAGATGTTAGCCTCTGCTCCATGTCAGCTGGTGGCCTTTTTTCCTTTGTGTGTGTATGAGGTCAAAAGACAACCATTTCTTTCTTACCCACGTTTGCTTCTGTGGAATTGAATCAAATTGTTAGTAGTTTTAAGACATTCCCTTCATTCTTGATGAGAAGTGGAAGGAAAGTTTGTGCACATGCACAATTGTTCATGCATGCGAGCGCATGCTTAAGATATACACAACTGCTACTGACGAACCTTTTTCAGTTTTGAACCCTTTATGCATTGCTTCAGTGATCGTGCTGTAAATGTTTACAGCCGTTTCTGCCAGTTAGTGTAACTAAATGCTGAGAAGACAAGTACTATAAGCAACAGAAATTTTAGTTTTCTTCATCCTATCCCCCTCACACCCTCACTCACTCTCTGTAATACGAAGAGAAACCTCTGCTGTGATTGCCCACATCAGCGCATGAACACAAGGTCATGAGAATCTTTTTAGACGTCAACACACACAAACACACACACGAGATAGATCATCTTAAAGGGATTGGTTACGTTGTTGAAGGTAACTATCTCCAGGTGGAAAAAAAATCATGTGAGGATAAGTAATCATTAATTCATTCGCGTCAAAGAAGTGCACTGGCTTGAATCGATGTAATGTCCACCCATGACACTGTTTGGAACACAAGTGATCTGAGTTCTCAGTTGTTTTTTTTTATCCACATCATAGTGAATTACATTGTGTGATAGATTTAGTTCTTCCTCTTAATACATATGAAGAAAATGTGTTTACATGTTGCGAGACAGGTATGCAAAATTTCTGTATGTGCGAGTTTCTGTGACCATGTTACTTTTTTTTTTTTAACCTCATGTGATCATCACGGCATCAGGATCATTTAATTGGTGTAACTTCATGTGATCATCACTGCATCAGGTATGATTTAATCAGTGCAATAGAATAAAACATATGGATCAACTCTCCAAAGTGGTAAAGCGTTTGGGTTATTCTACAATCCAAGTAATCATGTAAATGTGTGTCATCCCATCATCCACTGTTTTGCTGTAATGATTCTATTTTGCTGAATGTAAAAAAAGAAGGAAAAAAAAGTTTAAAATCTTCCAGAATCTTGTTTTGCTTTCTTTTTTTTCCCCAAGATTTGAACAAAAATCCTCAGGGAAAGAGAATGAGAGAATAGTACTCAAGAGAGGCTCTGTGTGTGTGTGTGTGTGTGTGTGTGTGTGTGTGTGTGTGTGTGTGTGTGTGTGTGTGTGCATACACACAATCAAAACTGTTAATAAATGCATGTCTATCGAACATTTTGGGACTAGCCACGAGAAAGGCACATGTGTACAACCCTGAATATGTATGATCTGAAAGTATAAAGCTGCTGTATAGTTGTAGCTACCTGAAATGTGAAAGAAAAACGGGGCTAAAGGAGAGGAACAAAAATAATCTTTTCATCCATTACACGGTTTGTCGCATCGTTCAAGCGAATCCTTTAAGTTTAGGATATCAGAAAAAGGCAACTTGTATAAGTTTTTTTTTTCTTGTTTGCATTTCTAGTCCCCCTCTTTCCTAATTGGAGTTGCGGCCCAGTAATGGTAGGAAACCCGACAACCATTGCATTAAGCCTCATGATTACACTACAGTCCAACTGGCTGTGGAAGCCATATCAGGATGGTCACATAGGTCAAGTATGCCTTGATGAAGTTTATCTGTTTCATGCTGGGATCTCGTTATCTAAAACCTCTCCTTCCAATCAATGCAAAATGTGACTATGTTTTGATATTTTTGATGCGTTTACAAAATACTCAGCCTTCAAAGTGAAAATGGGATTGAGCGAAAATCATGCAAAGTATTCAGAAAAATGTGCACACTTTTGTTTTCAAGGTAAGATGCACACCGACAAGAGGTTTACAGAGACTGCATAAATACTGGATCGCTTCCATAAAACCCTTACCTGCAGGGTTTTTTTTTTCTTCTTTAAAGACATCTGACAGACTGCCTTCAAATCCTATGCTCTGTAATACATATTAAGGTTATTGTTTTCTGTTTTCATTTCTCTCCCCCACCCCCATCCTTTCCATTACCACTATTCAAACAATCTTCATTTCATCCAGTAACTTAAAATTGCAAGACTTCATGTGCTTGTCAGTATCTCAGTGTTGCTCCAAATGGGTTTGCGTACTTTTCTTTTGCAAAGTACTTCAGTTTCAACAAAACGTTTGATTGATGAATATCAGAATTCTACAGAGGCACTCGGGCAATAAAAAAAAAACTAAACCTGTGGATGAAACACTTTTAATTGTAGCAACATACATTCAAAGATGACAAACACCCCTCACACCATCATCAGTCACTATCTTCAGAGTTTCTATCACAAACGAAGCATTTTTGCTTGCCGAATCTCCTCCAGTTCTTTCTCCTGTTGTGCGATGATCTCATTCCTTTCATTCAAGAACTGACGATATGCCTCTTCTTCTAGGTGAGGCACTACCTCAATCCCACAGGAATGGGCGGCGCCTATGACCTGCTTGCACACCTGTTGAAGGGAGATGTTTTCAAAGGCAGGATCCTGGGATTTAACAGTCGCTATCTCATACACGTGTTTTAAGGACACTCTGCCGCAAATCTCCTGACCTGAAAGCAAAAATACATAATAAATTAATAAATAATGGGTAGGTTCACACTTAACTCTTTCATCCCTACAACCCGGTTTTCCGGTTTGCAGAAATCCTACCCTTCCTTCCTGCAGCCCGGAAAACCGGGCAGCACAAAATTCCTCCTTTCCTTCCTGCAGCCCGGAAAATCAGTTCTCGCGGTAAGCGCTTTGAACTTCGCGCGAGTCGCGTCATCGGTACACGTCATGACCGGGTCGCTCGCGCGGCAGTGTTTATGAATGAAATGGATGCCAGATGGCCCCTACAGAGTGGGAAAGTTGTTGCCGCTCTATTCTGGCCGGTTTGCTACTGCACAGGTGGCAGTTCTCACTTTACACTTCTTTTTCTTTTCTCTCAATCCAGGAATGAAGGGAATGCTCGTATTTTAAGAATCTAGGAACAAGAGGAAGTAGTGGTTCATATAAAAGTAGGAATGAAAGAGTTAATACAGCACTTGGTTTTGGCAGCCACACTAAGAACAGCACTTGGCACTGACAGCCACACTAAGGACAGCACTTGTACTGACAGCCACACTAAGAACAGCACTTGTACTGACAGCCACACTAAGAACAGCACTTGTACTGACAGCCACACTAAGAACAGCACTTACACCGACAGCCACACTAAGAACAGCACTTACACTGACAGCCACGCTAAGAACAGCACTTGTACTGACAGCCACACTAAGAACAGCACTTGTACTGACAGCCACACTAAGAACAGCACTTGTACTGACAGCCACACTAAGAACAGCACTTGTACTGACAGCCACACTAAGAACAGCACTTGGTACTGATAGCCACACTAAGAACAGCACTTGTACTGACAGCCACACTAAGAACAGCACTTGGCACTGACAGCCACACTAAGAACAGCACTTGTACTGACAGCCACACTAAGAACAGCACTTGGCACTGACAGCCACACTAAGAACAGCACTTGTACTGACAGCCACACTAAGAACAGCACTTGGCACTGACAGCCACACTAAGAACAGCACTTGTACAGATAGCCACACTAAGAACAGCACTTGTACTGACAGCAACACTAAGAATAACACTTGTACTGACAGCCACACTAAGAACAGCACTTCTACTGACAGCCACACTAAGAACAGCACTTGGTACTGACAGCCACACTAAGAACAGCACTTGGTACTGACAGCCACACTAAGAACAGCACTTGCACTGATAGCCACACTAGGAACAGCACTTGTACTGAGAGCCACACTAAGAACAGCACTTGTACTGACAGCCATACTAAAAACAACACTTGTACTGACAGCCATACTAAGAACAGCACTTGTACTGACAGCCACACTAAAAACAGCACTTGGTACTGACAGCCACACTAACAGCACTTGTACTGACAGCCATACTAAGAACAACACTTGTACTGACAGCCACACTAAGAACAGCACTTGTACTGACAGCCACACTAAAAACAGCACTTGTACTGACAGCCATACTAAGAACAACATTTGTACTGACAGCCATACTAAGAACAACACTTGTACTGACAGTCACACTAAAAACAGCACTTGTACTGACAACCACATTAAGAACATCACTTGGTGCTGACAGCTACACTAAGAACAGCACTTGTTACTGACAGCCACACTAAGAACAGCTCTTGGCACTGAGCGCCACTCTAAGACACTAAGAACATCACTTGGTGGTACTGATCACCACTCTAGGACACTGAGAACACCCTAGGACACTAAGAACATCACTTGGTACTGATAGCCACTCTAGGACACTAAGAACACTCTAGGACTCAAAGAACATCACTTGGTACTGACAGCCACTCTAGGGCACTTAAGAACACTCTACAGTGATAACTCTTAAAATTCCCATCTGATGCACATTCAGGCTAGTGCATCACAAAAACGTACCAAAATTTACCATGATGCACTGATTTTCTCTTGTAAGCATTACAACTTTGAGCAGCGTGTCATGCAAAAGTGCTTTCGTTCTATCTGTCACGATTGAAATCGTCAGAAACGTAATTTTCCTTGATGTTTTAGAACGCTCAGAATCGATGAACAACTTCTGCTTGAGAACTCTTCTCCACTGAAAACCAACAAGAGTTGTCAAAATAGACTACGTCGTCTACGACTGGACCATAAGATCATGTGATTCAGCTACGTGTGAAAAGCATGGAAAACCATGTGAAATTCTGCTTTCTAGAATCAAAATCGACAGGTCAGCTGTGACTTTCGGGTTATAATCCAACGAATGGAACGAAAGTCGAGCGAACTATGCATGTATCATGACCGGTTTGGATAATTAAAATGGCGCTGTTATGGACGTACAAATGTGTTGTGTACTGTGCAAAAAGTGGCCAGTCTACATGGTTTTGTCGAAGGTTACATGAATATTCAAAACTTGCCTTTGGCTTCCGATGATCAATTGCATGGCGACTGGAATATGCCACACTTAGAACAGCACTTGACATGAACACTAACAGCCACACTTAAAACAGCACTTGGCACTAACAGCTTCACGTAGAACAGCACTTGGCACTAACAGCTACACTGGATATGACATTTGACATTGATGGCCAATCAAGAACACTGCTTGATGTGGCAGGCAAGATTCAGAACAGTAAAAAATTGTTGTCCACATACCGTAAAGTTCGGACTTTTTTCCCCAGCTTTAAACCCTGCGGCTTAAACAACGATGCGGCTTAGTTGCAGATTTTTCCGATTTCAGAAGCATCACACCCTCGTCTATTCTTAGCTTCTCTGTAACTCACCATATCGTGTTTACTGTTCATTAATTTTTATGATGCTTTTAACTACAATTTTCTCTGTAATCGTGTAATGGAATCAGTAACCCGTTCAGAAATACAGGAATCAACATAAGTAAAGCCCAGTACTGATATCTTTTTTCATCAGTTTGTCTTCTACAAAAATATGATCGCTTCGAACGGCGCAATGTGTAGGCCGTTTCCGACCTGTTTAATCTTGACTAACACTAGCTGAATTACGAACAAAATAACTAAGCATTGGCACGGTATTAAGTGAAATAAAACAATCGAATCGTTTCATTAATGTTCTGGTTTGTTATTATATGCGTTACCTTACCAAGTGCATCTTGCAATTCAAAAACGATCAGCGCATTCGACTCGGTCATTGTCAGACCTTGGCTTCGATCCGCCATTGTTGAAATCGTGGACAGGGAGTGAAGGTTTGTATTTGATACCTTCGCTTTGATTGGCTTGCGCTTTCGAGTACTCAACCAATCGCTTAGCTTGATACACCAATGAATGCAGGAGAGAACTGCCTTTCTAGTGCATCGTTGATGTGTTGGTTTTTTCGGTATTTTTTTTAAAGCAATGATGTTGGAAAGACAACACTTGTAAGAAGCCTCATAAAAAACTTCGATTCTAATTGATTTAAAACACATCGTACTAAAAAAAAAAAAAAAAAAAAAGACTGAAGTAAAGCTGGAAACATGCTCTTGTATTCTGACCTATTTAAACGCCAATGAATGCAATGAACACATTATATGTGTTGATTTTTGACACTGTGTTAACTCAACGCACGGCCAGCTGCCGCCTGCGGCACATCAGACTGTGCGGCTTATAAACCAGTGCGGCTTATTTGTGAAAAAAGTTCAGATTTTTAAAAAATTTAGTGGGTGCGGCTTATATACAGGTGCGCTCAATAGACCGAACTTTACGGTAATTGTGCCTGGAAAACTGGTGCAGAAATCATTTTTTGAAGTTTTAACACTTTATTTTCTTCCCCTTTTTACAAAAACTCACTTCTTCTTTCATTTTTTTATTTCTCAAGGAATATCTAACAGTATCATTTGGTGATAAAGCTAACTGAAAAAAAAGGGGACCAAATGTCACCTATCAAATGTGATTCAAGTCTTGTTGCTTATAGACAAGCCAATCATAGATGCCACGATGAGGCCGCAACCAATCTAAAATCATAACTAAACAGAAACTAAAACACCAAAACTAACATTCCATGCCAAGATCATCCTGAAAGTAAAGCATAAATCTAAAACAAAATTTTCACAAACCTCACTTTTACCCTGCACAAAAACCAACCAGCTTGCAGTACTCGATTATTTCTCTGAAGATCCATCTCCAATGGGGAATTAATAAACTAGACACATCTCAAACCTGTGTCAAAGACCCACATGGGCAATGAATATGAATCAATCTGTGAGTTAAAAAACCTTCCACTTTGGATTATTGACACAATGAACAAAAACAAATGGATGAACAAATGCATGGCAGTCCTGAAGGTTTTTTGTTAGTTTGTTTGTTTATCTTTTCAGTCAAGAACCATGCACCATCAACAGGAGCTTACCTGGTTTCATGGCTCCTTTCTTGGCACCAGCTGCCTGCTTGAGAAAGTATGTCGCAGGAGGATTGTTGATTTGCAGATCAAAGCTTCTATCAGGCTGGAAAAAAAAATTCAAACTATGTCAAACCTTAACGAAAACTTGTTGTTTTCATTATCTTAAACTTTTTAAAAACATTTTTTAGTACTTGAAACAAATAGAATGCACCGATACATACACAAATCATTTTATACAAACATAAAATGTCTTCACAGTGCAGGTAGACTAAATACACACACCCATACAAAAGAAGCAAAACAAAACAAACAAATAAATAACAAAAGAAGCAAAACAGAACAAACAAACAAATAAAAAAAAACTAGGAAAACATGGATAAAAAACAAAAAACCACTGCCTTTGCATTTCAAATGGACACTGTTTCGTGTTCAATTCATATTACACAGAAGAAACGAATATTTAAAAATTATACAAATACATTTTTTCAAGTAACCACCATCACCAACAGACATTTGAATACACAGTTAACTGGATGATGATACAGTTGCATTTCATGTTCAAATGGAATAAGGTTCCCCTCAAACAACAGCAAGATGTATACAGTACATAAAAGGTATCCAACTACTATGACATTAATAATTCAAAGACAAAAGTGGATGGTTTATAATGTTTCACATTAAAGCTGTAAGCATTTGTGATTTCCTATTAATCTGACACGTGGGTCCCATTTCCCTGTGAAACTGAAATCTTGCATGTTTAATGCATGAATGTATTTTTCTCCTTCACGTGTCAGTTTTATTTCTTTCAAACTCACTTAAAAATGCAGAGCTGTTAGTCCATTCTATACAAAAGACCTCAAAATGTGCAGCAATGATTGGCAGACTGACCAAATGAATCAATTTACTAATCCGTAAAAGTCTGAACAACATCTTCCTGACTACTAGCATTTCCTTTTTCTTGCAGGCGCGCGCACACACACACACACACACACACGCACATACACATATACACACATGCATGCACACACACACACACAATCGTCCACAGGCTAAACTTGAGCACATGTAAAAAAAAAATTAAAAAAAATGAATACTCACATTGACTTTGATACTTGTTGGCAGAGGGATTCCTGGTTTTATAGTGCTAGTTCTTTCATTGAATTCTTTGCAGAAAGCTGCTATCTGTATCTGTCGCTGTAACATACAATAACAATTTAAAATACAAAATGAAATAAAGAAAGAAGTATCAAGAAGTCATTTTTTTTCTCTTGCAAAGAATTTCAAAACGTGTTTCATGGAGGAGGTAGTGGGTTGATCAGTATTGATGTGTGCTGACACATGCTAAGCTGTTTTTCAGAGCCTAAGAACGATAGTTTTTATCCTTTTGCTCTTTGATAAAGATTGCTTGTTAATACTGTAATTGAAGCTCATAAGGGTTTATCAAACAGATTTTGAATACAAAGGAATCTTAAATGAGGCAGAACAGTAAACAGTAATTAAAGAAATAGGGTAATCTTGCTCCCATGATGAAATTGACGCCCATAACTCCAAATAAATGCTGCTTACAAGACCAAACTCTTTGACTCTATTCAAGATTGAAAAGGCTGTGCCAGTCTTGAATAAATATTAATTTGTGTTAGTTCATTACTCCAGTTGTTGTTGCTGTGTAGATGTGTCAGGTCGGGGTATATGGGTAAGCTTGGTACATCCGTTTTGGGGGATGTCTCCTTGTTTGTTCTCCGTGGTCTATTGTCATTTCTGCAAGGTGATTCGGTGTCAGTACTCACTTGGAGTAATGGGCGTCTATTTATTTAATAATGGGAGCAAGAGCTACCATACTTGTTCTTTAATGACTCTGAAGAGGTTTCATCTCTCTCTCTCTTTCACACACACACACGCGCGCGCGACTTCACTGAGGCCTTGTTCAAAGTCGCATTTGTTTAATTTAAAGTGTCTCGAATAGTGTGAAGTGAGGGGTGGTCAGTGTGACAGGTCTATATTCAGATTAAGTTTACTCTATGATTTCATACTACATTCCAAATACGAGTTTGGTTTGTGGCCACACACGTCAACAAATACGTCAATAACGCCCATTGTGATTAAAATTTGAACCTGTCCAAGCTGTGGGCCCAGAGGAGGTGCAGCTGCTGCTTGGCCTGCTGGAATTGTCACTTTCATGTGTGGTGGGTGGTTGATCTTTTCTACGATTTTTTTCACCGCTCGCGCACCCTTTCGACCTCCACGAGCCGCCATGATTGCGGACTTAACTCCCTTGATGCAGACTACTTTTACCTCATTCCATGTAGGCAGCATGCACACAAAATACCATAACTCGAGTGCAAAAGCAGTGCAGGGGCAGGGCGTGAGTGGGATCCCAAAGGAGTCGAAAAGTGCCTTTATTATTGTTGGTTATTCCCTTGTTTTCTTTCAAGGCTGTCACTTAAGAAGGTTAAAGTCAGCCTGACTAAAAACCGGAACAAAGAAGAAATATTTCAGAAGCGTACACACACACACACACACACACACACACACACACCGGTCACCAGCTTTTTATTAAAGGCAATTTCTGTAAATGTGAGAATGGAAGGGGGAGTGTTAGTAATACATATAAGACAGATCATTGTTTATGTGTGATTGAGATGGACTACAACACGATGCTATTATTGTCTTATCACATTCATATTATCATGGACAAACTTGGTGGTACTGATTTGTAGATCGTCGTCCTTTCACCTAAGTATTGCGAGTTTGGCTCAGCTATATATAATCTGAGATAAGCATCTCTCGCCATATGTAAATATATCAAAGTGTGTTCGGTCTGTCTGTTGTCCGATACAGCCTGTCTTTGTTGCCGCTGGTTAAAAAAAAAAAAAAAAAAAAAAAAAAATCAACAGTTTTCGTCTGGTCCAGCTTCTCGAAATCAGATTTGGCAGTGTAATTCATCGTGGTGGCATATGGGAAATCACTTTTGGTGCCAAAAAGCTGTGTTAGTCGCATTTTACTGTAAGCACATCGCGAAGTAAAACAAGTATAGGGGTTCCGAGATACTCATGTCACAAACGCCTCGCCGTCAGCGTTCAGACAAATTGGAAACATTGTGTTTTCTGTCAGCCGAAATAGCTCAATTGAGAGAGCATCACACTGAAGATCTTTGACATGGGTTCAGTCCGTCTATCTGTCTGTGTATCTATCTGTCTGTGTATCTATCAATCTATCTATCTATCTATCTATCTATCTATCTATCTATCTATCTATCTATCTATCTAACTATCTATCTATCTGTCTGTCTGTCTGTCTGTCAGTCTGCTTATCTATCTATATGTCTGTCTGTCTGTCTGTCTCAGCTGGGAGAGCGTTAGGCTGAAGATCTGAAGGTCCCTGGTTCGATACGGGTTCAGTCTATCTATCTATCTATCTATCTGTCTATCTATCTATCTATCTATCTATCTATCTGCCTGTATATCTATATTAATTCCTGACGTTTTATCTATCCGTAGTAATGTCTGTAGTTCTTGAAGTTCTGGTGACAGGCCCATCTACAAGATGTAAGACGTTAGCCTGCGTATAGGTCCCCCATCCCCACTCTCCTTGGATGCACATCCCTGTCTGACGTATGACCTTTACTGGGCGTAGATTGAAGTAGCTAATGAAGTATTTGAATGCTGCAAAGACAACAATGCAAAGTACATAAGCTATAAGCTTATAAATATTGACTTAAACTGGCCAAGTCAGATACGCATTTAGATCTGCAGATCTGCACAATGACTTGAAAATTAAATTGTACTCTGACTTGCAATCATTACACTTAGTCCGCACAATGTAGGCCTGATCAGAGGTATATATGCACGCTGAAAAACACATTTACAGTCTTGAAGGAAACGGGTACGACATTCCCCAAGTGAGAGGTGAGATCAGGGTCCTTTCAGAGCGAGCCTCCCAACCCTTCACCATTGAATCTTACTGAAAGCAAAACTGGGACTGGGAAGGGGGGGGGGGGGGGGTGCAGCCCTTCCTCGAAATTGCTGCACTAGCAGTCAATCGTCAACGATCCTGTCCCATGCAAAGGAGGACATGCCAGACAATGATATCTGGTCACTGACCTGTGTGGCCCAGCTCATACAACGATGGCACATGCGGTCCGTCACCAAAGATGATACTCGTGATCAGGGATCAGGGGGTTAAGGACAACTGTCCGACTGAACGGTTCCGAGACCAAACTTTGCGTTGTCATCGGATCCCATCACCAGCCCACCCATCCACCCTTGTTCTCAGAAACCGTTGTTCTTGGATAGGAGTCTACGTTGTAGTCAGGATGTTCTTGTTTATCAGTGCATCCTGTAACATACTGCATGGTGACCATGCTGACAACGTTGACATATTCTAAGTGTGTGTGTACTGCCAGACAGCCCATTGTAGAGTTAAGACAACACACTAATATTAGTATTTAAAAAAGAAGAAGAAGAAGAAGAAGAAGAACAGACGCTGTACGGAAGGTAAGAATTGACAAAAGGATGCCGCGGGATAATCCCTTGTAAAATTCACTCAATACAATGACAGACAAAAAGGAATAGATACAGTGTGGAAAACAAAGAGAAATAACTGAAAGACCGAGGGATGACAAATGTGTGCCTTTTTTTCTTGATGAACGCAGTATCGGAGGGGGAGGAGAGAGGAAGAGAAGAAGAAGTAGAAATGCGTATCATTTTGTCAGATAAGCGCAGAGAGAGAGAGAGAGAGAGAGAGAGAGAGAGAGAGAGAGAGAGAGAGAGAGAGAGAGAATTTGAGAAGTGTACTTTTCTTTAGTCAGATGGGCGCAGTACCCATTTTACTCTGCACATATAGCACTGTGGAGCAGGCTATTGTTTTCAGTCCAGTTTGTCCAACCTAACCTGTCAAGACTCCCTTTCAACGCACATCCCACAATTCAGTACAACGGAATGTAGTCCCACTGCAGAGACAGAAAGAAGGAAAGTACGTTCTGCTGGACAACGCCAATGGCTGGGCCACATAAAACACACAAGAACATTCGGGAGTCTTGATGAATCTGATGCACCTAGGCATCTCTGACAGTAAACGGAGCTGATGGCTGAAACACTTGCACGAGGAGTACTTCTCCTCTAGAACCTGGTGACAAGGTGTCCATTATGTCTCCTCTTCCTGTAGTGACTGACGACAGACCTAAAACCGTGACCATCCCTGTCCCAACGGCTGCATGATAATCAGCTAGTCAACAGCACACCAGTGCACTTCTTGAGAAACCTCTGCTATGTAAAGCAGGGTACATGTCGTCGTCAGAAGCATCGTGGAGTATCTGAAAAAGCCCAACATCCTGACAGCTCACTTGTGAAGAGGAATTCCATTTAATTTATTTGTATTATTGTTTTGCTTTCCCTTTTTTGCACTCCCGTTTACTTCTCTTCTCGCCCCCACCCTTTCCCCTCTCTGCATCACGTATGGCTGGGTGTATACGGGCCATAGATGACCGTTGTTACTATTTGAAAATTGAAGAGTGAAACCGAAACGAAAGTTGTATTGATTGTGGTAAAAAGGTGTTTTAGCTTGACCAAGGTAAGCCATCGAAATATGGTCGCTTACATGCATTGAGCACACTGCTACTGATTTGTGAGTACAATCTTGTTAATTCCATTACTTAATCCTAGACATTTTAAAAACTTTACTTTCAATGTCAGAAAATCTTTTGGTCTCCACTTGCGACGTTGAGCTGTTTGAATATTTCAAATCAGTGCAAGGCCAGAAACCATGAAATCGAATGATTATGATGAGTCTGGAACGTAGATCTTGCGCACTCTTCTTCTTTCCCCTGGCTACCGCCTTCATCATTGTGAAGATTCTGTAGACTATAAGGGGGGGTTGCGTGTAGTTTGAAGTGCTTGAGGTAGAGTTTGCTGGGCCGGGGGGTGTTGGGGGGATGGGGACAGGGGGGAGGGGTGTGGGATCAGATTCGGGATTTGAAGCCTTCCAGGGTGGGGTGAGGGCAACCTCAGCAGAAAGGCTGTTCCAGTCGGATACCGTCCTGGGAAAGAAAGACTTTCGTCTGTAGAGGGTCCTGCAATTGGAAAGGTGGTATGTTGCTGGATGGGACCGACGGGAAGGGTGGGGGGGGGGGGGGGGGGGGGAGGAGGGGGGTGGGGGGGTACCATTGAAGGGTCCCCAGCATGTCTTGTACACTGGAGGTTTTCCGGTGTTGATGGGTGACCCAGCGAACAGCGCGGTGTTGATCGTTTCCAGCTTCTTGATGTCCTCTATGTAGGGGTCTCACACAGAGCTGGCATATTCAAGGGTTGGGCGGACTGGTGATAGGTAGGCTTGCTGTTTGATGCGCTGGGATCCTACCTTCAGGTTCCATCTCAGTAGGCCAAGAGTCTTGTTGGCACGGTTGAAGACATTGGAGATGTGGGGGCTCCAGCTGAGATCAGAAGTGATGGTGACACCAAGGTATTTGGACTTGCTGACTGTGTCGAGGGTGTCTCCTTTCTTTGTGACACAGACTGGTACAATGATAAAAATCAGTGATGTAATAATTGTCTAATTTATCATCAATGGAAAAAGTCCATAAAAAGCTTCTTTTTTTTCCTGTCTTTTTGCCCATCGCATGGTCGGTTTGCTCGGACTGTTTTTCATGTCTGGTTTAAGGTTTAGTCAGTTTCTGGGCACATTACTACTCGAGGGGTGCTTGTGCACTTTTAATTGGTTTATGATGAAATTATACGCCTACTTCTAAAACGATTCAGTTGCTCGTGTTTCCATTCAGATCATGCAATTTCTAACGAGACGTGACTTAATGATAGATTAGATGGTTCCATGTTTGCTGCAAAACATTACACATATATTTTATTAGTTACAAGATGTTCTCAAAAGTATATGATACAGATGTTAACCATGAGAGAACAGGAGAGAAATTTTCACCTTTTTTTATTTGAAACAATCTCCCACCTGAAAACTTTTCCCATCTGACTGACATATATACAAATATGTCCCAGAGCTGTTTTCAAGAGTATTGTATGCATTTGGACGCCTGCGTTCATTTATCTAAAAGTAATTGTTTCTATTTGAGAAGTGGGTGATAGATGGAGAGGGAGTGTGAGAAGGATAGGCTTGGTGGTACACATGGAGTGATGGAAGTGCAGTAAGCTTGTGACTGTGGGATGCAGTTTTATGTTGGCTTCTTTTGCTTGTAATTATATGCAAATTGTGGTGGGGAGACAATCTGCATATTTATGAATAATTCCTAATTTAGTGATTATAATTATGCTCATTTGTCTGCACTTTCTGACTTGTTTTTTAACCTGTATTGCAGTGAAAAGAACAATTGCCCATTGAAATTCATTCAGGTGTCTTGGACAGTTAGAGACCAACAACACGGACATGTCGGTTAGTACAATATCTTTTGAATATATGTGTTTAAAAATGAAACATGTACCAGTTGTATCCTCATTTGCTGATTATTTGTTTGCACTGATTAATATGCGTGTATATTGTGTGTGTGCATGTGTATTTGTTTGCACTGATTAATATGCGTGTATATTGTGTGATTGTGTGTGTGTGTGTGTGTGTGTGTGTGTGTCCGAGCGCGCGTGCACACATGTTTGTGATGGTGAATTCATGTGCTGTTTTATTTATCTTTACATATTGTACAGTGGAGTAAAGTTGAGACTGTCATCACTTTTTGATGGCTTGCTTTTTCTAGCTGGTTCTGATGGTTTCAACCAACCTTTTTGTCCAGTTGGTATAGTGTGTCGCAAGCCTAAAAATACCCTTTAGTAGATGAGTGGTTCATTGCCCCATTTTGCAAAGTTATTATTTGTGCGTCTGATGCATTCTGTTGACACTTTTAAGTTTTATGTTTATTAAAAAAAGCAACACATATTTATTATTATGAGGTAATGGTTGCTATCCTTTTTCCTTTTCAAGTCATGAACTGCTGATTCAGACCATAAATTGCTAAACTATTTAGAGAATTTGTCACCCACTTTGTCACTAATCACCTGACCCATTGTAACTTCTGAGGATTTATTTGCGACGTGTGTGTGTGTGTGTGTGTGTGTGTGTGTGTGTGTGTGTGTGTGTGTGTGTGTGTGTGTGTGTGTGAGAGAGAGAGAGAGAGAGAGAGAGAGATGGATTTATATTACGCAGTGAAATTAGGTGGGGGTTTTTTGTTTGTTTCGAAATGTTAAAGAAAATATGTTAAAAAAACTCATTGGTACATCACTATACATATTGTTGTTTTTTTTCAGGCACCAGGGGATAATGATGAAGGTAGGAACAATGTTGCTTATAAATCTAATCCAAGCGGGTTATATCAACAATCGAAGGGACTAAAAAGAAAAGTTCAGTAGAACCATTGTTAGTACAACTGAAGCTACTGACTGAAAGACCAGTTTTGGCTAGAAAACAAAAAGTTTTTTCTAATACAGTAGATTTTTTTTTTTTGGGGGGGGGGGGGGGGGTAACAGCCAACATTTCATTTTCTTTCTCATCTTCTCTGCTGTCAAAGTGGCATTTTTCTCATGCTTCTCATTTTAGCTCCCTCCCCCAAACACATACACACTGAAGAGTTTCTTTCAGTCTCAGAAATGAGTCTTTTAGAGCTGTCAGTATTAGATAATTTGTGAGGCAACCTGTCAGAAGGGATGCTGCCGATGAGTCACTTTGATGGCATTCAGTGGTTTCTGTTCTGATACAGCGTACAAAGATCACCATCTGCTAAGCCTCTTACTGATGACATTGCATAGTCATAGAGCCACTGTGAATGAGAGGTTCGTTTCATAGGCATCACCGTCTTACATTCTTCAACAGTCTGCATGAATTTGCTGACGTAAAAATGATAGATGACTTTGGATGTAATCAACTTTGATACAGCTGGCTTCAACTAAATGCTTTTTTGTGTTAATGTTTGCCTTTTGCTGGCTGATTGAATGTTTAGATGAAGAAATAAACAGTGGTGTTTACTTACGTTGCCATTGCTATGTTGAATTTGTTATCTATTTTTCATCTGTTACTTATTTGTAATCTTCTTTGGAACATAGAAACAATGCTGATGACATGTGTTTGACAGCTACATTTGTCCTAGACTATAAGCTAGCTAGAATCTTATTTGTGTGTTGACTTGTATTTATATTTCTTTTCCAAAGATTTCTTTTCAAAAGAAAATGAAAGCATGATTTCAGTGGAGATTTTAGGATGCTTAGAATGTTAGGGAAAAAACAGCAAACAAAGAAAAAGAATAAAAGATGTTAAAATTAAGAGGTTATCGGTGCGCCCACATATTCTCTTGCCCTCTTGTTTATTTGTCCCTCAAGATCTTGGTTATGTAAGCTTGCAAACAGTTTCATGGTGTCATCTTGCTGTCCATTCATTCAGTTAAAGTAACATTGGAACCAGTCCGTATTTTATACCATACTTTTCAGGTCAGTTCCATTTGTAGTGTATTTAGTAATTAAGTATTGATGTGTGTGTGTAGATATATGGTTGTGTGTCTTGTCTACTAGTGAAAAATGTTAGTCTCGTAAAATGTTTTGTGTTTATAATAGCGCAGAATATATTCAAGTGTAGCTGTAAAGATTTGGTTATGATGACTTTACTTTTGTTAGCGAATATTAGTGTTTGGTGTGTGTGTGTGTGTGTGTGTGTGTTTAAAAGAGACTGACAATACATGTTTTTATGACAATGGTATCAGGTGATGATGATGAAGATGATGATGATCTGGTGTATGATATAATTATAGATATAAGAAGAATGTACAGTGTGAAGTAATAACAGAAACAGGGCAGCCACAAAAACCAGCTTTAATCTACCTTTCAGTTTCTGACGTCAAACAAAAGCGCGTCACACAAAAGTGCGTCATACATAAGCTGTATCCGGTTGGAAAGTGAAAGTGAAACTAGCTTTAACTTTACACTACATACAGTGCATTGAATTTGTCACAAAACAGTCAGTACAACATAATGAATCTAATGATAAATAACCACAGACCTGAACTAGAGTGGTTTAAAATTTAATACCGTGGAGACTGTGATGCAGGATTTCAAGGAGACGGGGAGGGACAGCGAAACCTAGATGAAGAGCTGGCGCGCAAGGTGGCGCTGCAGAAGCAGATGCTGGAACAGGAGCGCCAAAAGGAGGCCCTGGGCTACCAGCAGAGCCTGCTACTGCAGCAGCAGCAACAACAGGTGGGTAGATTTTTGTAGAATCTCCTATTAAAGACTTCTCTTTGAAGACATATTTGGTTTTTGAGATTGGAATGTTTTTCTTCTCTCTTTTTTTTTTTTTTTTAGTAACTTTCTATTTACCTTCCCATCCAAATCTGATTTTTTTGGGATGAAGGTTGTCTGTGAGAAGATCTGGTGTACTTGTCGCATAGCTGCCAACAGTCCAACATTTGTCAGACTTTTCCTATCCCCACTCCCTTGTACCCCTTACCCCTTTCTTTTTCTTTCGTACCCTAACCTTTTTTTAAAAAAGAAAAAAAATTCTGTAATGATTACTTTGGTCCAAAAATGATCAGTTTCAAAGTGTGTAGAAAAGGGTGTTGTAAAATGTTTTTTTTTAGCTTTGTTGAATCTGTGTTCTTTGTATGTCTAAAACCGTATGTACAAGAAAGTAAACTTTTTTTTAATGATTGAACCTGTTGTATTCATTTTGAAAACGCAAAAAATGTTTTCAGTCTTAAGGCCAAATTCTTCTGCTGCTCCTAGCTTCCACATTTTGACTCTTGAAAGTGAGAAACTGGGATGTCAGCGTATGGTCTCTGTGGTGTAGTAGATGGCTGCTTTCCATGTGGAAATCAATTTCTTTAAAGAGAGAGTTTTCATGTTAGGACAAAGAACAAAAAAACCTCTCTGAAAGGCAAGCAAAACTTGTTTGTAAATAACTCTTTCTGATAAAAACAGGATGTTTCTCTGAACAGCAGTAGGTTTAAACAGTCTTATTGTGATCCTTGCAAGATTTCCTTAAAAGTCTTTTCCAAGAATATTTTATCTCTTTGCCTGCCAAACATTTACCTCCAAAACAAGACTCCATCCAGATCTAAGACCCAGGATTTCATGGAAGCTCTTCTTCAAGTGGGTCTGTAGTAGTACCCATGACAGGATCAAACGCTAAGAAACAGATCAACATTCAGATTTTGGCAGATAGAAATCTTTGAGCAAATGAATTTTTTTTTTTTTTTTTGGTTATCTCTCCCATTTTTTTCATTTGAGCTGGCAGAGACTCTTGGGACAGAGCTGGCAGTTGGTGAGTTTCATATTAGACTCTGCTTAAGTCCTTCCCATTTTTCTCATGTTGGTTTCATCTCTGATGGCAGATGTCACAACCAGTGCCACCACCACCTCCCCCTCAGATGTCCCAGCCAGTGCCCCCGCCACCGGCTCCCCCCCAAATGCAGCCCCCTCCTCCCCAGCAGCCGATACAGCCTCCGCCCCAACACCCACCCCAGCAGACAGACCTGATGATGAAGGCACTGCAGCAGCAGCAGATGTTGGAGGCAGAGAAGCAGCGAGAAGCTCAGCAAAAGGTGAGGCTGACGAGATTTTGCATAATATAGATATTACATGGTGATTTGTTTGATGCATTGTCTCCATTTGGCTGTGTAAAAATGAATAACGTAGCAGCAATATACACAAATGGACACAAATACCTGCCTGCCACAAGACAGTGCTTGATCCAGAATGATTGTCTTGAGGGCAGTCCATACATGCCTACCCCTACGGAACTTCCGTATTTTCTACGGCAATTAAAAAAACAACGAAGTAGCCACGGCGATTACGGAAATTTATTTTTCGTTACGGTAAAAAGATTTTTCAACAAAATTTACTTAAAACGATCGCGAGTTGAAGCAGATGATGCTTTTGAAAGCAGAAGCAGAACACCAAATGGTAAAAGGGACGTAAAGCCCCGTCTTCATCAAGCAGACGAATAGCATATGTCTCCAACGGCTTCTGCTATAGAGGGATGTTAAACTCAGTTATTCAAACAAACGATGCTTTTGAAAGCGGAAGTACTAAACCGGATATCGCAAGTAATTGAAGTTTTGAGAAACATGGCGTCTAATACAAAGAGAAAGCGAATGGATGTGCCAACTGGTGATGCCGATGAACCTGCATCAAAAAAGCGTCAGCCGTCACAGAAGTTCCTGGACAAATACAGTGGCAAATTTCCCTTCATTGTGAAATAGGACTCTGACGATTCAAAAGCAAAGTGCGTGATATGTGACAGTGCATTTTCTGTAAAACATGGCGGTATAGACGACATAGACAGACACACTGAAGGTCCGCGTCATGAAAAGAATCTTTTATTCAAATTTTTTTACTGCAAAGTTTTGTCTTATTCTATGCATAGGTTGAGCTGATTATGACACCCTGACCAACTCTTTCCACAAACTGTTTCAAAAGAAAAAAAGCGAATGCTACTGATTTTGAGTCAGTGCTTCTGAAATTTGAAATCAGTGCTACTAAAATTCATTTTTAGGGGTAGGCATGTATGCTGACAGTCTGAACAACTATGATATCAGTGCAGTTTTGAAAGATGGAATAGCTTGTTCAGTGGAAATTGTCATGAAGTTTCAGAGTGACACATCACTTACAAGTGGAGATATATCACATTTGAAATCAGAAATTGTACCCAGAGAAACTTTGCAATAGTTTGTGAATGCATACAGAAGAATGGTGGGAATGAATGCTACAAGGGGTCTTAGTTGTAGTTACAGTGTCTGGGGTTTGCTTAGGTTGTCGCTACACAGGTGGAGAAGGTGATGAAAGCCCTCCAGTTCTACGTGATGAACCTTGGGCTTGTGACTTGTTTGCGTTGGAGACCCTCTGTTGTTTGAAGATCATTTGAAAATTTTCTTTATTTGCTGCATAAAACACTTGTTATGTTTCATATTTGATTATATTTTTGGTACAGTACACAACCACATGTATGGAAATGCACTAAATGGTTTTGTTGGTATGTAAATGTACACACACACACGCACACACACACACGCACACACACACACACACACACACACACTTGGGAGCAATGACATTGTTGATACTTAAAGAAGTTGTTGTTATGTGACAGCTGATGCAACAACAGCAATTAGCTTTGTTGGAAGCGCAGCGCTCAGAGCAGCAGAAGCGCATGATGATGGAGGCACAGCAGCAGCAGCAGCAGCAACAGCAGCAGCAGCAGCAGCAACAGCAGCAGTCTGCTCAGCCACCCATGCAACAACGTAAGTGACTGCCCATCCTAAATTCTGTATTAGTTCACATATTTGTAATGAAGTAGATGTTTGTGTGAGGTATCTCTTGGAAGCTGTCATGCTCTGCTCATATATATGAGTGATAATTAAGTGCATTCCTGTGATCGATAATACATCTGTATGCTCAGCTGACCATGCAGTAACATGAGTGATATCTTTCAGTAATCTCTCCCCTTTTGTTTATTTTACAGTAGTTAACTGTTTTGGGAGTTGCACATATGTTAAATTCCATGAATCATTAAAGCTAGAAATGAGCAGAGATTGAAAAGTAAACAAAAATCTTCACATCTGCTATTGGAACATGTGAAACCATGTACACATTAAGAGACAAAACTTTTGTTATGTCTCTTTAATGTTGAAAGGATTACTAAGTTTGTGTTTTAAAGAAGAAAATGAAAAGATTAAGATAGACAGCTCTGTATTGTATAAGAGCCATGAAGAAAGGGCAGTTAATTTTGTTACTGTTATCTGAATTAAGCATATTTCTTAATTGATTCAGATCTGTGCAGACCTACTCAGTAAATGAACTGTGTGCATGCATATTCAGTCAGTGAGGATCAGTGTGAGAGACTGAATATTACAGTCCTGTAATGTTAAAAGGTCAGTTTCATAGTGTTGCTTGTATTTTCATTTTCACAGATTTACACTTGTATAACACACCTTTGCAAACGTCATAATAAGAATGAAAGTGTGGAGGAAAAAAACCAAACAAAACCCAACAAGGATTTATGATTGTTGTCATAATGTATTGCTTTTCTGATATTAAGAATTTAATACTGGTTTCTATCATTCATGCTCCTTCATTGTCGAGTGACATTTCCTTTTGTTTCTTTTTTCACTGTATATGGGTTTAATACACAGGAATGAAAATGATAATTCCTTTCATGTTTTGCTATAGCTGGAGGACCTCCTCCTCCCCCTCACATGCACCCCAACGTCACTGGCGGTGCCTCTCAGCCCCCTCCAGGTCAGCCCATGGTGAGGCCTCCCCAGAGTCATCCAGGGATGCCAGGCTCACAGATGCCACAAGGTCCGCCGCCAATGAGCATGGCGCCACCTCACGGCCAGGGTCCGCCTCATGGGCAGGGACCCCCTCATGGACAGGGCCCGCCTCCGCAGGGACAAGGACCGCCTCCAATGTCCCAGGCTCCTCCCCAGGTGCCACCCCCTATGTCTCAGGCACAGCAGGGTGGACCCCCGGGTCAGATGCAGCAAGTGATGCCCCAGGGTCACATGCCTCCTCAGCAGCCTCCGCAGTCCCACCCTCAGGGGCAGCCCCCTCAGCCCCCCCACATGATGTTCCAGCCTGGGCAAGGGCCCCCTCCAGGTCAGGGGCCACCAGGAGGCCCGCCCACATCTTACCACAGCATGGGCCCTGGTTCGCAGCCCCCCATGTCACAGCCCTCGGGGATGCACCCGGGGATGGGGCAGGGGCAGGATCGTGGGTTCAGGGATGGCGGACCCATGTCCATGGACCGGGGTCCAGGAGGGCCAGGAGGACCTGACAGGGGCTCTGACATGGACGGGATGAACCGAGGTCCAATGGACCGGGACATGAGATCGGACCCCATGGACCAAGACATGAGGCGAGCACCCATGGACCAAGACATGAGGAGAGGTCCAATGGACCAGGACATGCGTCGGGGACCCATAGACCAGGATATGAGAAGGGGACCCATGGATCGAGGTCCACCACCCATGGGCATGGATAGAGGACCTGACAGAGGCCCACCTATGGGCAGGGAGCCGAACCATATGGATCGGGGCCCTGACCGGGGCCACATGGACCAAGGCTCCATGGACAGAGGCCCACAAGGCATGGACCATGGAGGTGACAGAGGTCCTCCTGGGCGAATGGAGCCGGGCAAGGCTCCTCCACCTCCTTTGCTGCAGACACCCAGAGTTCCAGTACCGCAGGGCATGGAACCGCGTCCACCACAGGTAGGAGGCTTCTGTTCAAGTTTTGATGAAAAGAAAATGGGACTGCCCTTTGATGTGAGAATTGTCTAAGTGATAAACTAATTATGAGGTTGTCTGGATAGTATATGAGGCATAGAGAACTGTTAGTGCATGGATTTTATAAATTATATTAAAGTTTGATGAACAGTATGGATATTGGCATCACATATTCTCAGGAACAGGATAAAGGGATGAGTAGAATCTGTTTTACAAGTATGTTGACCTTAGAGATGTGAGAAATTAGAATTCTGCTCTTCACATCCACCAGCTTCAAATGCCGTTAGACCCACAGATCTTCTGAGTAGAAATCTAAACCTCAGAACAATTGTTTGCCATGCCTATCGCAGGCATTGGCTGTAGTTTTCAACTGTGTATGCAGTGGGTGTTATTGCAAGGAAATGTGATACAAATCAGCTGCTGCTTATTAGAAAAAAAAACACACAAAAAAACCCCTACACCTGGTGAGAATCCATGCTAATCAGTTAATAAATTTTGTTTGTTACTGGTTCATTTTGTTTTTGCCACAGCCTACTATACCTGGTCAACGTGAAATTCGACTCCCACAAGCTCTGGAGAAGGTTCTGGAATTCAAGTCTGCTCGTGCGCAAGAAATGGGTGTGGATGATGAGAATCCGGAAGAAACTATTGAAAATGAAGGTAAAGGAGGTTATAGATTGCAAAAAGTTTGAAGAGGAACCTTTACATCGCAGAGGAAGATCTGAGAGGTAGGCTGACTGGTATGACACACACAGGGAAGCAAGTTAGAGCATGTGCACACACTTGTGCTTGTGTAGATGCATTCACAAACGCATACATACATGCAAGCACTTGCGCATGCATGCATGCACTCGCACACACACGCACCTGCGCACACACACGCATACACACACACCACACACACACCACACACACACACACACACACACACACACACACACATGCTCACACACACACACACACACACACACACACACACACACACACACACACACACAACACACACACTCTTTCTCTCTCGCTGTCTGTCTCTCCCTTTCTCTCACACAAAAAAGTTAACTGTACACACACGCTCTTTCTCTCTCGCTGTCTGTCTCTCCCTTTCCCTCACACAAAAAAGTTAACTGTCTTCTTCATCCCTCGATTAGAATTGTGAGGTTCCCAGGGGTATTATTTTTGTGTATATGACTGTTTTAATTCCACAGTTAAGATAACCATACAGGTTGTGTGTGTGTGTGTGTGCATGTGAGTGCATGCGCATGTGCGCTCGCTCGCATTATTCATCCCACCTTCAGTCAAACGTCTTCTGTTCTACGAAAGATGGAATGAGATTTGACATGAGCAGGTATCCAGTATGCATTGACTGTTTGATGACAAAGAGGCTAATGCCAGATCAGTTGATACTGATAGATTGACCGACTGTTTCACTGACTTTTAGCAAAGACACTTTCCGACTCTGGGTTATTCATGTTTCTGTGTGTTCTGACTCGGAGTCTAATGAAATTTACAAGTGTGTGCTGAACACCAGTCCCTCCACCAGAGATGACAACTCAGAGGACACAAACACCCACCACAACTACCAGTCAGTCTGGGCTGATGAAGACCAGCAGTAGCTGGCCAAAAATTTCCCTCAGGTAAATTTCATTAGACTCTGAGTCAGAACACACAGAAACACGTTTCATTGACTGGTTGATGATTGATGACAGAGAGGGTGATACCAGGTCTTGTGTCTGCAAATTTCAGTCTTGCTTTCTGACACAGGAAAGGAAGACAAGAGTCCAGTGGAGGAAGAGGATTTCTTCCCAGGTGATGATGAGGTGATGGCAGCTGACGAAGAAGATGAGGAAGAGAAGGTCACCACAGCCAAACCGACTGGAAAAGAAGTGCGTAGAACTGCTGGCAGTTGAGACTGCATGTTTATTCAAGTTTTGGATGATTAAAAAAAAAATTATTTATATTATGCTGTTGAATTGCAGAAATGTGAATATTTGAAAAGTTTTGGTCAGTTTGCCAATAATATTTATTATTGTAAAAGTGACTGTTGTTTATGTCATTATATTGGTATGACTGTGTGTATCCATTACTAATTTTTATTTATTTATTTTTTGTGGTGTGTGTGTATATGTGTGTGCATGCGTTTGTGTGTTGCTGTTTAAACTGAAAAATGGGTTCTGCTCAAACAGTCCAAGGGCAAGAAAAAGAAAAAGAAGAAAAAGGCCAAGAAAAACCGATTACAAGACCAGAAAGCCAAGCAACAAACCAAAACACCGGAAAAGAAACCAGAGGAAGAGGTCAACATTGAGTAAGTGCAGCTGTCACTTGTGTGAGAGGTATTGCTTGTTTATGAGACCGAGGTCTGTTTGAAGAGGCGGTGGAGGTTTATTTTCAACAATTTATGTATTTGTCTTCTGTTTGTGTGTGCTTGTGTGTGTGTACTCACAGTTTGTTTTACTCATTAACATGCCATACACGTAAACTTCTTTTGATCCTGAAAGCCTGTGTGGTATACTTCCAGTGATTTCTCTTTTCTTTGGAAATGTATGTGAGGCTGAAGCAAGAGAGCAAATTAATCAGCACATTTTGAAGAGGATAAATAAAGGGTAGGGCATGGTACGAAAAGGTATGAAATCTACTTTTGACACGGCATGGTATTTTCTATGAGAAGACCAGCAGTTAACAACTTTGTGCTTGACCACGCATTGCCTTTGTGCTGTTTCATTTTTAATGCCCCTATAAACGGTGACACTAAGGAGGATTTTTTATCACAGCATTGTTAGTCCGCATGGAGCTCTTGAGGACACTACACTGCCACGCTACTGAATGGCTTCAGTGGTTTCAGTGAGAATGCAAGGAACATGCTGTGCTTAAGGGCATTGATGTGAATCGGAACATGTGTAGACTTTACCAAAAGCAGAACCTTTTGTTATAGTAAAGATGTACTTGTTGCTGTTTACCAAAAGCAGAACTTTTCGTTATAGTAAAGATGTACTTGTTGCTGTTTGCCAAAAGCAGAACTTTTCGTTATAGTAAAGATGTACTTGTTGCTGTTTGCCAAAAGCGGAACCTTTCGTTATAGTAAAGATGTACTTGTTGCTGTTTACCAAAAGCAGAACCTTTCGTTATAGTAAAGATGTACTTGTTGCTGTTTACCAAAAGCAGAACTTTTCGTTATAGTAAAGATGTACTTGTTGCTGTTTACCAAAAGCAGAACTTTTCGTTATAGTAAAGATGTACTTGTTGCTGTTTGCCAAAAGCAGAACTTTTCGTTATAGTAAAGATGTACTTGTTGCTGTTTGCCAAAAGCGGAACCTTTCGTTATAGTAAAGGTGTACTTGTTGCTGTATTGTTTTCTTCAGTCTTGCCTTCCTTTGCTTCCCTCTTTTGTACTTGTCTTCAGTTGAGGTACTCTTGGCGTTTGCTCTCAAGAGAAAGTAGCTAATAGCGTGCACATTGGTAAAGGGTGTGCTTAGTGTTTGTGCAAGTAGAGTGGTGTAAGGGAAAAAAAGACTGAAACAAGCATGCTGCTATTTTAGGTATGTTCAAGAACAGCTGGAACTGGACCCGACAGATCCAAACTACCACACCTTTGCCAAAATCTTCGAAACTTTCAAGGTAAGTATGGAGTTTCTTTT
Organism: Conus canariensis; assembly: GCA_033310375.1. Taxonomy (NCBI): domain Eukaryota; kingdom Metazoa; phylum Mollusca; class Gastropoda; order Neogastropoda; family Conidae; genus Conus; species Conus canariensis. Next base: position 74,060,657 of record CM065717.1, on the reverse strand, counting down.
TTTCATTGTTTTGTCCTCGTATTTGAATTCTTACGTATTTTTTCGTATTTGTTTCCCCGTCATACTTTCACCATCACACTTAAGCTATGAGTGAGTGGGCATGCATGAGTCCTCTTCATAGAGTATGTGTGTGTGTGTTGTGGGAAGAGGCTATTTTGTGTGTGTGTGTAAGGTATCAATCTGTCTATATCTATCTATGTATATATCTGTATCTATCTGTCTATACATATGCATTTTTTTTTCTTTTTACATGCACATGCAGACATGTCTGCATCCATATGGCAAATAGTTTTCACTGGTATAAAACCCAGAACCTGTTTGAATTGTTAAAACTGCTTGATTTCACCTCTAGATAACTGAGGTGGAGAAGGTGAAAGACAAGGTGGAAGAAAAACGTGAAGCTGACAAACTGGCAGAAAAACCCAAGCTTGTGAGCATGGCTGAGGAGAACGCTGATTCCGACGACGATATGGATGAGGTGAACAGTTACAAGTAGTTGTTGGTTACGTTTGGATTTCACTGTCTGTGTCTCTTGCCAAGTCCTAATTTGTGTATAATTTCATGAAAATGCTGATCATCACAGTCTTCCCATTTGACTCAATGTGTGTGTGTGTGTGTGGATTGAGACTTATGACTTGCTGAGATTGCACAAGTTCTTTGGATATTGTACTTCAAATGCAGGCATACAAACTCTCTTCTTTGGAGAATTTTTCCACTTGTTATTCATCACTTTTTCTCTTCTTACTAATTATAAAGTTAATCTGGAGGTATGGAAGTGAAACTTTTTGCGAGCAGACGCACGCAGATGTCCGACACCTGTCTCCACCCTTCCACCCCTCACCTCCCGAATCCAGTCACATTGAAGAATAACAATGAAAAACAAAAAGAAACTTAAAAAATGCTTAAAACAAACTAAAAGTGAAGGTGAAAAGAAACATGATTAGCGAGTCAGTGAACATATAAGACAAATGCAGAAGAAGGTAAAATATATGCCCTTATAAACTTAGCTATAGAATCAGTTCTATGACGGCTGCACACCGACCATTCGTATTTTACTCATTCATACCTTTTAAAGAGTGAAGAAGCTCCATGGTGCATTCCATGTCATGCACCACTCAATGAAACATATTCTTTTAGAGTGTTGGGACTTGCATGATGTGAGACACAACATTTTACAGCGGATTCCATGAAAACCTTGTTCAGAGATGTTCCGCCTGACGCGATCTTTGAGTTCTTGAAAGAGATTAACATTTTTCATTGGATCTGAGATTTTACAGTGGAAAAATATTTAACAAACTTTTGGATGGGTTTTTCAAAGATGTATTTTAAAGAATTGTGTGAATGAATGACTTGTGAGTTGATTTTAACATGGTGACAGCGCTGATGTGGCCCTTTGTGGTCGGCTGGGCTATAAGCAACATTATCTTATCTTATCTAACTGGTTATAGAGGCGAAGTTAGCTGACTGGTCTCCGAATTTTGTTTTTCGGGGATCCTAATAATATGGTGGTGTTCTGCCTCAAGTGGGGATAAGGCATTTGTTGAGACAGGTAAGTATGTCATTAAACTTTTAGTGGTAACATTCCTTGTAAAACTCATGTTGCAGTGTATGGTAAAACAACTGCCAATGTGAGCATGGTTCTCAAGAAGTTATAAGAAGGAGTGGGAGCTTGTGCATCATTGGCTAAAGTTTGGTTGACATTCTACTATTTTCTAGTGAACCATGCCTTGATTTGGATGCAGGCTTTCTCTGTTTGTGGGAGGTGTGAAAAGGGGTTATTTTAAAAAGGAGAAAACGCTTTTTTTTTTTTTTTTGCATAGATTTTGTTTTTCTGAAAAAAAAATCCATATTTTGATCAAAGAACAACTTTATGGCCAGATGTTTGGGAACAGTTGTTCGTGGTACAAGTGAAAAGTGGAAGTTCCTGTTTTGAGAGGGGAATGAGAGGGGCATCTATCTTCCTCACTACTCTAAAAATTAATGCTTTTGGTGGTGTCATATTTCGTTACAGTTACTCCCCTTTGTGGTAAGGAACTTTACAGTTAACCCCCTTCCACCTCATCCCCAAATCCCCTGTCTGTCATCAGATTTTGGCTTGTTCATTTAGCCAGGAAGTTAGCATGGCTACCATATGGGAGTACCTCTACTTCTAACTGTTTGTAAAGGAGTGTTAAGGTGTGTTGTTGTTTTGTTGCTCAGAAAGCTGGGAACGAAGATGAAGCCAACAAGATTTCAAAGAAGAAGCTGAAGAAATTGACTCGGCTCAGTGTAGCACAGCTAAAGCAGGTGAGTGACACTGGTTTCATGGTTTGTTTTTATTTTCTTTTTTCTCTCTCCTCTCTTACCCACTCTGTGTATGTATGTGTTTGTGTGTGTGTGTGTGTGTGCGCACTCTCGTCATGCATGTACAACTGTCTGACCCTACACTGATTTCAGCTGGTGTGTGTGTGTGGTTATGTGACATGTGTTCCGTTGGCGTATGTGTGTATGCGAATAGTAAAGTAGATTACGTGAGCAAGGATTTCTTGGCTATTCATTATTAGATCTCTGACCATAGTTTAATGGTTTCGATGAACTTGCAGGCTATACATCATCCTGAAAGTCACTACATTGCTAGTGTGCCTCTTGTGTTAACCAAAGAGGCTGATTCCTATTAAGTTGTCTAACATGCTAATGTGATCTCATGTTATTTTCTCAGTTGTTTATCAAAGCTAACAATGAAATGATTTTCAGTTGCTTGTCTTCAGTGAATCATTTTTTAGTTTGTGTGTGTTGTTTTGTTTACCAATACAGTTGGTAACAAGACCAGATGTAGTGGAAATGCATGACGTCACTGCCAAAGATCCTCGACTGCTGGTACATCTCAAGGTATGTGTATGAGTGTATGTGAATATTACCTGAAAGAAAGCTTCACTGTATTTAAGCCTTAGCTTGCCAAGTGTATTGATTTTGTTTTATTTTTGTGCACTTTTTATAAATGCTCTGACCTGTCAGTTTTGTACAAGTGATTCTGAGAGGAAATTATCGCATCCAGTATTTAAGCTGTTTGACATTGCAGGGAGAAGTTGGTGCAGGTCTGTTGCTTCAGTATTTATCTAAAAGTAAGGGAGAGGATTCATGACGAGTGTGATGCTGATTGTATGAATTAGTCACTTGTATCATATTAGATGCAGAGAACAAAAACAAAAGTAAGAGATCAAGAAAATTTTTCTTTTGTGAAGACTACCACACACATGTTAAAGCTGTAGTAATTGAAACTGCAATCAGACTTTTGACACGGAATCATAAAATCGATTGAATAGGAAGTTCCATTATATACAAACAGAATCAATTATTGATGATGCTTTATCATTGCAGGCAACCCGCAACACTGTCCCAGTGCCACGCCATTGGTGCTATAAACGCAAATATCTGCAAGGGAAGCGTGGTATTGAAAAAACGCCATTTGAACTGCCTGACTTCATTCGAGCCACTGGTATTGAGGATATGCGAGCTGCTTTACAGGAAAAGGTGAAATCGCAACATTTATTCAAGTGATTTTATTTTCGATGAGTACAGCTGTGTTTGTAAATTTCATGCTGCCCCTGTTCACGTCATTTGGAATTAAACGCTCGCTCCAGTTTGATAGTACGTATGTTACGACATGTGTTGCACAGCCATTTTACACAATGGACACATACACATGAAACCATACCTTAGCTTTGGCATGGCATGGTCAGGCAAGACAGTTTTATTTCTTGTACCCATGTGGGTTACTGAGTTGAAAGAAAACATACAGCAACACATGCATACAAACATTACCTCAGCAGTAAATGTGGTTTTGTAAACAAAAACAAAAACAACAACAAAAAAATTGGTTGAAAACAGAACAGCATTATATGTATTATCAGGGGTGGGATTTTTCCTCGGTTCCGCGGATTTCCGCGGTAGATACTTGTTCATTCCGCGTAACAACGTGTCAGTTCCGCGGGAGCGATCTGTGATTCATGTCTTCAAAAACATCGGGTGTCATTTATCCACAAACTATTCGAAATTCTTAAACGGCTTGGATTCGCAGTTAACTTGGTAACTTTCTCCTGCCGGTTTTGCACTTTCAAAATGGCGACACGTCAAAGAGATGTCGTTTCACGCGGAGAAAATGTTTCAACTATACTTACTGTCTTTTACAACTTGGACCAAGTGTAGATGAGAGGAGTTCCTTTTCAACCTAATGGCACACAAAATCAATGCAAGATGTCCAGCTTCCAAGTGTGGCATGCCCCGGACCCCCCTAGACTGTTTCCTCTGTTTTCCTTTATGGAGAGTCCCACCCCTGATTATATAAACAAAACAAGTTCATGTTTGCTATGCAGAAGATAATTTTCACTGAATGCATTAAAGTATGAGATGAAACATAAAAAGGAAATGGCTTAAGTGGCACCTATTCAAAAAATGAAAGTTACTGATATTTCAGTGTATTTGAACCTAACACATCACACACATTCTTGTTGCAACATACACACATGAGTGTATGATATGCATGCATTGTTAGTTGCTGTTTATGTTCCCGTTCCATTGATACTATCAAATGTACATGCGGTGTATGAAGCAAGAATGTTTTGCATAAAAGCAGCAGAAACGGTCTCATCCATCCTTTGCCTTTTTACTGTCTCATTTTTTTGTACTTTTCCCAGTTAGCAGTACTCCCCAGCCGCTGTATTGCAGCCATTCCACACATAGCCACACTCAAGCTCAGATAGTCACACCAGCCGTCCACAGAGAGCAGCCAATATCACGCCATCATCAGGCAGCCAACTGAAGAAGAAACTTCACTGCTACTTTGTCTCTGGGGCCAAAAAATAACAAACAAAAGCTTCTGATGGGACTAAACCATGTCTTTCCAAAACAATACTGTCTATCCTTTAATGCCGTTCCTTTGTGCAGTAGACAAATTTCAAGTTACTATAAATGATTAAAGCAGACTTTTCATCAATATCTTGAAGTCGAATACTGATGTCAACAAATACATGTTCCATGCTACAGGAAGAACAGAAAAATCTGAAAGCAAAGATGAGAGAGAAGGTTCGACCCAAGCTGGGCAAGATCGACATTGACTACCAGAAACTGCACGACGCCTTCTTCAGGTTCCAGACCAAGCCAAAGATGACCATTCACGGAGACCTTTATTATGAGGTAACAGTTCTTTTTTTTCATCATTTGCAGTCTTGTATGCATTACAGTGAGGTTCATGACTGATAGGAGTTGCGATGTGGATGGATTGTGTGTATATGTTGGGATAGGGTGGGTATGAGTGAAGCTGTACAGGTGTGTTGGGTCTGGTGTCTGTGGATAGCTGCGCATGTGGTAAGTGCGTATGGTTTGAGTGTGTAGGAGTAAACTTGTATATATGATATATTTGGTCTCTTTAGTTATAAAAGTGATTGTGTGAGAATCTGTGAAAGAAAATGATTGTATATATAAAGAAAAAGGGAGCCAGTGACAGCTCATTAAGTGATTATGGAAGAATGCAACTTTGTGGAGTCTGATCATGGCATGCTAACAGAGCAGTCAGAAAATAGTGTTTGATGCTTGCTCACCGAGTTTATTTACTTCTGGTATAGTAAGTGAGACATCATTGAAACCAGTAACTCACACACCAGAAGAAGACACTGTTATTTTAACTATGTAATGTTTATTCACATTTTGAAACTTTCAAGGAGTATATATTAAGCAGTTCTCAACAAGCACATCTTTATGAACTGACGGATGAGTAACATGTTTTGCTTCGATTGGCAGTCCAAGGAATTTGAAACACGCCTGAAAGAGAAGAAGCCAGGCAATTTGACAGACGACCTGCGTGTGGCTTTAGGCATGCCAGTTGGAGCGGTGAGACGTTTCTTTTTTTCTTTTAAGATTCTGTTTGAGTATGGCTGTCATGTTACTTTTGGCAATACTTGCAAGGAAAACGAGAATGGCTTCCAAAAAATGTCAAGGAGATATGCCTAAATCATCTGTTCACACTGTTCTTCGAAAATTATAGTTGTATTTTATTGATCATGTTGTTATGGGGTTTTTTTCTTCTCATGAATAGATGTGCAATTGTATATATATTTAACTTTCATCTTTGATGCATTTTTACAGAATTTTTTTTTAAACAACTTATTTGCAGACTTGTGGTTAAACAGGTTATCAGAGGATCCTCTAAATTTGATTTGAATTAAGTGAGTGATCTGAAGAAAATGGGCACATTTACATAATTGACGGCGTTTTAAGATGTGTGTGATGTGCAGGAAAACAGCACAGTCTGAGCTTGAACATTTGTCTGCATAAAATTTAGAAAGAGAGGGTGTTAGTTACCGCCAATGACATTGACAAACAAAGCACATGACAAGACACGATGCATTTCAACCTCTTGGGTCTTCTTCAGGCGAAAAAATAAATCACATTTAACATTTAAGACAGTACAAACAAACTTGTCATTTCCGCCTAGCGGCTATTCTCCCCACCACATGGACAACAACAGATGAGTCATTTTCGTTCTTTGTTTGTACTGTCTTAAATGTTAAATGTGATTTATTTTTTCGCCGGAAGAAGACCCAAGAGGTTGAAATGCATCGTGTCTTGTCATGTGCTTTGTTTGTCAATGTCATTGGCGGTAACTAACACCCTCTCTTTCTAAATTTTGCTTCGTTCGCCGCCGTCAGTCACTCCATTTTGAAACATTTGTCTGCATGTTCTCAGTATGGGAGAAAATCCAGTTCATTCTGAAAGTAACTGCTCAGCCAGCGCTTGTCAATCATAAGGGTGTTTTATTACAGAATTCTGAGCGAGTACCTCCCCCTTGGTTGATCGCCATGCAGCGTTATGGGCCCCGCCTTCTTACCCCAACCTCAAAATACCAGGTCTCAATGCTCCTATTCCTGAGGTGAGAACAGTGACGGTGTGGTTGGTTATGAAATTGAGCAAATAATTTTGGAAACCTGCTAGAAGAAATGTGTATAATGTTGACAGGTTCATGACCAAGTATTTTCGAGGTTCAGTTTTTGTTATTGTTTTTTTTTTTTAAGCTGTCAGCAGAGTGATTTTTACTTACATCACAACCAGAAGTATGTTTTTTTTGCAGTAATTTTGGTTTATGTTTTCCATGCCTCAAAAATCTATGCTGGTGTGTCTTCTTCATTTATGGAAAGTAATATATATATATATAAGCAGTTCTGTTATCTGTGAGTGTTATTTTTCCTGAATCAGTTTTTTATTATACATCTACATTTGTACAAATCTTTTTAGTAATTACTACTATAAATAACACTTAAACTGTCTGAACATTTTTATTTTTAAAAAACCTTACCTAATCTTAACTTTTTTCCCTTCATATTCATTGTTATTCTCTCTTTTATTTACATGCATTCTCCATCTCTCATTCTCTCTCCTAACTTTCAAATGCTCAGCTTCCATGTACACAATTACAAGGGAAAATGACTGCTTTTATTCCTGTGTCAGGGCTGTTCCTTTGGCTACCATGCAGGAGGATGGGGCAAGCCCCCAGTGGATGAAATGGGCAAACCATTGTATGGTGATGTCTTCGGCACACAAGGAGGCGATTTGCAGGTGACGGCCTTTTCCTTACATTTCTGAGATGAACGTCTGTGGATAGGAAGCTTAGTTGTGTATCTGTAGGTTATGCACAGTCATGACAGAAAAAGCAAACACAGAAAGTTTAAAAGTGAAATAGATGCGGTTGAGAAGAAAAAAAAAAAGGGCAGGACCATAGGAATATGTGTGTTCATGAAATTAAAGTATTACTTTGCAGAAACTGTGGATTTGAGGACACCTACTTTCATCTTGAGTTCTTGATCAGGTGAGGTGTTTGGTTGTGAGGCTGGCTTCACTCCCATTAATATCTTGGATCTGCAGTCACATTATATGAGTATGTGTTACTCGATATTGGCAGTTTGTATCTAATATTTATGTTAGGTGATGTCTCTTTCCCATGAATTTGAGAAATTGCCCATCTTTGTGTGAATTGTCTTTTCTTCTTGTACAAGAACCTGGTGTAGGTTCAGGAAGAGGAAGGTCAGAATCCAGCAGGCTAAAGCTGCTGATTGGAGTAAACCACAGAAGATAACATTTTGCCTGATAAAAGTTTGAAGAAAAAAACTAAAAGCTAGTGGTTGTCAACTGCTACCACGGGTTCTGCAAAGTAACCTTTTCCTTTCACAGTTCTGATTATGGCACAGTCTTTCACAATTTTGATTATGGCACAGTCTTTCACAATTCTGATTATGGCACGGTCTTTCACAGTTCTCATTATGGCACAGTCTTTCACAGTTCTCATTATGGCACAGTCTTTCACAGTTCTGATTATGGCACAGTCTTTCACAGTTCTCATTATGGCACAGTCTTTCACAGTTCTGATTATGGCACAGTCTTTCACAATTCTGATTATGGCACAGTCTTTCACAATTCTGATTATGGCACAGTCTTTCACAATTCTGATTATGGCACAGTCTTTCACAATTCTGATTATGGCAGTCTTTCACAATTCTGATTATGACACAGTCTTTCACAATTCTGATTATGACACAGTCTTTCACAATTCTGATTATGGCACAGTCTTTCACAATTCTGATTATGGCAGTCTTTCACAATTCTGATTATGACACGGTCTTTCACAATTCTGATTATGGCACAGTCTTTCACAATTCTGATTATGACACAGTCTTTCACAATTCTGATTATGGCACGGTCTTTCACAGTTCTGATTTGGCACGGTCTTTTACAGTTCTGATTTTGGCACGGTCTTTCACAATTCTGATTATGGCACAGTCTTTCACAGTTCTGATTATGACACAGTCTTTCACAATCATGATTATGGCAGAGTCTTTCAAAGTCTTCACATCATGATTATGGCACAGTCTTTCACAATCATGGTTATGGCACAGTCTTTCACAATCATGATTATGGCACAGTCTTTCACAATCATGATTATGGCACAGTCTTTCACAATCATGGTTATGGCACAGTCTTTCACAATTCTGATTATGGCACATTCTTTCACAGTTCTGATTGTGGCACAGTCTTTCACAGTTCTGATCATGGCACGGTCTTTCACAGTTCTGATCATGGCACGGTCTTTCATAGTTCTGATTTTGGCACGGTCTTTCATAGTTCTGATTTTGGCACGGTCTTTCACAGTTCTGATTTTGGCATGGTCTTTCACAATCATGATTATGGCACGGTCTTTCACAATCATGATTATGGCACAGTCTTTCACAATTCTGATCATGGCACAGTCTTTCACAATTCTGATTATGGCACAGTCTTTCACAATTCTGATTATGGCACAGTCTTTCACAGTTCTGATTATGGCACAGTCTTTCACAATTCTGATTATGGCACAGTCTTTCACAATTCTGATTATGGCACAGTCTTTCATAATCATGATTATGGCACACTCGTCCACAAATTTGATTATGGCACAGTCTTTCACAATTCTGATTAAGACTTCATCTTAAATTGCTATGCATACGGAAAGTCTCTTTTGTTTATGGACACTGTATGATGAAGGAAGAAAAGAAGAAAAGATATGTTAACTACAAATTGTTCTCATCAAAGGTATGTGGTTACAAATCTGTTCTCATCAAAAGGTATACTAGTTATAAATCTGTTCTCATCAAAAGGTATACTGTTATAAATCTGTTCTCATCAAAAGGTATACTAGTTAAAATCTATTTTGTTCTGATCAATTTGCAGGAAGCTGCAGAGGAAGAAGAAGTAGACAAGTCTCACTGGGGAGAATTGGAGTCAGAGTCTGAGTCTGAGGAGGAATCGGAGGAGGAGGAGGAAGAGAAGGATGAATCAGGGCTGGTCACTCCAGCAGAGGGGTCAGTGACATGGGTGTGTCTGCCTGTGGAAGAGAGAGGGAGGGAGAGAGAGAGAGACTCACAGAGAGAGAGAGGCAAAGAGAGTCTATTTGAATCAAAGAGTGTGATTCACCAGTGCCCTAAAGATCAAACATGACAGTTTATTGAAGGCTTGACTAAGTCATTGAGCTAATGCATATATTAAGCATCTACAAAGTCCTCCCATAACTTGTAAACACTAACCATTTCCTTATCCTTTATCCTAGTATATTCTATTGATTTATTTTGAGCATTGTCATTCTGTGCTCTCAGGGCTTAGTAAATGTGGTGTAGGGCATATAGGCTTGTTCACACACTGGCCCTTTGGAAACTGAAAATGTATTGCATTTACCTGCTGAAGTTAGGGCTAAGAGATCATTGGCCCAGTCCCATGAGAGACATTAGTGGGATTTTTTGACCCAGACCATCTTCTATCCAGAGTTGTGTGTGTTGTGGACTCATACTGGATGACTGGAGCCACATAATCAAGTTTCATCCACTTTATGGATGGGTCTCTTAGAGCATTGTATAGATTTTCTCACTAAAAATGCTGTTGTCTGTATGCTCAGGGTCTGGTTGAGACCGTGAAAGAAAGTGTAGAATGCAGTCCTGTCATGTGCTCTCATATCAGAATGGAAATTTTTAGCATCATCTTGATCAGCCTTGTTCTACATGATCATCATTAAAAAAAAGTCTTAGATTCTGTGGTCGTTCATGCCCCAGTCTCTAGGTGACCTCCGTTTTGATTTCATCTACATGTTCTGGCCCATGGTTGATTATTGCCGAAGTCATCATTATAGGGAAATTCACCTGGATTGTACGTAGACAGATGTGGTAATGCCCTCAACAGGGATATTGCTCAGTCATGCTGATTTTCTGACCAAGCAGTTCTGGTCATCTGTAGAGGGCTTAATAGGTGATGCTGGATAGGAAGAGCCCCCAAGGGACACTACTGATGCAATTCAACAGCAGAGTACAGTCTGATGGGTTGAATCATTATGACCTAATATTGACAATTTCCTTTGGACTGCCAGTAATGGAATTGCAACAGGACAGGTGTTGGTTTGTGTGGGGGGAGCTGAAGCGAGCTACAAGGTGTTTGAGAAGGCGATAGATTTGGCTGTACAGTGGAGCTTTCGATAACGCCTCCAGAAATCCTTTAACATTGAGTAAACAAACATAATGTTTAAAGGGAGTGTGTTTGATGAAGTAACTCTGGTTATAAAGACAAAATATATCTGTATTTTAAGTATTGGGAAGGAAATGTAATACAAAGACAAGGAATTATATAAAAAAAAAAAGAAAGTCCTTCCAAAAGGGAGAGAGTGGTGGTGGGGGAGTGTCTTTAATTGAGGGTCTCATTGAAAGGCCTTTGTGTTATTGACTGACCGAGCAGAAGTGGCTGGGGAGACTGTTGGTATACCAGCTGATTGTCAGGTAAATGCATTGAAAACTTAACAGTAGACTGAACTGGGGATATCATGCTAGAACTGTCTGATTCAGAACATCGAATTCGGTTGGTAGATTACAAGAATGTTAATCTGTGTGTAAGTGTTCCTAATCTTTAAAGATACATGAAGAAGAAATAAGTTATTTTTGTTTCAAATGTTGATTCAGTCTGGTGACTCCAAGTGGGTTGACCTCTATACCTGTGGGTGTGGAGACCCCGGACATGATCGAGTTGCGAAAGCGGCGTATTGAGGATGCCATGGACCAGGGTGGAGACACACCTGCCCTCTACACGGTGCTGCCTGAGAAAAAGACGACAGTGGGCGGAGCTATGATGGGTTCTGCACACATCTACGACATGACGGGTGTAAGTGTGTGTGTGTTTGCAAAAATAACTTAAAACATCCGAATGTGGTGAACCCCTTTTCCCTGTTGCTAACAGTATACTCAATCCTTACCATTTGCAACGGCAAGTGTTCTGTTTATCCTTTGCATCACCTAAAAGTGTTTTTGCCTGTGTGCAGTCAGACTGTGGAAGTCTGGATCTGTATCATTCGCTGTTTCTGCTGTGAACAGCACAAGGTACACTCAAAAGAGGAGAATGGGCCAAAACAAGCATACACACAGCTGATGATGAAGGAGAAGTTTCTTTCTCAACCATCATTCGAAAGGAAACAATGAAGAGGTTAATTTAACTGCCAGTCTTGGTTGACTGATTTCTTTGATGCTTTTTACCAGTTTCAGACTTCGGGTATTACTACTTTTTGTGTGGATGTTTTAATGCTTTGGAAAAGTCAAGGAAGGAAAATCTGACAAAACCGAGAAACAGAAAACACAAAGATTGTCACTGATATACCTGATCTTATCATGACAGTGTTCTATACAGATGCGCTGTCGTCAGTTTCTCACTCGTGAAATGGAGGTGCATCTACTGATGATTGTGACCATGAGGAGGGAGGCACAGTCCTCTTGCAAGGATCACTAATCTTTCTTCCCCATATTGATAACTTTGGATCTGATGCAAAAAGCAGGTGAAATGATCAAGATATGTTGATGACAGGTCCAGCCTGGGAAGAAGGGAACAGAGAAAGGGGGCACAGCAGAAGGAGTAGAGGTGACCTTGAACCCTGAGGAACTGGACCTGGACACGGCCGCGATGCAGGCCAAGTATGACGAAACGGTGCGGGAGCAACAGTCACAGCTGGAGAAGGAGGACCTGTCAGACATGGTGGCTGCCCATGCTGCTAAACAGCGGGTGAGTGTCTAAGACAGACTTGAGCGTGTGTATGTGTTTGTATGGTTATACAGTGTGTTGGAATTCTATCTTCAGTGTGTGTTAGGATATTAAGTTTGATTTCGACACACCCACTTCATCCCATATCCGGGCAGGGTATAACTTTTTTCTGGCCTGTCCAGGAGGCAGGTACCTTTTTTCCTTTACCTGCTCTCGAACAAAACCATTGCAACATCAGTCTTCAGTAATTTTGAATTCTATAAAGGATTAAATGGCAAAGAAACAGAAACAAAGTTCACACATCCTCAGTACTGTGTGCAAACACAGACATTGCAAAGTATCCTTCACACACACACACACACACGTCTGAAAAATGAAAAACCTTAGCACCATTCTGATTGGTTAGTGCTTTCTGACTCGGCCAGTTACTTGGCAAAGTATGTCATGTCATCAACAGTAACTTAAAATGGTAGCTTTGCAAAGTGAAATCTCAGGTTCTAGCAATGATTACCTGACATTGGAGAAATAAGGCTGAACTTTTATTTTCTGCAGTAGATGTTTGAAAAATGTTACTCTTACCAGGGTTGCAGCATTCACTTACGCCAAACACAAGTGGTTGCCTGCCGGCCACCGTTATTGTTGTACTATATAGATGCAGGAGTATACATGTTTGTGTAGGTGTGCGTGCTTGTGCGCGGAGAGCTAGCTTTAGTGCATATTTCCATAGCTTAGCTTCAGTCGGTATTATGTCTGTGCTTTTACTGTTCAAGTATGTTACAGTACTGTATGCATGTGTGAGCATGAATCCTTTTCCACTGTCGAATACTTAATCAGTATATATGTGTGCACTCATACAGTATGTCTATGCAGTAGACTATCCGTGTTTTCCACTGCTGAGCATAACTTGGCTTCAGCTCATTTTCATATATGACCATGAATAACCTGTGCACAGAAGATATGTGTATGCACTTTTTATTTCATCATTTGTGTGTTGAGGAATTCCACAAATGATCTGAGAAATTTAAGATTAAATTGCAGTCTTGTGTTCCTGCATATGTTCATATGTGTGAAATGATTGTGTATGCATGCCCCTGTAGAAATGTGGCAAGTCATTGTTTTTTAGATATGTTATGTTACTGTGTATGCACAACAAGGTGAGATGCACGATAGAAACAACACTTATCATTCTCTTGCCTCCCTGTTGGTTTCAGAAACGCAAGAAACAACAGGCAGACAGTGGAAAGTCTTCAAAGAGATACAAGGATTTCAAGTTTTGATTGTTCTACTGTATGCAATGTAAAGTTAGGTTCTTGCCATCACTTTCATTCTTTGTGGACCATTTTCTTTTAGTCTGTTTTGGGAAGAAACGAAGTTTTGTTTTTGTCATGAATTGCTAACTCGTGATGTGTATGGCACGGTTAGGTTTGAAATGATTTGTCTACTGCATCATTATTTCTAAATCAGAATTTTAGGGAGAACAACAGTGTAACAGGAGCTGCTAGTAGATGGTTTTGACCAGCACCAGCATCCCATCTCGTGACTCCTGTTGTTTTAATTTCATTGTTATTGGCGTGTGTAAATTGCAGGACAAGTGTATATTGTGCAGAAAACGTGGTCTGGACAGTCAGAAGAGGTGTCATTTGACAGAATTCAGTCTGAATGAGTGTTGGAAGGGAGTGACCGATTTAAAATGTGATTTGAAAACATTGTTTCTTGGGATGGCACATGCATGGCTGCGACTCTTTGGGATGGCACATGCATGGCTGCGACTCTTTGGGATGGCACATGCATGGCTGCGACTCTTTCATCAGGTGAGGAAATCCTTGATTTTGAGTTTGAGCCATGACAGACTTTCTGTCGGTCAAAAACTTTGCTGTACATTTTAAAATTTTGGACATTCAGATCATGCTCTGAGACAGTCTTCTTGCTGGTCCCAGTGCATGGCTCCTGGAGTAGTCTTCTGCCCCCCATGCCAGGGCCTGGGCAGACCCTGGACCCTTACCCTTCAGCAGTTTGAATGTCAGAAGTTGCACCCATGCTTATGTCAGCATATGTGTTCAGCAAAAATGTGTTCATGGTAAACGTGGCAATTACTTGAACAGTTTATCACTGCATGGAAAGTTCCGTGACCCAAGGGATTGACATTGCCTGGAGTGTAGAGACAGGGAATGAGAGAAGTAGTATGAAAATTGTTTTTAAACTTCCTTTGCCATATACGAACAAGGGGCAGAGAGAAACGTCACATAGTCTGTAGAAATTTCTGCACCTCAGAGTTGGGGGTAATTGTGTGTGTGTGGGAACAAACATCTGCCATGACTGCTGGGATGGACACTGCATACATATCCTTGTAGCAAAATAAGCAGACCCTGACCACGGAAACTTGTAGTTGCTTGGAGAAAATGAAAGGCACTTTGGGCATCAACCAGAGGAAAGCATCATCTTTCAGCTCAACTTTGCACAGTGGCAGTGACTCTTAGATTGCTGACCCACTCCACTGCAGTCTGGTGGCTGAAGAGGGTCATATTTCCCTAACATGCTTTTGCTTCATCTCCTAGGATACCAGCCTTCTTTACAAGGTTTTTCGTCTCTCCTTAGTCATACATAGATGTAGGACAGGAATTGTGCTATAGTAATGGAGCAGGTCTTGTATCGTGTCTTGTAAGGCTTAGGGCTGGCATTGATTTGGCTTAGATTCATTCTCCATCTTGGCTGTCCATTATGAAGTGTGTCCAGTGATACAGTGTATGTGTAACTAGACATACAATCTCTTACTGAAGAAGTCTATGCGATATGACCAGGATCGTCATTTTGTGATGCAGAAACTTGTACAGACTGTGTTCTGCACCTTTTTAGGTCAGATATGAGTGTTGTGTGTCATGTCATGTCACTTGATTAAAGAAATAATGAAATTTTTGCATGTTTCATCATCAATTTGAACTGATTCTTTCATGGCGGGACTCTCTTTAAGACCACAGTATCACCATATTATGCTAGAATACAGTTCCTGTGAAAGCTGAAACATAATGTAAGATGATGGAGGTCATGAATTATGTGTCATTGACCTCATGGGTTCGTCTGTTCACTCCTTAAATCGTCTGCCTTTGTGGTTCATTTATCATCTCCAGTTTAAGTTTTTTTCATGAGAAACTCAATCAGTACTACAAGGGAAACAAACCAATGCACACAAATATTTTAAAATGCCTGATGAAAATATTGCAGTCTGAACAGCTAGTGTCCATTACAGTGGACCATGAGACGCACACACACAAACACACTGTTCCAAGGATCAAATCAACCGTTAAGGCAAAAGGAGCGAAACCATGGAATAGGATGGGGGAGCAGAAATGCAGAGGAAGGGAAATTTTGGGTGCAAAATTTCTAGTACACAACATTTATAACTTAAGCTGTGATCACAAGAGAAAGGGGATATTAGGGTGTAAAGTGGGGAGGGGGGGGGGGGGGGTGATGGCTGAAGGGTTCAGTATTAACTCAGACACGGAATTCATCTCCTTTCAGTGGAGAATCTGACTGTTTGGTGGAAGCTGTGCAAATTGCTTTTGGTGCCATTAGCTGAAAATGAAAATCCACTGGGACAAAAATTGTATTTTGACTAATTTGAGAAAGCTTGAAACAGCGAAGTGCTGTCCCAGAACAGTCTAGCAAAAATGTTGAAGGAAGGAAAGCCGTTATATGTCTGGTCATGCATGTAGGTGATCGTAGACATCTAATCAAGATGATTTTCACAAAAGTTTTTATTATGGTATTAAAAAAATTTTTTTAATAGAGAAAAGTCAGGGAAAAAATGGGCAAGGTAGGACAGGAGGGACACGTTTGAATTGTGTGTATGAGGAAAAATGGGAGGTAACAGGAGGGATCAAACTTCTGAAGGATCTAAAATATAATCACTTAATGGACTTTGCAAACTGATAATGAATCCAAAAAGACAAAAACAAAAACATTAACATTCTTAGTATCTGTGGATGGCGGAATTTCTTATCAGAAGGCCACATTGTCTCGGTGAGTAGTAACAACATTACATTTACAGTTTATATATTGGCAATATGTGGTCCATAATGAGTTGTGTTAAAATCTGAAGCCAGACTTGAATTAGATCAGCAGATCAAAACAGTATCTGATAGAATCCTTCCACTAACTTTTGTTTTAATGATCAAGCAGATAGAGCGGCAAAAGGGGGAACAAAAAAACGTTTCAAATAGTATAAGTCGGTCGCCCATTGTCATATAACGAAATGAACAGTATAATTGAAAGATACGTTTTAAGATGATTCAACTTGATGTTGCGTTTGAAACCCTCCCCACCCTGATTTTACAGAATTTCTGCAATTTTTGTTTGGTTTCAGTGTCATACCTGCAACCAGTGTGTAAAATGATGCAGCTAATTGTCTCTGTCCTCCCACAGTTACAGGCCGCACTTTCTTCTCTGAAGATGATCTGTTAAGCTTTTCCTTGAGATTTTTCCACCTCTGTTCTTGCTGTCACAAACCATGCACTCGCACCAGTTACACGCGACAGTCTGGACTGAATCCAAGTGAACATTTATTGGGGACCACTACACAAATCATGGAGAGAAGGAGAAACACTTACATGGTAAGGCACACAACGATTTCGGGTTTTCTTGTGCAGTTAAAAACGGAGAAACAAAAAAACATTTGCATGCTGGAAAGTTGCAATTCCCACATGGCATGCCAGACTGGAGGCATTTTTCAGAGCACTTAAAACCTGCTACAAAGAACAGACATTGTTTGGTTACACATTCACTTCTTCCATTGGAATGCACAGAGCCCTTTCAGAGCCAACAACATGCAGTTCTGTATCGAAAATGTAAAAAACCCAAACATTCCTATACAAACCTGACATCCTTGAGGCGGATAAGACTACGTAGTAAATGTGCTAGCCACTGGCAACACAGACAAGAAATTGAATCAGTTGACATATCCTCCTATGTCAAAGAGAGAAAAAGGATTTGGAACCGTTTTTTTTTTTTTTTTTTTTTTTTGTTCCTTCCTGTGCTGCTTGGAACAGTTTTTGGCAGCTAAATTATCATCCACATTAGTAGGAAC
This sequence comes from Conus canariensis, assembly GCA_033310375.1. Taxonomy (NCBI): domain Eukaryota; kingdom Metazoa; phylum Mollusca; class Gastropoda; order Neogastropoda; family Conidae; genus Conus; species Conus canariensis. The sequence continues at coordinate 74,043,013 of CM065717.1, read as the reverse complement.
TTCACGGTTTTAGTGGTATTCATATTGTTCCATTTTCAAACAACGAGTAATATGATACAAAATTTACAATACTGGATTACTTTTGTGTTCGGAGGAATTAATGAAAATCATGGGGAAAAGATGCTTTACTTCAAGGCATTATTTTATGGGCATAGGAATTCATGAAAAATCATTGGAAGAAGATGGTATACTTCAAGAAAGTTGATGTGGAAGCGTTCATTCGGTCAGTAACCATTTTGAACCCTGTATCAGTGTGTCAAATGGGGAAAAAACTTTTCAGACATGTATGTGACTGACCCTTTGAGACTGGGTCCATTGAATGCCGAGGAATGGAACCGTGTCATGGAGAAAGTGAGTATGTTCACACAAGTAACTTTTAAAATTCGTTTCTAAGTGGGTGCCAGCCAGCTCAGCTGTATGTCACATCTTCAACTGCATTTTGGGAATACAAATCACTTGGGCTGGCTGGCTTCCTTGTGTCAAGATTTACTCTGCCATTTCAGCAGCCGTCCTTTCGTGTACTATTTTCATGACCCACAATACTTTGGCAGACTGACAACTCATTTACCCCTAGCCAGATGCCATGGGCATGCCATCAGCCACATTGCTGCTTTTGGCCTCATGAGTCACAGACGTCCCATGCGATTTGCACAGACATCTTATGACACCATGCCCAATGATTCAAACCTTATCCTCCCTCCAAAAAAATATGTCATTTCTGGACATCCACCATGTATGACATTAGGTTTCTTTACAAACCTGGGAGGGTACAGTCCCCTTGACTTCAATCAGACCCTGACTCAAATTCTATCCCGCATCTGTGGATTGCTGGTGCCGGGGCTGCGGTGGGGTCAACCGGGCTGTGGCTGTGGACGGGGTGTCGGAATGAGTGGCGTGGGTGCACTGTCTCTGAGGTGGCGCAGAGGTTGGGACAGCAAAAAAAAAAAAAGAAAAAAAAAAAAAGAAAAGAAAAGAAAAAAATTATATCCCGCAGCCTTTAAACCTAACTTCCCATGCCAGATTCACTCCAAAACCTACTGGTCACGTTCCATCTTTCCACCAAATTTCAGGAAAACCAGTTGCGTAGTTTTTGCATGATCTTGCTGACTGATAAACTGACAGATACGGGTGAAAATATAACCCTTTGACAAAGACGGCAAAATTCTGGATCACTGAAGACCAAAGGTATACTGAGATGGTTATGGCGACACATGGCAAAGATTACTATGGGCATTTTCATACTGAGGTGGTTATGACAACACTTTGCAAAGATTACAACAGGCATTTTCGTCTTCCCTCAGTGTGTGCCTTCACATGCAAACGCAGGTGGTTTAGGCATCCGTGGATCTACAAACAGAAGAACAGTGTTTTTGTGAACTGACACTCACAAACCCTTGATATTCAGATGGAGGCCAAATGCACTAAGCGCTCTGCTGCTTTTTTTTATTTATTTATTTTTTATCCCAGTTGACCATGCAAAGCCTTTTCGGGGCGATCACAGCATAGGATGGTGGTGGGAGGGGGAGGGGGGGGGGGGGGGGCAGAGACAAAAGTCCTGTCCTGCAAAAAAAACAACAATAATAAACACAATGAAAAGTATCTACAAATTATATACATTAAATATTCATAACATGATAACTAACCTATTGACATCCTATAAGGCAGTCAAACTTGGCTGTGCTGAGAGCATTAGTCATGTGTTACCGAGGAGGACCGATGGAAGAAGTGCAACCTCCTTTCGTTGAAACACTGATATTTCTCAGTATCCTACTTTCAACAAAGCTGGAGATCACAATAATGTGGAGAGGAACTAGACGTGCGGCACCCTCACTAACACAGACAGGATAGTCGGAGTAGTATTTTGCATCTGAGCAACTGCCTTTCGTTTCTATGCTCAAGCCCAAGCTACCAACACTATTTCAGAATCTCTCTTTCGAACGAACACGGACTAACACAGAAACAGAAGTTAAAAAACTGAGCCACTGGCCTGCCTGCCTGCCTGCTAATGCATCCACAGCTGTCTTTCTGTTCAAACTCTTTACCTGCATCTAATGTTGCATAAACCATCACATTACCTATCCGTTCAACTGTCAAGTGTATAATCAATTGAAAAATAGAATACTTATGACTGTAGATTTGGGATTTTTTTTTCTCTTGTATTTTAGGACACAGAATCTTAGCAATGAGAAAAGTAAACTGGAGGTACCACCTTTTCACATTCTTTTGACTAGCATCTCTTTTAAAACGTGTAGTGGAAGTTTAAAATGACTTGTGCCATTATGACAGAAAGGCTGCAAAGTTTTGCATCATACCATCTCCAGACTCTTTGTTCTTTTCACACATACTTAATGCATAAAGTGACAAGACTAATCCAAAATGAAAATTGATCTTTTCTTTTACATGACACTAAATGTACAACATTTTTGCCATCTGCTGGCATTCTTTGGGAGGAGACTGGGATAGCGAAAGATAACTTTGTTACATTTGCAAACGACAATATGGCAAGAGATTGGTAACGGCATATACCCATGCTTAAGTATACCATTTTTAATATGTATCAACTGCATTTTGTACACAAATGGATGAGGCTGACGCCTAATGACCTTCCTTTACTCTTTTGTGACAATAAAACAAGTACAATTTTTCTTTTCTTATTGTTGAAAAAGTTAATGTAACACTGCGTGCAAAATACTGAGACACAAAAATGTGGAAAATGAAAGCTATATTATCATAGTCCCATGGTGAATCTCCCCACTCTTCAGCTCCCTATCCCTGCCTCTCATCCCAACTCATGGTCAATCTGCATCTGTTAAACAAGCGGAGTAATTCAGTCACAACTGCTTGCAATGCTGCTGTTGGCCACCACCTTTTAACATCATCAATGACCTCCCCGCAAGACAAAACTTCCAAAGCTACATCATCTGAAAAACTGAAACGTAAAATGACATCAAATCAAGAATTAAGGCCATGCACTAGGAGATGGCTTTAAAGTGTTTATGGAGCCCCATAAAATTACTGAAGTCCACAGAACTGCTTAAAATACAGTTGAGGCTGTGCTACAGCGAAGTCCAAACGGCTACACTGGAGGTCCACACTGCAATTAAAGCCATGCTTATGTAACAACGAATGGTCAGTATTTGGTAACCTCTTGGTGTGTTTAGTGGTAATGCAGTTCCCTGTAGACAGCTAAAGCTCTGTGCCCGTCGTGACTTGTTACTTTTTGCTTACAGGGCTGCGTACCGTGCTACCACTAATACCCAATGCTGACAGTTCAGTTACCTACTATTATGACATTTCTAGTTCCAACGCAGTTATGCCAGAAACAAGATCGAATTCCACCTATCCAGTACGAGAGATCCAGTGGATTGTTCAGACATGCGCCTACAGACACTGTGACATTTCTAGCTCTAGAGTGGTTGCACCTGAAACAAAATGGAACTCCATATACCCTGTAAAGATTTACTTCAGTGGATTGTTTAGGCACAGACCCATAGAAATTGACTTTTCTAGTTTTAGTGCAGTTACACCTGAAACAAGGACTTCCATATATCCTATAAGTGACTAAAGAGACCGTTAAGGCAGAGACCTATAGATATTATGAGTCATAAAAACAGACTACCTTTAAATCCATAAATCAATCCTTCAGTTTTCTCAGAAAAACAATGCACTGCAGTACGTAATGGGAGCTCTACCCTGCTGACAGATTTATGATTTTGTCGTACTCTACTGCAATAACCCTGAACACTGGAGCAAATATAAAAAAAAAGATGCACAAAATGAACAGTCTGTAACACATGTAAAACCAACTGAGCCCCACAAGCACAACAATAATACAAAACACTTGGTACTCTCAGGATATTTCAGACTGATATCCTCAAGACTCCACAGTTCAGTTGCCACATCTTTCTGCTTCACACAGAAAACAATAATGGCAACACACAACAACAACAAAAATGTGCATAGTTGCAGAATTCTGCAAGACACCAAAGTGACAATGTTTGTGCAAAATGGAATGCACCATGAGAAAACAAGTTTGACTGAGGAAGTATGCTCAGGTTCGCCACCCTTTACCAAGTATGATGTAGTGTAAGTGGTCCTGGATGTGCACGGTTCTCAGTGCCTCTTCCCAAGTGCTGTGACATCAACATTTCATGACACCGTAAATCAACGGTGAAACACCAAGTAAAGTTGATCTGAATCATTCAAAGATGCATTTCCAACTCCCTTCTGTGTGACCTAGTGTGACATTCTGCATACACACATATTACACATACATGTACACACACACAGACACACACACACATGCAGACAGGCCCATGAAATGGAAATATGGAATGTACCATTACCTGCTTATGACCAACAGAGATCAACACACACACACACACACACACACACACGCATGCAGACAGGCCCATGAAATGGAAATATGGAATGTACCATTGCCTGCTTATGACCAACAGAGATCAACACACACACACCCCACACACACACACACGCATGCAGACAGGCCCATGAAATGGAAATATGGAATGTACCATTGCCTGCTTATGACCAACAGAGATCAACACACACACACACACACACACACACACACATGCAGACAGGCCCATGAAATGGAAATATGGAATGTACCATGCCTGCTTATGACCAACAGATCAACAAAATATCTTCTTTCTCTCAGTGAGGAAAAAAAAAAATCGACACTCCTGAAACCTTACGTCAGATCAAAAAAAAAAAAAAAGTGCTCTAATGTACATAGATGCTGCAGCTGGTAAAAAACAAAAAGATGTCAACCCTCGCCGAGAGGACAAACATTCCATTACATTCCATGCAAGGGCAATACACAAGTCCACCATTTGAAACGAGTAATGGCAAAGCTCTTTGATTCCATGAGATTTGTATGACCTTGCCTCTGGGACAGTGGTGGTAGAGGCCTGGACAGGTACAACTGGAAAACTAATAAGACACACAGAAAGCACAGACTTCCACCAAGATCGAACACATCCTGAATCTGCCTTTTGATCTGCATCAGCACAATAATTCAATGGGGTCGTCCCTGGGCCATCTTCCATCTTGCCATCCAGTTCTGTTAAAAATCAGTTCAGTAGTTTCTGCGCAATTTTGCCGACAGACAGACAACTAACAAACAAGACGCATGCAGAAACATAACCTCTTCGGCGGAGGTAGTAAAAGTGTGTACCAAGAAAATGGCGACATACACCCACACTGATAATCTGTATGGTCTATGTGCACATGGTCCAAAGGTCAATTTGCTGAGAACAAATTACACATATTCATTTCACAAATTAACTTCTCGAAGAATCGATATATTAACTGACAGTAACTATTTGCGTGCCTTGACAAAACTTGACGCTTGTTTTACACCAATACATATATCAGTCTTGAACGACTACAACTGTGTGCTATTCCGCAGACTGTCGGTGTTGCAAGGAGAGGCTGCTGTCCAGTACGCAACATAGGCAAGAGATGGTGATGAAACCATTCTTACCAGTCTTCTCAAAGTTTTGTACGAAGGAAAGGAAGACAACAAAAATTGTCAAGACAGGACATGACAGTTAAAAAGCTTTTGATACTTGGAATGGAACGAAGACTATGAATATGAGGAACACAAGCCCCTCCCCCCCCCCCCCCTCCCCCATTAAACTATGAAACTAGTGAACAACGATCTGTCAACATCAACTCATTTCCTTTGATAATATGGTATGGTGATAATTTGAATATTTATATTGCACAAAACATCAAAGTTACACACATAATGATGGTTTTGGAAGAACTTGTCTATATTTCAATGTCATTTTCAAATACTGGATACACTCTGACAAATCATAGTACGTTAATGATTCCCAGCAGAATCATCATTTTTGAAACATGCGAGACACCATACTAATGATTCCACTATTTCTTACTTTAAAAATCGTCCTGAATCACAAAATAACATTGACTCCAAGTGTAGATCATCAGATGTACCCATTCATACAGAACACAATAAGAAAATTTCACTGACTTCAGATTCAGTTGCAAAACTAACCAACAAACACAAAAAGGCTAGGCACACTGAGCAACCTTACAAAACATTCTTGAGTTCGAGAGAGATTGCGTAAGAAATGGTGATGTTAGTTGGCTGCAAAGTCTAGTAGTATTAAACCATAATCGAACCCTGTTGACCGTGGAGGTAAAGCACTGTTCTCCATCCAAGGTTTGCAGGTTCAATACCTGCTTGAGACAACCGGGTTTGTGGAGATTTTCGTCATGGAATAACATCTGTGCACACTCTAACCCCTTCCAAGTCCTGGTGAGTCTTAAAACTAACATGCCATGCGCGAATGGATGATCAAAAACAAAACTGTGCATTCATATCCCTTTCCATTCTCCACAGAAAATTTGGACACTGTGTTCCACAGGAAGGGGCGATGCACACAGAAGCTCCATAATCATGCACGCCGATTGGTGCGGAGTTTTGACATCATCCTCAACGATGAAACAGGGCTACGGTAATGAGGGTGTTAAAAATGGTCACACAGAAGAACCACAAGATCACACTGATCAAATGTAAACACAACGTACTAATTTAGATTGCACATTTATAAACTTGCATTGGGCTTCCACCCAGCAGATCACACGAGTCTTCTTCAACACAGACTTCATGCAGCATATGCAAATCAGTGATGCGCACACTCATACATTACCTCTGAACGATGGAACGCAAACAGGTGAGGACAGTGAAACAGCCACAGTTTCTTGAACACTGACATAACTAACAATTTCATACAGTAAGACACAACTGAGAACTGCTCAAAACTAAAAGGGGTGGTAGGAAGAGGGATGGGAAGGAGGCAGGGGGACGGGTGGGGTGGAGGTGGGAGCAGGGGGATGAGGGTGGTGGAATGGAACCCGTTGCCAAGACTTGCCAAAATTACGCTGGACCCAGTCTCGACGACCTCTGGGCATTTTCATCAAGCCAGACAGGGTGATGAAACGCTGGACAAAAAAGTCAAAAATTTCTCTCGATGCTGTATCTCTACTGGGTTTGTCACCTGAACTGGCCCTGTGTGACGATTCAGCCTTGTCCAGTGGGTGGACATGATGATCCTGATCAGGATGAAGGACTGCTGGTGATGTAAGGCATGGGTGCGGAATGTGCCCTGTCTGGGGACTCTGTGCTGGTTAAAAGTAGTCCCCTGCGGGAAAGACCACGGCCACAAGCATACAGTGTGTTAGTACATTAGAAGAAAACATGTCACAGTGGCTGTATTGGTTTACGTGGACTTTAGAAGAAAAAAGTTCAAGGTGACCTCACTGATTTCTTTAGACATTAGTACAGACTATTTTAGGATTTTTTTTTTATTTTACTTTTTTTTTTTTAAATTTGTTTAGAAACTAGATGGGAACATGTCATGGTCACTTACTTTCATAATGACTTCATTTTCCTGACATTAGAAAACATTTCATGGTGACCTCAATGATTTCTTTATACACTGGAGGTGAATTCTTTCTGGTGACTTCAATGACTTGCTTCAGCATCAGAACAGAAACACTTTCCTTCAGATAATGAGAAGGAAATAGCTCGTGGTGGCTCTACTGATTTCTTTAGACATTAAGGTAGAACAATTTATGGTAACTTCAATTATTTCTACACACACAATAAGAAAATAGTTATAGGCAGCTTCACTGATTTCCTTCAACATCAAGAGAAAACATTTTAAGACAATTTAACTGATTTCTTCTCATATCAGAAGAAAACACTTGGATAACTTTTGCTTTCCTCTTTACATTTAAGAGAAGAAAATTAAAAGATTAATTCAATGATTTCTTTAGACATTCAAAGTGTTCATTTAACACTGGATTCATTGACCTTTTCAGTCTATAGAAGAGAACATTCCAGACTTGGGTGGTTAAAGTTCAGTTACCCCTCTGCACTTCAGTTACACCTCTGCACAATTGTGCATTCCTGCACCACTTGTTCAGTTCACAAACTGCTTTGGAGAGTATAAATCAGTACGCAATTTTGCATACTCTACGCCAACTGTGAATACTGTCTCCACAACGGCATCAATAGTTAATCATTTCACCCCGCAAACTTGCCACGAGAATGAAACTGCAAGCTTAATTTGAAAACTACTAGACAGCTGCAAGCGTAATTTGAAAACTACTAAACAGCTGCAAGCGTAATTTGAAAACTAGTGAACAGCTGCAAGCTTAATTTGAAAACTACTGAACAGCTGCTAGCTTAATTTGAAAACTACAAAATGTAAAGATGTTTAACATTTCACTGCTTATTTCAAGTGGAGGATGGTCTGATTCAGAATGTTCTCTGAGGTCCCTTCTCAAATGGAAATTGACACCATCTGTTTAAAGATCTCTGCTTCATTGTATACGTTTATTTAGAGTTATGACGATGGTGTGCTTGTTTACACTGTACATTTACTTCTTTTACAGAGCTATGTTATTCTGTCTGCTGACTTTGACCGCAAAGAGATGGCACCTGCTCATATGCACACACCAATGATAGCTGTACTCAAGCCAACGCTTGTTAATGTACCTTTACTTAGCAATCAGTGACAAATTACAGTGTACGTATTGGTGAGATTTCCCATTACTTGTTCAGTTCCCTCACATGCTTTATGCACTAAAACTTGTTAGTACTGCATCAACTCCAGTGATCCTTTCCCAGACAGTTTATTGGTAAACGAATGCTTGTTATACATGCACACACATGAACACACAAATAATGGACATACCTGCTTATGCGAAATCACAACTGTACATCAATACAGATATCAAGAGATGATACCATTTAAATGAAACTGGTTCTTATTCTATCACCTGACTAGACTTCACAACTAGAGTTCACACTTCATGAGCACAAACAGACGTGAATGCGTGCAAAAGTGTGAAAATATACCAGCAATCTTCCTGTAAACAAAAAACGGTTCACCGCAGTACAAATATACATCTTACAGCATGACTAGACGATACAAAGTATGTGTGCAATCCATACATAGAATGCAAGTTTCTCAGAGAAAGCAAAACAAACCAAAAAAAAAAACCAACAACAAAAAGCTCCCACCTATATGTACAAGGATGCAAGAACACAACTATCACAGCATAAGCAAAGAAGATAAAGTGTGGCACATAAAAAAAAAGGCAAGCCATTCTTGTGCAGGCACCAACAATAAAGTGAAACAAATCTCCACTTCAGATCTGTTTTCCATTTTCTCAAAGCCTTGACCATGACTGAGCTGCCAAAAACGGCACAAGCGGGAGGCAGCCACACACAAAAACTTTATTTTCTACCATCCTTCCCTCCTCCCCCCCCCCCCTCCCCCCCCCCCCCCCCCCATCTATTTTCTCCACAACCCCTCCACTCTCTCACCATCTCCACCACCCACTGAAGCAAAAAACAACAGCAACCAAAAAAGGACATACAGCCACATACATGACAGCCCTAAAAAATCAAAGAATCACACGTTGTGTAAATGTTTGCAAAAGGTCTTGAAAATTGGAGGGAAAATGTGAAAATCTGATAAAAGAACAACAGGGGGGAAAAACTTATCTTCAGTGAATTCAAGAGATCTTGTCAATGGCACAAGCAAAAGCTAGAAAAACATGGGGGAAAAACAAAATGCAATCTGGGACAAAATCAGTGCTCCTGCAGACCACAAGCAGAAGCTTGCAAGATATGGGGACAAAACAAAATGCGATCTGGGACAAAGTCAGTGCTCCTGCAGTGACCAGACAAGAGGAAGAAGAGGTTTGTGAGCACATATGTACTACATGAAAAATAACCATAAATACTAATCTCTGCACTTCCTCTAATGCCTCACCCTTCAAGCCCTCACACAAAGAGATATGGACAGACACACGGATACACACACACACACACACAAACACACACAAAACTGGTGAGCGTTAAATTTATGAAACTGACTTGTCTGTGGTGACCTCTCTCATCGGAATCACCATCAAGTGTCATGTTCATGGCATGTCACCACCTTGCATCTTTTTCTTGGAGAGTTATCTTTTAATGAAGAGGCTCTGAGTGTGCGTGTGTGTGTGTGTGTAAGTGTGTGTGTGTGTGTGTGTGTGTGTGTGTGTGTGTGTGTGTGTGTTGTGTGTGTGTGTGTGTGTTGTGCGTGCGTGCTTGTGTGTGTGTGTGTGCACATGCATGCATGCATGCGTGTGTTAACTATGATCGGTATAAATTAGTATACCATAGCTACCCCTTACATTGATAAAGCAATGTGATATAAATGCTAAATTTGCTGCTTTTGAACAATTCTATGTAGATAGCCAAACCTTTTTTTTCATGTACAAAGGCACAAAAGTAAGCAACAACCCTATTCAAACTCAAGCCTTTCACTCCAGACCGCAGATATTGCCAGTCTAGGGGTCATCGATTTATCATCAACAGTCAGTCTGGCTGGTCACTTGACTGCTTTCACTTTAATGAAAATGGGACTCGTCTTGCTGGGTATGTGAAGCCACTTCTAAGCAAGTTTTGACCACATCTTGAAGTGGTTGTTTGCTTCTGGTGAAAGCGTGTCAAGATGGCTGCCTGGTGGCACAATGCAGAGGAGATGGGTAGAGTTTCGTTTGATTTGCTGCATGACGGCAACAATATGGATGGTAAAAAACATGGCAGGAACTTTGGTGATGTTGTTGATCAAGCTAATGATGATTCCAGCGATTCTGAGTACGCTGACGGGATTGACAAGCAAACACACTGACATGTAGGAGGCGTGGTCCTTTTGGAAATGGGTGTGGGGAGGGAGGGAGGAAAATTGACAAACTGTGATGCTTCCGATTGGTTCAAATGAAACTTTGATCTCGGCATGTACAGAACATCATGGAATGCGTTAACCCATGGAATTTCCACCGCTTCATGTAGATATGATCGACTTTTTTCCTGACAAATTAGATGAATTTTTATTAAAAAATAACTGAGCCTGACATTGATATGCATTATGTAAGTCTCCTCTAGAAATTTTGTATACTTTCCTGGAAAATAACAGCACACTGTGGCTGCGTTCAGTACACTTGAAATATTACAGTACCATTTACCAAATATTGGAATTTTCTTTTTTTCTTCTTAATTTCATCTGGGTTATCTACCCATGACTTTAGGTTATCTTATCTTGTCAGTATTACTAACATGTTAATTGCACATTCCATTCATTTTCCTTCATGAAAATTTTTTTTTTTTTCAATAACAATTATGCACATTAATTTAATTTGTGTGATTTCTTTGCAAAAAATCCTAAACAGTTTGCTGGTGTCAAAAGATTGAGAGGTTGAAGTTGAGGAGGAAAGTTATGTTTTACATAACTGGAAAATTACACCGATATCTGAGCACAGCCATTCATGACCAAAACTGGATACAATACAGACCCAAGAGACACACTTACATATGATCAACAAAAACAATCACGATGAGAAGTTCCAGTTCACAGTAGCTGCCACAGTATAATATCCTTCTCCCCAAGGATTGAAATCAAACACACACACATGCGCACACACATACACATGTATGCGTGCGCGCGCGCGCGCACACACACACACACACACACACACCCCAGTGATAGCTATACTCAAGCCATGGAGAAAGCTTGTTACTTGTACGCCTCGAATGCATAACTGTTCCTGTTCAGTGATTTGTCAGTGATACAGTCCCTTTGATTCGGACCACCTCTCTTCTGCATCCTATTTCAAGACACCTCCTTCCTTTGCCTATATGAAAACGCTTTTCATTCCTGAAGATGCAACAGGTCACTTCGTCCAAGTGGGGCGAAGGTGGAAGGGGGAGGGGGGGGAGGGGGGGGGGGATGGGAAGAGGAGGACGGAAAGGAAAGGGGGATTCTAATTTTCTTTTAGAGATAGACTGTAGTCAAACAACTGATGAATGAGGATGGGAGAGGCGACGCTTTGTGAGTGGGGAGGAAGCATATGGTAGTACATATTCTATGATATTCCATGAAAGATTTGCTTAATGATGTGCATGTTTCTGGAATCCCCGGGATCGTCTTACAGTGAAAATCTCTTGTACCAGCTCCTCTTTCGGACAGATAACAGTCACAACACCCAAGCAGTCTCCTCTCTTAAAAATAGCTGTTAAAACTTGTCCCTCTGCGACCAAAGTGTCACAATGGATTCCCCTCGGTCCTGTTTTATTCTTTAGATGCCAAGGTGTGTGTGTGTGTGTGTGTGTGTGCGCGCGCGTGTGTGTATGCTGCATGTCTGTGAGAGTGTTTATCTTTGTGCATCTGTGCTATGCATTTATGTGTATTATGTTAATGAGTGTGTTTGAGAGCTGCTTGATCTGATGACCTGTGGTGGGGGTGGGGGTGGGGGGTGGGGTGGGGGATGTGCTTTTCTTCAAGCACAGTCTAACAGACCTTCACTAAAATGAGGGACTTTTTTTCCCCTCTATCTTCTGGGTTAACCAATTTTTCAGCTAAGCCACATATTTCTGCTGGAATCTATCAAACAACTGGTGTTAACTGAACTGATAGTCCATGCTTTTTGAAGTAAAGTTTATTGAGCTGTATGTCTTTCCTTTTGGCATAAAGTACATGCTTTTTTTTTTTCTTTTACTGTGTATCATCTGAATTAGTGAACATATAAGGCCTGCAGTAGCAGGTCCTGTTAGCACCTTATTATCATCATTTATATATGAGAAAAAAAGGACCAATGCAACTCATTATAGTAAAAAAAAAGACTTGCAAACCTTACAGACATCAAACTGAAAAGACAGGTAAATCTCATTGCTCATTACATACAAGATAGGACATGAGAACCTAAAGAAAGGACCTGCAAACCTGATAAAAGAATGGACATGCATTATCTTTATCTGAATAACCAAAAAAAGCTCTGGATCTTTTTGTTATAAACAAAAAAAAGAACTGTACACCTCTTTGGAAAAACAAAACAAAAAGAGGAAATAGTGGAAGTTATTATGATTGGAAAAAAAAGAACGTGCACTCCTCATTATTGTTAAAAAAAAAAAAAAGAACAAGTGCACCTCATTATTGTTAGAAAGAACAGACCATATACCTCATTATCATTATTTAAAAGTTTTATCACTAAACAAGGAGCACTGCACCTCATTATCATTACTATTACAAAGAAAAGACTTGCACCTGTCATGGCTCATAATTATTAAAATGAAAAGATTTGCATACATCATTATTACTGGCAAAAAACAGGCTTGTGCACCTCATTTTCAACATTAAAAGTGAAGGATATGTGCACCTCATAATATTCAACATTAAAAAGGAGAAAAGAAAGAGACCTGAACACCTTATTCATCATCATTATAAACAAGACCCCCCACCTCCCCCCTCCCTAAAGGACCTGTACATCTTATTTTCATTGTTATGCATTAAGGACCACTCACTTTTATCGTTAAACATAAAAGACTTGAATATAATACCTTGGGATAAACAAGAAATACCGATGAGGATGAGGACCGTTATGTATGTGTCTATCCTATTCTGCCAAAAGCATTCAACAATGGGCACACAGAACCAAGTGTTACAATGTAAAAGTGTATGTTTTCAGCTCAGCACTGTCTGATCTGCTGAAACAAGCACCCTGCATGTTCTCCCCTGTGTAAGGCAGACCTAGACTGCTTTCTCCTCTCTAGGCATGGACACCTGACAAATTTTATCACAAATCAAGAGATGAATCAAGGGCTGTGTAGAGTGAAAAAAAAAAAAGTTTGAACAGCTTGACCCGTTAACATGTATGCCAAATGACGCCACCTTCTGCTACAACTCCTACAGAAACTACCACTCCATTTTTCCCCTTTTCCCTTTCTCTTTTTCTGACTGACTTCATGCCAAGATTTTCATGACATCAAAGAAAAGCAGGTGAGAAACAACTGTGGTAAATTTCGTTCCCAAGACAAAACAGTTACCAGTACTCAAATCCATACTAATGCTGCCGAAGGTATCCATTCACCTAGCACCCACACAGACAAGAGACGTACAGAAGAGACGAGCGAAACTTTCCTAAGAGATGAAATTCTAGGCTTGCACATATTCCTGAGCTGGCACATGCACATGGCAACAACAGCACAAGAAATGCAGACTTTCTCAGGAATGGTACGAGTAAAAATGGCTGTGCACCTGTTGGAGGTGGCTGCCCCCCTCCCGCCATCCATCCCCTCCCCCAATAAAAAGACACCCACACACACACACAAAACTTAACTCACCAACAAAATATGAATACATACAGATTTTGTTTGAAAACACAGTGTTTGAGAGTATAAACAGAAATCACAGATACCCATGTCAAAATCATGATATGGGTCAATTCCAGCCTGATAATACATGTTTGCAGAATGACTGTACAACAAAGGCAGAATGATGAACACTGGTAACGTGATGAAAACTTGAGGCAGCTGTAGTCATTTGTTTTTTAGGCAACGGATCGACAATTATGACTTTTGCAACCATACAGTCTGTTGATAAATGATCAGGACCACTTACTCTGTTACCAAACAATATTTCTATTCTTTTCAGGACCATTCACCCCTTTACCAAACAATACTTCTATTCTTTCCCTTAGAAAAAGAATGAAGATTCATACAGTTATATCAGACAAGTTTCATTATGTTTTCACTTAACAAAAAATTTGGTCACAAATACTTTAACATCCTTAACCCCTTCCTTGATGTCTTTACAGGCAAACTGCTACCATCTGTCCAAACACACTCATGAATGTGCTGGCAAACAATCTGGAAGAGTTTTACAAAATGATCTTCTCATCCATACAGTTTATTTCCATGAAGTGGTGTGTACTCAGAGATGCTTCCTCGTTCATGATCAGTTACCAATAACTGATAACGTCAGCATACAACTTTAACATATATACGATGATCAGTTTAGCACACTCTGTCATTTTTCCAAGCCATCATCTTGTACAAAGTATGACAATGGTAGGGCACATAAGTATACACCTTGAACATGTGTTTTCATCCATTAATTTAAAGAAAAAACATACAGTATGTACTGAAAACAGCTGCTCATATACACAGAGAAGCCAATGCAGTGGGGAAGAAGAGGAAACTGTTCAAGCACAGAGAAAAAGGAGGTCCCAAAGCACATAAGAAGAAATGATCACAGAGCGC
This sequence comes from Conus canariensis, assembly GCA_033310375.1. NCBI lineage: Eukaryota > Metazoa > Mollusca > Gastropoda > Neogastropoda > Conidae > Conus > Conus canariensis. Next base: position 74,027,862 of record CM065717.1, on the reverse strand, counting down.
AGTTCCCCAAAAGACACCTGTGCACTCACATACCACCATAACAGTAACGACAAACATACCCAAACTCACCACAGACCCCTAAATTGACCGGAAATCTTCAATGTGTTCCCCGCTCCTTTCTGTTCTACCCTACCACCTGTTTTCCTTGCTTATTACATATTTCACTTTTTTCTTGGCAATAAGAAGCTTTCAAAAACAGCAACCACAGTGGTTGCAGGAAAGTTCTTTCAAGATTCAACATAACAACCTTTTGAGTTAAAAAAAAAAAAAATCTATCTGAAGAAAACGAGATGGTGATTCCAGTTACTAAGAGACCCAATGGAGAAGTGGACATGACAGACAGGCAGTGAGACAGAGAAGCGACAGGAAGTCCACAACACCTTGCCATATACACGCCCAGAAAACAAAGCCAAAGAGCATCGTACACTTCCAGCTGCACCGTTCAACACACACACACACACACACACACACACACACACACACCGAGAGTTACACATAAAGCAAAGAAGCGTGGGGTCACGACTGAGCGGTGGCAGTCTGCTGCTCGCGGTATTTGCTGAAGGCAAACTTCTCGTTCACACCTTTCTGGCCAAGCTCCTGCCACGTCTTCAGCCCATGGTCCCGGCGGTACTTTTCCCAGCGCTCGTCGTCCGACTCGTGAGTCAGGAAGCGGGTCCCTACCGCTGTTTCCAGTACCCTCAAGTCTGCCCAGGTTTGGTAGGCCTGTGTAGAAAGAGTGAGGGTTGGTAAATTTCTAGGGAATGACAGATTTTAATTTAATGGGTCACCTTGTGTTGAAAGTGGGTGGGTTGGTAAATTATTAGGGAATGACAGGTTTCAATGTAATAGGTAGTCCTGCGCAGAAAGTGTAAGGGTTGGTAAATTTCTAGGGAATGACAGGTTTCAATTCAATGGGTAGCCCTGTGCAGAAAGTGTGGACACTGATAAATTTCTAGGGAACGAAGATTTCGATTTAATTAGTAGCCCAGTGTAGAAGGAACGAGGGTTACTAAATTATGAGGAAATAGTATGATTCAATTAAATGTGTAGCCATGTGTAGAAAGTGTGAGGGTTGGTAAATTATGAAGGAATAATAGGATTCAGTTCAATGGGTAATCCTGTGTAGAAGTGAGGGTTGGTAGATTACCAGGGATCAACAGGATTCAATTAAATTCAGCTCAACTGAGTAATACATGAATATTAATCAAATCATAGAAATGTTATGTCTCCATGAGTAGTGTGAATGACACTTTTTTGAACGTGTGTGATTTTGTTCTTCTTTTTGTCTTACCGTCTCTCCCAGTACATTATTCAAATGCCACACATTCCAACTGCAGAGGCCATATCAGACTGGCAGATGAACAAATTAGAATTTAAGTGAAAATATACTCACATAATATACATATACATACATTATATATCTATATATACATATATATATATATATATATGACGGAAATGTAGAGGATGTTCTTGTATAACAAAGGGAGAGTATTCCAGGTCTGTGCTTTCAGTCTTGCATGAAGTTTTTTTTTTTTCCCCATTCCACTAGCTCAAAAGAAAGTGTAAAAGCTAGTATTTATGATGAGACAATAAACCCAAGGTCCTCTGTGCAGGATGTGGGCAGCATATTTTAAAGAACTTACCGCGCCAAGCGAGTTATGACAAAATTCTGTATGAAAATCAACTATGATAAACACAAGCTGACAGGAGCAGCCAAGAGAAAAACATATAAGAGCAATCTGAAATTCACACTGAGAAATCTGTTGCAGTGATGAAGTCATAACAGGCAACATACTTTTCACTTTTCTTTTCTAGAAATCAGTCACTCAATCCAAACTACTGAAGCAATTTAAAAGTAGCACCTTGAAAGATCTATTTGCATATTTTTAAGGTAAACGTAATAAACTTCTAGATCATGTATACACTGTATACTTTGATAATTTTGTGTTCTCGGTTAAATTTCAAAATATGGCCAACATGTTATGACATGAAATGATAAAGAGTCTATTTTCAGAGCGAGCTGAGAGATGGAGTGGGAAAAATTACATCCTTCTGATAAATTTCTGGACGTTTCCTGGGAAAGCTAATGGGCTGTACCTGTAAGAAGACATGCAGGAGGCACTTGTCCACAGTGAAGCGTCGGCGTAGATTGATCTGAAGCAGGTTGGTGATTAGATCCAGGGCTGTAAGGCAAACACAACAGAAATGTCAAGGTAAATGTCTCAACATAAGCATTGCCTCAAGCTCATTCGGTCAAAACATCAAGGACTTTTCCAGACCAATCATCCATTTTTCAGGACTGTAAAAGTGACAACAGTGGTGACCATATATGCAACTTAGCATATACACTTAGACAAACTGCAATCATGCTATTAGTGTGAAATTTCCTTGATGACACACATGATATAATGGCATCTTTCCAACTTAGCATATACACTTAGACAAACTGCAATCATGCTATTAATGTGAAATTTCATTGATGGCGCACATGATATAATGGCATCTTTCCAGAAAACTATTTTGTCCAGACCTCTTCTATAAATTGAAAACAATCAGTTTCCCCTTCATTATTGTGAAAGGAATACAACAGACTGGTGACAACAAACTTCATGGATTTTTCAAACATGTTTCCTTGGGCGTATGTTTGATTGTCATGCTTAAGTCTCAAGAACTTCAAACAGACATGAGAAAAAAAACATCATCATCCACAGTTTCTTTCAATCTCTCTTACCCCCCAAGTTCCCCCCTCGTCCATTCCTAAGCTGCCTGTCTGCTGAAATTCTCTCTTTCTACACAATTAGACTCATGCTGGAATTGTCCTTTAATGACAATGCGCTTAAAATTCATGCATTTAAAGCACCTGTTTTTGCACAAATCAAATAACTATTTCTTTTTAACCTCTCTGAAATAGATCATCTGCAAGCTTACTGCTGATCGCCAGGAAGGAACACCTCAAAAACACAATATCAACAATGTCATTGACAAAATTCAAACCTGAATGTTTACCGTCTGTATGTGTTGCTATGCTCTTGTAATGATAGTAGAGTATTTGTAGTTAGAAAAAAATTCTGTTCACAAGGCACAGAATACAGATTTTTAACAGAATGATAAGAAATGTTTCTTGTTTCTGATTTGGTCCTAAGCAGCAAGAACATTGACACACAAACACACTTTCCCATACCAAGCTATCTTAAGGCCTATAATCATACAGACCAAATGCAGCCGTTAAAATGAATCTAATGCTAAATAGATGCAACCTCAATCATAATGAATATGACACTTACTAGAGGCAATCCCTATAATAATAAGTCTTACACAGACCTAACTCACCTCATGATGAGGGAGCTAACTCACCTTCCTGTGAGATCTCTTTCCAGGGGTTCGGAGGGTACATGAAGGAAGCGTTCTGTATCTGATCGCTGATCTCCTCATCTTCATTGAAGGGGAAAGTGCCGCTGAGGCTGACATAGACCACCACTCCCACAGACCACATGTCCAGAGACCGATTGTATCCTTTCCTCTTCAACACTTCCGGAGCTATTTCAAACACAATATTCATTATATCATTAGTAGTAGAAAGAAACTCGTGGAGAGCGTGGCAGCAGAGAGTCCTCAGAAGAGAAGCCCCCTTCAAGCAAGTGTTTCGGCCCTTATCTCCTGACACTCTAGGGGGGTTGGGCCACACCCGGTTCATGACTCCGGATGTCCCTCTGCTGCCCCTTTTTTTCCCATCTTGGGACGAGCCATGGCTGGGATTCGAACCCATGACCCTCTGGACATGCTCATTTTCCACTTAATGACTCGCGCTTTAACCACTGAGCCACAGGGACACCTGATATTTGTAGGGAAATTAAGCCTTATGAAGTTCACTTTTGTTCCTCCTTGACCAGATCCAGCTTGAACACCTCTCTGCCGCTTCTGCCATTGCTTTCAGGGCTCTGGTTTTTTCCTTCCCTGCAACTGAGAGCTGTTTCATGAGGCTGTATGCAGACGTTCCTACAAACCCCCTAGCTCCAATTTCTGCAGTGAGGACTTTGACCTGATAGCCTTCTCTCCTCAGGCTGTTTGCCAGATCAGCATACTTTTCAGTCTTGTAGATTTGAGCTGCCTCCATTCTGTTCTCATATGGCACCGTGAGCTCGATCATGATCAGCTGCTTGGTTGACTTAGAGTGGACTACTATGTCTGGTCTCATGCCACTCTTGCTGATGATCTCTGGGTGACTCTTCCATTCTGGGAGGTCTGCAGTGCACTCCCAGTCATCTGCCCCGTCCAGCAGACTCTGCCTGCATGTTTCGAGTGGCACTGTTGTTCTTGGCCATGATTTGCTGCCTCCTGCCGTGGAGAATGTTGCGGGTGCTTTTGGAGTCCTGATTTTCCCTTTTGTGGTGTTGGTACTAGCCCAGACTACTTGTACAATTTCTTTGAGCACTTGGTTGTGCCTCCATGTGTACCTTCCTTGAGCCAGGGCTACTTTACATGAGCTTAGGACATGCTCCACTGTTTGTTTTTCATGGCAGAGGGGGCATGCAGGATCGTCTGTTTTCCCCCACTTCACCAGGTTTGCATTTGAGGGCAGAAGGTCATATGCAGATCTGAGAATGAAGCTGATCCTGAGAGGGGCCATGTGCCAAATGTCATTCCAAGTGAGACTTCTTTGGAGTGCATTCTCCCACGTTGTCCATTGCCCTTGCTGGCTCTGCTGGACTGCTTTTTGGAGTCTTTTTTAGTCTTCTTCTTTTCTCATCTCCTGAATCATCATGTCTCTTTTGGCTTTTCCTTTGGCCTTTGACCACCATTCAGTTTTGGTCACCCCCAGTCCCTGTCTGTTGGTCTGTGTGTGTCCTGTTATTTCTCTGATCTTGAGACTTTCTTTTGCAGAATCCATCGCCTCTTGAACTTTCCATTTTCTGCCTGTCTTCAGCTGGGGCTTAATTGCTTCTACCACCTTGTCTCCTGAGTCCTCCAGCATGCTTTGAAGTCTGATCTTCCCTGCTTTGTATTCCTCCAGGATGGATTTCAGGGGTAGTTTCAGCTTTGCTTGGCGACAGTACAGCGCTATGTCAGTCAGACAGGGTGGGACACCAAGCCATTTCCTTGTGAACTTGTTGATTTTGGCTTCCATTGCCTCCACTATGCTGGTGCAGATGTCGTATATCATCAGAGGCCATAGCAGCTTTGGTATCAGCATGAACTGCAGACACCAGACCTTGTATTTGCCAGGGAGCCCACACTGGTCAATGGTCTCCAAGCCTTCCTCCGCCATCTGCTTGGTTTCTTTTGCTCTTTGTGTGTCTTTCAGCGTATCATCATACCATTTTCCAAGGCTCTTGACTGGTTCTTCTGTGACTGTTGGAATGGCCTGGTTGGCAACACTGAAGACCACAGATCCGGCCACTTTTCCTTTCCTCAGTGAGAGACTCCGTGATTTCTTTGGCTTGAACTTCATTCTGGATGAGGCAACTATGTCGTCCAGCCTCTCCAGCACATGACGTGTCTCGTCTTCTCTGGATGAAATCACTGTAGTGTCATCCATGAAGGCCTTGAGAGGAGGCATCTTGTATCCATCGCCAAGGTCTGTTTGTCTCGCGTTGTTTGTTGCTGCTTTCAAGATGAGTTCCATTGCCAGCACGAACAGTATTGGGGAAATTGCACAGCCCATTGCAATACCCACTTCCAAGTTGATCCAGTCTGTTGTGTACTCCTTGGTAGAGAACCGCATTGAGAAGCCATTGAAGTACTTCTTGAGCATGTCGCGGATGTTCTTTGGCACATGGTACATCTCAAGAGCCAACTGTATCATCTCATGGGGCACAGATCCATATGCGTTTGCCAGATCAAGCCACACTACGTCCAGGTCTCTCTTTTCTGTTTTTGCTTTTTGGATTGTGTCCCAGATCATTGTGGCGTGTTCTACACAGCCCGCCACGCCTGGGATGCCACCTTTCTGGACTGACACATCCAAGTACTTGTTTTCCATCAGGTACTTGGTCAGCCTTGCTGCCATGACAGAGAAGAAGATTTTCCCTTCGACGTTCAGTAGTGATATTGGCCTGAACTGGCTAATGTCACTTGAGTTTTGCTCTTTGGGGATGTACACACCATCTGCCGTCATCCACTGGCCGCTGATCTTCTGGTTTCTCCAAGCCGATCGCAGCAGCCTGTGGAGCCACTCCAGCACCTTGGGACATTTCTTGTAAAGCTGGTAAGGTATTCCGTTTGGCCCTGGTGATGATTTGGCTCTGGCTTTGTCGACCACCTTCTTGATTTCCGCCAACGTTGGAGGCTTGCCATTGAGCTGTTCCTCAGGGTTGGTTGGCCACACCAGACCTTGAATGTCGAGTGGTGCTTTGCTCTGTGGGTCAGAGTATGTTTTCCTCAGATGCTGCTCAAGAACTCCTTTGTCCACACTTAGGGTCCCAGATTTTGGCTGCTCAAACAGTGTTCTGGCAAACTGGAAGGGGTCTCTGAAGAAGCGCTCTTGTGTCTTCTTCTTTTTGCTCTTCCTCTTCCTCGCAGATTCCGCTTTGCTGAGGGCACTGTGTTTTTCTTTCAGGTCTTTCCACAGTTTTTCCAAGCCTTGTTTTTCAGCTGGCAGTGCGGTCTTCATTTGCATCTTGAGGTTTTTCTTTTGGACCCTGATCTTGTCCATCTTTTCTTGGCGTCTGGATTTCTTTGGAGGTGTTTTCTCTTTGGGTAGTTTTGCTCCATAGGCGTCTCTACATGTGGCATACACAATGTCCCCATATGTGGCTAGTTTGTGTTCCAGGGTGCTTTTCCCTATCAGTGCATCGAGTCTTTGGACGATTTTTGCATCCAGTTTCTCCCAATCTTCAGTTTCGTTTGCTCGTGGCAGGTTGAGTTTCAGGCGCCTGGCATCGAGGGCCTGTGCAAATTCCTCATCCGAACCAACAGCGTGGATGTCCTTGGCACTGTGGTTTAAATCCTGGCCTTGGTCTTCCGACGTCTTATCTGCTGATGCAGTGCGCTGCTGCTCATTCAGATGAGTCTTCACACATCCCATCTTTGTTCTGTGGATCTTCATGCCACGGGTGGTAGCGAAACGCTTTCCACAGACACATGGATATTCCATTTGGTCCATGTTCATAGTCCGTTTGGGATTTGCAGTCATGATTGGTTGAGCACCGATGGATTCATCATTCTCTCCCCCTTTCGGTGAATCCTGGGAGCATCTTTTCCTTTTATTTTTAGTAGCCACATGTTTAAGGCAAAGTGGGGAGCCAGCCCACAAAGCCCTTGGTTCTGGTCTTTCCCAGTGTCCTCCGGTCTTTCCCAGACGTCCTCCGGCCTATTCCCGGAAGTCAATGGTTTACCCATGCATCAGTAGAAAGAAACTCGTGGAGAGCGTGGCAGCAGAGAGTCCTCAGAAGAGAAGCCCCCTTCAAGCAAGTGTTTCGGCCCTTATCTCCTGACACTCTAGGGGGGTTGGGCCACACCCGGTTCATGACTCCGGATGTCCCTCTGCTGCCCCTTTTTTTCCCATCTTGGGACGAGCCATGGCTGGGATTCGAACCCATGACCCTCTGGACATGCTCATTTTCCACTTAATGACTCGCGCTTTAACCACTGAGCCACAGGGACACCTGATATTTGTAGGGAAATTAAGCCTTATGAAGTTCACTTTTGTTCCTCCTTGACCAGATCCAGCTTGAACACCTCTCTGCCGCTTCTGCCATTGCTTTCAGGGCTCTGGTTTTTTCCTTCCCTGCAACTGAGAGCTGTTTCATGAGGCTGTATGCAGACGTTCCTACAAACCCCCTAGCTCCAATTTCTGCAGTGAGGACTTTGACCTGATAGCCTTCTCTCCTCAGGCTGTTTGCCAGATCAGCATACTTTTCAGTCTTGTAGATTTGAGCTGCCTCCATTCTGTTCTCATATGGCACCGTGAGCTCGATCATGATCAGCTGCTTGGTTGACTTAGAGTGGACTACTATGTCTGGTCTCATGCCACTCTTGCTGATGATCTCTGGGTGACTCTTCCATTCTGGGAGGTCTGCAGTGCACTCCCAGTCATCTGCCCCGTCCAGCAGACTCTGCCTGCATGTTTCGAGTGGCACTGTTGTTCTTGGCCATGATTTGCTGCCTCCTGCCGTGGAGAATGTTGCGGGTGCTTTTGGAGTCCTGATTTTCCCTTTTGTGGTGTTGGTACTAGCCCAGACTACTTGTACAATTTCTTTGAGCACTTGGTTGTGCCTCCATGTGTACCTTCCTTGAGCCAGGGCTACTTTACATGAGCTTAGGACATGCTCCACTGTTTGTTTTTCATGGCAGAGGGGGCATGCAGGATCGTCTGTTTTCCCCCACTTCACCAGGTTTGCATTTGAGGGCAGAAGGTCATATGCAGATCTGAGAATGAAGCTGATCCTGAGAGGGGCCATGTGCCAAATGTCATTCCAAGTGAGACTTCTTTGGAGTGCATTCTCCCACGTTGTCCATTGCCCTTGCTGGCTCTGCTGGACTGCTTTTTGGAGTCTTTTTTAGTCTTCTTCTTTTCTCATCTCCTGAATCATCATGTCTCTTTTGGCTTTTCCTTTGGCCTTTGACCACCATTCAGTTTTGGTCACCCCCAGTCCCTGTCTGTTGGTCTGTGTGTGTCCTGTTATTTCTCTGATCTTGAGACTTTCTTTTGCAGAATCCATCGCCTCTTGAACTTTCCATTTTCTGCCTGTCTTCAGCTGGGGCTTAATTGCTTCTACCACCTTGTCTCCTGAGTCCTCCAGCATGCTTTGAAGTCTGATCTTCCCTGCTTTGTATTCCTCCAGGATGGATTTCAGGGGTAGTTTTAACATCTTCACTGTCAGATTATTTCATCATTAATATATTATCATGTAGAGTAGAAAGAAACTCGTGGAGAGCGTGGCAGCAGAGAGTCCTCAGAAGAGAAGCCCCCTTCAAGCAAGTGTTTCGACCCTTATCTCCTGACACTCTAGGGGGGTTGGGCCACACCCGGTTCATGACTCCGGATGTCCCTCTGCTGCCCCTTTTTTTTCCCATCTTGGGACGAGCCATGGCTGGGATTCGAACCCATGACCCTCTGGACATGCTCATTTTCCACTTAATGACTCGCGCTTTAACCACTGAGCCACAGGGACACCTGATATTTGTAGGGAAATTAAGCCTTATGAAGTTCACTTTTGTTCCTCCTTGACCAGATCCAGCTTGAACACCTCTCTGCCGCTTCTGCCATTGCTTTCAGGGCTCTGGTTTTTTCCTTCCCTGCAACTGAGAGCTGTTTCATGAGGCTGTATGCAGACGTTCCTACAAACCCCCTAGCTCCAATTTCTGCAGTGAGGACTTTGACCTGATAGCCTTCTCTCCTCAGGCTGTTTGCCAGATCAGCATACTTTTCAGTCTTGTAGATTTGAGCTGCCTCCATTCTGTTCTCATATGGCACCATGAGCTCGATCATGATCAGCTGCTTGGTTGACTTAGAGTGGACTACTATGTCTGGTCTCATGCCACTCTTGCTGATGATCTCTGGGTGACTCTTCCATTCTGGGAGGTCTGCAGTGCACTCCCAGTCATCTGCCCCGTCCAGCAGACTCTGCCTGCATGTTTCGAGTGGCACTGTTGTTCTTGGCCATGATTTGCTGCCTCCTGCCGTGAAGAATGTTGCGGGTGCTTTTGGAGTCCTGATTTTCCCTTTTGTGGTGTTGGTACTAGCCCAGACTACTTGTACAATTTCTTTGAGCACTTGGTTGTGCCTCCATGTGTACCTTCCTTGAGCCAGGGCTACTTTACATGAGCTTAGGACATGCTCCACTGTTTGTTTTTCATGGCAGAGGGGGCATGCAGGATCGTCTGTTTTCCCCCACTTCACCAGGTTTGCATTTGAGGGTAGAAGGTCATATGCAGATCTGAGAATGAAGCTGATCCTGAGAGGGGCCATGTGCCAAATGTCATTCCAAGTGAGACTTCTTTGGAGTGCATTCTCCCACGTTGTCCATTGCCCTTGCTGGCTCTGCTGGACTGCTTTTTGGAGTCTTTTTTGGTCTTCTTCTTTTCTCATCTCCTGAATCATCATGTCTCTTTTGGCTTTTCCTTTGGCCTTTGACCACCATTCAGTTTTGGTCACCCCCAGTCCCTGTCTGTTGGTCTGTGTGTGTCCTGTTATTTCTCTGATCTTGAGACTTTCTTTTGCAGAATCCATCGCCTCTTGAACTTTCCATTTTCTGCCTGTCTTCAGCTGGGGCTTAATTGCTTCTACCACCTTGTCTCCTGAGTCCTCCAGCATGCTTTGAAGTCTGATCTTCCCTGCTTTGTATTCCTCCAGGATGGATTTCAGGGGTAGTTTTAACATCTTCACTGTCAGATTATTTCATCATTAATATATTATCATGTAGAGTAGAAAGAAACTCGTGGAGAGCGTGGCAGCAGAGAGTCCTCAGAAGAGAAGCCCCCTTCAAGCAAGTGTTTCGACCCTTATCTCCTGACACTCTAGGGGGGTTGGGCCACACCCGGTTCATGACTCCGGATGTCCCTCTGCTGCCCCTTTTTTTTCCCATCTTGGGACGAGCCATGGCTGGGATTCGAACCCATGACCCTCTGGACATGCTCATTTTCCACTTAATGACTCGCGCTTTAACCACTGAGCCACAGGGACACCTGATATTTGTAGGGAAATTAAGCCTTATGAAGTTCACTTTTGTTCCTCCTTGACCAGATCCAGCTTGAACACCTCTCTGCCGCTTCTGCCATTGCTTTCAGGGCTCTGGTTTTTTCCTTCCCTGCAACTGAGAGCTGTTTCATGAGGCTGTATGCAGACGTTCCTACAAACCCCCTAGCTCCAATTTCTGCAGTGAGGACTTTGACCTGATAGCCTTCTCTCCTCAGGCTGTTTGCCAGATCAGCATACTTTTCAGTCTTGTAGATTTGAGCTGCCTCCATTCTGTTCTCATATGGCACCATGAGCTCGATCATGATCAGCTGCTTGGTTGACTTAGAGTGGACTACTATGTCTGGTCTCATGCCACTCTTGCTGATGATCTCTGGGTGACTCTTCCATTCTGGGAGGTCTGCAGTGCACTCCCAGTCATCTGCCCCGTCCAGCAGACTCTGCCTGCATGTTTCGAGTGGCACTGTTGTTCTTGGCCATGATTTGCTGCCTCCTGCCGTGAAGAATGTTGCGGGTGCTTTTGGAGTCCTGATTTTCCCTTTTGTGGTGTTGGTACTAGCCCAGACTACTTGTACAATTTCTTTGAGCACTTGGTTGTGCCTCCATGTGTACCTTCCTTGAGCCAGGGCTACTTTACATGAGCTTAGGACATGCTCCACTGTTTGTTTTTCATGGCAGAGGGGGCATGCAGGATCGTCTGTTTTCCCCCACTTCACCAGGTTTGCATTTGAGGGCAGAAGGTCATATGCAGATCTGAGAATGAAGCTGATCCTGAGAGGGGCCATGTGCCAAATGTCATTCCAAGTGAGACTTCTTTGGAGTGCATTCTCCCACGTTGTCCATTGCCCTTGCTGGCTCTGCTGGACTGCTTTTTGGAGTCTTTTTTGGTCTTCTTCTTTTCTCATCTCCTGAATCATCATGTCTCTTTTGGCTTTTCCTTTGGCCTTTGACCACCATTCAGTTTTGGTCACCCCCAGTCCCTGTCTGTTGGTCTGTGTGTGTCCTGTTATTTCTCTGATCTTGAGACTTTCTTTTGCAGAATCCATCGCCTCTTGAACTTTCCATTTTCTGCCTGTCTTCAGCTGGGGCTTAATTGCTTCTACCACCTTGTCTCCTGAGTCCTCCAGCATGCTTTGAAGTCTGATCTTCCCTGCTTTGTATTCCTCCAGGATGGATTTCAGGGGTAGTTTTAAGCATGCTTCACAGTCAGCACTTATTCAGTAAGAAGGTGTGGAGACTCACAAGATTCCTCAGGAACCTTAGATTGTTTCGACTTTTCTGACACATTGCCCCACTATGCTGGTGCCGCTGTTTTTTCCATCATGGAGAGCCATGCGCTTGGATTCACATGAACTCGGACACCAGTTCCCTTGTTTTTGAGCCAGGGACACCTATATTGTAGGAAATTAAGCCTTATGCATCAGCTTTTTTTTGCTCCTTGAGATCGTCTTTCTGCGATCTTCTACCATGCTTCAAGGCTCTTGATGTTTTTCTTCGAACTGGAGCCTGTTTCACATGAGGCCAGATCGGCCACAATCCCTACTCCATTCTGCAGTAGGACTTCCTGATTTCTTTGGCGTTAGAAACTTTCAGTCTTGGATTGAGGCCCATTCGTCCAGGCCCTACCGCACATGACAGTGTTGGTTGACTTGGATGAATACTGGTTCATCCATGTGAAGATCCTGGTGCATGGAGGCATCTTGATCCAATCGCCAGCAGATCTGTCATGTTCGAGCATGTTGTTTTGTTGCTGCTTTCCAAGATGGGTTCCATTTGGGAGCCGAACATATTGGGGTTGCTACAGCCCAGCACTTACCAATTCTCTTGACATCTGTTGTGTCCTCCTTGTAGGTACCTTCTTGAGAAGCCATTTGAAGCTTCTTGACATGTCACTGTTTGTTTTTGGCAAGGGGGACATCTCAAGGAGGCCCACTTACCATTTCATGAGGGCAAAGATCATATGCGATCTGAGATCAAGCCACACTAACGGCCATGGCCATGTCATTTCAGTTTAGCTTTTTGGAGTGCGTTCCCAGATCATTGTGGCTGGCTCTCAGCGCACGCTGGGTTTGGGCACTTCTTTCCTGGCTGAAATCCAAGTACTTGTTTTGCTAGGTTCCTTGGCAGCCTTTGACCACCATTCAGTTTTGGTCACCCCCAGTCCCTGTCTGTTGGTCTGTGTGTGTCCTGTTATTTCTCTGATCTTGAGACTTTCTTTTGCAGAATCCATCGCCTCTTGAACTTTCCATTTTCTGCCTGTCTTCAGCTGGGGCTTAATTGCTTCTACCACCTTGTCTCCTGAGTCCTCCAGCATGCTTTGAAGTCTGATCTTCCCTGCTTTGTATTCCTCCAGGATGGATTTCAGGGGTAGTTTCAGCTTTGCTTGGCGACAGTACAGCGCTATGTCAGTCAGACAGGGTGTGGACACCAAGCCATTTCCTTGTGAACTTGTTGATTTTGGCTTCCATTGCCTCCACTATGCTGGTGCAGATGTCGTATATCATCAGAGGCCATAGCAGCTTTGGTATCAGCATGAACTGCAGACACCAGACCTTGTATTTGCCAGGGAGCCCACACTGGTCAATGGTCTCCAAGCCTTCCTCCGCCATCTGCTTGGTTTCTTTTGCTCTTTGTGTGTCTTTCAGCGTATCATCATACCATCTTCCAAGGCTCTTGACTGGTTCTTCTGTGACTGTTGGAATGGCCTGGTTGGCAACACTGAAGACCACAGATCCGGCCACTTTTCCTTTCCTCAGTGAGAGACTCCGTGATTTCTTTGGCTTGAACTTCATTCTGGATGAGGCAACTATGTCGTCCAGCCTCTCCAGCACATGACGTGTCTCGTCTTCTCTGGATGAAATCACTGTAGTGTCATCCATGAAGGCCTTGAGAGGAGGCATCTTGTATCCATCGCCAAGGTCTGTTTGTCTCGCGTTGTTTGTTGCTGCTTTCAAGATGAGTTCCATTGCCAGCACGAACAGTATTGGGGAAATTGCACAGCCCATTGCAATACCCACTTCCAAGTTGATCCAGTCTGTTGTGTACTCCTTGGTAGAGTACCGCATTGAGAAGCCATTGAAGTACTTCTTGAGCATGTCGCGGATGTTCTTTGGCACATGGTACATCTCAAGAGCCAACTGTATCATCTCATGGGGCACAGATCCATATGCGTTTGCCAGATCAAGCCACACTACGTCCAGGTCTCTCTTTTCTGTTTTTGCTTTTTGGATTGCGTCCCAGATCATTGTGGCGTGTTCTACACAGCCCGCCACGCCTGGGATGCCACCTTTCTGGACTGACACATCCAAGTACTTGTTTTCCATCAGGTACTTGGTCAGCCTTGCTGCCATGACAGAGAAGAAGATTTTCCCTTCGACGTTCAGTAGTGATATTGGCCTGAACTGGCTAATGTCACTTGAGTTTTGCTCTTTGGGGATGTACACACCATCTGCCGTCATCCACTGGCCGCTGATCTTCTGGTTTCTCCAAGCCGATCGCAGCAGCCTGTGGAGCCACTCCAGCACCTTGGGACATTTCTTGTAAAGCTGGTAAGGTATTCCGTTTGGCCCTGGTGATGATTTGGCTCTGGCTTTGTCGACCACCTTCTTGATTTCCGCCAACGTTGGAGGCTTGCCATTGAACTGTTCCTCAGGGTTGGTTGGCCACACCAGACCTTGAATGTCGAGTGGTGCTTTGCTCTGTGGGTCAGAGTATGTTTTCCTCAGATGCTGCTCAAGAACTCCTTTGTCCACACTTAGGGTCCCAGATTTTGGCTGCTCAAACAGTGTTCTGGCAAACTGGAAGGGGTCTCTGAAGAAGCGCTCTTGTGTCTTCTTCTTTTTGCTCTTCCTCTTCCTCGCAGATTCCGCTTTGCTGAGGGCACTGTGTTTTTCTTTCAGGTCTTTCCACAGTTTTTCCAAGCCTTGTTTTTCAGCTGGCAGTGCGGTCTTCATTTGCATCTTGAGGTTTTTCTTTTGGACCCTGATCTTGTCCATCTTTTCTTGGCGTCTGGATTTCTTTGGAGGTGTTTTCTCTTTGGGTAGTTTTGCTCCATAGGCGTCTCTACATGTGGCATACACAATGTCCCCATATGTGGCTAGTTTGTGTTCCAGGGTGCTTTTCCCTATCAGTGCATCGAGTCTTTGGACGATTTTTGCATCCAGTTTCTCCCAATCTTCAGTTTCGTTTGCTCGTGGCAGGTTGAGTTTCAGGCGCCTGGCATCGAGGGCCTGTGCAAATTCCTCATCCGAACCAACAGCGTGGATGTCCTTGGCACTGTGGTTTAAATCCTGGCCTTGGTCTTCCGACGTCTTATCTGCTGATGCAGTGCGCTGCTGCTCATTCAGATGAGTCTTCACACATCCCATCTTTGTTCTGTGGATCTTCATGCCACGGGTGGTAGCGAAACGCTTTCCACAGACACATGGATATTCCATTTGGTCCATGTTCATAGTCCGTTTGGGATTTGCAGTCATGATTGGTTGAGCACCGATGGATTCATCATTCTCTCCCCCTTTCGGTGAATCCTGGGAGCATCTTTTCCTTTTATTTTTAGTAGCCACATGTTTAAGGCAAAGTGGGGAGCCAGCCCACAGAGCCCTTGTTTCTGGTCTTTCCCAGTGTCCTCCGGTCTTTCCCGGACGTCCTCCGGCCTATTCCCGGAAGTCAATGGTTTACCCATGCATCAGTAGAAAGAAACTCGTGGAGAGCGTGGCAGCAAGAAGTCCTCAGAAGAGAAGCCCCCTTCAAGCAAGTGTTTCGGCCCTTATCTCCTGACACTCTAGGGGGGTTGGGCCACACCCGGTTCATGACTCCGGATGTCCCTCTGCTGCCCCTTTTTTTTCCCATCTTGGGACGAGCCATGGCTGGGATTCGAACCCATGACCCTCTGGACATGCTCATTTTCCACTTAATGACTCGCGCTTTAACCACTGAGCCACAGGGACACCTGATATTTGTAGGGAAATTAAGCCTTATGAAGTTCACTTTTGTTCCTCCTTGACCAGATCCAGCTTGAGCACCTCTCTGCCGCTTCTGCCATTGCTTTCAGGGCTCTGGTTTTTTCCTTCCCTGCAACTGAGAGCTGTTTCATGAGGCTGTATGCAGACGTTCCTACAAACCCCCTAGCTCCAATTTCTGCAGTGAGGACTTTGACCTGATAGCCTTCTCTCCTCAGGCTGTTTGCCAGATCATGAATTATAATAATAGAAATATTATAATGCTGTGATTCTATGATCATCTGATTATTTCATCATCATTAATATATTATTATGAATTAAAATAATAGAAATACATCACTACTATCATGCTGTTTCACATGAATGCATTACATTATTTCATTACGTTTCAATGATGCATTTCACCTGTATGAACTGAAGGTATACTTCTGAGAATGCTGTATAAATGATCATTCTCGTCTTCATACACAGTCGAACAACAACAAAATCTGATCAGCCATAAAACACAATCCTACTTATCCCTCTCTCCTGTATTTCTCCCAAACTCACCAAGATAGGCTGGGGTACCAACAACGGACCTCCGGAAGGACTTCTCCCCGATGATGCGGGCGAATCCAAAGTCACAGAGCTTCACCTGAAAGACAGACACACCATTTCCCATTTTGTCCCCCTGCAGTCCACCACCTTGTCAAGTATCAAACCACAAAGGGCACTTGGACTGTCACCAGTAAACCCCTTCTGCACATGCGAACAGAGTCATCAACAATACGTTTTTTCTCCAAGGAGATAGGCTAATACTGTTTTCACTTTTTACATATCATGTTTTAACGACTGTGTCCTTTACAGCATCTTATTTCAGATTAAATAGGCGGACTGAACCTCCAAAATCATTGGAGAAAATAAAAAAGAAAAACAGTTCTGACAACTTCATTATGCATGTGATCTGCTAAAAACAAACTCTTAGAACTTAAATGACAGCCCACTATCATGGCAAAACATAGTACCTTTGTAATACCAATATAATCAATTTTCTTCATTAAACCACACACACACACACACACACACAAACCAACCAAAGAAAAAGAAAAAAAAACCCACCCAGGCATTCTTTTGATAACTGATGTTGGAACGATAATGCAAACCCTCCCAAGGAAGAGAAGCACTCTTGCACTGAGCAAAAATTTAAGATGAAAAAAACTTTTTTTTGTTAATGAGGCTGTTTCACTTATCCTCTATCAAATGCTGTTGTGATTTGCCATGATCACATAGTCCGTATTTTGCATTGCTTGCTTATATTTATCGTAGATCTTCTTTTCTTGCAAAACTAATGTGTCTATGTGTGTGTACACCCATATGTGCATACAGGTCATTTGGTAAACTATGTTTGATGATGTATGAAATGTAATTGGTTAGAAAGCCTTGTATAATAGAATTGTGTAAGTTCCAAATTATTGGACCATTCCTCTTCCACATGTACAGATACACACTCCTTAACTTTTTGTAGTTACACTATATTTCTCAGAATCAAGACATATCAAAAGGTTGCTCTGTACTCTGGAATGGGATGCACATTGTTGCAGATCATTCGGAGAAAGAAAAAGGGAAAAAGAAAGAATGAAAAATTAAAATCTCCACTCAAGTGCAAAAGTTTGTATAACAGCACTAGCAAAAGACCCACGCACCCACCTGTGGAAAGGCAGTCTCCGAGGAGAGCAGAACGTTCTCCGGCTTGAGATCACAGTGTACAATGCTTTTGGAATGAAGGTGACGCAAGGCAATAAGGATCTGAAAAGATTGTAGGCAAAATCGTCACTGCAGGCTTCAACTTTGATGATACTACACCCTGGCACAACCTTTACCACATTCTTCGTATTGAATGCAAAAACGAAATGCTTTCTCCCATTGTAACCTTTGCTAGCTTCCTGGGTCGCTCACGCCTCAGAGACTTAATAATTGTTATATCTCTTGAACTACATACACATTTTCTATTGAAATGTTGGGTCTTTGTCAGAAACCCAATTAGCCATCTTTCAGACAATTTTGGTGCATGTGCATCAGAGGGAAAGAAGTAAACAATCAGCGATACTTGAACTGTTCTGATGATGCAGGTCATGTAGAACCCATAGTTCGAAGAGTTGTAGTTAGATAGAACCGCTTACTGAGCATGGGTCTTGGACAAACGGCATTGTCAGTTATGGTATGAACTGTTAAGGAACCCTTCACGAACATGGTTCTTGTCATATGAAAAGAAAGAAACAAAATAAAAACACACTGTAAAGCCTATGCAAATTGTTCTCAAGTCATCAGCAACCCATAGCATTGAGAGTGTGTAGTCCAAAAGCAAGGCAACATGCAGTAAAGATTAAATAGATTCTGTGTTTAGATGGAATCTCATTCCTATGCTTCTTTTTTTCTTCACAACAAAAAGTGCAAATGTGCAGAACATGGATAGAATCCAGGTAACTGAACAACACAACGACTGACACAGAGGTCAAAGGCTATGAATTCAGACACTATGGACCACTTTTTTCATCACTGTATCCCACATCCATACTTTCTTTAAAAAGAAAAAGGTCACTGAAGAAAAGACACTGAATGAGAGGAAGAGAAAGAGAACCATATCACATTCACAGAAGAAAGGGGTAAGAAGGGTGAGAGACAGACGCAGAGAACCCACTCATCCAAAAAAAAAAAAAGAACATATAAGCCATTAAAATCTACCACCCATCCCAGTGACCTGGTATATAAGGAACTGGGTGACACGTTCACTTAGTCTTCCCCTGGGACTGGACAGGATCATCTCCAGCATGTCTCCCTTCAACTTCTCCATCACCACAAATATCTGAAGTAAAATATCACACAAGCATATATCAAGCACAAAATCAATCATTTCCACAATTCCTACAGACTAGTACAATTCATAAAAGCAGTTCATTGTTTCCCAGAGCACATATAATTCATTTATGCATT
>CM065717.1:74001613-74009195 GCA_033310375.1 Conus canariensis | reverse complement strand
AAAATCGATCTGAAAGAAATTCCAGTTGCTTCTTCCCAGCGAAGACCTGAGGACTGAGGCATTGAGATCTGTCATGAGGAGACATCAAGACTGAAAGACAGAGCCACCAAGACCTGACAACTGAAGCATCAAGATCTAAAGCAGAGCCATCAAGATGTCAGGACAGAGCAATCATTATCTGAGGACAAAGCAATCAAAATGCAAGGACAAAGCTACCAAGATCTGAGGACAAAGCTATCAAGATCTGAGGACAAAGCTACCAAGATCTGAGGACACAGCTACCGCTGTTCATAACTGTCTTTTGAATAAAATTTCAAGGACTTTTCAAGGCCCCTTCTGGGCTTTTCAAGCACTACACCACTGAAGTAAACTGTAAGTGTTGCCACAGCAACTTTACAAAACATGCCATAACAGGCTGATAGTAATAAACATGCAGCATTAAATGACATCTTCAATCAATGTTGTCTAGTCCTGGATCTATTTCATAAATGTCTGCAAATTTTCCCGTGTCTAGTTAATTCTACAAAACACGAGGGGGGAAGAGGGAGGGGGGGGGCAGGGAAGAAGATACGGACAGTGACAACTGAAGAGGGTACAACAGCCGATTTGGAGCATTTCCAAGTTTACATGAATAATCTCTCAAGGACTTTAACTGAACCTCAAGGGTTTCCAAGCCTACATGGATAAACTTTCAAGGACTTTAACTGAACCTCAAGGATTTCCAATGAACTTAAGAAATACGCAGTTTCTTACATCTGAGGTCAGTCAGAACCACGAAGATCAAGACAGACCATAAAGATCAGAGGAATGTGCAATCATGGTATGAAGTTCAAGATCTGAAGACAGCGTCATGAAGAAAAATCTAAGGACAAAACTGTTGAAGTCCAAAGAAAAATCAATCACTATCTAGGGACAATAACATCAAGATCCGAAGACAGAGAAATCATGGTCTAATGGGTGTACGAACAGGAAACTTAGTATTTATGGTTAGGTACAATGAGATCAGTCAAAATTCACAGTCTGAGAGAGATTTGGAACGGGGTAGGGGTGGGGGGTGGGGGGGGGGGAGAGAGAAAGAGACAGAGAGAGAGACAGAGAGAGAGAGAGAGAGGCATGCAGACAGACAGACAGAGAGAGAGACAGACTGACAGACAGAGAGAGAGAGAGGCATGCAGACAGACAGACACAGAGAGAGACAGACTGACAGACAGAGAGAGAGAGAGGCATGCAGACAGACAGACACAGAGAGAGACAGACTGACAGACAGAGAGAGAGAGAGGCATGCAGACAGACAGACACAGAGAGAGACAGACAGAGAGAGAGAGAGAGAGAGGCATGCAGACAGACAGACACAGAGAGAGACAGACAGAGAGAGAGAGAGAGAGGCATGCAGACAGACAGACACGGAGAGAGACAGACACAGAGAGAGAGAGAGAGGCATGCAGACAGACAGACACGGAGAGAGACAGACACAGAGAGAGAGAGAGAGGCATGCAGACAGACAGACACGGAGAGAGACAGACTGACAGACAGAGAAAAGGGGCAGAGGGGATGGGGGTGGTGACAGGAGATGGAAAGGGAGGGGAGGGAAATGAGAGAATGGGGGCAGGGAAAGAGAGGGTGTGGGGTGGGGAAGAAAACAGGGGAGAGAAAAAGACAGAGGGAGAGAGAGATGGAGATGGGGGGGGGGGGGGGGGATGGATGGCTGCAAGTGAAAAAAGGGAAAAAGTGAGAAAGAGAGAAGAAGGATGACGAAAAAAGAGAGGGGGGGGGGGGGGTGGACAAGACAGAGCAAGAGAGCGACAGACAGACAGGAAGGGGGAAGACAAAGCAGACAACAGAGAAAGCGTGGGCTGAGAGAGAAGGGGGAGAGAGAGAAAGTGGGGGGGGGGGGGGGGGGGGGGAGGACAGCTCATAATTTGTAACATCATCTCTGTTGGGTACATTGATATTTAGACACTTGGAATATGCTAATGTTTGTTTATACTAAATGTTAATGTCTATACAAAGGCAAGCAAACAAAATTCAAAGTGCTGAAAAGTCTGCTGTCAAGATGACACATCATTATTACTATATTAAAGGCAACCAAAAGATGATGAAGCACTGTTTCAGATCAGTACAATAAACACACATACATTCCAATGTTTTCCGAGCTCATTGATTTTCTGCTATATGTTTCTTAGGCTGATTTAACTGAGAATGAAACTTTTCCTGAATGTATATTCATAACGATGTCATTCACATTTTGATTTCAAATTCAATAAGATATTACTTCAGCAAAAACTTTTTTTTTTTTTAATTGTTGAGTGGACACTTGGTATATCTGATACAGTAAAACAGTGAAATCTCATCATGTATAGGCATGATATAATACGTCCATTGTTCTGATCTAGGCCGGGAGAGTACACGACAAACAGAGAGTATTTGACAAACAAAGTGTGTCAGCCAAGTGTTAGACGCAGTCTAACAGTCCCTCCTCTTTCCTTCCCCAACACAAACACCAGGTAAAAGAGTCTGCGTAGGCCAGGCAAGACCTCTTCCAGATCTTTACCACTAGAGGTGGGTGACGTAATACTCATATTGAACTGTCTGACACAAGAGTGCCACAAATCTTTTTTCCCCACCAACTTCACACGGCAAAGAGGAAAGGAGACAGGGATGCAAACTGAAACCTTTGAGAATCGTTCGCACGCCGGCAAACATGCCATGGCAATGATCTCTACCTTCTGATACATTGTAGGACATCTCCCCGGCACAGTCGTTGGGGACCTGGGGGGCACATCTCTTGTGACAGTTGAACTTGCAGTCTGCAGAAACATGGTTAATGAAAGGTCACCAAGTCAATCGCAATGAAATAATCACTAAAAACAAAGAAATTACATACAATGTGAATGATAACACAAACAAGAGTTATCAACCAGTCCACAAAAAGAGTGAAAAGTTAAATTCAACAAACACTCAAATAGTTAATTTTTAAGGAAGTCAGCATTACTGTTTCATGCACAACATGGAGAACATGGGACAGGGATCAATGAAGGAAAGACAATAAAAGATGCAGTCACTGTGAAACATGTCCATAAAAGACGATGAAAATGGGTTGGAAGATGTGTGTGTGCGTGTGTGTGCAGGACATACGATGCTAGCCTTGTCATGCTCTTCTCTGTGTGTGTGTGTGTGTGTGTGTGTGTGTGTGTGTGCTGTGTGTGTGTGTGTGTGTGTGTGTGTGTGTGTGTGTGTGTGTGTGTGTGTGTGTGTGTGTGTGTGGATTTGAATGAGTGCAGACTTGAAAGGTGTTTCTCTAGGTAAATTTATACTGTCCCATGAGAAACAAGCTAACAATAACAGTGATGCCTGGTCATCAGATTTTCTGCCCCATCCCTTAACATAGATGCGACAGTACAGTGTATTCATCCGCAGTCAAAAGGTCCAAGCATTACTTTCATTTTGTTCCTGGTACATTAATCACACTTTCAAAATGTTTCTGTTCAAATTCAGATGTTCTGGCATGTATGCTTTATGAGTTGCGAAACAGTTTACATCAGTACAGCCGTTCTAGCGCGGCCTGTAGTCAAACTGGTACAGCTTTTGGTACAGCGGTTTCACTTCACTGCATGGCAATGACATGCTCTGCATCAACACCTGGGCTTTTGACATGAATGATTTCTCTCTGCTGAAAATGAAGATCTGCAATGGAGTGCCTCCTGAGATGCAGTTTACACTGCTGCTAATACTCCCGTAAAATCTGCTGAGCTCATCCTCACCAGCTATATTAGTACTCCTCCTCTAAAATCAGTTGATGTCTTCACCAGCTATATTAGTACTACTCCTCTAAAATCAGTTGATGTCTCTTCCAGCTATATTGGTACTACGCCTCCGAAGCCAGTTAAAGTTGTCCCTACCATGTATATCAACTACACCTCCATAATCAGTCAATGCTGTCCTTACCAGCTATACTAGTACTACTTCTCCAGAATCAGTTATGTCATCTTTCTCGGCTATACTAGAATAATTTCATTCAAGCACACACACACCTCCCCTTCCCACCTTTTTCTCTCTCCTTCTTAAGTGTGTGTGTGTGTGTGTGTGTGTGTGTGTGTGTGTGTGTGTGTGTGTGTGTGTTTTGTCAGTACGACCTCGAGTTAATCTGACAATTAATTGGTTTCAGTCAGTCAGTGTGTGCGTGTGCGTGTGTGTGTGTGTGCGCGCGCCTGTGTACATGTGTACGAGTCTGTTAGTGATGGAGTGTGTGTGTGTGTGTGTGTGTGTGTGTGTGTGTGTGTTTGTGTTTGTGTGTGTGTGTGTGTGTGTGTGTGTGTGTGTTTGTGAGCACGTAAGATGTGAGACTTACTGGACACAACAGAAAGAATACACACAAACAAGAAATGACAGACAGAAGTAAGAAGGAAGGGGGGGGGGGGGGGGGGTGACCATGACACAATGATAGCGACAGAGAAAGAGAGACGGAGATGGAGAAAGACAGACAGAGGCAAGAGAGGGATATTAAAAAAAACTATGACAAAGAATGACATAGTTAGACTAAGACTGGAGAGCAACCATAAGAAAATAATAAAATTACAATTTTCATAGAGCACTTTCCTTGAAGACAGCTTTACACAGTACAGGCCCAAACACACCCATCCATGTACCCTATCCTCGTCTCCACCTCCCCATGACACACACACACATGCACACACACGCACGCACGCACATGTACACACACACACACAACACACACACACACACACACACACACACACACACACACACCCCCACTAACACAAAATTCGTCCCTACCCTCCCCCTACATAAGAAAAAACACATATACACACAAAAAACATGTGCGCGCACAGACAGACACACACACACCCAACGAAATACCCCCCCTTCCCCCGCACGCACACACACACACACACAGACAAACCCATACCAACCAATTCCTCCCACCCCACCCCTCCACGCTCACACCAAACCATACCAACCCATGTCAGCCAACTCTCCTGGCCTCCCTGCCCTTATCCCCCCTTCTCTACCCCCTCCCACACACACACACACACACATAGCACACCAGCCCACACGCCGGCCGGCCAACACTCCTTGCCTCACCTTTACACTGCACTCCCTGGCGGAAGATGCCTCGCAGAAGTCTCCGGCACCACTGACAGACCGTGGGCCGGCGGTAGTTGTGCATGACGAAGGTGTGCGGCACCTTGATGCGGTTGGCAAACTCCCTCTCCAGCCACAAGGGGCGACCACTCCAAGACTTGGAACGGCCCCCACCAGGAGAAGGAGGGGTGGGTTGGGTGGGCACCGACAGAAGATTCTGATGGACGAAAAACGTCAGGGTGTTTGTGATACATGTCTCATGAATATTGTTCAAAAAGAAGCACTGTCATATTAGAACACAGAAGCATGATCAAAAACTAATCGTTATCATTACTGCGAGTATTTTCGCTCAATCTTAGGAAATAGCACTAGAGGCAGAAAAACATTGATTCTGTGCAAGAGATCTGACTTCCTGTATAGGGTACTGGATTGCAAAGTAAGGAGTAATTGCTGAACTTGTTACATATGTCTTACATAACCCAGCACCCAGCAATCTTTCATCAAAGGAAGCAAATGAAATCTCGAGTCTTCAGCTGCACATGCAGACCACAGCATTTGAACAACCACTTAAATCAACAATTCTACATTATGGAGCCGAGACAACACAGAGAATCAAGACTTTCATCAAAACCTGCCCCAGGAGGACTCTTCGGACTCTTTCATCAAACAGAATCAGTGATGGAGAACTGTGACAGCATACAAAACAACAGCCTGCATGACAAGAGGTTCTCGACAAATGCTAGAGATGGATCAGCCACACAACCCTCTGGCCTGCATCCAACACCGCAAGGCAAGCCCTCACATGAAACTCATAGGAGAAAAAAAAAAAAGAGAGGTCCCAATACTCTTTCTGTCTCTCCTCTACACTCACATCGTAGCCCACACAAATTAACAAAGCATTGACACACGTGCATGTAATGTGAGCAGATGCTAACGTAGTGGTTAAAAACACTAGAAAGGAGATCATCCAGGAAATAAATGGTACCATGACCTGGAAGCAGACATGAAGCAGACACATGGGGACAACGGGAGCAGCTAGCTCAGGACTAGGATAGCAAAGTGCTCCTAGCCAGCCCATGTTCCAAGCAGGACCATAGGCATATGTGAACTGAGGAAAGTCAAGACATTAGGAGTCTATACCAACCAACCAAGACAATATCAGACGTGGTGCTGGATCTGTGCAAATCCCCAGACCACCATCCATTTCATTTCATGGGCTAATCTTCTAGTGTTCTCTGCATGCACGAAGAAGAAAACTAATGAATGTAAACTAAAGCCAAATATAACAAAGACTACAATACTCTGCCTGCCTTTCCTCTCTTCTTGTATTATAGCCCATATAAAGTACCAAAGCACTATCACTTGCACCTACACTTGCACCTACACATGATCTGGGCAGAAGTTAATGTTCCGGTTAAAATCCTATTCCAAACAAACATGTGGGTGTTAAAAGTTAGAACTGAGTTCAACTTCCTGTACGCTTTGACAGGCACAATATCCGAGTGGCTGAAGTGTTTGACTTTCAGTTTGAGTGTTCCTGGTTCAAATCCCAGCAACACCTGCTGGATAAAGGGTGAATATCCCCGCCCCCTCATCTCCCAGATCATATACCAGCAACCCCACTTGTTCATGAATCTCCATTATAATGACTATACACAAAATAAGATCATATAGACACTGCAAAATTTGTACGAACTGTTCAAATATCTACAGATGACATTGGCTGATTGTTTGAATTTGTCTTCAGTCCAAACCCAGTTTAGCATGGAGAGCACCAGAACTGGGAAGGGCATAGAACACCTGAATCTGATAATAGCAGGTTTGAACTTAGTGGTGTCTGGTTGTGTGGAACATTTTTCCTTTTTTCTTTTTTTTTTCTTTTATCCCACGTCCCACATACACCCACAACCAGAACTGCTAGTGTCTAGTTTTTTTGTTTTGTTTTGTTTGTTTGGTGGTTGTTGTTGTTATTGTTGTTGTTTTTGCTTTTGTCCCATGCCCCACATACATCCACATGCTGAACTGCTTAAACCTTAAACTCCTCTGTGTGCATAATCAGAGAAGATAAAATATTTACATTAAAGACTGTGCACGCTTTCAGTATATTATTTTAAAAGCAGAAACACAAAGTCACCAGAAACTGAAGTTGACTATGTAACAGAAAAAAAAAAGACCACCAAGTATACTATCTAAAATGTGCACAGTTAATTTTCACGATGAAGATCAATGATCAAACAAAACAGAATACTCCTAAAAAAGGCACAGGTTCATGCAGTCTCATTACTGACCACAAACTCTTTTAAAAAGCACAGCAGGCACTTGCCATCAATTCCTACAGTCAGTCATTACGTTTTAACATGTGTTGGGGGAGTGCGGGGGTGGGTGAGGAAGCCAAACGGACCTGTGCATGATTGTCTGTGGGTGTCTCTGGCTTGGTAGGCAGAGTGAAGGAGAGGTTTGAAGAGGAGAGCCTGCGGTA
>CM065717.1:73989113-73991613 GCA_033310375.1 Conus canariensis | reverse complement strand
TCTCCACTCCGGGAATGCTGGTGATGACTGTTGGGAACACCTGCCTCTTCCAAGATGGGTGGGTGACATTTGCCAGGATAGGCTTTGCTTCGTGTTCCATCAAGACTGGGCTTTGTCTTTCAAGGCGTCTTGACTAGTGGATGAAGCTGCCTCTTTTCAACCGGCTCTTGGTGGGTTTGCTCATTCTGTTGTTCATTGGATGGTTTTCAGGGTGTTTGAATTTTGCTGCCTGGATGAGGATCTTTGTGTCCCTTCTGTCGTCCAATGACTGTAGCCCAGTGGTCTCCTCCATCTTCAGGATTGGGGTGGATCTCATGGCGCCAGTTATGACATGCTGAGCTTGGTTCTGTATCTTACTGAGATGGTCGAGGTTAGACTTTGCAGCTGATGCCCATGCTGACGTCCCGTACTCAACTACAGGTCGGACTCTCCCTGTATAGAGTCTCTTCAGGATACGTTCGTCGGCCCCCCAGTCCGTCCCCGCAAGTTTCCTCATGATCGCCAGTCTCAACTTAGCCCTGCTACAGCATCTGGTGATCTGCTGTTTCCAAGTGAGCCTGCGGTCAAAGGTCACTCCCAGGTAGGTAGGTGTGGGTTCCTCTGCAAGCCTTTGGTTGTTCAGTGTCAGCTTCGCCTCTTGCTTCTTGCTGGATAGGCTGAAGACTGTGTAGGTTGTTTTGCTTGAGTTGACAGAGACAAGCCATTCCTTGGTCCAGTCGCTGATCTTGTTGAGCGCAGTCTGGAGGCGTACCTGTGCTGTAGTGGTGTACTCTTCAGAGCACCAAAGTACCAGGTCATCTGCATAGATCACTCCTCTGACCCCTTTTGGCAGTTCTCTGACGATGTCATCTATGAAGATGAGGAACAGCGTTGGCGAAAGGACTCCTCCTTGTGGTACTCCCTGTCTCAGCACCTTTTTCTTGCTTTTCTGGCCCTGAATCTTGACTCGGGCTTGGCGGTTGTGTAGGTACTGGCTGATCCTGGTGTACATCATCCCAGACACACCACATCGCCGTAGTTTGAGCCTAAGTCCGTCCTTCCAGACTTTGTCGAACGCCTTCTCCATGTCAATTCAGACAGCAAGCGTGCTCTTCTTTTCTTGGAAAGCGTCCTCAATGCTTTGTGTGATCAATGTGATCTGGTCTTCTGTCGATCTGTGTTGGCGAAAGCCTGCCTGTTCAGGGCTCAGCAGCTGATGCTCCTCAAGGTGCCAGACAAGCCTTGCATTGACAAGTCTCTCCATCAGCTTTCCTAAGCAGCTTGTAAGGCTGATGGGTCTGTAGCTGTCAGCCTTCGACTTGTCCGACTAGCAGTGATCTGAAAACTACATATAAGTTCGAAGGCCAAGGCACTTTGTTCAAGTACTGAGATATTACCTACAAGTTTTTTCATCCGTCACCTTCCTCTCTCCCAACAAGCATTCTCTTCTCCACACAGACTTGATTCCGTACAGCAGCCACACAAGAGAATGCCCAGGGCAGCCACACAAGAGACTGCTCAGTACAGCCACACAAGAGAATGCCCAGTACAGCCACACAAGAGAATGCCCAGGGCAGCCACACAAGAGAATGCCCAGGACAGCCACACAAGAGAATGCCCAGTACAGCCACACAAGAGAATGCCCAGTACAGCCAAACAAGAGAATGCCCAGTACAGCCACACAAGAAAATGCCCAGGGCAGCCAAACAAGAAAATGCCCAGTGCAGCCAAACAAGAAAATGCCCAGTACAGCCAAACAAGAGAATGCCCAGGACAGCCACACAAGACAATGCCCAATACAGCCACACAAGAGAATGCCCAGGGCAGCCACACAAGACAACGCCCAGTACAGCCACACAAGAGAATGCCCAGGGCAGCCACACAAGAAAATGCCCAGGACAGCCACACAAGAGAATGCCCAGGACAGGCACACAAGAGAATGCCCAGGACAGCCACACAAGAGAATGCCCAGGACAGCCACACAAGAGAATTTCCAGGGCAGCCACACAAGAGAATGCCCAGTACAGCCACACAAGAGAATGCCTAGGGCAGCCACACAAGAGAATGCCTAGGGCAGCCACACAAGAGAATGCCCAGGACAGCCACACAAGAGAATGCCCAGGGCAGCCACATAAGAAAACGCCCAGTACAGCCACACAAGAGAATGCTCAGTACAGCCACACAAGAGAATGCCCAGTATAGCCAAACAAGAGAATGCCCAGGACAGCCACACAAGAGAATGCCCAGTACAGCCACACAAGAGAATGCCCAGTACAGCCACACAAGAGAATGCCCAGGGCAGCCACACAAGAGAATGCCCAGGGCAGCCACACAAGAGAATGCCCAGGGCAGCCACACAAGAGAACGCCCAGTACAGCCACACAAGAGAACACCCAGGGCAGCCACACAAGAGAAAGCCACACAAGAGAATGCCCAGAGCAGCCACACAAGAGAATGCCCAGGGCAGCCAAACAAGAGAATGCCCAGTACAGCCACACAAGAGAATGCCCAGGGCAGCCAC
>CM065717.1:73981613-73984113 GCA_033310375.1 Conus canariensis | reverse complement strand
CCATTTTCTATCCCACTATTAAGGCAGCCATACTCCATCTTCCGGAAAGGTGCATACTATGTGTAACGTGTCATCCATACCAACAGCCAAACTGGCCTTCTCTTCCGAAAGTTGGTGATGGGATTTTACGTGTGTGCAAGATGCCATGTGTGCGTTCACACACGGAAACTTGGTTTATAGTCTCATTTGAATGACTGTATGGGAAATGGAGTCAGAACCCATGTTAGCTCCGAGGGAAAAGTCCCTCTGTACCGAAATGAAACAGCGGAGATTCGAACCTGCAACCCTTGGATTACGAGTCCGGCACTCTACCAACTGAGCTATTCCGGCCCCAATCCTTCTCTTTCCATTCCCCACCCCGGCCCACCCCCAACTCCCTCCCCCCAACCCCTCTCTCTCTTTCTCACAGCATAGAGAAACATGAACGTGTGTGCACACAAACTCAGACACACATGCACAACATAACTCACAAGTGCATGCAGGTAGCAAGATTTTTTTTCTTATTTCAAAACCCCACACCACACACACAACACACACGCATGTGTTTATACACATGCGCACGCGTACATGCACACACACACACATAAGCAAGCATGAGTGTGCACACACACATACACACACACACTACACATACACACATACATTAAACCAAGAAAACAGAAAAGGTAGGAATGGCTAACTGTAGATTTTACTAACAATCACAAGTTTAAAAAAAACAAAAAAACACACGCACATACACCAAAGATGAAGGGTGGCAGGAGGGAAGTTGGAACCGATGGGGAGTGGGTGGGGTGGCAGGGTGGGGTGGGGGGTGGGGGGAACAAGGGCTAGAGAAATCGACTCCCATAATGTCGATACTGTCAGCGCACAAATGACGACGACTGAACAAGGGAGAGAAAATGTCAAGTTAAAAAAAGTTTGTCAGTGTCTGCTGCTTTCTTCCACAGAGAGCTCCAAGACTCGCATCCTGGCTTTCTGATTCTTCTACTCCCCTCTCCCCCATCCTCCCCCCCCCCCCATCCCCCCTTTTCTTTCTTGCTTTCTTGTTTTCTTTCTTTCTTTTTTTTTCTTTTCTGTTTTCTTTTTTCTTTTTTTTTTTACTGGTCACAAGCAAAATCAATTTGCTCCCTGCCTTTGTCTGGTGCTCTGAACGCGGATCAACTGGTGAGCGATGTGCCTCGACACAAAACAGTCAGGAATGAGATCAGACATTGGGGGTGTTGTTGATCTGGTTGGGAGATCTTCAGGGTGGAGAGGAGAGGACGGTGTGTGTGTGTGTGTGCTGTGTGTGTGTGTGTGTGTGTGTGTTGTGTGTGTGTGTGTGTTGTGGTGTGTGTTGTGTGGTGTGTGTGGTGTTGTGCGTGTGTGTGCTGTGCGTGTGCTGTGTGTGTGTGTGTGTGTGTGTGTGTGTGTGTGTGTGTGTGTGTGTGTGTGTGTGTGTGCGTGCGCGTGCCTCTGTGTGTGTGTGTGTGTGTGTGTGTGTGTGTGTGTGTGTGTGTGTGTGTGTGTGTGCGCGCGCGCGCGCCTCTGTGTGTGTGTGTGTGTGCGCGCGCCTGTGTGTGTGTGTGTGTGTGTGTGTGTGTGTGTGTGTGTGTGTGTGTGTGTGCGTGCGTGCGTGCGTGCGTGCATGCGTGCGTGCGCGCGCGTGCATGCGCTGTACATCATATCTTTTGTAATTATCACCATCAAGAATATTTATTTACCTAATCAAATTGATACCCAGTGCATTTGCATCAACAAGTAGATACATCAGACTATGAAGGAAAAAAAAAAGAAAAAAAAAGCAAGAACCTTTAACAATTTTCAAAATGCATGCTACAACTAAACACTCGCACCGCATTCATCCCTCCACCACCAGCCCGACCCTCTCACTCCCTTTCTTCGCTCTTCTGCATTGTTAAACTGTAGATCAAAGGAAACATGTTTCATTGAGAGGTATAGATGGAAAGTTGACTATGCTGAACAATTCATTGAAGCCATGAGTCATCAGGATTTTCAAGACACTTTAAGTTGTGCACCTCAAATGATTGATGCAAACATAGATGGAGCTCTGGAATTATTTAATGACTGTATTTTGCAACACGCTGGTTGTATGAATGAAAAGATTTATTTTGATGAGAAATCAGACAAAAAGAGAAATAAATGGTTTGATGAAGAATGTAAAATTGGAAGAAAAAATGTGAGAATGTTACTTTCGAAGGTTTGTAGAACGTTAAAAGATAATGACAGGACTGAGTATTGTAAAGCTTGAAGAGAATACAAAAATCTCTTGGAAAGAAAAGAAAAGGAATATAGAAATTTGCAACTTAATGATCTGGTGTTTTCTGTAGGTAATCAGTACAAGTTTTGGGAAGCAGTGCACAAAATTGTTCCCAAACGACATGGTATATACAATAATATTAGTACTGATGACTGGTTTTTGCATTTTAAAAATATTCTTGGCAAGCAGGTTGATAATACAAACTTAGAAGAGGAGTATGACTATTCAGTTGAAGACAAT
>CM065717.1:73966613-73976613 GCA_033310375.1 Conus canariensis | reverse complement strand
GTATATATGCTCTTGGCAAGCACTGACACATTTGAATAAACATAATCAACATGTCTCAGCGGTCAAACAGTGAAATTAAACTGATAGGAAGATCAGCACAAAATTAGTGTTCCCACTAAAACACATCACATGCTAGCCAATCCAATATATCAATGTGGAAATGCTACTGTCTGCACATGGGAATTTGGGCATACAGATCACATCGCAACTGCTGTGCAGACAGGCCTGCAAGTAAGTGTATGCAGTGCATGATACCTAACTTAGGGGTCAAAATCAAACTTTCCTAAGGTGCGTACTCTCCAAATTTAGAAATATTAACACTAATTAATTAATCAATCGAACCACTGTACTATGGCAGACAACATCAGCTACAAAACAGGGCCATTGACTGCACATGCATCAAGCCTGGCAGCAGAATCATGCACTCCTGCATTGACCATCACCGCACTATTTTTACTTCATGCAGAATATAGCCCCTGCGCACAGGTGTGCTCTGCATGAGAGAGAAAAACGGCTCCAAGTAGGTAGGTGAAGTGTGATGGTGGGTGGAGTGAGGGAGGGAAGACAGTTTGTATTCGCAGGTGTAAAGAAGACCATACAAATTGTTTCGTCTCTGGTGGGGGTTTGGAAAGTCATACTGTTGCTGGCCAAACCAAACCATGCATGGTTTGGCCACGTCATTGGTCACAACATCCTCTCCAAAACCATCCTTCAAGGTACCGCTGAAGGAGGGTGCAGACGAGGACGGCAGAGAAAGAGCTGGTCTGACAACATAAAGGACTGGACCAAAACGACCATGCCAGATCTCCTCACGACAGCCACCAACAGAAGAGCCTGGAGAGAAATGGTGGCTGCCTCATCACGTCCCCCCAATGACCCCAGCGGTCAGGGGAATGACTGACTGACTGACTGTTGCTGGTGGTGCTTCTGTAGTGGTGTGGATGGAGAGAGACAGACTGAGGGAGACAGGATGGAAAAAGGGGCAGTGGAACCAACGATGGAGATCATGAACCGGACGAGTATGTGTTAAAATACAAAGCTGTGATTTAACTACAGTAAATGACAATGCAATTCAACTGGTGGCCCAAATGAATGGCACCGTTTTTCCAATCTGTCTTGCATCTCTTTCATTACTTTATGTACTTTCTCCAGTGACTCTGTTGTTGTTTTTTTGTAAAAAAAAAAAGATCAACAGGCAGTGATGACAACACATTTCAAGAGCTTCACTAGCAGCTCGAGACAAAAACATGTTTCGTGAAGACTTTCACGGTATTTACATAGGGGTTCAAAGTTCCTTTCCATGGGACTTTGAAGGATTTTCAAAAACTGTATGAATGCTGATTACATTTGGCTAAAAAAAAACTGCATGGGGTTGGGGAAGACAGGTGGGGGGGGGGGGGGGGAAGAATGGTGTGAGCCCAGCCTCAGTTGATGGCTTTGTACCAGTGACTCTGTGAACCTTTTTTCCCAGAGGACTCCTGTCACAGTGACTTTTTGAACTCTCCCTGCTCGTCAATATGTTCCAGTGGAACCGTCCACAGGTCTAGCTGGGTAACTTAAAGATCAAGCCATGCAAAGTTCATGCTCTTCACACTGGGGGGGGGAAATGTACAAGTCAGTCGGCCCAGCTGCCACAATACAGTGGCAGACACACTATCACTTTACTGATCTTTTGAGCCTATGCCACACCCTCCTCTGCCAGGCGGCCCCGAGCAACATGATAGGTCAATTAACATGACACCTTTGCAGAGCAAGACAGTGGAGCGAAAAGTTCTCCTGCTCCTGTTAACTTTACAAAACTGAATCACACTCTCCTCCCTGTTCCTCTCTCTGCTGACAGTCTCTCCGACAACAGGATTGACTTCTCTAAATGAACCCAACTTTCATATGCTACTGCATGCGTGCTGTTCATCGTTTGCAGTGTTTTGCCAGAGGTAACTTCTTTGTTGCAAACATAACCTTTCAGTCACTGATTGGAATGAAGACCATGCTATGGTGCTCCATCGCTGATCGGTAGTTTGCACTGTTATGAAGGCAAGTGGAATATTCTCTATAAGCGCTGATCAGTGCACGTACACCCATGGGTGTGCATGCACACACACACACACACACACACACACACACACACACACACACACACACATATACACCCATGGGTGCGCATGCGCACACACACACACACACACACACACACACACACACACACACACACACACCCCATGGGTGCGCACGCACGCAAGCACGCACGCACGCACACACACACACACACACAAACACTGAACAACGGGCATTTCCTGTAACCCCAATACATGGGAGATAACAAAAATGGGCAAACAGTCATGAATACAGATAATCAACATAAATTCCAAATCAGAAGGGCAGTCAGGAGAACGCAGACCTCCGCGCCGCCAAAGTTGAATGAAACTTGGATCCAGCTTCTGAGTCTGTTCCTGAATGAAAACAATGGGTTTTTTTCACCTTGAGAAGTAACCAGGAACTGAAAGAGTTATTTCCCTTAATGTTGTTTGTGTGTTTATTTTTTACTTGGTCATAGAAAATTTTAAAAATTCTAAAATTAATATCAAAGAAGGGTTTTTATATTCTACAAAAGAATTTCTTTGCAGCTACTTCTCCATTTGTAACAACTTCAGAGTTTACAATCAGAGAAAAATTCATGAAAATTTTGTCAAAATTGTGAACAGATTCTCAGTCCACCATTTGATCCAGATCACACGAAGAGTCCTTTTCCAAAATTCACTGGGCTTGTCCTGGGTGACATTTTGTCCTGGGTGGTATTTCATCTTCCCATTAAGTTTGTCAAAATCAGATCAAATGGTTTTACTTTGTGAGATTTGTGGGTCCACTCTTTGGTCCAGATCCAAACTATGGATGCACATCAAAACAGGATCGATACTGGGCCACATTCCACCTTCTAGGATGGGTTTTCCTTTTTATGGATTTCCAT
The DNA here is from genome assembly GCA_033310375.1 of Conus canariensis. NCBI lineage: Eukaryota > Metazoa > Mollusca > Gastropoda > Neogastropoda > Conidae > Conus > Conus canariensis. The sequence goes on along the minus strand of CM065717.1, from coordinate 73,973,648 downwards.
TCCAGTCTGAGACTGTATGACAGGACTGTACTTTCACGCTTGCTTTCATAATATATCCCAGTGTCAACCAGGCCCGAGAGATACAAACACCTGCAGTGCTGGTCAAGAAATTTCAACCGGTCGGGACAGAAAAATCCCACAAATGAATGGCTCTGAATCAAACACATGGCCTCCCGGCCAGGAGTCCGCAACGCTAACCACTTCACCACGGCAGCTGGTTTTTCAAGGAAGTTTGGTCAAAATGGTTCAGTAGCTTTTGCACAGTCATGCAGACTGAGAAACAAGTCTCCCAGCTCATATGAAAACATAATCCATTCGGCTGAGACAATACAAGAACATAAAATAAAAAAAAGGACACGTGCACAAATTGCAAAGTTGAAAACATCAAAAGACAAAATGTATGCATTTGATACTAGTTAATATATTAAAACAGTATTTGGTTGAATCATCCTACTCAATTACATGAACTTAGATAAGTGTACTTCCTGAAGATATTTGCATAGATTAATCTCTGAATGTACTGTAGTGTACCATTTTGGAACAAACTGATGTTATATTGTTGTACATTTGAGGCAATCAAACAAAAAATGGAATTCATCATTTACTTCACGCTGCAATTTCTACACATTCAACAATCCAAGTTATCCTTTTCTGGGTCATGCTTACGGTTACAACAGTAAAGGGTAATCCAACAATACACTGATCTGACATTGTGCAGCACTTTTCTCAGAAAACAAAACAAAACAAACATAAACAAATTTCTTGTGTTCATAAATATGAGATTTAAAATTAATTTCAAAAGAGTCCAGGCAACCCTGGATAAAGAAAAACAAAACTATTTGACTCTATTACTTACATCATTAAACAAAGTTGTTATGTTTATGAAACTTGAGAATCTCAAACACATTCGCATGTAGTTTTTGTTAAATTTGTTAAAATCCAGCACAATGCTGTAACTGATCTATCAAAAACCAGCTGCATAACTGTACTCACCAAGCCCAACGACATCAGGTATCTAGATCTGAAACCCCACAGGCATGGCATGGAGAATCTCGTCCACTTCAAAGGTTGTAATTGACATTGTAGGAAATCTGACTTCCAAACCAAAACCCTCTCTTAAAGGAATCTAGCTTCCAAGCCAAATTCTTTGCCATAGGGGTTGGTGCATGGGGGTTGTTAGCTCACCAGCCAATGAACTCATGAAACAGCTTGGAATTTCTGTTAAGAAGAGGACCAGAACCCCTATGGCAATACAGAGGCAGCTGGAAAAGAGTTCCAGCTGGATCTAATCGAGGAGGAACCAAAGTGAATGTTATAAGGCTTAAATTTCCCATCTTAGAACAGGCCTACGCCAGCTATATTGGTAAGACATCAGTCAGAAAGCAAGGTCTTGAGATGCCCAACTATCTAGGAGGCGAAGGTTTGAATCCTTGCAGTGGTAAAAATGTGTCTGACAGCAGAAAGGCATCTAGGAGTCATGACCTGGATGCAGCCTGGCACACTTACAGTGCAGCAGTTTTGGGTCCAAACATTTGTCCCATGGAGGTTTCTCTTTTAATACAATCTACTATCAAGCTCTCCCTAGAGCTGCTCTCCACTGATCACAACAGATTTCCTTCTGTGAAACTCAATCTCCTGTTCCTAGACAGAGCCTATGACGTCATTATGTGCAACTTTTTGTTTTCTTTTCCTGGGCGCTTTTCTGTGAGATGAAAATTCTGATCCTGCCACTGAGACAGCCATGATCAGTTTACAGAGGCAAATGTGACCAGTCTTAAATGACACGGTATGATAAACATTCAATAAAACAAAGAAACCAAACTCAAATATGTGTCCCTGTGCTACAAGTGTTCATAGCCTATTTTCTCCCCACCTATATATCTCTCTCACTTTTCCCACTTGTGTTGGGAAACAGAGAGGCAACATAGTATAAAAAATGAAAACCAATATGCTATGCATTCATGCCATCCCTTCCACAGAGGATGATGCAAACGCTGCTCATGCTACTGCTATCCCCTCCACCTAAAATCATCCAAACCCTGAGCGCATTAATGTCTCTTCCCACCATGGTCCGATCACGGATGAGGCTTTTCTGTCCAAAATTCACAAACTTTATTTTTCTTACAAACTTTCAAGACTGTTTGAACATAAGTTCAAAGATCTATATAATTCAAGAACTATACATATTTCCAGTTGCTGACACAGTATCCACGAACAGTGGAAATGTTGCAAACATTGGACATGAGCAAATTCTTTGTTTCTGTAAATAGGTTGTTTAGACTAACAGTTTCAGTCTTTTCTTGGTCTGTGGAAACAAACTCTTCTTGTAGTTTTCAAGTCCTACAACACACAGTAACAAGAGGATTAACCTTTTTTCACAGAAAGTTTTTTTCTATGCCATATATTGCAAAACTTTATTCTATGTATGTCTGTTCCAAATTAGTCTCCACACAATTTAACAGAGTAGCACATGATGCCCAGTCCAGTAAGTCTGAGCACTGGTTAATTCCACAAAGCATACTGAGCACCTACATCAAAGTATTACATTTTATCATCCTGAATTTTACCGACGCTTTACCTCAGCTACCTTGTCAGCAGGTGTACGGAAACTGCAAAGATCTGTATCCAGGCATTCTTTCGTTCTCTCAACTGAGCAAGGTCTTGTTCTGCTCCTCACTTCTTCTAAGCTTTCGTTTTCTGCTTCTTCTCCTTTTGCTGCTCATCTAGGTAACATTTCATACCTGGAATGAGCGCAACTGCCACTGCACAGCATCCACTGCACAACATCCATGTTGTTATTGGCATTTTAGTCCTTTTGCTGCTCCTCTTGGTACGTTTCATGCTTGGAATGAGCACAGCTAGCACTGCACAACACCTGTTTCTATTAGCATTTTAGTTGCATGCTATATTGTTTCAACTCCTTGCAAATCAGTTTGTTTTTGTTTTTTTCTGCAACTGTCTTCTTGTTCAATCTGAAGTTTCTTTCCACAGCTGCATGGCCATGAAACAAAACCAGAACTGGTCTGGTGAAATCCACCAAAGCTCTGGACACTTCTGCTTGTGTCCAGTTTTCTGACAGAACAGTTCATCAGCTCTCAAAGCACTGGAAATCTTCATTTGCGGCAACATCGTCACAAAGCCCACTGAGCTGTTTTCACATTATTCCACTATTCAGTGATCTGCTCTGATCAAATCCACCAGCATCCACAAGCATCTGCATTGTCAGTGCTCACTCAAAGGCAGGAGAATGGACTAAGTGCACTGTGTGTGATACTTAAATTACCTCTCTTGAACAGTCACTACTTCCTTGTCAATGATACACTCAGCATGGGGCTGAATTTTCTTTGTTGCTTTTTGTTTTGTGTTGTTTTTTTCTTCCATACTATTTCCCCCAAATTTTTGTCTTCTCCACTTCAACATTTGTTCACATCAAATTACCTCCCTTCAACAGTCGATATTTCCTTGTCAATGCTACAGTCAGCATGGGGCTGAATTTTCTTTGTTGCTTTTTGTTTTGTGTTGTTTCTTCTTCACTACTCTTTCCCCAAATTTCTGTCTCCTCCACTTCAACATTTGTAATCGATTCATCAGTACCTGTTGACATCAAATTAAGATTTTTCAAAGACCTTGGCCTTTTTTTTTTTTTTATTTTCAAAGACAGAGAGCAACACAAATCCTGTGCATGCTAACATCATCCTTTGCACAGAAGGTGACACAAACCCCGCACATGCTAATGGCTTCTCCTGCATAGATGCTGATGAAAACCCTGTTCATGCTCATGACATTAATGCCATACATACACAGAGGGTGAGGTATCTATGCACACCAAAGTGAATGTTTCTTTCTGCCCAACTGAAACTATGATTAAACATCAAAGCATTTTTTTTTCCTCAGGGCAGTTTCATACGTCTGACATCTTAAGATCTTAAATCTTATACAGACCTCCCTCCAACCAACCACATAAACAGAATGAAGGTCCAGGGGGCCGGAATAGCTCAGTTGGTAGAGCGCCGGACTCGTAATCCATGGGTTGCGGGTTCGAATCTCCGATGGGCCGTTTCGATACAGACGGATTTTTCCCTTGGAGTTAACATTGGTTCTGACTCCATTTCCCTTACAGTCCTTTGAATGAGACTATAAACCGAGGTTCCGTGTGTGAACGCAGCATAACATCTTGCACACACGTAAAATCCCATCTTGCACGCACGTAAAATCCCATCACCAACTTTCGGAAGAGAAGGCCAGTTTGGCTGTTGGTATGGATGACAAGTTACACATAGCATGTACCTTCCCCGAAAATGGAGTATGGCCTGCCTTAATGGCGGGATAAAAAACAGTCATGCACACAAAACTCCACTCCCTTTCTTGGGCAGATGGGATTAACACTTGCCTGTCTATACAGAAGAAGAAGAGAAATAGAATGAAGGTCTGATCCCTTGTTGACACCGACCCTCTAAACAATCCTGTGAAATGGGATGTAATTACCATCCTAACAAGATGGACACAACATGAAAGGACAGTCAACTTTAAGTGAAATAAATTTCAAAACATGTACTTGTATGTGAGCGTGTTTCGGCCATACAGATCCCAAGGTCAAGGTAAGACTGGCTGAAAAGTGAACATCGGCATGAAAAAAAGGAGGGGAGGAGGGGGGACACTAAACTCCAATATTGCCAACATTTTCTTTTCCTCGGCATCTGAGCAGTTTTGAACCTACGGACCACAAAATGTCCAGGTGAAAGGCAAATTCTAAAGATTCCATGATTTTACGCCCGTCTGTTTTGCCAGTTATCATGCTTACAGGCAGACTCACACAGACACCGACAGGACCGAAAAGAATCTCTGCACTGCAGTATTCCACCTTTGCACAGGGTAAAACTTTGCACCTTTCATCCTCTCAGTGGAAATCATGGGGTGGTGGCAGTCACGAAAGCAAGTATGGAGAAAGGGGTGAAGGGATGGGATGGGGTGGGACGAGCATGGAGAACGGAGGGCAAGGAAGAGGTAGTGGGGGGGGGGATGGAGGAAAAGTGACAGCAGTTGTGAGCAGAGAGATGTGGGAATAGGCAGGCGTTGGGGAGGAGGAGGAGGAAAGGGCAGAAAGGGAGGTTGAAGGGGTGGGGGTGGGGGGAGGAGACAGGAATACCCCCAAGGCAGACCTAGAACTCACCAGAGAGAACCACCTCCACCAGACAGTTGTCTGTGATGTCTGCAGGGTTGCTGAGGATCTGCAGCACGTTGGGGTCAAAGGGGTCATGTTTGAAGAGCAGGATCTTGTCCACCAGGTTATAGAAATGGTTCTCCGGAAACTGCAACACAGCAACAGCAAGACAACAATTACTGATGTTTACAGTAACACAGAGGTTCTCTGGAAACTGTAACACAACAACAGCGAGACAATTACTGATGTTTACAGTAACACAGAGGAAGCCATAAGTCACGTATATCCAAAGAACAAAAATATTGGTATTCTCACTCAGTTTTTGTACTCCCAGTTCTTATAGAACTGGGAGTACTTTACAATGAGAATGAAGAAATGCTGTCTGTGTGTCTGTCTCTCTGTGTGTCTGTCCGTGGATAAAATGTGTTCCACTCGCTCCAGACAAAACATCCAGGGCCAATCTTTCTGAAAATTTGTAGGTATGTTCATTATGGGTCACGGACGATGCCTGATGTTTTATTTTACCAGAATAGCCGTTACTAATGGCTATAAATGATAATTTAAAAAAATAAAGTCAGATAAGGGAAATAACCACCGCCCTGTCGAGTTTTTTTCCTTCCACTAACTGGAAATTGTCTCCCCTCTTGGCACTGTAATGGGAGTACGTTTATATGCTTTGCATCTTGTTTAATGTAGGTCTGTGCCATCTTTCTCAACAAGCTTTGGCCAAAGCATCAGTTTAAAGACCCACCACTCCCCAACCCATCCCATCTCCATCCCCGCCCCCCCCCCCCCCCCCCCCCCTCTTCCCACATCCCAGTCTCCCAAGAATCATCTACCATGCAGGTAAATCAGTCACACAGGTGACGACATATCTCCCCTGAGGACAAACGAGAAGTCAATAAATCAACAATGGCGATTGTCAAAAAAAAAGAAGAAAAAGAAAACCAAACACAAAAAAACAACAACAACAAAACTAATTTTTAAAAAAAAAGGAAAAGAAAGTGGGGGAGGGGGGGGGGGGGCGCTACTCGACATCCCTTGACTAAGGATTTGGGAAGGTGGTGTGGGAAGGTGGAAGATCTTGCGATAAAGTCACATAAGCTGATGCTGCAACTCAAAATTCTGAAGAAAAAAAAAAATCAAAATTCTGGGAGATGCTTCATACAATGTAGTGTCACGGGTATGTTACAACCGGTTACAATGCAAAGTCTTCAAGGGAATGGCAAAACCAGCCTGAATCTAATGGAGAAAATTAAATGGATGAAATAATCACGACAGGCCAAGATGTTGGATCTCTTCATCTCCGCTGCTCTCTGCCCTTCCTTCCAGTCCCGGTCCCCCTTTCTTTCTCTCTCTCTCTCTCTCTCTCTCTCTCTCTCCACTGTTGTACTTTAAACTGCTTTGCTTTCATTTGCTTATTTCGCTGTAGACATCAGTACTTGCTTCTTGATGGTGGTCGTTATTGTTTATATGATTTCTTGTTGTTTGCTTGTGTAATCCATGTTTTGATGCATATGCGGTAACATTTAGTACCAGCTTAGTAGAATAGTAACAGCAACTATGAAACACGGCTAATTCAGACAATACTTCTATTGATGTAAAATAAAGAATCATTGTCACTCTCCCTTGCTCTCTCCTATTCTTTCTCTCTTTCTCATTTCTTCATCCTCTCTCTCTCTCTCTCTCCTCTCTCTCTCTCTCCCTGAATATGTCCCAGTGCAGGTGTAAAACGAGTAAATAAAATTCTAAACATCTACAGTTTGCAATGCAATCAGACTTGCATTAACATTAGATAACCAATCAATCATTTTTCATGAATGTGCTTGAGATTAAAATGTTTGTTATTGAAAGAGAAATCTCCCTTGAGGGGA
>CM065717.1:73909113-73961613 GCA_033310375.1 Conus canariensis | reverse complement strand
TCATCTGCTTTCCCTTCAACAGAAAGCAGCACAAACTGATTGCCGGAGTAGTAGTTCACAAGGAATCCCAGCGTCTGGCGACCCATGAATAAGATTTGCATCGCACTCTTGCTAGACGAGGCATTTTTCCTCTCTCTCTCTCTCTGTCTCTGAAAACTGTCACACATATATGCATACATATAGCCAGGGATGTACCCTCCTTTGACTGCCTGTGCTGATGCCTTCTCTAAAGCCATCTGTAATGATAGCCATCCATTTCCTTTCCTTTTTTTTTATTATATCGTTTCTAACTCTGTCTCTTTCTCTGTGTGTTGTGTGTGTGTGTGTGTGTGTGTGTGTGTGTGTGTGTGTTGTGTGTGTTGTGCCTCTGTGTGTGTGTGTGCCTCTGTGTGTGTGTGTGCATGTGTGTGACACTGTAGGAGACTGTGTGTAAATGTGTGTGTTTGCGATAGAGAGAGAGAGAGAGAGAGAGAGAGAGAGAGAGAGGGAGAGATAGAGAGAAAGTGTGTATGTATGTGTGCGTGCGTGCATGCAGGCATGCGTGTGTGTGTGTGTCTGTGCACTCTTGAGTGTGTGTGTATGCAAGACAATGATTGAATGTGCACATGTAGGTACAACATTCACACTGGAAGAATGTGAAACTCTGCACATGATTCTACCTCTGTGTGTAATTTCCTCCACGTCAGAGAGAGAGAGAGAGAGAGAGAGAGAGAGAGAGAGAGACAGAAGACAGACAGACAGATAGACAGACAGACAGACAGAGACAGAGAGTGAGTGAGTGAGTGAGTGAGTGAGTGAGTGAGGAGTGAGTGAGTGGTGTGTGTGTGTGTGTGTGTGTGTGTGTGTGTGTGTGTGTGTGTGTGTGTGTGTGTGCAAAGTGTGTGTGTGTATGTGTGTGTGAGTATGAGAGTGTGTGTGTGTGTGTGTGGGGTGTGTGTGTGTGTGTGTGTGTGTATGCGTGTGTCTTGTCTATCTGTGTGTTTTTGTCTCTGTGTGTGACCTCCGTGTGTATGTGTGGTGTAAATGCAAATGTGTCTACCTATCCCTCCATCTATCTATCTGTTTATCAATCTATCTGTCTATCTATATGCTGAAGAAATAAGCAGTGGGGCAAAACAAGTGCAGCTCAACAATTCCTCCATCATTAAGATGATGCACTGGTAAAGATTTGTTTGGAAAAACACTTGGGGAGAGGGAGAAAGAAAATGTATCATAAGAGGGCTTCTGAGTGTACATTCACATTAAAATAATTCAAACTGGGGGAGAGGGAGAATGAAAATGTATCATAAGAGGGCTTCTGAGTGTACATTCACATTAAAATAATTCAAAACTGGGGGAGAGGGAGAAAGAAAATGTATCATAAGAGCGCTTCTGAGTGTACATTCACATTAAAATAATTCAAACTGGGGGAGAGGGAGAAAGAAAATGTATCATAAGAGCGCTTCTGAGTGTACATTCACATTAAAATCACTCACAGGCAGCAAATGGGCAATGTCAACATTTGGTTTTGAAACCGAAACCGTTTGTATTGCCTGTCCATAGATTTCAATTTTTGTCCTGTGCCTGTGACCCCTCTGAAGTATATGCATGTTATGTGTGTTCATCTGTGGATGAACCTGCATGTACATGTCTCATAAAACACTGTGTGTAATGTGTTAATGGATGTTTGTATTTAAAAATCATGTGCGTTTGATAAGCAGCACACTTGTACATAGCAGAGCCAGACAAACAAGACAGACAGACAGACACACAGACAGACACACTGAGACTGACTGACAGACGCACAGAGGCAGAGAAATATATGGAGATGGGCAGAAAGAGAGAGTGAGAGACAAAGAAAAGGTTTTTGAGAAAGACAGAGAGGTTGAAAAGATGGGAAGACAAACGAGAGGGGACTGAGAAGGAAAAAAAAAAACAGCAAGAGAGAGATGACTGTGAGAAGATCGAGACAGAGATGAAGAGAAATAGAGAGAGAGAGAGAGAGAGAGAGAACGAGAACGAGAGAGAGAACGAGAACGAGAGAGAGTGAGACAGAGACAGAGGGAGAGACAGACAGACAGACTGACAGACAGACAAAGAGAGACTGAGTGAGCATGAAACAGGCAGACCCACAGTCAGACAGATAGAGAGAAACTGACAGACAACAATCGAAAACTCAATAAATCTCTACAATTTAGTAAACAAGAGATCTACACATCCCCCCCTCAAAAAAAAAAATAAAAAATAAATAAATAAATGAAATAAATAATAAAATAAAGAGAAAGAATAAGAAGACAAGCCTGTACATAATACAATTACACGCTAAAGTCGTTACCAATCTCTAATAATTGTCGCTCAACAACAAAACTCTGTGTGCCAGGATCAATGCCCCGCGTTGCCATGGAAACCCGGTGTCCTGAACATTAACGGTGACATTCCCCTTGACAAAGTGAAATGCCATCACTTCCTCGGCGCACTCAGACTCACATATTTTCCCCGTCACTTTTAATCCCCGGGCCACAAGCCAAGCTCCTGGAGAGCTTCTTGAAGCCCCAGGTATTAGTCTTCCAACTGCGGGGAGGAGAATTTGAAATCAATAGATAACAGATAATTGTTTGTGCTCTCTCTCACTCTCTCTCTCTCTTCCCTCTCCCCCCCCCCCCCCCCCCCTTTCACCCCATCTTCCTGGGTTGAACTGTCAATTCATCTGCTAATTAGCCTATGGAGAAGAGGAGAAAGGAGTGAGTTGGGGAAGGTGAGATCAGGGGGTGTGTGGAATGGGGTGGGGGGGGGGGTGGAGTGCTGTTCCCTTGGTAATGTGATATAGTGTAGTGTGGAGTAGTATAGTGTAGTGTGGTGTACTGTGTGGGTGATAAAGACATAATAGCGTTGTGTAGCATGGCATAGTATGGAGAGTGCGTGTATGTGAGTATGTGTGTATCTGCATGTGGGTAGTTTACATGTGCACAAGTACAGAGCATATATATGTGCATGCGCCTGTGTGCAAGTGAGAGACAGAGTCAGAAAAGAGTGAGAGAGAGAAAGAGAGAGAGAGAGACAGAAACAGAGAGAGACAGCGACATAGCAGACAGACAGACAGACAGACAGACAGACAGACAACAGGCGCTAGGTGGGGATGGAGGCAGACAAAGACACAGGCACCAAGACTGAGATAAACAGATGAAGGAGAGCTGTCAGAAACTCTGTGTGTGTGTTGTTGTGTGTGGTGTGTTGTGTGTGTTGTAGTTGTGTGTGGACAGACAGAAGACAGACAGAGAGAGAGAGAAAGAGAGAGAGACTCTCAAGTGTGGTTTACTGTCTACATGCAGTACAGAAATTCATAGTTTGGCACAAGCATAGTAACTGATGCGTGTGTGGTGCATGCATCCGTGCGTGTGTGCCCGCCTGCATGTGTGCGTGTGTGCATTGTGTGTGTGTGTGTGTGTGTGTGTGTGTGGTGTGGTGTGAGTATGTGTACATATGTGTGACAGAGAAAGAGATGGAGAAAGAGAGAAAGGGTGAGAAACACAGAGAGGAGTGGGACAGAGAGACAGAGACAGACAGACAGACAGACAAGAGTGAGACAGTGAGAGAGACAGACTCAACAGATAGACAGACAGAATGACTCTTTGACAGACAGACAGAGAGACAAGTGCGACAGTGCGAGAGAGAGGGACTCAAGTTTGGTTCACTGTTAATGTGTTATCATATATATTAATATTAAGGTGTAAAAATCTATATACCAGCACAAGTAAAATAAAAGCTTATGGTAAATATGTTTGCGAGTGTGAGTGCGCGTGCATGTGTGTGTTGTGTGTGTGTGTGTGTGGTTGTGTGTGTGTGTGTGTGTGTGTGTTTTTATGTGTGTTAGTGTGCATGCTCGTGTGTGTACATGCATGCTTGCATAAGTTTGTGTGTGTATGTGTGCGTGCATGCGTGCGTGCATGCATGCATGTGTGCGTGCATGTGTGTTTATTGTTTGTCCGCTTCTGTAAAAGTAAACATGTGTGCAAACAAGTATATGTCCAGGCATGTCTACTTTCAGATGTGCAAGTGAGAGAGGGACAGGGACTGACTTGAAGACAGACACAGATAGAGGCATGGAGAGATGAACAAGAGACGGAGAGTGTGAAGCTAACGTCTGTTACACAGATTGAGATCAGACTAAAGTGGCAGAGACTGCAGACAAAGAGAGTGAGTTCAGTAATGTATTAATACATGTGAGTGTGATGTGCAGATGAATGCGCACACGCATATGTGCATATACTTCTTTGATATAGCATCTTTATAAATATCACTGACCATTTAAAAAATACTAAAGCATAAACGTCAACTGAAGAGAGAAATGACTTAACTGTTACACAATCAACCTAAGCATAAACTTCAGTTAAAGACAGAAATAATTTAACGGTTACACAATCAAAGTAAAGAGCCAACAGGATTCTTGATTAGTCCTTGAACAGCTTTAACCATCATATCATTATCAGTTTGTACCTCTTTAAACAAAAGCTGTGAGTTTGATCTCAATCTGCTAGCAAAAATGGTTTCAGCTATCAAAGTGCAGAATCACATAGATAGGAGTTACATCAGCACCACAAATGCATGTTATTTTGTTACTAAATTTGGTTCTAAAAGGATCCAATCAAAATCTATTGATTACACAGGTGTGAAGTCTGTTTTCAATGGCAACATCAATTATGTAACACAATGTAGGTTTCTTGTTCTTTTCAGAGAACAATTCAGCTCTCACGTTATCAATATTACTCCAAGTAGATTCTTCCAGTATGAGATAGCCCTCAAGGAGAAATAACAGAATATTCAGTTTGGAGGCAGGTTCCGTATTCATTGCACCTTTCTTTGCAAAATGATCTGCCCACTCATTCCCAAACAGTCCAATACATGAAGACACCCAACAAAAAGTAACACGAGTTCCTTGCATGGTGACAAAAATGGATTAAGTGACTGATCTCTATCGCCAACTTGCCTCTTATGTTTAATTATTGCACTGTTTGTATCACAGATTGTGAATCTATGCAAAACAGAATTTTTAACATATTGATGGAATTTCAACTAAATAACGGAGCCACTCAAAATATACCTAGCCGAGGCAAGTTTTATTTGTTCTTCAAAAGGTTTCCATGCACGTTTTGAGAGTGGAAGAGTGGACTGGGATTCAGATGGCAAGTTTGTATGATTTGCTTCATTTGGCTGAGATATACTCTGCCAGGGTTGTTTACATACTACTTTTACGAGACTGAGGCGTTTTCTAGCTTCAATTAGAATATTCAATGTGAAAATTCTGTAATTAAGGGAACAGGAACTTTACTTTTTATTCTACTCCATTCCTACTATTTTCAATACAGGTGCATGTTTAGGGTCATACCTGGCATTAAAAAGCAACACGTGTCTGTCTGTGTTTGTGTGCATACATGTGCTTTTGTGTGTGTGGTGTGTGTGGTGTGTGTGTGTGTGTGTGTGTGTGTGTGTGTGTGTGTAGTGTGTGTGTGTGAGAGAGTGAGAGAGAGAGAGAGAGAGAGAGAGAAATAGAGAGAGACAGAGGGAGAGAGCAGTTTATTGTCTGTCTGCAGATACATAAATTCAGTTCAAAATAAATAAAATACAATTAATCAAAGATACAGTAAGTGTGTGTGTGCGTGCGAGCATGCGTGGTGTGTGTGTGTGTGTGTGTGTGTGTGTAGTGTGTGTGTGTGTGTGTGTGTGTGTGTGTGTGTGCGTGTGTGTATGTGTGCGTGCACGTGCACAAGCGCATGTGCATGTGTGCTGCTAATGTGTTGCAATGTATGCAAAAAAGCACCTGCCAAGGCACATATAGTTTTCGGTAAGCATTATCATATGTACACAGTAACTATAGTTTCATCTCAATCAGTATGTACAGAAGAGACGGGGAAGAATGTGAGGGTGAGAAAGTATTGACATATTTTAAAAAGTGCATGTGTGTGTGTATGTGCGTATGTGTTTGTATGAGAGTATATATGTGGTGCTTGTGTGCATGTGTGTGTGTGTGGTGTGTGTGTGTGTGTGTGTGTGTGTGTGTGTGTGTGTGTTCATGTCGTGTGTGTGTGTGTGTGTGCCCGCACGCATGTGTGTGTATGTGTGTAAGCACATGTGTTTGTGAGCGCATGCACATGTATTGTGTATACAATGCACACAGTTAGGACCAAGTCATACACACCAACCATGTTAGGACTGTTGACCTTATAAGGACCTATACTGTGGTCCTCACATGGTTTCCAATCTATTTCAATTATAGAATGTGGCTGAGACTGTCTGACGAACTTTTAGACTAGTTCTGCAATGATGTTAAGTTCAGAATTTGATCCTCAACGACTTACATACTTCTTAATCAATCCATGACATCACCCAGCATGTGTGTGTGTGTGTGTGTGTGTGTGTGTGTGTGTGTGTGTGTGTGTGTGTGTGTGTGTGTGTGTGTGCACGCATGTGTAAGTGTGTGTGCACAAGCGGATGCCTGTGTGTGCATGAGCGGATGCGTGCATGCGTGGGTACATGCGTGGGTGTGTGCATGCATGTGCGCACACACGCACGAATGTTTGTATGTGTGAGTGCACATGCGCGTTTGCACATGTGAATGCATGTGCATCTGTGTGAGTACATGCAAAAGTTTGCTTGTTTTATTTTCTTTGTATTCATAGTTTATGGTGTGTTTACCCGGAAAACTAAGAAGATAGGAACGAAAGATTGAGATCATTGAGTAAGGGGGGGGGGGGGGGGGGGGGGAGAAGAAAGAGAGAGAGAGAAAGGTAAGGTATGGTAAGGTAATGTTGTTTATAGCCCAGCCGACCGCAAAGGGCCATATCAGGGCTGTCACTGCGCTGAAGTCAACTCACAAGTCATTCATTCACACAACTCTTTCAAATAAATCTTCTAAAAACCCTCCCGAAATTTTGTTAAAAATCTTTCCACTGTAACATCTCAGATCCGACGAAAAATGTTAATCTCTTTCAAGAATTCAAAGATCGCATCAGCTGGAACATCTCTGAACAAGGTTTTCATGGAATCTGCTGTAAAATGTATGTGTCTCACATCATGCAAGTCCCAACATTCTAAAAGAATATTTTTCACTGTGAGTGGCACATGACGTGGAATGCACCACAGAGCTTCTTCACTCTTTAAAAGGAGAGAGAGAAGAGAAGAGAGAGAGAGGAGAGAGAGAGAGAGAGAGAGAGAGAGAGAGAGAGAGAGAGAGAGACTGGGGGATGTGGGGAATACTACTGGGTGAGAAGGGAAAGAAGTAAGACAGTGAGAGCGTTTTACGGGTAAATTATTACTTTCTCAAATGTCAATGACTTCTTTATTTCATTCTTGTACCATTCTTCAAAGTTATGAGACTCTGCTCATATTTCATTGTCACTTTGTAAAATGTCAGTACAACAAAAAAATATTCTGGTAATAAACTGCCTTCAACCAGTCTCTGTTAGTGTGTATGCACTCGAGTGCATGCATGCACCGATCTGTATGTATATGCATGTATGTGTGTGCACACAGAGTTATATGTCTCAGCATACACAAACACATGCATTAGCACATACACAGATACGCTTGTATGCATGCACACACACACACACACACACACACACACACACACACGCACGCACCACGACACCACACACACACACACAACACACACACACACACACACACACACACACACACACCACACAACACTATACCCACATCCAGATGATGTTCTGTTATGAAGCAAAAGTGATCATGATCAGCAACTGATAGTTGATCCAGTCAAGTGTAAAAGTCCAGCTATTATAGAATTCATCATGACATTGTCACTAATACAGACACTGATCTGAAGAGAAAGGGAAACTGTCCAGTCACGGGCCACGACTTCAATGTTCACCGAATTCTGCAATTCACCGAATTCTGCAACCGCATCATAGGATGATAATCTGGGACAGGCAGTTGGGGGTGGATGGTGGTGGGTGGAGGGGCTGAGGAGGTAAAGGGAGGGTGGGTGGGGGTGGGGGATAGACAGTAGATGAGGCAGTGAGAAGTTTTCAGACACTCCATCTGATATGAAAGACTAGATTATAATGTTCGTCACACACTTAATCGGGACACTGCCCATCAATCCATTGTTGTGTTTCTGTCTTAGTTCCTGCATGGCGAATTAATGCAGTTATTTAATCCTTTCTTTTATTAATCTTCTTTTTTTTTCGTTTTTTTCTTTTTTTTTTCCTTGCTTGGTAAAGTCTATGGCCACTTAATCCTCTTTCTTCTCCATCTTTGACCTGCTTAGAAGTGCCTATGGCCCTTAAATCCTCTCTCTTTCTCCACTGTAGCCCTTACCTGGAAGTGACCATGGCCCTTAAATCCTCTCTCTTTCTCCACTGTAGCCCTTACCTGGAAGTGACCATGGCCCTTAAATCCTCTCTTATCCACTGTAGCCCTTACCTCGAAATGACCATGGTCATCAAATCATCTCTCTTCTCCACATAGCCCTACTTGCAAATCACAATGGTCATCAAATCATCTCTCTTCTCCACATTAGCCCTGACTTGCAAATCACAATGGCTGTTAAATCCTCTCTTCTCCACCGTAGCCCTGACCCGCAAATCACAATGGTAATCAAATCATCTCTCTTCTCCACATTAGCCCCGACTTGCATATCACAATGGTCATCAAATCATCTCTCTTCTCCACATTAGCCCTGACTTGCAAATCACAATGGCTGTTAAATCCTCTCTCTTCTCCACCGTAGCCCTGACCTGCAAATCATCATCTCTTCTCCACCATAGACCCTACTTGCAAATCACAATGGCCGTTAAACTATCTCTCTTCTCCACATTAGCCCTGACTTGCAAATCACAATGGCTGTTAAATCCTCTCTCTTCTCCACTGTAGCCCCTACTTGCAAATCACAATGGCCGTTAAACCATCTCTCTTCTCCCCCATTAGCCCCTACTTGCAAATCACAATGGCCGTTAAACCATCTCTCTTCTCCACCATAGCCCCTACTTGCAAATCACAATGGCCGTTAAACCATCTCTCTTCTCCACCATAGCCCCTACTTGCAAATCACAATGGCCGTTAAACCATCTCTCTTCTCCACCATAAGCCCTACTTGCAAATCACAATGGCCATTAAACCCTCTCTCTTCTCCACCATGGCCCCTACTTGCAAATCACAATGGCCATTAAACCCTCTCTCTTCTCCACCATAGCCCCTACTTGCAAATCACAATGGCCATTAAACCCTCTCTCTTCTCCACATTAGCCCTGACTTGCAAATTACATGGCCATTAAACCATCTCTCTTCTCCACCATGGCCCCTACTTGCAAATTACATGGCCATTAAACCATCTCTCTTCTCCACCATGGCCCCTACTTGCAAATCACAATGGCCGTTAAACCCTCTCTCTTCTCCACCATGGCCCCTACTTGCAAATCACGATGGCCATTAGACCATCTCTCTTCTCCACATTAGCCCCTACTTGCAAATCACAATGGCCGTTAAACCATCTCTCTTCTCCACCATAGCCCCTACTTGCAAATCACAATGGCCATTAGACCCTCTCTCTTCTCCACATTAGCCCTGACTTGCAAATCACAATGGCCATTAGACCCTCTCTCTTCTCCACATTAGCCCTGACTTGCAAATCACAATGGCCATTAAACCCTCTCTCTTCTCCACATTAGCCCTGACTTGCAAATCACAATGGCCACTAAACCCTCTCTCTTCTCACCATGGCCCCTACTTGCAAATTACATGGCCAGAAATCCTTTCTCTTCTCACTCTCAGATTTCGCTTCAAAGTAACTATGGCCATATAACAATCTCTTTCTTTCATCTCAATTTCTGTTTCAACATGACTATGGCCATTTAAGTTTCAGTGTGGGAAACAACCAAAGCCAGTGAACCCTCTCTTGTTCATCCAAGTTTCTATTTAAGAAATGTCGACAGCTGTTTAAATTGTCTTCACTCCTCTTCATCTTCGATTCTCCTTTGAGTGTACACCTGGTCATTTACTACCACTGCCACCACCACCCTCTCCCCGACCACTCCCTCTCCCACCTCCTTTATCCCTACACTGCCTTTGCATCTCTTTCCTCTCTTGAGGAGCTTCTGCTTAGCACACCACATCTGGGTGATAGAGCAGGGAAAAAAAACTATTACTACAGACTCTGCAGAAGAATAATCATTTCCAATCAGCGGAGCAATGAAACACCTTCCTTCTATTGCATGCACAGGTATTTATGATAGATTGCTCATATCCATGATAAGGCTACTGTTTCAGAACTTTTCCAACACATGTGGGTGGTAGTTATTTTGCAAGTCCTGTGTACATTCCTGTCCCTCTCTCCGCCCACACAGCCTCCTCTTCTTCCTCCTCCTCCTACTCTCTCTCTCTCTCTCTCACACACACATCTACATATACACACATGCCCCTTCCCCTTCCCTCTACCTCAACAATTATGCACATGTATACATGATACACATGCACACACCACTCCACACACACACACACGCACGCACGCATGCACACACATCTACACCCACATGCCCCTTCCCCCTCATCAACCCCCACAAATACACACATATGTGTACATCATACACACACTCACACACACACACACACACACACACACACACACACACACACACACACACAACTAGTTATCTAGTTATCATTTTTGAGAATGTTACATTTTAATCAGATGGCAAACCCACTCTGCAGGTTTGGAAAGTACACACATGCATGCACGCACGCACGCGCGTGCACGCGTGCACACACACACACACACACACACACACAGAGATACACACACACACACACACACACACACACCACACACCACACACACACACATGTGGAATGGTCTGCCGCCTTCTCTGCGTAACACGGACTCTTTAAAGACTTTTAAAACGTCCCTAAAGACACATCTTTTCCCCCGGACTGATTAACAATATCCACTTATCTCTGTGCACAAGTCTGCTTGTTTTGACGCGTTCATGTGTGTGTGTGTGTGTGTGTGTGTGTGTTGTTGTTCTTCATCTGTGTGTGTGTGTGTGTGTGTGTGTGTGTGTGTGTGTGTGTGTGTGTGTGTGTGTGTGTGGCTCTGATTTAGAATTAGTATTTTATCATGTTTCTGTAATATGCGCTTTGGGCTCTCACGAGGTAAAGTGCTCTATAAATATCCTTTTACATGACATTACTTCACACACACACACACACACACACACACACACACACACACACACACACACACACACAAAAGCTACTCATACATCACAATAATAAGTTACAGAAAAAAAAAGGAGGGAGGTTAATTTAATCTGTTCTTACAGGAGTAGACCTACTCACCCTACCTGAGCCACTTGTGCACTCTGCTGATCCTAAACCATACACTGCCTGTCAAGTTCCCTTTTACCCTTCAGGTCACAAAGAACGCCTCTTGCTGTGTGAAACCTTCCACACACCACACTGCGGGATACTATTCAATACGATTTCCTTTCCAGCACCCATTGCGTTACAGACGAATTCTTTGCATCCAATACTGAGGCTGATTTAATGAATACTTAAATACAAGCTCTGACATACAGGGTACTAGCTTTCATTTATTTTTGTGCGTGAAGTTGTCTGAGCAACAAGCTGATTAAAATATCTATGGGGGGAAAAAAATGGGGAGAAAAGTGTTTTAAAAGGTGAAGATGGGGAAGGAGGGGAAAGTGAGGGGGCGGTAGGTGGTGGGAGAGAGAGTGTAAGTGGGCAGGGATGAAAGCAAGATATGTATGTGTGTGAGAGAGAGAGAGAGAGAGAGAGAGAGAGAGAGAGGAGAGAGAACACAGACAGACACAGACAGACAGACAGATAGACAGACAGACAAAGAGAGAAGGTGGGAACAGTAAAAATGTATTTCTGACACTTATGTAGCAAGATCAATGAACAATACCTTCGTTTTGTAGTGGCTGTGAAATAACATTGCTCACAAAATGCTCTTAGTTGTTTTTCTTCATTGTGTTCATTTGATCATCTTGAGGAACTCAAGTCTTCAAAATGACCATTACACTTTGTTCCTTTGAAAAGGGAACCAGTCTTGGATTACAAGCTTTAGCAATGAAGAAATAACCTGGTGGGCTGGTGGGACCATTTTGTTCCTTTTCATGTGATGTCAGAAGTTTTCTGCAACATATCTGACATCATCTCTCTATAACACAGGGACAAAATCCTGTATAGTCACAAATCTTTTTTTTTTTTTTTGATTCCACTAAAGATCTGTCTGATGTAAGCTTAGTTACCTGTTTTATTCACTCATACAACAGCAGAGATATGTCTGCAGAAATAAAAAAAAAAAAAAATTCATCAGTTTGAAAATACTGCCAAGCATAAGATTTTTTGGGGAGTAAATCTGTTCAATTACAGTGCAATAGTATCAAAAAAAATTAACAAAATAAACATTGCTGCATTCAAGCAAATTTCCTGTGATGGTCAGATAGTCATATACCACAGATCTCATGACTTCCACCTTTGGCTTTTCAATCCGGCATGGAAATTGTCATGCCAAGTGAAACATTATTGTTGGGTGGTAGAACCCTCCTACAGTTGGGAGAGGAGGGGCTGGGGGAGAGGGGGAGTTCTCTTCATATGATGAAAAGATGCATATGGATTGTCATAATACACCTTAATATCATCTTGCTTGAATAGTTTAAGAGCTTGCACTCTAAAACTATGGTAATCAGGTTACATTCCCATAATGAAGCATTGTTTCATTTGCAACTGTTGCTGAAACATATGCTCTCTTTTATGGAGAAAGTAGTATACCAGTAAAAAAAATAAACAAAATCCTGTTATAAACAGGTAGTTTCCATCAGGTGAAACTGATGAGGCTGAATAACAACTTTATGTTCCCAATATAATAGTTCTGCTGTTCTGGAACACTACAGGCACCAGTAGTTAGCCTGTAAATCCCCAAAATCAAACAAGTTCATAATTCATCCCTAGGCTGTCGGGTTTTTGTTTGTTTCTTTCTTTTTTTCTTTAAACAGCACAATTCTGACTATAATTATACCAGAATTAGCAATTAAAAGTAATGAAAATTCCCAGCTGGATATTGGATGGTATGGTGGGAACAACACACCACCCACTTTGCAGAATGATAATGATACATGGACTCTGTTCTCCAACATTGGGATGCAGTCACAAGGCACCTCCATCGGGTAGGAGTGCTCTGAGGAATTCAGCACGGCTGAAATTGGCAGAGGTTGTGAGTGGCTGCAATGGGGGTTGCACAGAAGCTACAATGTGAAGGAACAGGAGCTGAAGGAAGGCATGGTGAACCCTAAAGTTAGCCTGCTTCAGGAGGGAGTCAGCTAGAATTTTCTTACTCCCAGCCATATGTCTTTCCGTGAGAGTTATATGAAGCAAGTGGCAGCAGCAAGGAGAGCATCAGCCCAAAGGGAAAGACTGATTATGTGAGTCCCCCCCCCCCCTTTTTTTCGTTCCCATGTCAAGCTGCCATAGCATTGTCATGAACGGGAAGGTGTGCTTCCCCTTGGCTTGCTCCTGGAAGGAGTCCAGTGAGCAACTGATTGCCTCCAACTCCAGGATGTTGATATGGTTGTGTGGTCGTGCACTTCAAGATCCCAAGTCCCCAAGACGGTCTTTCCATGTGGGTATCCCACTCTGAATTGAAGGAATCCATGTACAGGGACGTTTTGTGAACCAGGAGAGAAATGGGAACCCCACAGCCAAGTGCGGTGATGTCCATCCACTCACTGGTTGCCTGCTGAAACCACACAGACTTAACAAAATGGTGCAGTTCCACTGGCAGGTCTTTTGGTACCAGTATGCGCAGAACTCAAGCTAGAGAGGATGTCTGAGGATCAGTCCCTGGGTAATAATGAAAGCCATGTACACCATCATGCTCATAAGGAGAAAGAGGGATCAGGCCAACCTGAGAGGAACGTCCCAGCTGAGAAATAAAGTTCTGAGATGGTGTAATCTGTCTGGGGTGGGTGAGACTGTCATGTAGCAGTCGGCTAAAGACATTCCAATGAAAGAGGATTGGCTGGGTCATAGCTTGTGCCTGGCCAAGAACTAGCAATACCCCAGCTGGGAACAGGTCTATCAGTCAGGCTGTGTAAAGAGACCAAAGAGCTTTCAAGTGAGCCAGGACGAGCTAGTTATCGACTGAGATGGACAAGTGAATACCTTCTCTTCTAACAATAGAGAGCATCTCCCTGGCAACCATTGTCAGCAGGAGGAAGGCAAGGGAGGGACTGAAGGTCAAAAGTTCCCCATCCCTTGGGATGAGGTAGTCCTCATGCACTGACACTATCTGTGGGTTTATTTCCAAGAGCTACCACTGGCGGGCATGCCTGTATAGGCTGCACACCTGTGAAGGTGGGATTGTCACAAATGGAGTAAGACTCCAGAGAGGGCAGGGCCATTTCCAGCAGATGATCCACAAGGTACTCTAGCCATCATATTTGTCAAGACCCTATCTGTCCTCACGAAAATGGGAAGGGGGTTCTCAGTGACAATGGCTGAGGATATGAGGCCATGGGACCCTGGTCTTAGTCAAGCTGGTGGTCTTCCTATAGGCTTGTCTGGTGGAACTTTCAAAGAGGATGTGCGAGCCTCCCTCTTCAGAGATGGGGCAGATTTAGTGGGAGATGAGGGGGGGTGGGGAGGCAGAATACCTGAGGGGCCCTGCCCATATGGGAAGCAGCTCCTGGTTTGCCTCCATCCTCTAAAACTGAATAGTCCCCAAAGAAAAAATTGGTGCTGGCAGGAATCACCTTCATGGCAGCCTCTCCTGATCGTGGGGGAGTTTGTACCTATGAAGAACGACATCCTTTCTGGCCAGCAGGATGCTGAAGTGAAGCCGCTGGCAGTGCTGTCCACCTATGCAGAGAAGTGTCCAGAGATCTCACTAGTGAAGAGCTGCAGGACCTGGTCTCAGAGAGGACCTCTGCGAGCATCCTGAAGATCCTGGACATCTTAATCTGACATGGCAGAGACAATATCATCTTCCTCCAGCCATGCATGCGCAATCTGTTGGGTGAACAGCAGGACATGTGCTTGCCAACGTGTCCAAGAAGGCAAGTCGGGCAAGACAGCCCTTTCCTGCCAAAACCTTGAAGGAGAAAGATGCCTTTGCTGGAGGAACGGCTGCAGGGTTGCAGACCAGAAGGTGGTCCAAGCGGGGCACAGTCACCACACAATATGCCGGGGAGTTATCAGAAAAGTTAGAACCAGGATCACCCTTTGGCTGTGTTTGAGGAAAATGCCAGATGGAGCAGCTCTCAGGGCTGTCCAAATGGAGCAGCTCTCAGGGCTGTCCAAATGGAGCAGCTCCCAGGGCTGTCCAAGTGTCCCTCCATGGGGTTGGGATGGGAGGAATACCTCTAGGGGCAGCAGCTGTTTGCTCCCATATATATATGGAGGCAAACTTCAGCTGAGGCAGGATCCTGGGCTGGGTTTATTGTGCATGCAGACATCGTCCAATGGCAGATAGGCTTGTGGTCTGTCCAACATAAGGACGCCGAGTGCCAGACCTATGTGATGGCATCTTAAGAGTGGGAAAGATCAAACCCGTCTGCGTTTGGGACACAGGGCCACTCACCCCCGTGGAGAAAAGCAGGCTTTGGAGGGCCTGGAGGATTTTTACAAGGAGAAGGGATGGGCAGAGAGACAGTGAGGGTGTGGAAGGGGAAGGGGGAGGGAGAGGGAGAGGGAGGGAAGGGGAAAGGAGGAGGAAAGGAGGAGGGGAAGTGGGAGGCAGGGGCAGGAGGAATGGGGAAGAAGGGTGGGAGTGGAGTCCTTGGGGCACTGGTTGTGGACAGGGATAAGCTCCTGCAGGAGTTAGGTCCTGCTGACCATGTTGCGTGGGGTCATATGCCGGATGGGGCAGACCCGACTGCCAGGGCCCCAAGGAATATCAGAAGCCTGTTGCCAGCGAGGAGCATAATGATCCTGTAGTGGATGAGGGCCCAGCGGGTGGCCCCCGGGGAAGAATCCAGGAAAAGGCACACCCCAACCATCAAAGGAGGTAAGCGTGACTGTAGTAGTGAAATCTGTCACCAACATACACCCCTGGCCATGGGGAAGGGGGGGGGGGGAGGGGGCTGGGCAGAAAACCTCCATCCTGTGGTAAAGCCCCCCCCCCCCCCCCCCCCCTCTGGGCACAATACAGTGAGCATTAATCAGTAGAGGAGCCCCCTAGAAAATGCCCTGCCCCCCCTCCCCCCCCTTCCTCCTGCCCCTAGGGCCTTTGCCCCTTGGACAGAACGAGATGCAAGTTTTGGGTACACTGGATGGCTGTGGTCAGATCGTAACACTGAAGTAGGGGACAATCCTTCAGTTGCCTTTGGGTGTGACAACAAAGTTGGGGAGTGGCAAACTGTGTCATCCACAGATAAGAGAGCCAGTGACCAGAGCGGATCCTGTTCTGTTTCAGTCACTGTGTCATTACAGTATGCCAGACACACACTGTCACTGACAGACTTGACACACCGTTTTCGGCGATTAGGGAAGAGAGAGAGAGTGGACTGGACACTTGTCACACAGAGACAATGTGTCCACCCTGATCTGTGTTTGATTCCAAACACCAGGAGGGTGGGTGAGGGAAGTGGGGAGGTCACGGTTGGGGGCAAAAGCTGGATGACAAAGCCTATACTCCTCTTATGTCATCCTATACACAGATAAACTGTCATGGGAACCACGGGAACCACTCAGAATCTCACCACCCGTCCCACTGTTCTCCCTCCCCTCCATGTCTCAACAGCAATGCCAATGTGTCCCACTGTTCTCCCTCCTCCATGTCTCAACCAGCAATGCCAAATGTGTAACGGCAAATGCTGAATGTTGGACATGTCTCTCCTTGCCTGATGAGTGCCTGGAGTAGTTCCCACCATCATCCTTTTTGTTCTTCAGTGTCTTCATTAGGATTAAGTGTTCCAATCCTAGGATCAACAAGGGCAGGATGCGATAATAAATCCAACCTGTCCTACACTCTTGGGTCTGGTGGATGTTCTCGACTGCAATGTACATGGCTGGGGATAGATCAATCATGATTTAATTTGGAGGAGAATAACAATGGATAAGTAATGACCCCATAGTAAAGAATACAAGGGTGTTAGCAAAGCCACAAAATGTTTTTAAAAAAAAAGAAGATAATAACAAGCACTGCAGCTGAGACAAGGGATAGGCAAGACAGTGACCTCAAAAGCATGAGCAGCAATGTGCTTGTCTGTAAAATGACACACGCACACGCACACACACACACACACACACACACACACCATTATGTTCGAGCATTCAAGTAAACACTCCACACAAACAAACGTTTGTTGTTCTTCACTGTTCAATTCAGGTAGTGTTCGTTTCCCGCAAGTGTTCATTTTCCCAAATGTTTAAATACCTTCTCTGCAATACAAATGTGACTCTGTGTTGTATGACTGTCTGATCATGATACAACAAACATGATAAACGTTTCCAAAATTTTATGACATTTATCTGCTGTTGAATGACAGCTGCGAAGTGTGCCATCATTTGGAAGCAAAATGACTTTTAAAAAAAGAAAGAAAGAAAGAAAGAAAGAAAAGGGAAAGAAAGAAAGAAAAAACAAAAAAATACAGAGCAAGCCAAGTCAGGACAGACAGTTCTAGGGACTGGTAGGGTTGGGATGAGGGAAAGAACAGGTTTGAACCAGGAAGGAGAAGAAGGCAAAAGGAGAATGGAGGAACCAGTATAGTGGGGGGGGGGGGGGGGGATGTAAGTCAAGGACAGGAGCGCAGGGAGAGGGGGTAGCTGAAGTAAAGACTGGGGAGGCTGGGGAAAAAAATCATAGTAAGGATGGAATGGAAGGTGGACTAAATGGAGAGAGAGAGAGAGAGAGAGAGAGAGAGGGAGAGGAGACGGGATGGAAATGACATGCAGTATTAATGAATTAGGCCAGCAACCTCAAACAAAAATGGTCAGATGGGATGTGGTCAAAGTTGATGAGAGGGGGGGAGGAAGGAAGTGGGAGACAGACAGACAGAGCAAGAGAGATAGAGAGAGACAAAGAGAGAGAGAAGGCCCAGATGGGATGTGGTCTGAGTTGATGGGAGGGACGGAGGGAAGGGAAGAGAGAGACAGACAGACAGACAGAAGACAAAGAAAGATAGACAGACAGATGGAGATATTAAAACAACTTTTTTTCTAAGCAGGCAGATCAGGTAAGGTGTAGCCCACCAGCCCAGCCTGAAATCATACCAGATTTGTAAACTGGTGGGGGGGGGGGGGGAAAAAACACAACCCCCCCCCCCCCCCCCCCCCCATACACCACCACATTGTTGAGCAGCTTGTCATCATGCAGGATGTAGAACTTGCCCTCCCTTATTTAATGAGATCTGATGAAGCTGTGACAGTTTAACTGCTGGATTGCTTTCCATACACCTTGACAGGACATGCTTGGAAAGCATGATGAAGGATGGCAAAGTTGTTCAATTTGCCTTTGGGGATCAAACTGACTTGGTAACGATTGCATAATTGAGAATATGTGTCAAATAATGGAAGTGTGCGTGTGTGTGTGTGTGTGTGTGTGTGTGTGTGTGTGTGTGTGTGTGTGTGTGTGTGTGTGTGTGTGTGTGTGTGTGTGTTGTGAGAGAGAGAGAGAGAGAGAGAGAGAGAGAGATAGAGAGATCATGGTGCGTGCATTGTGTGCACGTGCACATTGTGCACAGAAGTGTGCATGCATACATTTGTGTGCGTGTGTGTGTGCATGCATACATTTGTGTGCGTGTGTGTGTGTGTGTGTGTGATGTGCATGTGTGTGTGCTTGTGTGTGCATGTGTGTGTATGTTGTATGTATGTATGTATGTATGTTGTAGTTGTGTGTGTGTGTGTGTGTGTGTGTGTGTGTGTGTGTGTGTGTGTGTGTGTGTGTGTGTGTGTGTGTGACAGACAGAAATAGAGCCAACAGACAGACATAAATAGAGACAGAGCGAATCTACCGAACAGAAAAAAGGGAGACAGAGTGAAAGACAGAGACAGGAATGGACAGACAAAACAAACAAACAAACAAAGAAACAAAAAAGACTGTAAATTGTATCAGGGAGGTACAGGGAAATGTAGAGCAGAAGGTGGGTGATTGGTGAATGGGGGTGGTGGAATGGTGAGGGAACGGATGAGGGGAACAGATGCATGTAAAAAAAACAAAAACAGAAACTAAGAAAGATCCGGATGAGAGAATTAGAAACTGAGAGAGACAAATTTGAACTAGCAAAAAAAAAAAAAAAAAAAAAAGAAAGAAAAAAAAAGAAAAAAAGAAAGAAAATGAAAAGTAGAAAAAGAAAAAAAAAAAGAAAAAGACTGAAAGAGCACAGTTACCAATGAGAAAACATAGGCCTAAAAATAGCAAGATGACAGTGAGGTGGACTCGTATCTGATGACAACTATAAAACACAAGGACACAGTTGTTTCATGACTCGGGCACTCGCCATTCGTCCAACGACAACACCAATAACAACAACAAACATGTTCATCAGCAGTCTCAGCACAGTCTCTTACAATCAGACCATGCATAGCGCTCCATTTATCCTTTCTGCTAAATGAACTTGGGAAGCAAAGAGACAAATATAACAGATGAAATGTTTCCTTTCTCTTTCATTTCTTAACGTCAGCTGATCGAGAAGATTCTGAGATGGAAACCGACAGTGAGTCGACAGAGGTAGATGTACATTTCCTTCAGATTAATAAATGAAAGAAAAAATTTCTTCTTCCTTCTGGATACATAAAAAATTCACAAAAACGATGCTGATGTCACAGGAACATAAAAATCCTAACCAAGAAGAGCTCTGTTAAAAAAAAAAAAAAAAAAATCAAAAGAAAACTCATTTTCCAGGAAAACTCATTTTCCAGGTCCTTTTCTTTCTTTTTTTTTCTGAATTCAGTAATTACCTTTTTTTTTTTCATTCAAACATGAGATCAGTCATATTAATAAAACTCGTTGTCTTGGGAGGATGGGGGGCAGGGAAAACCAGGCGAAGAAAAGGAGATTAAAGGGGGGGGGGGGGGGGGGGAGAGACTGTGTAACAGGTGGAGGAGTAGGGAGGTGGAGGGGTAGAGAAAGAAGGCAAGAGACAAGTTCTTCAGACTGCTCATCCCCGTTGTGCCAAGAGTGCAGAGATCCACAACCCCCCCCCCCCCCCCCCCCCAACCCATCACAATCTAGGCACCACACCACATAACCGGGCTAAATCCCACCCAAATATTACCAAGGGCACCACGCAGATGGAGGAAACACTTCTAAAATGGGCAGTTTTGCTCATATTCACTGCTTTATTTACCATATCAAACTCTGCAACCTACAGCCGCTAGTTACTTCTCTTGGTCATATGCTTGTGGCTAATGCAGCGAGATAGGCACTCCTCACATCCTTTTCTGTCCCCAGCAGACATTGCACGGCTGCTTCCTCTTCCTTACCATTCTATGGCCAAACTAAAGTGCCCCTGTGGGCTAGTGCAATACAAGAGGGGTAGGTCAAGAGGGACTTATAATTTGACGTGGCATTTGGCGACACTGGGAGCATGAGAAAAACTCACCATTTACTGTAGCATGTGAAACCTGTGCCAAATTCAGTGCAACAGGAAAGGGGTGAATTGCATAAGGGCTTGCAGGACAAGAGGCAGATGTGGATATGGCTCAATTACCCATGATGCAAGAGATGCCCCTGAAATCACAGGCTCTGTTCATATGGATATCATGGAGGTTGAAGCTGATGGAATTTTTTTAAAACACCAGAAGGCAGTCTTCATAACATGGCATGGACTGAGCGTTGGAATGCTGCTGATGTACTAACCCCCCTAACTTCACGTGCTCTCAGGTTATGGCCTCTACTGGAAGGTTTAGTGTCGGCCTGAGCTTAAGGGTACAGCTTTCAGACAATCTTGATGAGTCATCTTGCCACAGCGCCTGCAGAGATGACCCTGAACTGCCGAGATTGAGACAGATTGGGAGGAGACTCTGAGAAGAGCGCCCTGGGCAGGACCTCTCCCAGCAGGCATCTGGAAGGGCAAAGGTTCATATCCCCCTCCACCTCCCCTTCCCCCACCCCACACATCCCACTCCTCTTTGCAACAAGGGTATTAGACAGCCTTGGTGCAGAGGGAATGTGAGCGAGTGCCCGGCTTATGGTAACTGGCCAGGAACTCAGGGCAGAAAATGTAGGGTGACCTCTCCCATGCTGGCGGAAGGCTTTGTCCCGGGATTACTGCTGAGACCATGGATCTCACTGCCATCCAGGACAGACCTGAGTGTAAGCAGAAAGATAGTCATGTAAGAAAAGAGGTCAAACACACACACAAAATCATGGAAAGTAGCTCAAAAGAATGTTTCCAGGGGAAATCAAGGACCAGGAAAAGATCCCTGGAGAAAATGCACCAAGGGATGGGGCCTCCCTAACAGCAATCCTCCCAAGAGACTCCATAACCATCTTGGAAGGAACGACCCCTCGTTCACTGATGTGGCACAGATCACCGATCGGTGGACCCAAATGGAGCTACCTGATAGTTTCTGGGCAGAAAACAGACAGGAAAGTTCACAGCTGGATGTTAGAGGGCTGGGCTGACTGAACAGAATTGTCTGCACATCAAGCTACCCCTTTTGTGCTGACCGTAATTTTAGCGAGTCAGTGTCTGAACCACGTGACTAAATCAACAGAGACTGCAAATCCACTATGGTACCCCCAAAAGGAAGCAGCTTCCAAATGGCCTGTGTGCGGCTGGGGTTGACAGAGGATGTAGGTGGCCACAGCAGGTCCCCACTCAGAAGCCAAGTATGGAGATGAAGAAGCTGAAGCTCGGCACAGAGTATGCCAGATCAAAGTTGCCGTTGGAGATCTTGTAGTAAAGTTAATCCTCATGGAAAAACATGCTTACGAGAAGTGAGGTAAGGAAACCAGGACTGGTCCGGCCACGTCAGGGCAATAAAGATGAGATGGATCCCCCCAGCCAGCCTTTTGATCTCCTTGTGGGCAATCTAGTAGGAAGGAAAAGCATAAGTGACACGTCCGTCCTCCAGGTAAGGTAAGGTAATGTTGCTTATAGCCCAGCCAACCACAAAGGGCCATATCAGGGCTGTCACCGCGTTGAAGTCAACTCACAAGTCATTCATTCACACAACCCTGTAAAATTCATCTTCTAAGAATACGCCCCAAATGTTGTTGAAAATCTTTCCACTGTAAAATCTCAAGATACAACTTGCCCATGCCTCTGGATGGAGAACAGGAGAGACTGAAATGAAGAGATGCTACCTGAAGCACGTTGTGAAGAGGTCAATTACTGGTGTCAACCAGTGATCCCACACACCCTGCAGAACATCCCAACTGATGGTTCACTTTGTCTGGGGGATCGTGGAAGGCAGGATCATCAAGTCAGCCAAGATGGTCCTATACCCCTGCATGTCTGGCCCTGGGAGTGAACCCAAGTGAGTGACACAGTGAAGCAGAGTTTTCACGTGAAGGAGAAGTTGATGGAACACACACACACACACACACACACACACACACACACACACACACGTGCGCACGCGCACACACACACACACACACACATCACCACACACACACACACACACACACACACACACACACACACACACACACACCTCCTCCTGTTTTCACATAACAAGCCACTGTGGTGTTGTCAGTGAACACATGTGCCTCCCTTTGGTGGCTTGCTCTGGAAGTAGAGAAGCATGTGCTGAACCGCTCTTAACTCCAGGACGTTGATGTGTTTCTTGGCTTTCTTGGGGGTCCAAAACCTCAAAAGCATGCGAGAGTCTCATGTGGGCACCCTAGTCCAAGTCAGGGGCATCCATGTATGAAGGGACATCCGCTGAGGTGGGAGAGAATTTGGGGCATGATGGGAAAGGGCCTGCTGGAACCACAGTCTGTAAGTAATGGAGCAGTCCCACTAGCGTGTCTGGTATGAACACTGCGCCCTGAATTTGCATCGGGGGGGGGGGGGGGGGGGGGGGGGGGGGGGGGGGGGTGCCTGAGGATCTGGTGAAGGGGAATGAGAGGAGGTTGCTGATTCCAAAGGAACAGGTAACCTTTATCAAGAACAGTGATATTCCAAGAGCTGAAACTCCACTGTCACCATAGATGGGCATGTCTGAAGAAGCTGCCCATATGAGGGAGATGGACTGTCGCCGGTGACTGAGACCTAGGCTGGCTCTCTTATGCTTTTTTCAGTTTCATGTGGACATTGTTGACTGAACCAAAAATGGTAAGGATGGTCCTATCAGCCTTGGTGTCTCTGTCTCAGTCAGGGATGGGAGGCTGCAGGCTCCTCGACCTGAAGGCCTGGGGGTTCTTCCTAAGGTTCGGTGGGGATGCTTTCAATGAAGTCAGGTCAGAAGGGCTCTTCAGTGAGACCTGCTGATGGGGCGGGTAAGGTACTTACCAATATAGGAAGCAGCCTTCTGCTTGGACTTAGCCGAGAATATTTATCACAGAAAACATTCTTCTCATCAAATGGATCTTAAATTAGGCAGGAACACATAAACAATGAATAATAAGGAATGTAGTGTCTGCTCCCATTGTGAAACAATGCTATCTGCCCATACAAACTAATGCAGCTTGCAGCACCATTTCAGCTGGTACAGACATAAAGCACATTGAACAACGGAAACTTCCCCACACACTTATTTATTACTTTTCTTCTGGTATGTTCCGTAAGACTATGTCCAACATCATTAGGGTAGAAAATCATTTTTTTCTGGGTTTTTTTTTTTTTTTCTGTTTGTCATATAATGTCAATTTCTCATTTTTTGCTGTGTGCATATATCATTATATGTGAGATCAGATTACATGAGCAAGCAAGGATCTTCATGTTTTTATGTAGTTTTCTTGTTTTGTCTGTGTGTCTTGTGTCTGCATACATGCTTTGTGAATTGGAAGCTGCAAGCATCATGAGTTTGGGGATATAAACAAGTAACTGTTTGAGGATTTTTCACAATGGAAGCAAAAACTACCTCCCTCATTAAATTCACTATTCATGTTTTCCTTTCATTATTAATCATACCAAAGTTATCTGCGCTTGTTTCTGTTATGCAGTAACAATGTCCATTTGTTTTTGTGCCCCAGAGTGGAAGTGCTGAAGATTTAAGAGGTTTCAGTCAAGTTTCGACAAAGGTTTATTTCTGCTTGCTAATGCCAAACACATGTATTTGTGTCAGCTTAAGGTGGACGGGCAACCTTCGGCCTTTCTTTTTCTTTTTTTTCCTGGAAGTTTCTTTTTTTTTTTTTTCACCTCTTGTCTCTCTGTGTGGCAGACAAACTGGTGCCACAAGCAGATTTAGTTTGGAGTTATGGTCACGCAACTGTTTCACCAAAGGAGCAAAACCTGACTACCTTATCCGTCATTCTTAACTCCTTAACTCTAGATTTACATTTAAAGAGGACGATCAATATCTGTAATGCCTTGGCTTAAGGCTGTGTCAGACCAATTGACATATGCTAGAACACTAAGGCTACATCAAAATGTTCTTATGCTCTGCATAGTTATGCGGGGATTGTCTTCAGTCATGACAAGCTCCTAGCATAACATTATCAGTCTCCAAAATCCCTTGAAGTCGGAATGTGGCTGCCCACGTGGTGGGGTAATCAAAAACGGTCACACGCGTAATGTTCTCATCCCTAGTGATGCATTTGTACCATAGTGTTAAAGTACCTCAGCTGTTTGGATGATCCCTGGAGTCTTCTAGCCAGGGTATGACAACAACAACAACCATATCAGCAAGAGAGATCTGCTGAAGAGTGGGATGTTATGAAATATAATGTCTCATTCCTTTCAGTTTCCCCCCTTAAAATTAAACACACAAGCAACACAAAAAAACAAACAACAACAAAAACTCCCAGGACAAATGTCCATAACTACCTTGGATCTCATTTCAACAGTACCCCCTCTGTGGGAGACTAAACGCACAATAAAGCAGAGTGCTCTTTCAAGTTGTTCCCTGTCATTTCACTCTTCATGTCCATTCCATAAAAAGACAATGACAATGATGACAACAACAACAACAACAACAAAAGCCCCAATCTCTTTTTCAGTAAGCAGACCCTTTTATACTTTGAGCTGACAGAAAAGACTCAATGGGTGCAAAGATGTGAGCATTATAAAACAACAATCTCTGAAGCAGAGGTTTTCTCCCCTGCAAAACAGAAACCTTCTCTTATAAACCAGTTTACTGAATTCTTTTTTCAATCAAAAATTTACAATAATGTACTGACAGAAAGAAGCTCAATGGAAGTTTCTTTCCGTCAACAGATTATCTTCTCTTACTGGGGTAGATATAGCTGTCCATGATGTCCAAAGATTTGCGGACATCACAGGAATCACAGCGGAAGACTAGGAGCAGAAAGACCCACTCAATCAATACATAAAGATGGATAAGGAGTCCTGCTTGCATTGCTCAGCTCAGAGATCTGTTTTGTTTTGTCCTCGCTCTGCTGTCATTCTTCTAATAAACATCTTACTCCCTTCTCTACGGGTACAACTTGTTCCACAGTCCACACTGTACACAATTCTAAGTACTGAAAACAGTGGGACCTACTTCTCTGGTCTACCCTCTTGATCTCCCTTAGTTATTCTTTTTAAGAGATGGGAAGGGGCAGGTGTCAAAGAGGAGTTTACTCTAGGGAGGAAGTCTTTACTGGAAAGTAAATCAACTTTGATACAAAGTTTTTTTCACGAAACAAGTCTTACGTTGATAGTCTTTTCTGGGAGATTTCATTGTGCACTAGTAATTAACTTGCACAGTACAACTATTGTACTGATAATGTTTTAGATAAGCAGCCACATCCTATAAGCTCATGGCACTTACACCACATAATATGTTACATATGGGACACTTCGATGTTATGCATCCACCAGATGTGCACTATCTGCACATATATATGCGTTCACACACACACACACAAACACACCACATACTAATGCGTGTATGCACACGTGCGCGCATGCACACACATACCATACACACACACACACGCACAGAGGGAAATGAACAGTAAGTACTCAGGAAAAGGGGGCAAAAATGTTAAAAACAGTCATGGTTACTAAGGTTGTGTTCAGCTCCTTGTGTCAGTCCTTGCAGTCCCTTCTGGCCCGTTCTACTGTTCTAATGTTTCATCCCCCCTCTACTGTCCTTCATACTGTGTGTTCCACTCATACACTGTCTTGCTCCGCCAAATTCGTTTCATACTTGTCCTGTCCTTTGTCATGTACAGGCACACTTTTACTCCTCAAAATTAACATAAACTTCATGGAAGATTTTAATCATCAGGATGAACACAAAAAAAAAAAAAATGAAAAAAGTGCTATTACACAAAGTTGGAATTGTAAAGATGCAGGATGCAAATGAGAAGACAAAAACAAAACAAACAACAACAACAAAAGAAAAAAAATGTAGATAATACTAAAATATGTGAAAGACATATGCCTGAAACATGCCTGCAATAAATTAGTGTTTGTGGTATAGTGAAAACCACACTGCACAATTGTGTCCAAGTACATGCATGATTTGTGTAAACAGTTTTAGCATTTATTCTATATGTTTGCTGTTGTTGTCTTCTTGGTATTATGATTGAAATGAATTAACGCCATTTAAAAAAAATGTGTCCTGAAATGCTGCATTAGTAATATTCACTAGTCCAAGCACTGAATGATTATGCAGTGTTGTTAAGTTCCATGCTATATAAATTATCATAGCATCCATTTTCATATTTGCTATTGTGTGAATTGTTCCAGTGTCCTTTCTTTATGTTTGTTGCTGTTGTTTTCTCTGTATTATGATTAAAATCAATTCAAACAATTAAAAAAAAAAATCAAATGTCTCCTGCAATGCTGCCTTGCCAACATTCACCGGTCCAAAGCATCCATATAATCTGTCACATGTCATGTTTATTGTTAAGACACCTTCATTCATTTTAACAATGCTGTAAATGTAATGTCAGTGTCAGGTAGATTCTCTGCCAGTGCCACGGGTGTGGCCTGACACACCTTCAACGCTTCTGATCACTTTTTTTTTTTTTTTTTCACTTCGAAACACTTCATCACAAAATCAAGGTAGCTCATTGCTGTAAACAACATACATTCTCACACAGGTTTATGCTTATTGGTAATTTTCAGTATTTCACAGATTCTCATGACAAATTACCTGCATAAAGATCAGTCAAGGGTCCTGCCCACTGATTTGATTTTCATTTGACTGGATGTTGACTATAGGAAAGAAAACAATTGCATTCATTGCATTCGCCTTTAATTGATTAACATGACAAGACTACCGGTTTTGTTGGAATCACTTGCCTTTGGCAATTTCGCTGTACTGATTTTGAAAATTACTAGTGCAGTCACTGCATGATGGCCTTTAGATGTGGTTGCCTTCTACTGCCCTGGCTTTAAGACAGACAGACAGACAGACAGAGACAGAGAGTGAGAGAGAGAAAGAGAGAGAGACAGGACAACAGGGTGAGAGCGGGAGAAATAGAGAGAAAGAAACAAACATAGAGAGGGAGGAAGAAAGGGAGAGACAGACAGACCGACCATGAGGGAAGGAAAGAGAGAAAAAAAGGAAGGTGTGGAAAAAGACAGACAGACAGAGAGCGAGAGAGTGAGATAGAGAAAGAGAGACAGACAGAGACAGAGACGGAGAGAAAAGAGAAAGAGAGAGAGAGAGAATGACAATAACAAAACTTTTTGTTGTCTGTATAGCTTTACAGCCCTTCAGGCAATGGGGATCAATGCAAATTCTGAGCTCATCTCATACAACTCTGATAATATTTTCGACATAACACACACATGACCACAGGCGCTACACATGCCACACAAACATACACACACACATGTTCATATACACGTCCATTTACTCCCCCCATCCCCCCAAACTCTCCCCCTCCACAGTCACCATCACTCCCCCTGCCCATCTCATTCGCACATGTTACTTAAGTTCAGCATCATTTTGCATACAATGTCCTACTTTAGAATGAATCGTCATTTGTAATATTCCAGTTTTCCTTTTCCTTTTTTCTTCTTTTAATTTGCATTGTGAGAGCAGTATATCTTGCTAATTCTCTCACGACTTTTATTGTAATCTGAAAGAACGTTTGCCATGCTGTTTTGATTAGGGGACATCAGAGAAACATTCCAGTTTAAAACAGTTCTTTCAGACATCTTTGCAAGCTTTGCACTGAAACTGAAAATGAACTAAGTTGTCTTCTGACCCATTACACAAGATGGACAACTGATGTGTTCCTGATTAATCGGAGCAGTTAAAAACCACTTTTTTTTGTTGTTGTTGCTGTTTCACTTCTTAGGCTACCTACTTTTAGTTCAAATTTTGACAGATGTTAAATATTTTTCTTACAAAGTATCCTTAAATGAATTACACCATCTATATTTATCATTTCTGTCAGTCTCTCAGAAGGGATCCAGAGAGGAGAGAGAGAGAGAGGGGGGGGGGGGTTGATATCATTGTAGTAGATGAAGCAATGGCTAAAAGGACTTGGTGCACAGCCAAGGCCTCACAGCATTTCTACTAATTCTAGACTTCCCTTCAATATCATCTATCCATATATATATATATATATATATATATATATATATATATATATATCTGTGAGGCTGTGCTTGCACACAATAAACTGTATTCAATATCAAATTTTAAAAAGTACTCACAACCTTTTCTGGTCACTGACCAGAAGATCTTTTAATGTATTAGGATTTGGTGCATATTTCAGCAAAGGTGTGCTGTTCAGTTGGCATGTCAGCTTTTTTCCTTTGTTTTAAATTTGTATTACAGTGAACTATCAATAGCACTTTCTTATCATTATTTGTTGTACTGTATCATGATTTTGCCATTTGAAAAACCTTGCTTAAAAAAAGAAGTATGTCATTGAGATGACTGAAAATTTTATAGGCTTCGATTTAATCACCTCTTAATTTCTGCTTTATTGTAAGTATAGGTTAAGCACTTAACTTAGGGTAAGTCTTTCATAGCCATTTATTCGATTAATTCTTTCATCTGTCTAGTACATTGTAGTTCTCTGAATCCTTTCAATGGCCACAGATTATCTTTTCAGGGGAGGATGCCAGACTACAGGAGCATACATGATTAGGACTTATTAGTGCTTTGTAATGTTTTATCAAGATACAAGAATTTTCTTTTCACAAGCCCAGACATTGATTTGCTTTTATTAATTACATTTTGGATATGAGTGTCAAATGATAAAAAGCTATCAAAGTAACTCGAAAGTCCTCATTTTTACATGATTCAGTTTCATTTGTGGTGTTATCACTTTCATGTCATATTCTTTTACATGTTCTTTTCACCTAAATATAAAGAACTTTTTTTTTTTTTACCATTAAAATAGAAGTTAATACAGCTTTTTAAAAAGTTTTTCATCTTGCCACCAGTCAAGTAAGTTTAGAGATGAAGATGTAAACATGGAAGAATGACCTCCAAGGCACAATGCTGATGTCAGTAACTTGCATATACGTGTGTGTGTGTGTGTTGGGGGGGGGGGGGGGAGCAGGGAAGGGGAGTTGGGAGGGGGGAGGAGAGAGGGTAAGGGGGAGAGGAGGAGGGATAAGGTGGGCAGGGGTGTAAGTATGTGTCTGTTTATTTGTATGGGGGTGTTTGAGAGTGCGTGTGTGTGTGTGTGTGTGTGTGTGTGTGTGTGCGCGCACGCGCGCGTGCGTGCATGCGTGTGTGTGTTCATACATGCTTTAACACCTTTTCACTTCTGTTGGTTTCCTTGACACTGGATTAATCTAAATTCAATGCCAAGCTCTCCGGAATTTTTCTGTTGTTACCATTTCAGCAATCACAAACATTTTTTGTTGACCAGATGCTGCACATTTCTAAACAAATTCAAAATTAAAACCATGATTTACCTAAGTTTTGATATAAAAACATACATTTTCACGCATGACTTATCTTATAATCAGTCAATTGTATGTACCCAATTCTTTAAAAAAAAAAAAAAAAAGAAGTCTGAACTGGCATGAGTAAGTGATATTTAACCAAAGTGTGCATATGTGCATGCATGTGAGTGTTCATGCATGAGCGTATTCATGTGTGTGCGCGTGGTGTGTGTGTGTGTGTGTGTGTGTGTGATGTGTGTGTGTGTATGTGTGTGCGTGTGCCTGCATGCCTGTGTGGAGAAAGACTGAGGGTGGGAAGATGGAAGGCAACCATGCAGGAAGGGGTGGGGGGAGGGAGATTGACAAGACTATGAACACTTCTTTAACAATATGTAACAATGTGTGTGGTTGTGTGTGTGTGTGTGTGTGTGTTGTGTGTGTGTGTGTGTGTGTGTGTGTGTGCAGGAGAGAGAGAGAGAGAGAGAGAGAGAGAGAGAGAGAGAGAGAGAATGACAATGACAATGATTATTAATATGCAGGTAAAAGTATTGGCTTTGTTAGCCATTTTTCATACTTGGCATTACTATTCTACGAAGCTAATACTAAATAATAATACAATGTATGCATCAGAGAGAGAGAGAGAAAGAGAGAGAGAGCGGGTGTGGAGGTCGGACGGGGTGGTGGTGATCAGAAAAGAAATCTTGCCTAAGTATGACGAGCGATCAGTTCACTTACTTTTCTGTCGACAAACTGACATGCCAGTTCCTTCAAGGCGGCGATCGTCATGTCAGCCTCGCAAACCGCCTGCTCTCGCATAAACCCAATCTGCATCCAAAAGATACATCTCCCCTTCATCAGTTCCTCCGACGACATTTTTTCACATACGTATGTTTACCTTTTTTTCCCTTCTTTTTTTCTTTTTTCGTTGTAGTGTAGTGAGGCAGTTTATGGTTATCTGAACACGTCCTTTTGTGGCAGACACTCGAAAAACATAAGGCGCGTAGGTTAAAACAAATGTGGAACTGTGACAGTGACACACGGTGACACCGTCACAGTTACAGTACTTTCACTCCTTGAAATTCGCAAAGCGAACTGTGCCGTCTGCTTGTCTTCAACACTGAGACGCCCTGAACTACTCAGCCAGCCCTGCAGTTGCACAGAAAGCAAGCCAACGCCTCAGCGCACGCCTGCAAGTGACATGACAAGAGAGGATGAAACCGAACTGTCTTGTTACGTCAAAGCCAACAGACGACTGATTTTTTCCCCCCTTCCCTCACAGACCCTCACCCGCCAGCTTCGTCTGGAGACGCACCGCATGCACACACACTCACTCATACACAGACAGGTGTTTCGGGGAATTGTTTCAGTTGAGCGCATGCGGCGCTGCACATACGTCGTGAATTTGAGGACCAGATTTCTCAGAATGTTTTACTCATTAAATGTGGTCTTTCCCCGCTTGTAGATGATACTTATATCGTTTAATGCATAAACCGTTCGGATATTTTACATTGTTATATTTTACGACAAATATAGCAGTGTTGACAGGTGCGTCACAAATATGGCTTCCTGCTCAGATTCAGTGACGGACAGTCAAACAAACAGTCTGTCCAACCGATCAGACAGTCAAACTGGTAGCGAATTTGAACCAAATGAAATTAAGGGCTACTTAATGAAAAGAGCACGTTTAACAAGAAAATGGAAGCGTGTGTATTTCGTGCTGAAAAATTGTGATCTTCTCTACTACAGATCCGCCGAGGTAAGCGCAAGGATGTTGCACGAAGACATGTCATGAATGACCCTTTCCGATTTCGGGTTCCTGTATCGGTGTTTAACGAATGTATTCAGAGGTTTTCAGCTTGTTTTAACATAACTCATACATTAATAATGCTGGTGATTGATTCCTAATGTGCATTTTTGTGTCATTGGAGTCTGTCAGTTGTGTTGCACAACCTACTTTCTGTCAAGGAGGTCAGATAAGCCTTATGATCTGGAGTTGGCTGGGTGTTAAATTAGCAGGGACAGAAAATACAAAACAAACGAACAAAATACTCGTTTAGAATCATGTACTGTGTATGTATGGCATGGGTGGTATGTGTTTTAATCTGTTAGAAAATGTGCAGAGAAAACCAATTGGCTGGTCTAGTGTCTGACGATGTGTGACATTGCAGACGAAGACATGACATAATCAGGGCTTTTACAATTCTATATGATTTCTAGTCTGGAATGTTGTTGCCTAAGATGTGACATGATCAGGACTTTTAAAATCATCATGACTGTTGTGATTCAAGAACCATTAATTTTTTACAGGATCGTTAAGATAATGAAAACTACCGACAGTCTGTTCACATTAAATAAGTCACAAGAGATCATGGCAGTTGAACTGTCTTATCATACCCATTTGTCAGAACTAACTTGTGAACATTTTATTGCCTGCCAACAATATTATTAACCTTTGAAATTCATTCCCAACAATTATTTTATAGCAAGAAAACTTAACATTTTCTGAAACCAGCTTGACAAACATTGGGAAGAATGTGGGACAGACAAATCTTTATACTGGAAAACAGTCATACACCCAATGAAAAGAAACTCATTTAAATGGCTTTGCAAACAAAACACTGCTTGCAAGCCATATGCTGAACATTGATATGATATGGAATATTAGCCAAACACATTTAAACTCTAGCAAAGAATTTTTTAAATGATGAAATGTATTAGGGTTTGGAATATCACCTTGTATGATGATTGTCTGTGAATGATGGACAAGTGGAAATTTTTGACTTGTCCATTGGGCAACCATTTGTTGTTATTTTTTTTTAATATATGTTTATGTCATTGAAAGGATGGTGAAAAGTACGCTTCAGTGCAGACTAATCATGTTTCCCTCTTTCCCTTTTCATTTCTACACCATCGCTACCACCATGCCTCCACCCCCCCCCCCCCCCCTTACTTTCTTGTCATGTTAGGATCCTTCCAGAGCGCTGTCTTGCTGAGGCAAGGCTTGTTCAATACTTAAAAACATATCATCAGCTTGCAGGTAATGTGCATGGTCAGCGCAGAAATGATTGGTCTTCTCCCATTAATTTTTATTTAACTGTATGTATATGAATCAGATTTTTGAATTTGCATGTGGTGGTGAGGGGGAGAAAAGAGAAAAGAGAAAAAAAAAAGGCAAGTCAAAGATTTTTATAATTTGAATTCCATCGAAGCTGCGTGAATATTGAAAACGTGGCAGTTTTATTATACTTTCATTTCTTATACTGTCTTAAACACAGAAGGGAAATTTTTTCATTTATACCCAAGGGAACACACAAATGGTTTTATATCTGTATTTTCTGTCTTTCAGGTTTTAATTTTGTGTGAACAGAACTTGCCATTGTTAAGTTGCTATTGTCGACTGGCTTGTCACTGCACTACTGACAGTTACTTTTTATTTACTGTCATTTTACTTTGGGTTAGCAGATAAAAAATTGGGGGACAAGTTTTTTGTTGTTGTTTTTTTTTTACTACTTGACCCCAGGACTTTAAAATTACCTGGGAATTTCTAGCCCTGTACAGCACAAGTAGTTTGAAATTAATGACCAGAAAGTGAGAAAGAACAGACAATACTTTTTAAAAAGCATTCTTGATCATGATGCAACAGCTGAACAAGCTGTCTGTAACCATTCTGATACCAGGCAGTTTTGCACCCGTTCTTGTCTTACCCACTGTCTCTGACAATGTAGCACTGATTGTAGTGATTCTGAAGAAGGAACTTAATACAAGTTGGAATCCACAGATCTGTACAAAGCACAGTTTACATGCCCTATTAGTATTACACTCACAGGGGTCTGCATACATCTGATCGGCATCTGCTAATAGATTTGAATATTGCAGCGTCAGTAAAGTTACAGCATTAGAGGATGAGCCTTCATAAAAATAAACAAAAAATATACAGATTAAGCCTTTCACTCCCGGCCGCAGATATAGCTGCGGTTCATGATTGTGAGTTATCTCATCCTGTCAACATGAAACATATAATAATTATATTCTCCATTCATTTTCCTTCAGTAAAATGTATACTTTTGTATACTTTAGAGCAATACTTGAATTTTTGTGATTGTTTTTGTAAGGTTGGTGTTCTTTTTTCCCAAAAATTACAAATAGTTCTGGGAGTCAAAGGGTTAAAGAAAAATAGTGTTGTCACTTAACCCAGGACAAATGTTTGCGTTCTGCTTCTGTA
This sequence comes from Conus canariensis, assembly GCA_033310375.1. Lineage (NCBI taxonomy): Eukaryota > Metazoa > Mollusca > Gastropoda > Neogastropoda > Conidae > Conus > Conus canariensis. The sequence continues at coordinate 73,927,503 of CM065717.1, read as the reverse complement.
CATGGTAAAATCGATCCTTGTCATGGCAGGAATTTTCCAAACTCTATTTTTAAGATGAAAGTCATTTCAATACGGGTCTGTGTATTCTAATGCACACTATCTTGACAGCTTGATGTATTTCTGCTGAATTAATCATGAGCAGCAAGATAACCAAATCACTCCATGGCATTAGAGCCAGTACCTTCACATCACATGTTAGGCACGTGTTCATAATGCAGAAGTTAAAACATAGCCTGGCCCAAGTGTCATAAACAAGCATTTAAGCATGCATGTGATGTGAATGTAGTCTTATGATATATTACGTGTGTTTCCTTGAAATGAACAAATGTACCAGGCATGTGTCAGAAATTGTATGTTTAAAGTCAATTTCATTGGCATAGTTAGCAAAGAAAGTTACTTGTGAGAACTTCGATTAGCGTAAATGGTCATACTCATAGTGTGTTTATTTTCCTTTTAAAAAATTGATGGGTTATACACACTTTTTTTTTCTAACAGTCTGCATGCTATCGGTAATAGTTTTGATTTTGTGCTTGTTTGTATGTCTGTCCCTGGCTGAAAATCTCTTGGCAAGTAGGGGTCATTGAGCATAAAATGGGTATGGTACTGAAGACGTTTAAGCACCTTGTGCTTCACTCTGAAACTGTTTGAAGGTTTTAATTTTTTTTTTTTAATCATGCGCATACAGTCTGTATCATATGATCTCTGAATTTCCTTTTCTTTTGCATATCTTGGCGTCAAAAGTATTCTGCCAATGTAATGATCTAAGAAAGATCCAATGTTTGATGTTCCTTTGCTTTTCTTTTCTTTTCTTTTCTTTGTTTTTTTGTTTGTTTGTTTGCTTGCTTCTTGTCATTATGTCACTGATCACCTTTTTTTTTTTTTAAACCCCAAATCCAAGAGCTATACTTTTCTTAACACTGGGGACTAAATGAAGGGTAGAAATCCACAGATCTGTACAAAGCACTGTTTTACATTGCTTGATATAATCACATTTGCTATAGATCTGAACATTGGAATATCAGTAGGAAGATGCTCAAGGGAGAACTGTAGAAGATCTTCAGAGAAAAAAACCTCCTTGGGCAAAAACTGTTCAGGCCCTGTTCCCTACACTCTAAGAGGGTTGGCTGCATCCAGGTCATGACTCCAGGATGCCTGTCTGCTGTTGAGATTTTGTTTTTGTTTTTTCATGGCAATGCCAGGATTCGATCCAGCAACTTTTGGATGGATGGGTGTCTTTAAACTGTTGGCTTTTCAGAAGGGTGTCTAACTCATATCACCATGGGACACCTGTTCTTAGCTGGGAAATCTGAGCCATATGAAGCTCACTTTTGTTCTTCTTCAGTTGATTTAGTTAGTTCAGAGTCGGACATGGTGAGCTGGAATTCTGCTGGCATCTATCATGAAAATGGCACTTATGCTACATACTTAAACATGTTGTAATTCTTGTGGAGTCAGTGTAGTGTTAAACAGGTTCTCTTTCCTTGGGCCTCTCTCAGTATGATCATCCCTGTCTATCTAGTTATCTTTGGTTGGCTTTGCAATGATTGGTAAGGGGTGAGGGAGGGGGTTTGATTGATGTAGATCTCAAAGACTTTGAGCATGTTTCTTCATTTTTACATTTTGTGCTGAGGATTATTCGTTTTGATTTTTTTTTTCTTCTGAAAAGTTCTGTATGTGAGCAGTTAAGCGTGCTGTAACAAGACCTGCATTAAATTTTGAAATTGAAGTTTTTACTATGTCACTGAGGGCATCGTAAAAAGAATTTTGTTTCACTGCTCTGCTTCATTTTTGTTATTTAGCTGCTCCTATATCAACTCTCAGTCTGTTAGGTTTCGCTGCACTGATTGATTTTTACTGCTTTTGTTTTGTGCATATGGAAAAATTAGAGGACCATCACATACACACATACACACGCACGCACGCACACACACACACGCACACACGCACACACACACACACACACACACACACACACACACACACACACAGAGGCTCATGTACGCGCTCATGCATGCGCACTAACAAATGTCCACACACACACATGCACATGCAAGGAGAAAGAAACTAAACTGAACAAGGTGGAGGATGGGGTAAGGGAGAAATTGAAAATAAGCAAAGAATAAGTCACTGTGTGTTGCAAAAATTTTAATATTATTTTCATTGGGTAACAAGGGGTGGGGGATTTAATTTTCAGTATCTCCTCGGCCATGTTATAAAACTCACACATGCAAGTGTACACACACACACACACACACACACAGACACACAGACACACACACACACACACACACACACACACACACACACACAGAAATTAGGGTAACACATGATCCACTGAAATACAGTTCTTTCTCTTTCTGTGTGCAGGCCAAGCCCAAGAGGATTCCCCTGTCCAATGCTGACATTTCGGAAACCAGTGTGGACAAGAAACCGTTTGCATTCCGCATCAAGAGCAAAGAACAGGGCCGAACTCATTTTATTCAGGCTGATGATGAGCTCAGTCAGAACTGCTGGATGCAGGCCATATGTTTTGCTAAGGCGGCAGGAAATGATGGTTCCGCATCGTCTGCCTGTGTGATACAGTAGTTGCTCTGTGTGTGTGTGTGTGTGTGTGTGTGTGTGTGTGTGTGTAAGTGTGCATATGTGTTGAGTGTGTTAGTGCATGTGTGTGTGTGTGTTAAGTGTGCAAGTGTGTGTGTGTGTGAGTGTGTGTGTCGAGTGTGTAAGTGTATGTGTGTGTGTGTTTAGTGTGTGTGTGTGTGCGAGTGTAATTGTTATCCTCCATGCCTCTCTCTACCTGGGATTAAGAAATTCAATGCTATGAACTTTGTGCGTGTGTGAGAGAGAGATTTTTTTTTTAGTATGTATGTATGCACACATGCCTGTGTGTGTGTGTTTGTGTGTGTATGCTTGTTACTAGAAGTGTGTGTGTCTGTGTGTGTTTGTCTGTGTGTACACATATAATATTTATTCACACATTTCTCCATGGCTGAATGTAATATTCAAAATGTAATAGACAAATGTTGATAATTTTTGTTGTTGTAAATATTTCCCTCCTATTGGTGAGTCTGTAAATCGGTTAAAAGCCATGTGAAGTTGTGATAACCTGGCAAAGATGTGGTTGATTTTTTTTTTTTTTTTGAAACTGTTATGGTATCACATTCTGTGTGGATTATCCCCCATGGGTTTTGGCATGAAAAATGTCCAACTGAAACAAGGTGACTGCTAGTTCGCTGAAAGACAGCAACAATCTTGACCTCACCTTCTGTTTTTGTGATTTGATTCTTTTACTTCATAAAATGGTTTAGACAGGTAAATATCCGTTAATTGTTGTGCTTTTTTTTTTTTAAACACCCCCGTCATTAACTTTCTGTTAAAAATTTGTGTATTAGTGATATCATATGTCCTACCGGTGTACTGTAAGTGATGTGATTGTGTATCCCATGAACCCTTATAACAGGTTTTGTTAGCTGGATGAGAAGATGCACTCAAAAAACAAAAAGGAAAAAAATCGTCTAAAACATACATTTTTGATTTGTTGTTCCACTTCTTTGGACAGATTTGATTAGTTGGTAAATGTGTCGGCAGGGTTATTTTTGCTTGTGTGGTAATGTGTGTTTATGTGACCAGTTTGTTTAGAGAAGCTATGTCTTATCAATGCTAACAGTCTGGTTTTGAGTTCTTTTATAAGAAAATGTCAGTTACTTAGACGGATCACATTTTTAATTGCCCAGTCAATATTCACATAATGACAGAATAATGTTATCATGTATAATCTGTAATTTTCTTTCCTCTTAAAGTATTTGGATGTATTTCATTTAAATTGATAATATTATTCAAGCTTTGATGTGTAAATCATTTAATATACCATGCGCAATTTTGCGTCATTCAGGAGAGCATGTACTCTATGTACATTTTGTTTTGAAGCAAATATTTAGTACATAGATATGACAATGACAGAATATCCGCAGATTTGCCAATAGTGCGCTGCAAGGCAAACTTTATTATCTCTTTGATTGTCAGATTCAGCTTTTACAGTTTTGTTTAAATACTGATTTTTTCCCCCCCAGTTGTCTGTATATGTGTGGAGAGAGAACTCGGAGAGGATTTACTAAGCAGAGGCAAATCATGTCATTTACTGAGCAACGTTTTATAATTGACTGGAAACAATCTGCTTGGGTTTGTGTATATGCGCGCACATGCTTGTGCAGGTGTGCACACAGTCATTTTTATTTTGGAGGTGTACGATGAATGAAAATGCAGCTTAAGCAGACTTGCTTAAAAGCTGACAAAGTTTGTAGACTGAAGACATTTATTCATTATATATCTAAATTTGTTAAAAGTTTAGGCTTTATTTGTGGGGGTGACAGTGGGAGTACCAGTAGTAGCAAGCATTTCCTACAAGAAGATTTATTCGAATGTTTATTACATTCAGAGTTCTCAGATGAATTTTTCATCAGCATCATGTTCTGTTGGATTTCCTTTGTGTATGGTGTAGTTTGGAAAAGTTTCAGGTCCAGATATATACGTTTAGTCTGTTCTCTGTCATAAACTGTAAATAATAGAAAACGTTAACTCATAAAGACTTGGCGATTTCTTGGTGCTAACTTTACTGACCAGTTCCGTGTTTGTGTCTGTTTAAGAATGCATACACGGGTCTGAAGAGACAGACTAGGGGAGATAATAATCTGCATGGTTACTTTCCTTTTTTTTTTTTTTTTATAAAAAGGTTTTATGTCCATGTTTCCAGGAGAAAAATATGGGTTTAAGTGTGTGTGTGTGCGTGTGTGTGTGTGTGTGTGTGTGTGTGTGTGTGTGTGTGTGTGTGTAGAACCCCCAACTCCCACTCCCTGTTTCGCCCAGTCCTTCCCTCTCCGTCCCTAGTTGTGTAAATGTTACATGTGTGCCAAAATTTCAATCAGGTTTATTGGGTAAAGTGTCAAGGTTGTGAATCAAGTAAAATTTTGATAAATCTGAGTGTGGCTGCAGATGCACCGTACAAAAAAAAAAAGTTATTGTGTGAACCTAGTTGGTGTATAACAGCATTTTATATGACATATATATTAGAAACTTGGGCATCTTTTATTACTCATTTTTCTTTCCTCTTCAGCAAATTTCTTGGATCCTTTTAATATATATATATAAAACACCTTTTAATAGATAGCATCAGCTGAACTCTGACCATACTGGGCTTGATATGAAGGCAGATTTTTCCACTTTTGGCAAGAATCTCTCTCTCTCTGTCTCTCTCTCTCTCTCTCCCTCCTTTCCTCTAGCCGCCTCCCCCTTCCTCCCGTGTCTCTCCCCTTCCTCTTCCCCCCAGTTTCCTTCTCAGTCTACCCTCTTTCCCCAGCCTTGCCCTGCCCCCTCCCCCCTCCCCCCCCCCCCTCCATACCTCCACTACTTCCCCCACCCCATATCCCCCTTCCCCACCAGTTCTCCCCCTTTTCCTGTCGGGCCTACCCCTACCCCACTGTTCCCTTTCCTCATCCTCTCTTCCCTTCATCTCCACTTCTCCTAAGCCCCTACCCTTTTTTTAATCCTACCCCTTCCCCCCCCCCCCCCCCCTCTTGCTTTAGATCCACTTTAAATCTCTTGAGTGTCAGGACTTGGGATTAAACCAAGAACCTCTGGATTTTCTGTCTAATGCTTCCCAAACTGAGCTGTTCCAGTTGACAGGAAGCATGGTGTTTTTTTAATGTATGTGAGGCTAATGTTGAGGTGTGGTTTTCACTTGCTTCGGGTCCTGACATTGCTTTGCTTCGCGGTGTGGTTGCATTAGAAATGTGACTTATGCAACTTTTCTAGCACAGAAGTGATGTGCTTTTGATCTGCCTAGTATGTTAATGAGTCCCATGCCAAATTTTTAAAAGATCAGACGAAAACCATGTATTTGTGGAATAAACAACAGAGTTCACAAACACACAGGCACATGAACAGAATGTGTTTTATATGTCATGTTTTGTATGTTAGATGTGTAAGTAGTAAGGATACCTGACCACCCCATCAGTTCAGGGCCTTCATATCTTTAAAGATTCAGAACATCAATTGATTTGATGTTGGCGGAAATTGGAATATTACGTTGGTTGTTTGTGACGGCTTACAAATGTATGTGCTGTGAGCGATCTGTGCGGTGAACTCCAAAATGTTAGATAGGAGAAACAACATTGGTTTAGAATTAGTGGGAAGACTTGCTGCACAGACAAACTGTGTTGAACTAAGGCTGGGACAATCAAGACGTAATTTGCAGTTTTGCAGAATGTGGTTCATAGATCTTTTTATACCAGAAGTCAGGAGTCTATGACTGAAAGTTACCTGATGAAGGTCCAGCCTTTCAATTTCAAATCAGCTCCTGGATGTAATTTAGCCTTTTGGGGTATTTTATACTGAAAGTCAACTCCAAGGGGTGATTTAGCCCTTTTGGGGGGGGGGGGGGGGGTTGTATTTGAGACTTACTTGGAGACATACAGACATTTTAGCGTGCTCTCTTGCTGTCTTTCTCTCTCTTTCCATCTCTCCCTCCCCTCCTCCCCCTCTATCTGTCTCTGTCTCTGTGTCCCTCTCAATGTGTTCTCACCCCACTGTCCATGCCCATCATCTTGGATCTATGGGCAGAGGGTGTGGAAAGAAGAAAGTGGTGAGGGTTGGAGGGGAAGTTGAAAATGAATTCAGCTGTGAACATGCCCCCCCCCCCCCCCTCCCCTTCAGAATGTGTTATTTCTAGCGCTGCTGTCATTAACAAGCAGTACATCAGTGCAAAGCAACTTATGGAATAATGGGGAGGAAAAAAGTCAGCATCATTCACAGTGATGATGATAGGATTGACTAGGGGTTCTGGTTATTCAGAGACAGAAATTCATGTATCTATAGTGAGACGTCCCACTATCATTGATGTCACAATAATGAATAGGCCACAACAGTAGCCAGAACATAGGGACTGTGTACATTGACCACCTATGTACTAATTTTTTTTTTCATTATGTAATGAGTATAATGATTAGTACACATCCTTGAAATTGATTTGTATATTTTCTTGTGATTCTTAACGTCATATTAACAGTAAGTGTGCCAAATTCTACTTCCATTTTGTTGTGCATGTACTGCTGAGAGGTTACATTATGATAGATAATGGATCACAAGAGAGTCATCATGAAATGTGCTGAATTTGCTTTTACCCTGAGACCTTAGATGCGAAAAAATCAACACCAGACAGTTTCAAGAACGTTCACTCAATGAATGTGTGAGGATCCATTCATATCAGACTCCCAGTGTGAAATCTTTTCAATAACCTAATCTAGTCCTGCTTTGCTGATCAGTTGTACACAAGCTTTTTTCTCATTTGTTTGCATGCTTCAGTTTGTCTGCCTTTGTGTGTATACTTTTTGTTTTTCTGAAAATGTCACCCATTAATGGCAATTCATAGATAAACACTTCCTCTCAGTGCAGTTCGGTTTGAGGATAGTAGTAGATGATGTAATGGAAATTTGTTGTAACTGATGATGTTACGATGTTTCCTTCACCGATTAGATCTGTGAATGTCTTTTGAGGATAGTAGTAGATGATGTAATGGAAATTCGTTGTAACTGATGATATTACGATGTTTCCTTCACCGCTAAGATCTGCAGATGTCAGATGCTTGTGTAGAGTAGTTGTTGATGCGATATTCACAAAAACAAGAGTGGATCATTTTTTTTTTTTAAACCAACAGCTTATGAATAACAAATTTTATTTTGGGGGTTCCAGGTTAGCATTCATGTCAAAGACTGTTTTGATCACACACACACACACACACACACACACACACACACACACACACACACACACACACACACACACATGCCCTTTCCCCTTCCCTCAATCCCTGCAAATATACACAATATTGTACACACACACACATGCATACACACACATACACACACACACACACACACACACACACACACACACACACACACACACACACACACACACACACACAAATACACACACACAAAATACACACATTCAATTTCTTATTTGTTATACAATTTGTTTTCATTGAACCCCATTCTGACTGAACGTTTGTTTTGCTCGTCCAGCCTGCATAATCCTTTTAGAATCTTTCTGTCTGTATAATATGCATTTTTCCTCATTAATAACATTTTTATACTTCATAACAATACACTGTATGTAAGTGTATTTCATATGATCCCTTGCTTGTCTTTAAGTGTTTTTTTTTTTGGTCTTTATTCACTTGTGGACAGTTTTGGAGCACACACACACATGTATACACGCACACACGCACACACACACCACACACACACACACACACAACACAACACAACACAACACAACACAACACAACACAACACAACACAACACAACACAACACACACACACACACACACACACACACTTTTTTATACAAACACACACACACACACACACACATTTTTAATACAAACACACATGCATGCATGTAGGCACACATCCATGCATGCACGCACCGCACACACACACACACACACACACACACACACACACACACACACACACACACACACACACACACACATATATATATACACACATATACACACACTTACTATGTGTTTATTACATTGTTGCTTACCACATTTTTGTCTTGAAATTCTGTATACTTCATCACACTTTCTGGTTCTCTGAATTAGTCATTCAACTTCTCAGGTAACGACCGAAATGTCTTAATAGTATCCCTGCGTCTGAGACCATCCTCTTGTTTATGACACCTGAAGTCCATTGATGTCATTTGACACATTAGCTGTATTGAACTTTCCATTCAATAAGAAAAAAAAATCCCTGGTTGAACATATTGTCATAACAAAATCTTGTAACCCAGTGCCACAATGCCTTACCAAAAGAACTTAAATTAAATTACATGTGTTCAGTGTTTCACTCATATTTTATGCCACTGTAATTTGAAAATGCAACTACTTTTCTACATTTTTCTGTTCATACCCTGTAGATGGCTTCCTGTGTGCAACTGCACTATGTGTAAGAAGTAATCAATTGTACTAATCGTCATTATATCTTTCTTCTTGTCTGCTCTTAGGAAGAAACATCCATGTTCTCTCATTTCCCTGAGTGGATTTGCCTTCAGTCTTTTCTGTCCCACCATTTAGCCCACCATATACCCAGTTTTCAATCATTCATAAACCAGAATGATCAAGTTATGTTCATATGATACTTTTTACTGTTTTAAAAGGTGAATGCCTGTCTTTTCAATCATGTAAATACAAAATTTCGCTGTCCACTTTCTTTTATTGGTTCAGTAACATTAAGGCACTTCTTCGTGAAGTTGATGGTACACATAGTAGCAATAATAAATCCGCTTTTAAGCATGTTTGTACATTTATATGTGTGAGTGTGATTTTAAGCATGGTTGCATACAACATGTTTTGAAAACGTGAATGTGAAAATGTCTAAAATGGCAACAGCAGTACGCTGGCAACAGAATGTTTCCCCTCCAATTTAAATGAAAACAAAACAAAACAGCTTCCTAAGGCATGGCTTACTGGGTTTGTTCATGTTTCTTAACCATTTAAGTGGATTGGTTACAAGATTTTTAACATAAATAGTTTTTTTCTTTTGATCACCGGTAAGTATGTACAGTGCAGGAGGTTAAGGCACTGGTGGTCTGCGTATACAATCCAGTACATGTGACATGAAAATGAAAGGACTGAAAATTTCCTTTCATGTAAACCTAATTTGGATTTAGCCAAATTCATGGGTAGCTGTTCGGACTTTTCAGTCCATTATGGTATCCATTTGTCCGTAGAGTTTACGCTCAACTATGTGTTGACTTTGAAGGTATGAAGTCAAGAATGTGAGAATATAGAACATTGAGATTGTTTGAATATTCTTGTTTGTCACAAGTGTCTTCTTCCCTAAAGGCCTTGGTCACTTGAAAACCTGCTCTAAATCCAAGTGAACAAAATCTCTGAGAATAATCAGCGCTTCTTACAAAAGTGAGTATGGATTGTGTACATTTTTCTGTTTGTTTTATCGCATCGTTAAATGGTAGAATCATGTAAGAACACCCAAGCTTTGAAGCCAGGAGCATGTGTTTTTGTTGCTGTCAGCGCCTGAACAGTATGCGTTTGTCTGTGTGTGTGATATGCCGAGATAAAGACTGATCAAGAACGTTGTGGTTTTTCTGTGTTGTGTTTTTCTGCGCATTGAATCTGATAAAACAGTTTGAAAAAAAAAAAAAAAAAACAGTGTCAGAGAGGTTCTTTCTCCGGCTCAAAGACATTCAATAGACTGTGGAATCTAGAATTTATTCATGTACATCTTTAGGATTCCATATCTTTCCGTCAATCGGTGACGATTGTGATCTCTTACAGCTCTCTCAGAGCTGTTTAACATTTCTGCCACCAAGAAACGGTCCTTGTTTCAGTCCACTAAATGAAGATCACTGATCTTTGGTTTGCTGTACATTTCCTTACCAATACACTGTTGATTTTCATTCAGTATACCTGAAAATTACTAAATGATTCATGATGTTCTTCACAACTGTTGGTGCAATGCTTGCTGACTTGAGCTGCTGTCCTCTGTGTGTTGGCCTTTTGGTCTGTCTGTTTAGGGCCTGACATTTGTGTGGGTGTTTGGCAGTAAGGCTGTGGACATCTTTGTGCTTCAGATTCTGCATTTAAGACTGTTGTTTTGGTCCACAAGGGAGTTTGAAAATCTGCTGATTCAGCAGTCTCATGGTGCTTATTGTTGTACATACACGATAGTTGTGAAGATTTGCTTGACTGAACTCCTTTTTGAGATGATTCAAACTCGCAACGGGATCAGTTTTGAATGCCACATCTTCGGTACAAGTAAAGAAATAGCTGTGTTTCAGTGTTGTAGAAAAGTTGAGTGGTATATTTTCAACACAGTTTTACTTATTTTGTTTCCTTGTCCACTGAGTTGCAGAATCATTCAGAAGTTTCATGCTGCTACCAAGTGACTGATGATAAAGTAGTTGCGTACATTTATCTAATGACGATGAACATGGATGCCTCCATCATGTGCATTGGAACATGTTCACTTTGGTTATTTTTTGGACATTGCTGTAATCTGTTGCTGAGTTTGAATTTGTTGACCCTTCCTGTTCAAACTTGTATTCTACTCCACACAAGATTTACTTCACCAGGGCAGTGATGAGGTTTGTTGTTTGTTTTGTCTCACTAACATATTTTGAAATGGGATTGCCTGTTGATGTTTTGTTTATCACTGTTTTGTGCACAGAAATTGTCACCAGTGTGTAGATTTCATATGACAAAATGAAAGAAAAAAATCCAGATCTGTCCCAGGAGAGAGGAAAGAGGAGGTAGAATATTGTATGCTTAAGCATGCTAAGTAGAATGTTGTATGTTTAAGCATGTTAAGTAGAATGTTGTATGCTTAAGCATGTTAAGTAGAATGTTGTATGCTTAATTAAGCATGTTAAGTAGAATGTTGTATGCTTTAAGCATGTTAATGTAAAAGTGAAAACAAAGATACTGTGTAACAACTGAACTGGTTCCGTCTTATTCTGGCACTCTTTCAGCTATGTTATGCAGCCATGATTACAACTCTGGCACCATATGTTGGCATATTTTGTTTGTATATGTTATGCAGGTTTTGTGATGGGACAGAAGTTTTTGAGAGAAAAGAGTTTTGTAAGAATACTGTTGGAAGGCTATATATATATAAAAAAAAGAAAGGCAGACATGTTGTGCTGTGTTTTTCCTCTATAACATTTCTTCATGTTTTTCAAATGATTGGATCACGTTGTTTCCCTAGTGAACATGTTATTGAGATTGTCACATTCATGTAGTTGTTTGAAAAGGTATGTATGTGACTCAGTGTGTGTTTATGTGCACTTGTACATTTTGAGTGTATGCTTGTGTACATTCGATTTCTGTTCTGCCCTTTACCTAGTGCTGCTTGACCGAATCTTGTTGATTGTGATGTGTCAACCCCTTGAATATTCAAGTGTTTTAGTTGTTCCTTTTGACTTTGTGACAGTGGGAAAGAGCACCAGTGACTTTTGAGAATAGAAATTCTTAGTTGTCTGTATTAAGGACCTTGGTGGTGTTGCAGGCATCGGTAATTGAATGCTGTGAAATGTGGTGGGTTCTGATCGTTGTGAAGGTTTTTAATTATGTCCAATCGTCTAATGTTGCTGAGCCCTGATATGGCCTTTGTGACCTTTTTTCTTTTCTTTTTTTTTTTTTTTTTTTTTTTTTTTGATTTCAAGCAGTAAGTAAAATAAAGTGCTAATTGGCCTTTTAATGTTTTCCTGTGGAACAGTCTTTTAAATACTCTATACTATATTTTGATAGATTTATTTACCAACTCATAGATCTCTCTTAAAAAGGAAAAAAAAAAAGTGAAAAAGGAAAAAAAAAAGTGAAAAAGAAAAAAAAAAGGGAAAATTATAATCTTCTTTCTTCTGACTTTTTCTCCTCATGTGAAGTAGCTTGTCCTAAAATGAGATGTTGATGATGGAAATATGATGCCTGTGTAAGTTGTAATATTTCCAGTTTCATATTTGTGATCTGTAAAGACAAATGTGTATGTATATGTGTTTGTGTGCGTCTGTGCGCAAGCATGCGCCAGATACTTATAAAGATGTGATTCACTTCATTATCTTTGCACCTGTTCGCTGAAATTGTTGTCTGTGCTAGCTGTTAGGGAATCACTAACTCAGCAGAGGTGACTGTCTAAGAATGTACTGCACATTTAAATCCCATAAAGCTAACTGAAAAGAAACCAGATGTTATTTGTCATTTCTAATGATTTAATGGATTGTCCCCTAGTGTAAATTATTTTTTAAAGAAATAAAATGTATGAAAATAACAAAACAGAAAAAAAAAGAGGTAAAAAGAACAATTCGAGGAGTCATTTCTTTTAACAGGAAGAGATTTCAGTTTGTTTGATACTGGCGTGTTTTAATATCAATTTGGTGTCCTAATGTACCAATGTAGTGCATTTTAAGTTTATATTACGTTGCAGATCATAACTTTTTATTTGGTTATGCTTCAGATTCGAACCTGCTACAGTAACAAACAGAAACATTGAAAGAAATCAGTCTTTCATACTTAAGATGTTTCATCTGTATTAAAAGTGACAGTGCGAAAAATGTGAATGTAAGGAAGAAAAGATCATTCATAAGGCTTGACCATCTTGGTGAGCTTAACTCTAAATTGTAGAGATTCATTCTTGTGTCTGCAGTGCTGTTTCCTGTGATGCCTTAAACAGAGCTTGACTTTGATTTTCCTTCAGGGCTTTGCTTTTGTTCACGTAGAAGCCACATAGCCTCTTCCAAATCTTTAAAGCTGCACTTGCTGGTTTCATCTGGTGTTGTTTTGGGGCTAACATGAATGGCTTCCTAATACCTTTGCATGATTATCCACCCCTTTTTTATTTGCATAGTTCATCATCATTATCGTGAAAGTAATTAACATAAGAACAATGATAATTGCTGTGTATTAGCATACTGCTTTGTGTACGTTGGTTTGAATTTGCTGCATATTTTGGGAGTCTCAATAATCGGATAAAATTCCATGTGATCACGCTGTTTTTGTCTGTATATGAAAGAAGGGATGACCCAGAGGAAGCGTCAGACCAAGAAATCCACGACCGACAAGTGTAATTGTGTAAGGGTATGTTTGCATTTTATTGAGCGACTCAGTGGTGTAGCATATGCATCCAGCTCAGCACACATGAACTTTTCGCTTGAGTAAGCTGGACACTGACAGACTCAACTGTGCTTGTGGCATCCTTGAAAAATAGGCAAGTGTGCTGTAGCCGTCTTTTTCCATGTTGGTGACTTACTATGTAATTACTGGGTGTGGTGACTTACCTGTAATCAGCTAAACAGTGATCAATTTTTCTTTCTGGTAACAGGAATTGGCAGAAGAGTAGCCTTTTTTTTTCATTTGGTAGTGCTAATAGGCAGACAAGGGGCCAAATGTTCTGTTTGGTAGCATGAATAAGCTGAAGAGTGGCCGTTTTCCAATTCGGTTTTCGTGAATAATCAGAAGAAGGGCCAACCTCTTCATTTGGCAATGTGAGTAAGCAGAAGAATGGTGAGCTTTTATAATTATTTGATGGTGACTAGGCCAGATACTAGCAGCTTTTCCCTGAATGATGGCATAGATTACTGAGGGACACAAAACTTTGTAATTACCCTTTTTCAAGTGTGTTAAGTGTGACCGTGCTGTGGTTGAGGAATGTCGCATCAAATCTGATAATTCAATGGAAAAACAATCAGAACATCAAGGCATGGAATTTTTTTTTGCAGTTCTCAAGAAGTGGAACAAAGGAATAGAATTGTGGGAACCACATGTTATAGGCTGCTCGTGCGTGTGTGTGTGTGTGTGTGTGTGTGTGTGTGTGTGTGTGTGTGTGTGTGTGAGTGAGTGTGTGTGTGTGTATGTATGTGTGCATGCATGCCTGTGTATGTATGTGTGTTTGTGTGTGAGACAGGAAAGCAAGTGTTTGAAGTGACTAGGCATAGATTACATCACGTTTGTGGACTTTTTTTTTCGTTAGTTTTGTTGTGCAGTTATTGTTTTTGTTTCCGTTTTGTTTACCGTATATGCTTTGGGACCAGTGTCAATGCATTTCCATTGCTCTGAGTTCGGAGATCAAAACCTGTCAGAACTGATGAAGCAGTTTTACCTTGACCAAGGGTTAGGGTTACGGAGAAAGCGTGTTGATGCAGTGAAAAGATTGCTGAGCGCCAGACCTCTACAACATAGCAAGGTGATTAATGCATAGTAAGGATATCACCAAAAATAGTGCGCCCTACAGAGATATCACCAACAGGGAATCAACTTCCAATGCAGTCTTGGGGGGAAAGAAACTGTGAAGTTTACTTCCACCAATAGCTGAGCTGATGCAGGTGTCACATGCTCAAAGTGTGACCGGTGTGGTTTGACTTGCATTCAAGTCAACTGTGTTGGAGCGCACACGATATAGCTGATCTGCAAATGCTCAAGCATCGGCCACACTACTTTTGATGCATTAATCGGTGAAGTGTTGTCTTCAAGAATCGTAAAAATGGTCTGTAAGAAAAGTTTTTATGCCCCTGCTCCCCAGAAAAGAAGAAAAGACAGTGTTTGTTCTTTTCACTGTTGCGCTGCATGCAACAGTTCTGTGTTATAGGTTTCCTTACTTTCAAAATATAGACGAGGAAGTCAGATAACCTCCATTGCTGTGGGCCAAAACTGAAGTCTTAGAGGATGTTTTTCCTCCCTTGCTTTCAAAACAAACTTCTCTTTTTTTTTTTGTTAATTTGTTCGTAATTTAAGTAATATTCTTCTCTGTTGATGTTTTTGTTTTAAAGTGTTCCTTTCCCAGCTTACTCTTTGGTAAATGTCTAGATTAGATCTACCACTTGTGTTAACTCATTTTGTATGACCTGAAAAAAAATTGCTGTTTTTTTTTTTGTTGTTGTTTTTATTTTTTTGTTTGTTGGTTGGTTTTTGAAAGTCAGCAAAATGCAGTTGACTTTCGACCGGTGTACAACCAATAATCTGTTTACATTAAGAGGCCTGCTTTGTTTATAATGTTCTTGTTTGCTTCTTTATTTGCCATTGTTGTGGTTAACAGTTGATGAATGGTTCATCAATGCAGAATATGATTATGGAGATAATGGCAGATGCTCAAACTTATTTGCATATGCTTGTCATTTTGTTATGTTGTATATTTTTTATTACTATTTGTGTTGTACATTGTGGAGTGTTCTGTTGTTGTTGTCAGTTTCTTTTTTTCCCCTTTTTTTTTTTTTTTTTGGTTAGAATTATATATGGCTTAGGCTTAGAGCAGCAATCATGTGTGTGTGTGTGTGTGTGTGTTTGTGTGTGTGCGTGTGTGTGTGGTGTGTGTGTGTGTTGTGTGTGTGTGTGTGTGTGTGTGTGCGTGCATGCTAGTGTGTGTGTACAGACAGAGAGAGAGAGAGAGAGAGATCCATACAGAACAAGAAACAAAAGATGGAAATTACAGTATTTTCAAATATTTCACTCTTTTGCCTTTTTTCAGTGATGTAAGACATTTTTTTTTTTTTTTAAGTTGTTCATTTCCCTTCTGTGCAATGTACACCAGTTACATCTACCATAAAGAAGTGATGTCAAAGCCCCCTTTCTTCCCTCCCATCTTCAGCCCCCTCTAATATTTGATGCCTCAGAGACACCGAATAACCAAGGGGGAACAAAAGAGAGACAAAGGACAGAAATTCTTTTTTAAACACATTGAAGTCATGATAAAGTTCATGCATTCTCGAATAGCATTTTGATGAGACGAATTAAAGGTAATGTCTTGGCTCAGGTTACATCAGATCCATTTCATTTCTTTGAATACAGAATATGGACAGCATGCTCTTGTGTGCTCCCCCCCCCCCCCCCCCACTCCCTCCACCACCCCCTCCCTTTCAATGCTTTTATAAAGATTTGTTTGATGAGACTCCCTTCACCCCCCTCCGATCTTTTGAAATTTTGGAAGAATACTCCCTTCCCCCTCACCACCCTGCTTTCATAAAGATTTGAAGGTACATCTGTGTCAAGACTGAAGTGATGGTTTTGTCAGAATACTTGTTAGTCCAGGATGACAACAAAATAGTTGAGGAAAAAAGAAGTGTGGATAAATGTTTCTGTCATTATGAAAACAACGCCCAAGATATGTGTATATTTCTGTTTGTTATTTCATTTGTGCATTATCTCTGTAACCCTCTCTGTAACCCCCGCATTCCGAATATTGCAGTCCTATTCAGTTCACAAGTCCTACAGAAAATGATCGTAACCAGAGTGCACAGGCTTACATGTTTGTTTGTTTTTTTTATGTTTGAACATATTTGCATGAAATTATTCTGGTAAATCAAGAATGTGTATGCTGCTTTATTCAGATACAATGAAAATCTGGAGAACTTGTGAAGGAAGAATAAACTTTTGTGATGGAGTCAGTTCTGGTTTGCAAAGATTGTCTCTCACTGATGTATGCTCGACTGTTTTCTCTGTCTGTCTTTGCACCTGCATACACATACGTACCTGGTGAATAGTTAAAGATCAAAGTAAGCCGGCCATGGTGGTTCAGAGGTAGTGTGATGGGCTGGGTTTGGAATTCATGGTTGGAAGACTTTAGATGCATCGCTTGGGGGGGGGGGGGGGGGGGGGGGGGGGGTTGACAAAGGTGCAATTCACCCTTTTGGATTTTGCTCATTTTGGATGAACTGACACTATTGCAGCAAAAAAGAAATAGTGTTGCTTTGCCTTGCCAATGGTTTCCGTTCGCCTTTTTTTTTTTTAAAGATCTGCATGGCGCAAAAAAAAAAAAAAAAAAACATTAATTTTTGTAATGGCATGAAATAAATCTATTGCATGTTTGGTCAGTTGCTGTGAAATTTTAGGACAAACGCTACTTTTATAATTGAATACACGTGTGTGAGTGTGTCAGTTTAAGAGCATGCGAGAGTGTGAGTCAGTGTTCATGTTTCTATGCCTGCATACAGGTGCATGCATGCATGTGAGAATGTGTTCATGTGCATGTGTGTGTGTATACATGCAAACATACACGCGTGCATGCACGTGTCGCATGTGTTTTATACACTAGGATAAAATTTCCTTCACAAAACGACAGTCTGATATTCCATTTAGCAACAGGAATGTGAAAGGACTTCCAGTCAGTGAAAACCAATGCGGTTAAGTGAGACAATGTTAATCCGGATGTCACAGAGTTTTCGCTCCTGGCCGGCGCCCGGGGCTTTTACCCAGAACTGTCGAGTGTGATGTTGACTCAGCTAGGTAGACAGGAACCACAACGTTGAATTTCATCCAAACAGCCTTCCATGGATATTACGAAAAATGTTGTTTGAATTCCCTGACCAACACTGCTTGTGTCCATATCTGGCACCAGGCTGTCACCAGGGTGTATTTATTACTAAAGGAAGTGCACAGTGGGGCCAGAATAGCCTAGTGGTAGAGCGCCGGACTGGTAATCTTGGGGTTGTGAGTTCGAATCTCCGCTGGGCCATATCGGTACAGGGGGATTTTCCCCTCAGAGTTAACATTGGTTCTGACTCCATTCCCAATACAGTCGTTCGAATGAGACTATAAACCGAGGTTCCGTGTGTAAACGCACGCATAAAATCTTGCACACACATAAAATCCCAGTTTGGCCGTTGGTATAGATGATACGTTACACATAGCATGCACCTTCCCTGAAGCTGGAGTATGGCTGCCTTAATGGCGGGATAAAAAAACGCTCATACATACACAACTCCACTCCCTTTGTTGGGTAGATGGGATTAATCCTTGCCTGTCTATACAGGGAGTGTCCGCAGACGTATCAGCCTGCGTACGCGGAAAGAAAAAGAAAAAAAAGGAAGTATAGCCATGT
>CM065717.1:73894113-73904113 GCA_033310375.1 Conus canariensis | reverse complement strand
ATAGTAGTTGTTCTAATATGGCATAGAGAGTTTGTTGTTCTGATCCAGAGGAGATGCCGCTCATGACTGTATTTCAGCGGTCAATTAGGCCTTAGGTTAATTTCATTTCCAATAATTCCAATCGGTCATATCTGAATAAACGATTGACAAAATGGAACGAAAGAGAGGAAAAGATAGCAGAAGAGCGAGCTGGTTTCAGACTGTACTGTAAACCAAATTTTTACCTCGTACACACTGATGGATGAATACTTGCTGCGCAACACAAAACTTCATGAATTTCAGGTAGGCTGTGACTCAGTTAACTTTGCGGTACGTTTTACGTAGAAGTGGTGTGAGTGGCAAGCCATATGGCGCTTTGCAAAATGTTTAGTATTCAGTTTTTTACATATACACTAAAAACTTTTAATTGTTTACATATTATAAAACTAGGATGTCTTTTCAGTCCACTAACGTTCTCCTTTTTTCATAACTGAATTAGCAGTTGAAATATCCAGAAAGAAAAGCCACAAAATATACATTGTGTCAGGAGCTATTGAAATATTTCTATTGCTTTTAGCAGATGATATAATTCTCTTGTCCAGCATAGCCTTCGATTTACAAAAAGACGGCTAAATGCATTCAAGGACGAAGGTGACCGATTGGGTCTGTTAATCTGTGACCGTGGTCATCTGTCTAAACAAGAAAAATGGCTGTATGGTGGTACAGAATAAAAGCTGTTCATGGCTACAAATATTTCGGAACGATATTCACAAGTTTGAGTTCAACAAATGCTTGTAATAAATCACACTGGGAAAGGAGAGGAAGTCGTCATATAATCCTTAGGTCATTGCAGAAGTCAGTTCTTTCAATGTGTTCCTTTGGAAAACGATCATGACTCAAACAGAACTAATGCTCACATCTGCTGCTGAAGTATAGGGTCTTCTAGACAATAAACAAATGGAAAAAGCACATTCTTTTGCCAGAAAGCGTTTTTCTAAATGTTCTCTTTATTTGTGAGAACACATGTAAAATGCACGAGTCTTTTAAACGATAAACAAATGGGGAAAAGTACATTATTTTGCCAAAGAGGGCTTTCTAAATGTTCCCATCCACGTATCCACAACATGTACCCTTGTGTATAAGAATGTTAAATGCATAAGATACTTTTTGAAACTTTTGAGGCTCCCTGAAATCAGATTTTGCTGACACAGGTACGACATGATACAAGGGCAGGTGGGGCCTGGGAAAGAAAACTGAGCATACTGTGTACAAATGATTTTATCAGGGAACTGAGACGGGACTATGTGGCTGTCCCATGGTGCAGGGCACGAACACAGTTTTATTTCTGAATTCAAAGATCGATTGATTTTGAGCTGCAAACTGAGCTGGTATTCCGCCATGGAAAACATTGGAAAATACAACCGGTTTCACTAATTCAAAAACAATTTTCAAACAGGGAAATACACCGAAGTGATTAGAAAAAAAAAGAGAAAGAAGTAGCATAGGATACATATAACAAAACTGAGATTAATGATATTCGGATTTAATGCTTATATGAGGTAGTTGTACTGTGGGACATCCTTGGAATCACCTTGCCCAAAGTGTGGACATCCCGTTGATGATGAAAACCATTTTTCATTTCAGTGTAAAGCTTTCGAATATATAAGAACAGTTTTTGCTTTTATCAAACAGGATGCAGAGAAAACAGACAAACAAAGTGGATATCTCTGGTACACTGTCATTAGAAGACGTAAATATTATACGACAATAAAGTGCAAAACTTATCACAGAGGTGTAGACTGACGCCCTAGAAAAAAAAGAAAGAAAGATAAAGGTGTGAGTTCTTTTGAAGAGATCGATTGAGTTCTGTCATAGAGTTTGAATGATTGAGCTGTCCTAAATAAGTTTTGTTTGCTTTACTTTCTTTCCTTCCAGATTAAAACGCGCATGTTCCAAATGTTCCATTTAGAGCTGATCTGGTTTGTAAATCATAAGTTTTCCTATCATTAGTATGTGTCTATGTCTACTATTGCACACAGACATATTATTTTCTCCATATGCTAGACTATTTACACATTTGTAGTCGCTTTAATATTGTTTGTTGCCACACCCTCCCTCTTGTCACACATCTTTTGGCAATGACAATACAATACAATTCCAAACTATGAAAATCTCTCTCTCTCTCTCTCTCTCTCTCTCTCTCTCTCTCTCTCTCTCTCTCTCTCTCTCTCTCTCTTTCACGGCCTCTCTCATTCTCTTCATCCGTCCTCAATTAGACCCGTTCTCAGAATTTCTCTTTCGCGTAAGGAATTGGCGGAGTCTGGCCCAGCAAGACTGGGTGAGGACAAACTCCACAAGTAAAGCTAGCAGGCCGACCCCAATGCCGATGAAGAGGATGTAAAAAGCAGCCTGCACGTCCATAATGGAGACTGAGGTGTTGGAAGCAGTGGTGACGCTGGTGGCACAAGAGCGACTGGTGGGCCACCATTTCTTCCGCAGGTTCACCAGCTGCCCGTTCTCGTGCATCAGCAGCACTCTGTAAACGAAACAGCGTCACGTGTTTGCGTGTTTGTCTGTCTGTTTGCCTGTCTGTCTGTCTGTCTATCAATCAATCAATCAGTCAATCTATCTATCTATCTATCTATCTAACGCTCCATCTTTCCCTCTCTCGGCCTATTTAGAGTTGTCTATCTATCTATCTATCTATCCTATTCTATCTATCTATCTATCTATCTATCTATCTATCATCTATCTATCTATCTTTATGCAATGTTTATCGTTGGTCACAACCAAAGTCATCGCCTTCACTACCAAAGCCATCACCGTAACTATTACCATCAACAGTAATTATGATCATAACTACGATTATTGCTCCACTGTCGCTCACAGTATGAGCATAAAGGGTTGGGTGGGGATGTCTCCATTGCGTTTATGTAAGCTGTAACGACAACGATCATGAGAACAGCAACAGACATCAATAACAATAATTATTATATGTATGTATGTGTGTATCATCATCATCATCATCATCACCACCACCACCACATCATCATCATCATCATCATCATTATTACTATCATTTAATTGTTTTAACCTTCACGCGTCTGTTGGTTCGTCTGTTTGTTAGCAAACTGATTGGCAGAGAAACGACACGTGACACAAGGACGAGCCCATTAACTTTTGACGTAAATCTGGGTCAAAGAGTTTGTTTCTCCCGTTTCCTGATCATTGCAAGAATGGACATTCTTCGACATTTGAAAGAAAAAAAAAAAAACAATGCATTTGATATCCATGATTTAAAAAAAAATCCAAGCTTATTTTCATATGTGCGAAGTTGTGAGCTAGGAATGCGATGTGAATGAAAACCCGGCTCCAGTGAGCCAAATAACACTCAGAAGAGGGGCAGAGGGATGGGGGTGGGGTGGGAGTAGGGCGTTGGGGATTTTGGTGCTGGTGAAAACAGACCTCGGGTTTGAATGAAATTTGGAGGATTGTTTGACCTTGGTGGAGGTGTGTGCTCTCCCTAAGGAAACAGAACTCAGGAATATTGTCTGCCCGAACAGAATGCTGTGCTTGTTTCACAGCGCTCGATTTGACTGAATTCCTCAAACGGCATTCATTCGAACTGCACCGCTCCCGATCGCTCTTCTGTCTCTCAGTGTAGGTCACACACACTATATGGGAGTACGGCCCGGGGTTCTGGGGTGGAGATGGCAGACCTAGTATGGCTCTTTGTGGTCGGCTGGGCTATAAACAACCTGAACTGAGTGGGGATGGTCCGAGCGTCTGTGTCGCAGTCGTGTACCACCAACTCATCTGTCACATCAAGAATTATAATAACAGCAGCAGACACATCATCATCATCATCATCATCATCATCATCATCATCACCATCATCACCATCATTATGTTCAGTTTGCCCAACAAAGCGCCAGTTTAACCCTTTTGACAGATTACAAAAGTAAACCCCATACTGAACACACGCCAAAGCATTCAGTGCGGCAGGCTCCCCCGTGAGGATACCGGGGGAGGGGGGGGGGTCTTTTGTACAAATAGTTCCCCCTCCTTCTGGACATTCTGTGCTAGTAATGTCCCCTTTTCCTTTCACTCTCAGTAACTCTGTCTCCTCCTTTGCTGTACTGTCGTCTATTGTCCTTTCTGTCTACCATCTCTTTTACCTATCTTTTTCCACAACCTCTTCCCACAAATTTCTGCACTCAACGAAGTCGGAGTGAACTAACTATACTCTCGAGTATAGTGTGAATATCCCAACAGGGTAAAACGAGTTCACACGCTACCAGATACTGGAATAGAACGCTGAAGAAGGAGAAGTGCGGCAGGCGCGCCTCAATACTACTATACAACGTGAGTACTCGGACACTTTCTCCGACCTCAGATCGGACGTGATTACTCGGAAACTGGAGCTGTTTATATTAATTTAACTTTAAGGGTTGTCCTGCCTTCTCCCCTTCCCTCCCCTTCTCCAGTCCCTCCTTGCTTGTCTTTCTTACTCACTCGCCCCCCTCTCCCTCCAAACTACGTCACACACAAACAGACAGCCGGTTCACATGTGCTATCTCGACTGAGTATTTTCTTTTCTTCTTATACCTTGTCCTGAGCATTTTTTAAAGTAATAAATTCACTTCTTGCAGTTTTGTGGCCTTTATTGTTCATGGTCACTCCGATTGTTGTGATGATGCCAAATGCTGTGTCCATATAAGATCCATTTTCGGACACACACACACACACACACACACACACACACACACACACACACACACACATGCACGCACGCATGTACGTGTGCATGCACACACACACACACACCACAACACACACACACACACACCACAACATGCTCACACAAGTTTGCGTGCGCGCGTTTGTGTGTGTATACATATGACTACGAGCGCGCGTGCATCCGTGCATTCATGAGTGCATATGTGTGTAAGTGCGCACATGTACATGTACATGTATGTGTCACTGGGTGTGTGTACGAACATATGCGTGTGTGTGTGTGTGTGTGTGTGTGTGTGTGTGTGTGTGTGTGTGTGTGTGTGGTGAGACAGACAGACAGACAGACAGACAGATGAAATGTGTGATGTACAGGTTTTGTTTCGATTCACTTTAGTATGTTTCAGTTGTGTTTCCCCGCACATTAAGATGGGCATAAAATCTCATTTAACCTTCTTTAGATCTTTTCAGAAAAAAAAGAAAGGCCAACAAACATGGGTCTTACTTTTCACTGAAGACTCGCGTGAACGCCGAATCATTGGGCAAGCCCACCCCGTACTCTATAGGCAAGAACGTCTCCTTGATTAACTCCAAGTTGCAGTCCACAGCTTTCCAGCCCTCCAAGGTCACCTTGTCGGACATGAGGGCGTAGTCGCCCTCCATCAGACGGGCGTGGTGAACTGAAATGTCCGTGGTCAGAAAGTTGGGGTCATCCGCTATCCACTGCGTCACCTTGGACCACGTGGTTCTGTACACAGTGGAGTTGGATGACTGGAACACACAGGAATGTGGAGGAGGAGAGAGAGAGAGAGAGAGAGGGAAGTGGATGGTTATTCAGTATAGGCCATTACCCTTTCTGAAAGATCACTCTGATTGGCAATACACTTTTGAATAAACGATGAATAATCAGACAATTACATAATATGACTTAACAGTGGAGCATTAATCATCCCGATTGCGTAATCCAACACCACTTTAACCGAGTAGTACAGTACGTCTTTTAAACGTTTTATACAAATGTATGCAAACATCCTTTAATATTATTTTATTTCGGTTTGCCGTGAGCAATAGAACATTAAACAGACATGGCAAATGTTGAAAGGCAGGACAGCACAGCAAAAAATGTTGTTCATCATTTTCGGCATTCTTACACAACGGGTGTATTGTAGCGTCTCCATCAGTATTGGTGTACCGATACTTCTGTGCCAATATATCGACTATTCTAAATCTAATCCTTGTCATATAGTTCTTCAATTGTCTATCAATCTCAAGCAAAAGGTATACTTCACTATTAAAACTAAATGTCCTGTAAAAAGCGTACCTGTCACTGCTGTGAACATGCTCCTCCCATTTTTTGCCATCTGTTCTCAATCAACTCTTGACAAAATTCTTTTAAGAAAATGCTGATATTTTCAACAGTTTGATTCATCCAAACAAATCCAAATCCATTTTGATTTTTTTTTTTTTTAAATCACGAATGTCCGATGCCCAACATTTTTCTTCCTCGCAATTCTAAACCAAGCAATATGCTATACGCCTTATGTGGTGATCTTTCCTCATCTATATGCAGAATTTTCAGTCAGTAACTAATACAACGCATATGAGAGCTGATGTACACAGGACATCGACAGGAGAAAGAGGAGCAGAACACAAGTCTGAATTGATTGGAGTCGGACAATACGAGCACGAGAAGACAGACGCGGAGTTGGGTCAAGGAGGAGACAGACGAGAAGAAGGAATAGAGAATGCCTTTGAACATGTTAAAGTTGGAGAACAGGAACGGGGAAGACAGATGAGGAAGAGAAAATGGAGAAAAGGAATGGAAAACGCTTTTCAACAGATTAGAGTTGAAGAATTGGATCGGGGGAAGACAGAGGAGGGAGAAGAAAAAAAAAGAGGAGACAGATGGGCACAAAATACCTCTGGACAGAACCGGAAGATCATGGCACGGAGAAAATAGAGGGGGAAGGTTGAAGAGAATGAGAAAGAGTAGAAGCAAAAAGGAACAGGAAAGGGTGGAATAGTAAGACTGAAGGACAGGAAGCTAGTGCCATGCAGGTCACCAATTCCACCTGTCGATCCTGCTGCTGGAAGAGCTGTTTATCAGTGTCTGTCGCATCTGTCAATCAATGGCTTCAAACGATTATTCCTTGACGGTTGACTGAACAAATATGTGGTGCTCAAGGGGAGAACTTGCCACAGTAGTCTCTACATGTAGCTGGATTCATTCAAAAGAAAACACCCACCGTACATTACAAACCTCATTCTTGTTCGACATTAACCTTCCTTCTAACTAAGAGCCAGGAAACAGATAACACTACACAAAGACATCATTTCCAAATCGACGCTTGATGCGGACTGCTATTTGATTAAAGCACAAAAATTAATATCAGCCATTTCCTACTCTCAGGACGATTCCATAAAAAAAAAAAGTCTGGCAACGGTCCACAACACGCCCCCCCCCCCCCCCCCCCCCCCCCTTCTCTGTGCCCTTTAGGCTACACTGGTTTCATTTGAGTGTAAAGTATTCTGTTTGCAATCGTACCAAACTAAACCAGACCGGTGCGTTATAGATGTTGCTGATTTCAAATTCATATTGAATGTCTTATATACATTGTGAAGATGATCAATTTCTTGCCCGTTCAGCTCCCTCAACCCCCCTCCCTATCTTCCCCCCTCTCAAACACACACTGCTGCTGCTGCCACTACTGCACCTACTCTTGCTGATGCTGTTGTTGGCGCTGTTTCTATAACTATTTCTGCTATTACTACTATTGCTGCTGCTGCTGCTGCTGTTGTTGCTGCTGCTACTGCTATTACTACTACTACTAATTCTACTACTGCCACTACCACTAGTGCCACTACTACTACTGCTACTACTACTACTACTACTACTGCTATACTATTACTTATACTACTCTCACTACTACTACTCCACTACCTTGACAGTATGGTGGATGGCCGAACCTCCCATGAAGCCTATCCTGAACGTGTCGTGGCGGAGCACGTCGTCCAGGGTGTTGAAGAGGTGGCTGCTCTTGGTGACGGCGAAGAAGGCCACCAGGTTGCCGCTGTAGGTGGCGGCCACCACGATGCTGAACAACCACCAGCAGCTGACCAGCAGTCGGCCCGAGTGAGACTTCGGCAAGCTATGGTTCCTGGTGGCTGGGAAGAGACAGACACTGGGAATGAAGTTACTGATGGTGGTGGTGGTGGTGGTGTGGTGGTGGTGGTGGGTGGTGGTGGTGGTGGTGTGATGATGATGATGATGATGATGATGATGATGATGGTACTGGCAGTGGCAGCAATGGTGGTGGACGAGATGGTTATGGTGATGATGATGATGATGATGATGACGACGACGACGACGACGACAACGACGATTATGATGATGACTACTACTACGACGACGACGACGACGATGATGGTGACGATGAAGATGACGAACCGATCACTACAAACTTGTCACTTTAATATCCGCAGATATGTGTATGTCTGTGGAGGACACGGGGCCGAGGATGGACCGGGATTGCACGGAAGGATGGGTGGGGGAAGGGTGGGGAAGGCACAAGGGGGGGGGGGGGGGGAGGTAGGAGGAAAGAGGCTAATAATTTCGGGAGTGTTGTTAAGGGACTGAGAGTTCTGTTTGTACATTAGGCTATATGAGAGGATCACGGACAAGTCACACTTTGCGAGCAGAGATTGTGGAAAGAAAAGAACAACAAACAGACAAACAAAAACCCGATAGAGAAGAAAAGAACAACAAATAACAAACAAACAAAAACCCAATAGAGAGGGAAAGAACAACAAACAGACAAACAAAAACCCGATAAAGAGGGTCAGCGTGTGATTGTGTATAGTGAAAACCGCATGAGCTGCATAGAGATTGTGAAAAGAAAAGAACGGCAAACAACAAACAGACAAGCAAACAAACAAAAACCCGATAAAGAGGGTCAGTGTGTGATTGTGTACAGCGTAAAACTGCATAAGCTGCATTTTTCATCGCACGTGCTACAGGGTCATTAATATACATGAACATACATAGATGGTGCCAGTAGATATCATTGTCTTAAATGAATCGTTTATTCTTCTACACATGTTGTTTTGAAAAAAAAAACAAAAAAAACAAACAAACAAACAACATGGTGCCGGTAGATATCATTATTTGTCTTAAATGAATGGTTTATTCTTCTACACATGTTGTTTTGAAAACACACACACACACACACACACACACACACACACACACACACACACACACACACACACACACAACAGAAGTTGGACAGAGTTGGCTCTAAAACGAATAACTTTTTCCACACATGCTGTTCGGGAGAAGAAAAAAAAAGAAGTTGGACTTAAGTTCTTAAATGAATAAGAATCTCTTTTGCGTATTTCTATTTTTAACCTTTTAACCGTATTTTACCGATCTTTTTCATATTTTCTTTAAAGAAGAGTTCACAAAGGGAATGCACTTACCTTGTGCCAAAAGCGCACCGTAGACCAAGCGGAAGGCGCGGAAGTAGTTTTTGTAACGTTCCCTGACAGCGGTATGACCGCTGGTCGAATAATACGGCGTCCAAGTTTCGATGAATCCCAACAACAGCGTAAAAGTAACCAGGGAAATGAAAATGCACAGAAGCACCTGTCGTCACACGCACGTACGTACGCACGCGCACATGCACGCACTTACGCGCACACGCACGCACGCACGCACATGGGCGCACGCACGCACATACACACACACACACTCACGCACGCACGCACGCACGCGCGCGCGCGCGCGCGCACACACACACACACACAACACACACACACACACACACACACACCCCACACCACAAAGCCAAAGCATAAGGTTAAGTTCTTCAAAAGATTGAAAAGGATGTTTAAAAAAAAAAAGGCTTGAAAAAATAATCAGAACTGATGACAGGAAAAAACAACAACGAAACAATAGTAAAAGATGAGAAACACACACACACACACACACACACACACACACACACACACACACACACACACACACACACACACACATATTCAAATGCACACTGAATCAGATGTCTCCGAAATGCCTTGCCTCCTGTCTGCAGATGATAGTCATATTATGAACCACAAACATAGATCACAACGACCAAAGAAAAAGGCAAACCGACAAAAGAACTATTGTGGCCTAATCAATCAGGGGGAAAAAGGACAGACATAAAGCTAAGTTGGTTACCTTTTCCACATACAACCCAACAATGCCGCATTGCTTGAATATTGGAGAAGACAACATAAATGCAAG
>CM065717.1:73886613-73891613 GCA_033310375.1 Conus canariensis | reverse complement strand
GTCAATGTACCTCATGTGTAGGTTTAGTTTACACTCCTAATCGATTAAACTGAACCTTTCCATTTTTTTCTCCCAACAGTGATCGTGCTGAATCTGGTAATCTTAGAGAGCGTAATTTTGGGGACGGTAAAACTCAAATAAAATTACTGTGCAGCTAGGCTTGCTTTGGTTCAAATATTCCATTTCCATATGAACTTGCGACACCTTGTATAATTTGTTCTTCGAGGTTAGCTGCTTACTGTCTAGACTGTGTTACTTCAAATCGCCTCGGTTTTACCGGCATTTCTTTCTAGACCTGTCGTCATCGCTGTTAATCGATTTTACAGCAGTTATAAAACCGCCACACTTGTAAATCGATAATCATAGAAGGTAATGACAATGACAGGCTTTCAATGGTGGCGAATTTAGGATTCGCATAACGTCATCAGAATAGAATTCCCATGACCGTCCCTGACCCGTTTCTCTGACATGTCTTATCACTGACAACAGCACAAAAAGCTGAAACACAAAATATCTTTTTAGCGAAAGTATCCCTAAAATCACAATGCCGCCAAAGAAACGGGTGGTGTCCTTGATACCTCAGTACACATCGATCTGAATACTTGAGTTTCTGATACCTCATTTTGTAGATTTTTACATGATCTAAAACAGTATTTTGAAACTGTTCTCAGTCCCGATCGTAATCTTGAAGGCTTGTGTGCACTTTTTCCCTAGCACTTTGTTGGACTTGTTCGGCATGTTAATAAATTCCCTGTCCTTTCCCATGATTACTTGGGGAAAAAAAAAAAAACGAAACAGAAAGAAAGAAAGAAAAGGAAAGAAAGAAACAAGATGCAAAGCAAAGCATATAAACGTACTCCCATTGTACTTGAATGCGCGAGTGGCGGGGGGGGGGGGGGGGGGGGGGGGGGGGGGGGGGGGAAGAAGCTGAAAAACCTCACACTCAAACATGCGTCATTATGTATTTGACGTCTCTCAAAACGTAATTTTCTAACGCGTCATCGTTACTGAACGTTATCCCTCCAAAAATCAGCTGAGATAGTCCATAAAGAAGAAAAACTGTTTGGGGCCGTTATAGCCGTTAGTAACGGATATTCTGGTAAAATAAAACATTGGGCATCATCCTGTGACCCATAATGAACGTACTTACAAATTTTCAGAAAGATCGGCCTAGAAGTTTTGTCTGGAGCGAGTGGAACACATTTTGACCACAGACAGACAGACACACAGACAGCATTTCTTCGTTCCCATTGTAAAGTACTCCTTGTCCTTTAAGAACTGGGAGTACAAAAACTTAGCTTGCTTGACTTTCTAGTATTTGGAAAAGGCTTCTGTAAGTATGATGACTGTTCCAGTGTTGCCTGACCTGCATGGAACTAGTGGACGGTAAAGTACGTGAAATCCATCACCTTTATGTATATATTGTCAGTCCTGATCGCGATCTTGTAAACGTGTATGTACTTTTTCAGCAATTTGTTGAACTCGTTCGACATATTATGCAAATTCTATGACCTTTCTCGTGATTGCGCGCGAAAAAAAAAAAAAAAGAAAAAAAAAAAAGAAAAAAATAAATTACCCAAGCCAAAAAATCTTCATTTCCTTCACTTTTCAGTATTTTGAAAAGCCTCCTGTAAGTTCGATGACTTTTCCACTTTTGTCTGATCTATACGGAACCAGAAGAAGGTAGAGTTCGTGAAATCCATCATCTTTGTGTGGATGTTCTAGACTATGATCGCCGTAGTCGCTCGTAGATCCCCATCGTTTACAGCCATCGGTAGGTTCCTGTCCTGGACTAGTAGGCCTATACCTTCCAACATTCTGCATTCTGTGGCTACTCACCGAACTGGCCAGCTGTCCCACCAGCCCTGCCCATGTGCCGTTGTCATACTGAATGCCCCAGATTCCATCCGCCGGCTGCGACAAGTGGTAGCTGGAATAACAGGGTCATCTCTGCTGATTTATTCAGTATAACGTAAAACAGCGTGTTGCGATATCGATGTCTTTAGTTGCTCATTTATTAACTTACTTTGAGAGAGAGAGAGAGAGAGAGAGAGAGAGAGAGAGAGAGAGAGAGAGTTATTTGAGAGTAGTATGAATGAGCACTAATATGCTTTTTTTACATCCAGTTTTGAGAGTTATTTGAGAGTAATATGAATGAGCACTAATATGCTTTTTACATCCAGTCCTCGATTAGAGTAGGTTTGCAATAAAGATACAATCTCTCTCTCTCTCTCTCTCTCTCTCTCTCACACACACACACACACACACACACACACACACACACACACACACACACACACACGTGGGTCATGTAAAGAAAATGAAGTGACGAGAGAGAGAGAGAGAGAGAGAGAGGGGGGGGGTAGGAAGGAAGGAGGGAGGGAGAGAGTGGATGGGGAGGGGACGGGGTGGGTGGGGTGAGAAGCGAGAAGAACATGTTGAAAGATACAACACAGAACAGCAGGAAGCATGTTAAAGTCACTATCCAACATAGAGCCGCAAGAAGAATGTTCAAGTCACTTTCAATGGCATGATCATGACAGATACAATGGAGGGATACAAGGGAGATGAACGTGTTACATCGTAAAGTATAGGAAGGGTACAGTGGTGTGATGTGCATCTGTAGGTCAGATAACAAATTTTGTTTGCAGTACACACAGACGCTCAAAACATAAACTACGAGAGAGAGAGAGAGAGAGAGAGAGAGAGAGAGAGAGGAGAGAGAGAGAGAGAGAGAGAGAGAGTAAAGAAGAGTGGGCAAAGAGAGGGGGGGGGAGGGGGGGGAGGACAGGGTGTAAAAAAAACTATGGAAAAAACTCTTTAATTCTATACGTAATATTGAACATGAATTTATAATACATAGGTGATATTCTTGGAAAAAAGATGAATAGTTATGGAGATACAGAGGCAGAAAACGCGACAAACACACAGAGCAATAGAAAAAAAAAAAAAAGATAAAAGACGGAAGAATACAGTAAAGGGAGGAAAAAGAAACATTTTGAATAAAAAGATGAGAGAGAGAGAGAGAGAGAGAGAGAGAGAGAGAGAGAGAGAGAGAGAGAGAGCAAAACTGAGACAGAGAGAGAGAGAGAGAGAGAGAGAGAGAGAGAGATTAGGATATAACATAGCGCAAAAAAGTCATAAACAATACTACCGCCTAACCCACGCTCCGCAAACAAAATGAATGAAGCTCAGTTTTTTTTCGTCTATGCATGAATACTACGCGACTTAACCAGTTTAAAAAAAAAAAAAGGAGGGGGGGGGGGGGGGGGATTGGACAAAATCTATAGGCCGGAAAGACAGACTGTGACATTCGCACAGTTTTATACAACTCAAATCCCGTCACAATCGTCGCAATCTTGTTTCGCTATGCGAACACACACTGAGCATTTTAGTCGGCTTTGTGCTGTCTATAACCCCTTTTATTGCACCCCCCCCCCCTCCCTCTCCTTACTCCCTCCTATTTCTTTCTGCAGCAGCAGCAGTACTTTTCCTTCCCTTACTCCCCCCCCCTCCCCCCCCCCCCCCCCCCCCCCCCAAATCACTTCTTCGTCTTTTCTCCCTTTTCCACAGACTGTCTCCATCTCCTCCGCATTCTCCACTCCTCTTTCCATGCCCCCCCCCCCCCCCCCCCCCCCACCACCCACCCACCCCACCCTCCACCTTCCCAACATTCAATTGAGCCAATTCTATCTCTCTTCCACACAGCGCCACGTACGTCTCGTTTGCAGGTCCTACTTCCGCATGAATTTTTGAAGAGCTGGGTTGTTGCGGTGCGCTGTGGACCGGCCTTGGCTACAGATCAGAGTTCAATGCCCAGTCTCAAAGCCGATGCGGTCGGCGTTTACAAAAAAAAAAAAAAAAAAAAAAAAAAAAAAGGCGGTTCAACCAATTCATCAACGGTAATTACTCTTAATTCGGAGAGTGTTTACGCTCGGACAGTTCAAGTCTGACCTAAGATGGGTATTGAAGATGACAAGGGTTTTAATAATATCAGGCTGAAATGCAGAGCGGTTTTGACGTGATTCACGCAGCAAAAAAAATAAACGAAACAAAACACAAAAAAACTTCTCTATGTGAACACTGCTTAAAATCTTTCGCGTTTATGTATTAGGAAATGCGAACACTACCAACACAATGTTTTAACACAATGCAGATGGCTGGAAAATGTTTTTATTTGCATAATTTGCACACACAAAAAAAAGAAATTTTTTTTTTTTTTTTTTAAAGACAGAGAGAGAGAAAGCAGTCTGACCATCAGAATAATGAAAAGTACAATACAACAGTATAAGTAAGAAAAGACGGAGCAAGAGTATCGTTTAAAAGAGAAAATGTAGGAACCACACACACACACACACACACACACACACACACACACACACACACACACAACACACACTTTTACAGCAATTTCCAAAACACACACACACACACGCGCGCACGCACGCACGCACGCACGCACGCACCACACACACACACCACACACACAGAAAGCGGGCGCACACGCAGAGAGAGAGAGAGAGAGAGAGGGGGGGGGGGTGGAGTGGGGGATGGAAAGCGACACAGAGACAGCGACAGCGAGAGCGATTCTGCTTATAAATCAGCGCATTGATGTTCTTTACTTTATTTCTTCTGTTTGTTGTTGTTGTTGTTGTTGTTGTTCTTCTTCTTCTTCTCCTTCTTTTTCTCCTTCTTCTCCTTCTTCTTCTTCTTTTTCTTCTTCTACTACTACTACTACTACTACTACTACTAAAGATGGCTTGATAAAGGGAAAAAAAGAAGAAGAAGAAGAAAGAAAAGATGTGTTGCTTACTCAATGCACCGTCTAAGAAAAGGACTTGACACGACTTCATACACACGCGTGTTGTGTCTTCACCTCTCTCTCTCTCTTCTGTCTGTCTCTCGGTCTGTCTCTCGTCTGTCTGTCTGTCTGTCTGTCTGTCTGTCTGTCTCTTCTCTCTCTCTCTCTCTCTCTCTCTCTCTCTCTCTCTCTCTCTTTT
>CM065717.1:73869113-73876613 GCA_033310375.1 Conus canariensis | reverse complement strand
TGCCATGTCACCATCACTTGTATCCGATCTCTGATTCAAAACAATGATCATCTGATCAGAACCGGTCTTGCAGAAGTTTAAACAAAATGGATGTCCAATAATGCACCCCGAGCGTGATTCGTATAGTTAACGGGGAGTGTGTGTGTGTGTGTGTGGTGTGGTGTGTGTAGTGGTGCGTGGTGGTGCGTGCGTGTGTCGTGGTGCGTGGTGTGCGTGCGTGTGTGTGTGTGTGTGTGTGTGTTGTGATTTTGTTTGTCATTTTTGTGTTTTCCTATTTTCTAGTCAGTGATTGCGTGTTCAAGATGAGAGAGAGAGAGAGAGAGAGGAAGCAGGCAGACAAAGTCCGACACAGAGACAAAACCAGAGATAGACAGGTGATTTAAAACGAAATCAAGGATATAGGGTGTTTCAAATCAAAACAGCCACAAATACCCCCACCACCACTCCCCAAAACAAGCGAATGAGGTAATTTTCCTCTTTCGACTGACGTGTTTATGTCCTTATCGTATCGATTGCCTAAACAAAAAGAACGCGTTTTCGTTCGCACAGTGAGACACCATTGTACCAAGAACGTCTTTCCTTCTCAACACCTGATGTTTGGGACTGGCCATGGCGATTAGACAATGTAGCAATGCACGCAGTGCATGGGAGTGAGGGAAAGGTAATGGGCGACGTTTGGAAGTGGGCGGGAGGGGAGGGGAAAGGGGGCGATTGGGGAAGGGGATGGGAGCGGATGGGGGGTGGGGTGGGGAGTAGGGGGTCAGCCATGGTAGTGGGATTTCATTGCTTACTCTCAGTTTCCTTTAAACATAAAAAGTTGTTATACCTCGAGACGGTAAAAATAAGCTAGGCTTAAACAGTAAATATCTGCCTTTCGCCACTCACGAGTTTTCAAATGGCGCAGGTTTGCCCCAAATGCTCACCATCATCATCCTATTTTGATGTTAAATAGGATGTATTTGACGGATATTGTGACCAATCCACAACGGCCCGGAATTTCACACTTTCATCGCGGCTTTTAGATATTTTGTTTGATTCTGGTTACCAACTAAAACTTACGATTTATTGATATGATTTGATAAGTTGTAATTATGGAAACAAATAAAGTTTGATTTGCTTGATTCATCGCAAGTTACTTTGCTATATTTTGTGTGTGTGTGCTGCCAAAAATACTTACGAAAATCAAAAGCACAAAAATAATGGTTTGATCTTGTCAGAATGTTATTTCCTATTTGTTGCGATGTTTGTATAAATGATACAGTTTAACATACCTTTTATCAATGTATGAAAACGATAGCTGTAACTTATTACAATTCTAAGAAAAGACCAACAGTTCTAAGAAAACACCAACATGTAATACTGAAACTGTTGGTTGAAACATTAACTGCAGTTTTACGATGTTTGATTATTGTGTGACCTCTTTACGCGCGGGGTAGTTGGAAAGGTTTGGGCGATGTTTATCGTTCTGCCCAGTTTAATTGTGAGAGAGCTTACCAACGTTTAAGTTTACCGTAGATTCACACACACACACACACACACACACACACACACACACACACACACACACACACACACACACACACACATATGCACGCAACACACACACACACACACACACACACACACACACACACACACACACACACACACACACACACGCCGACTCAATGACTGTATCACACGCAGTCACAGTCACACATATCGAATCATTAACTGTAATCCTTGAGCACAGTCACTGGTCGACTTCATGAGTAGCCGCAAACTTACCGTACACGTCATCAAAGACGACGATGACGACGTCCCAATGTGCGTTCTGGATAAGGCTCATCAGGAGAAGACTGGTGGCCAGTTGCATTGTAGACTCTGCCCCTCCCAAACCAGATCGCAAGGTGCCGATTGCTAGATCGAGGGGTGGGGCAGAGCCCATAACGCCTCGCCCGCTGGTCGTTGCCGGCCCTGAATCATAGTCCAATGAATAGTTTAATCGGAGGATGTTAAAGCTTTTGTCCACGTTGGGATGGGTTTGTTTTGACAGAAACAAACAAAAAAAAAGTTCCTATCTCCCCCCCCCCCCTCTCCCCCCGCCATCTTTCCATGTCAAGAAGCGACCTAGATAGTGGAGAGTGAGAACATTCCGACCACTTCATCGACCAGTCGAAGAACGTTTACTATTTTTGATGGATGGACACTGAATAATAGCTGGACATTGGCTCCTATTAGATCCGGTTTCCTTTCTTTCTTTCTTTCTTTTTCTTTCTTTTTTCTCTTTTTTTTCTTTCTCTCTTTTATTTTCGGGGGAGGGAGGGGGGGGGGGGGGGGGGGGAGGGGGGGTACCTTCCACTCTTAAAGACAAAATTCGTTTTATTTGTATCGAATGTAAAGTGGATTTTATTTGGAAAGAAGTTCGAAAAGTGACAGCTGAAGGTTGTTTAAACTTAACTCTTCTTTTTTTTTTTTCCCCCATCGTGTGTGTGTGTGTGTGTGTGTGTGTGTGTGTGTGTGTGTGTGTGTGTGTACCTGTCAGGATATATGTACACACATACGCACCAGTCAGGATCTCTATCTGTCTGTCTCTGTCTCTGTCTGTCTGTCTGTCTGTCTGTCTGTCTCTCTCTCTCTCTCTCTCTCTCTCTCTCTCTCTCTCTCTCTCTCTCCATCCAGACAAACTGTTGATAAAGATTATGTAGAAGATGTTTCTGATGCCGAAAGAAAAAGACAGTCAATTAGTAGACACGGACTTCAACACAACGTGAAAGTAAAGAGTTTGTCGCAGAAGCAAACCTGTGTATGACAGATAATAGTTGTGATTGTGAAGATTCCTCTGATTTTATGAAGCCAACGACAACAAGAGGAGACAATATTACAATAAGAGACGTCATGACATGTTTGGAAGAAATAACAAGGGAAATGGATGACCACTTGTGTTCCTTGAAGGAAGAATTGAGAGGCGCCGCGACACGTAGGCCCTAATACAGAGGTGGAAAACCGAAATCTTGGCGGTCCATCGTGACTGCTGCATTGTCGCATCGCAAATGTTCATAAAATTATTTGTGAATCTGACTGTAACTAATGTTCGGTGTTGAAAGCTGAATTCGATGCTTTTTCCGTGATCTGGATTCTTCGTCACGATCAACTTTCCAATCATGTGCTGATCATGTTAATCTATGGTTTTTGTTCATACACAATCCCTACCCCCCTCCCCATTCCCACCCTTGTGAAAGGGCTTTGTAAAGCTTATCACGATAAACCATTTATTCATTCGTTTATTCAGTGCATACGTGTGTGTGTGTGTGTGTGTGTGTGTGTGTGTGTGTGTGTGTGTGTGTGTGTGTGTGTGTACGTGTGTGTGAGCGCGCTTGCTTTTTAACCAAACAGTGGATGAGAGAGAGAGAGAGAGAGAGAGAGAGAGAGAGAGAGAGAGAGAGAGAGAGAGAGAGAGAATTGAGCACGAGGCTTTTTACAGACAAGAGATAAAGCAATAGACATCGAGAAGAGTGAAGATCCCTCCTTCTTTCTCTGACTTGGCTTTGTCAAGCTTAGCCACAATAAATCATTCTCTTCTCTCTCTCTCTCTCTCTCTCTCTCTCTCTCTCTCTCTCTCTCAAGCTTAACCACAATAAATCATTCTCTCTCTCATTCTCGCACACACCCACACACCCACACCCACACACAAACACACACGCACGCACGCACGCACACACGCACGCACACACATACATACACACGCGCGCGAGAGAGAGAGAGAGTGAGAGAGAGAGAGAGAGAGAGAGAGAGAGAGAGGGGGGGGGGTGGAAGGCAGATTATGTAGATAACTTCAAACACCCATGAACACGAGCTCGCTTCCTGCAAATCGATTCACTGCGATGAATCAGCTGTTTTGTTCCTTTGTTTTTGTTATTCCTGTTGTTAGTGATGCCATTTAATTATCTTGCTCTTCTTCTACTATTGTCTTTTTTTTTTTTAATGCAAGGTTATATGCCACACGTACTTTGAACTGATACTGAACAGTTAGACCAAATTCTAATTAAAAAGAATCAGCATCAATCTTATGGAACCTATCTGGCTGCATGTTCAAAATTAACAAGAAATGTTTTCGACGAGCGCTTGGGGATAAACTTCTCCATGAATGAACCAATGTTAATCAAAATAATCACAGTTAATCACAGTTATCAAAATATGAACTTTGAAATGACTGAGCATGGAAAAAAAAAATGAAACCGACATTTATAAGATACTGAAAAACAAAACAACACAGTTGATTAATTATCTTCATTCAGGAAACAATTTAAACAATTGCGAGATACAGACCAAACGACAACGAACGTTTGTTGACCACGTCCATGCTTGTAAAATATTCAACACGAGACAACAATCACCTTTTCATCATTGTGCCAGAGCGCACAGTGTTGAGTGGCGATGGCAGTGGCAATATGAAATATAAACGAGACGAAATCAATATTAGATTTTCCCTCTCGATAGGTTTTGTCTGTTAGGACAAGATGATGATGATTGAACGCTCTCTCTCTCTCTCTCTCTCTCTCTCTCGAGAGAGAGAGAGGAGAGAGAGAGAATATGTGAGGGTTACCAAACCACAAAGAAATGGCACAGGCACACGAGATTCGCATACAGCCTTCAAACTGCACGCAAGCTGGGACAGAAAGAAAAGATGGGGTGGGCATGAGGGGTGAGGGAGGGAAGAGAGACGGGGAGGTTCGAGGGATGGAGGTATACAGATGGGAGGGGGACGTGGGTGAAGGGGGGTAGGGAGGAGGAAGAAGAAAGTGACATTTTTCGGGTGCGTATTGCCGTTTTGAATTTGTCTTCTCGGCATCACTGGTTGGGGCAGAAATGTGAAAGGAGGATATAGACGGCAAGAAAAAACAGCATAGGGACAGCGCAGCATGTCTGCATCTAGACAGGTCACACCTTTTGTCTCCTTTTTTTCCTGAAATGAAGAAGCACAAGCCTCTCCAAAGTTTCTCTGAATTGAAAACATTTAAGATTGGACGAAAACATCACACACACACACTTCTCCCAATTCGTTTACAGAGCGCTTAATTTAAAGAAATGAGTTTTTGTACTCCCAGTTCTTTTAGAACAGGGAGTACTTTACAATGGGAACGAAGAAATGCTGTCTGTGTGTGTCTGTCGGTGGTCAAAATGTGTTCCACTCGCTCCAGACAAATCTTCTGGGCTGATCTTCATTATGGGTCAAGGATGATGCCCGATGTTTTATTTTACCAGAATAGCCGTACTAACGGCTATAACGGCCCCAAACGGTTTTTCTTCTTATGGAATATCTCAGGATGTACTTGGCCGATTTCTTATCTCAGTGACGAAATACATTATGAAGCATGTTTGATTGTGACGTTTTTTTTTTGTTTTTGTTTTTCACAGGCATATTCAAGATAAACTGGGAGTACGTTTATATGCTTTGCATCTTGTTGTTTGTGCTGGAACGTTGAATGTTATTTGGTTTTGATGTACAGCTTTGAAAGAAGATGTGGACTAATTCGGACTTTATTCATATATTCATAGAAGGCATTCTTTAAAGAACTCGAGTTCAAGCGAGTGCAGCTAATGCAGATTTGAGGATTCCATGTGGACTAATCTTTTAGTTTGTAGATACTAAACAAAGACGTCAGTGTAATGGGACTAGCAGAAGTGAAGAACGTAGACGTATATTTTGTGGAAGGTGAATCAGGTGCATGGAAGAGTAATTTTCTGGCATAAAAATCCAAGAAGCGTTCGCAAATCTGATGCACTTGCCTTCATCTTGTTTTATTTAAAAACCAGTCGTTCAGGGAAGATCATCATCATCAGTTACAATGCTCCAGACTCAACGACTGACACTTTTTTTAAAACCATTAACTTCAGCTTTGAAAATGGAAAGAAAATGAATAGTCGTCTTTGGACTTCTATGACCTGTTGTTACGAATTTTTCAGGGTATCGTCACCATGATAACTCAATAAAGTTCGTCAAAAATCATCAGCATCCAAAGTCGGACCAAAAAAAGTCCGGTTTGTTGTCCCATACACATCGAGATGCATTAGGTCATCGCACAAGCTCTCTCATACATACTGCATTGCAGTCAACCAATCACTCACTACTCGCCATGCCAGTGCCACTGGCTCTACCCATAGAGGCGGTGGATCCATTCACCCAGTATAGTGTACATATTCTTAGGGAAACAAACGCTGCATGCTTTCAGGTTGACGTGATTCGTACGAACTGTAATGTCCTCACAAAAGCGGTTGGGATTACCCCCCTTGTTTTACCTTCTGTGCATTCTCAGTGGGGTTTCTCCCGTGCTGCTCATTCCGGCTCTCCTATGCATAACCACACCCAGACATGTCCAGCGGCAGCCCTAGCACCGTGCGCAGCAGCCTACAGGGAGCAG
This sequence comes from Conus canariensis, assembly GCA_033310375.1. NCBI lineage: Eukaryota > Metazoa > Mollusca > Gastropoda > Neogastropoda > Conidae > Conus > Conus canariensis. The sequence continues at coordinate 73,870,212 of CM065717.1, read as the reverse complement.
TCAATATCAGGTCGTCATGGGGAAGCCACCATAAGAGGCCCTGCTCTGCTGCCCAGACATTTCTCAGGCGTTATGCAGCGTCCATTACGATCCAACATCCGCTGGATGTCTCCTGCCAAACCTCTCACCGACGGCACTGATTGTTTGGTCCTGAAGCTGCCGCCGCGTCCAATCAATAACAAACCTCATTAACTTTGACAATATAGAAGACTTCGACGAGAACTCACAAAAGGTATTGACGTTGAAAGGAAATCGAAGCCCAAGTGACCACGAGAGCAGAGCTTGATGGGCCACGCCGGATTTTTGAGACTTAAAGAAAAATGAAGACCATTGAAGATGAGGAAGAAGATGTGATGAAGTTCCATTCTGTCCCAGATTTTATTACTTGGCTGTAGTCTGCACTCATTTGATGATAAATATCCCGACGTCAGTCAGGCCCGAGAGATGCAGGCACCTGCAGTGTTGTTCATGACATTTGAGCAACACGCTCAGAGACGCATCTATTGAGTGGAAGAAACTCGTCTGTGGGGTTCCGATCGTCCCATGTGAACCTACTGGATACTCTGTTCTTGAGAAAGAACCGAACGGGGCGGACACACACACACACACACACACACACACACACACACACACACACCACACACGCACGCACGCACGCACGCACGCACGCACCACACACACACACACACACACACACACACGGCGCGCGCGCGCGCGCGCGCGCACGCACGCACGCACGCACGCACACACTCACACACACATACAGGTACACACATGCACGCACGCACAAATGCCTTTGGTGAGACTCAAACCCACGACCGCTCAGTCCGCAAGCTCCCGAATCTAACCCTAGCACCACGACGGCCTGATCACACAAGAACTTGCACGATCCTTAAACAGATATACAAAGTGAACCCATAGATGAGCCTTAACAGACACTACATTTGTCGGACGAAGTTTATCTAAATCTGGAAGGTCAGATTCAAAGTAAGTAATTCTATAGATAAACAAACAAACAGAAACACAAACAAAAAAGATCGTCGGTTGTTGAGTAATGCTGTGGGTTGTACCCTCCGGCTGTCACAAGAGCTGTTACCGG
>CM065717.1:73859113-73864113 GCA_033310375.1 Conus canariensis | reverse complement strand
AGATTTGTTCACGATTTTTCTTGTGTTCCTTGTGTGAGATGCAGAGAAGCCATTTGAAAGTTTTGCAATAAAATACTTGAATTCGTTGATCTTCTATTCTTACTAATCAGCATTCCCATTCACAGAGTCAAATTTCGCTCATAATTCGGAGTGTGTTCTTCTCATGGAGACTGGTGATCTTGCTGTTTCAAGAGATATTCAGTTTCATTCTCGCCTCGAATTAATTGCAGATAACATGACTAAAGTGACGAAGCGTGCAAAGCTGTGATCATTCAATCACACTCCACAGGTCGTCATCGTTGTTTGTACAGGAAGCTCATAAGGGTGCTGTAACACGTGCTGTGCCAGTCAGTCATTGATCACCTCATAGCCATCAATATTCATGTATCAGGCCAGTGACAACTAGTCTCGTTATGCACGACTTGCCCGTCTGTCTGCCTCTATCGTAGCTGCCACCTACTGAGTCCACGAAGAGATTCACCTGAAACACGCAGCACAGAAACTGAGGAAATTGGTGGTGGTGGTGGTGGTGGTGGTGGTGTGTGTGTGTGTGTGTGTGTGTGTGTGTGGTGCGCGCGCAAAGATGTCACTAAATTGTAATGGCTGTAAATCTGCAATGAACACTTCAGCAATGAAAAATATTTTACAAATTGTAACTTTCTTGAAAAAAAATTATGACCACCCACAATTAAATTGCTTTAGACACTGATAAAAGGTGGTGTCAGCTGCAACGAGTTACAATCGCCAGAATCAGGCCCGTACAATGCTATTTTTACCGCGCAGAGGTAGTAAATGATAGATGAATTAATATAATAATAATTACCAGTCGCCGTGGCGAAGTGGTTAGCGTCGCGGACTCCCGGCTGGGAGGTCGTGGGTTCGAATTCCATCACAGTCATGTGGGTTTTTCTGCCCCAACCGGCTCCAACCCAGAGTTGAGGTTTGCTGCGGATTCAGTTGGGAAGACTGGGACCACACAGTCGAGTTTCATGTACAATGAATAAAGTTTCTTTAGAGTATGCCCCAAAAATGCAAGAGGGGTGATAGTAGGCCTACTAGGCCTATTTCATCATTCTCGAAATTCCTTAAATGTTCCGAATATTTTGACTGCCTATGAAACATTTTGGTTCATGCGCTGAACTTTCTAAAAAGTTCCACTCATTTTTATTGACTGCATTACATCGTGATTCTAAAACTTTCTAGAATGTTCCATGTTTGTTGACTGGCTGGCCTACATAATGTTTCTCAAAAACTCGATAAACTAGGCCTATAGATAATCAGAGTTTTGAGAGAGAATTTTGTGTTTTGTTAAGAGTTGAAAAGGCACATTTCCGTTTTTTTACTGTTGTAGTAGTAAAACAAAACCTGATTTGTGAATGGTTTCAGGGAGAATTTAACTTGACACCAAAGTCCATACTGTATAAATCTGATTCAACAATACATTAGAAGCAGCTCTTGTCAATCACCTCAGTCAGCATTCTATGCCCACTGAGGTGTCAAAGAACAAGCGTTTCATTCTTTTTTTGCACATGGGCGGTTAGTTTACAGACATTGGGTATTGTTCACATACCAGTGGGCCAAACAAGCCAAGCCATGGATCCAAACCTCCTTGAAGTTCTATGCTTGAAACTTTGAAGTACCCATTCATCGTCTGTTGCCAGTGAGAAGGGATTAGGCCTATATGCGGCTTGCTGTGGAGAGGTTATGGATACGACGAACATGTAAAAATGCAGTAGTTTCCATAAAGATTTTACAAAGTAAAAAATGGCACATCGTTGCATTGTTTATACATAATCCATGGAAAATATTTATTTATACATTATGCACAAAAACTGTAACAGATTGTTTAGTTTTTTTTCCTGTGAGGAATGCTACATCAGCGTTCTTCAGAGTCGATAGCTTTAAACAATAAAGATTAAGGAGCAGCACCATCTTGAAAATATACAGGCTGACAGCCCCCGAAAAAAAATCATCTAAATGGAGTCGACAATTTGGAAGATTTCGGTCATTCAAGGGCAACATGTAAAAGAAAGTTATCAACTGTTGCTGAAGAGTTCAAATCATTGGAATTGATATGATTTCTTATTTGTCAACAGCAAAAGATGTGAGTTTCAATATTCCATCGGTTTCAGTAGAATCGATTGATAAACCTACAACAGCGGTCTCGACAAATAAGTGCAACAGTTGCTACATTTTTTGTCCAGACATATACAATGTTGTGTTTTTGTGTGTGTGGAGGTTGCTGTATTGCTGCATTTTACGTTGTATCAAGACTATATATTACACGCTGACAGGAAAGACTTCGATCTCGGGTCTTTTTCTCAGTGCTGCTAACCAGCGGAGCAAACCATCGCTGAAAGTTTAAAAGCAGCGGTGATTATCACACCCACAGTACTTTCCTAACACTAAAAGGAACACATAGTCATCGAACAGACACCAATAAATTCTAAGACGCGCGCGCACGCTCTCTCTCCTTCTCTCTCTCTACACACACACACACACACACACACACACACACACACACACACACACACACACACACACAGGAAGAGAAAGGGAGCGACGAGCGTGATGAGAAGAGTGAGAGAGATAGACAGACAGACAGTCAGAGAGAAACAAACAGACTGATGGACACAGAGAGAGAGAGACAGACAGACAGATAGACAGACCGAGAAACAAACAGACTGATAGACAGAGAGAGAGAGAGAGAGAGAGAGAGAGAGAGAGAGAGAGAGAGAGACAGCAGAGACAGACAGACAGACAGACAGACAGAGACAGACCGACAGACAGACAGACATGTAGACAAACAGACAATCAGACCGACACGCAGACAGAGAACGTGGGATGAGTAGCCTCCATTATGCATCAAATTGTCGATGGTGTCGGGCAGTTTTTGTTCGCTTCCTCAGTTATTCACCGCCTTTCTTCCAGACTTTAGTCGGCTCTCTCTGTGCACGTCACAATCAATACAATGCGTGGAAAACAGACTTCAAGTCATGTGAAGAGTCCATTAGTACTAAAGTCTTTTTCTCTCATGTTCACTGCTCTTACCGTACTGTGCTTTTCTACCTTTCCTTCTGCTTCTCCTCTTTGTGTGTGTGTGTGTGTGTGTGTGTGTGTGTGTGTGTGTGTGTGTGTGTGTGTGTGTGTGTGTGTGTGCGTGCGTGCGTGCGTGCGTGCGTGCGTACGTGCGTGCGTGCGTGTGTGTGTGTGTGTGTGTGTGTGTGTGTGTGTTTGTTTTTGTTTTTTGAGGGGAGTTGGGTCTATTTTTATCATTTTGTTTTTCTGTTTTCTTTTCTTTCTTTTTTTTGTCTCTTTCATAAGGTCACAAAAATTAATTGTCTCTTCCCTTATAAATTTACAAATCATTTTCTTGTGTTCTTTAATGTTGGGCGATTGCTTATACATGTGTCTAGATGTTGTTGTTTTTTTCTTCTTCTCCATTTTGTTTGGGTTTGTTAGACTTTGGGGGTATTTTGGTGTTTGCTTTTGTTTAGTTTATTGTTTGTTACTTCGCGTTCGTGTGCTGTCTGTTTTGTGTGTTTTGTCTTTCCCTCTTTTCATTGCTGATCTGGATTAGGGAGCGTAACAAGACGGATATGCTGGTTCCACTACGCGAACACTATGTTCAGGACAGCTGGGGGCTGGTGTTTGCTGGGGAAATTGACTTCCGGTTCGCAAAAGATTTTACTGTTTGTCATTGAAATAAAAATCTGCTCGTGCTCAATTCCAATATCCTTTGGCAGGTCTGACTGTGTCGTTCTTGATTTTACGACTCAAAATCCGACAAATTAAGACTTTTTCTTCCATGAAATACCACACAAAGGAAAAAAGAAGGATAATAAACACGCGCTGATGCAGCAGATGTGTCGTCTGCTACAGAAGCCTTGATCGTTCTTAATGTAATATTGTTACCAATAGAATTGATTCTTTACACTGACCAATAGGAAAATAGCTTCGTATAGTAAACGTCTGCTACCACAACCATAACTAGAATGATGAAGGGAGGAAAAAAAAAGCCTCACACTGAATGTGTGAATTCCCCCACCTTCATTGAGCATGTTAAATAACAAAGCAGGCTTTCAAGGGTGGTGCAGGATTGCTCCTGCTGGTTTGTTCGGCGGTTGAGGACAGTACTTCTCTGGGTCCTAACCCCACCTTCAGGTGTATCTTTTTCTTGTCTTCCTTTTGGCCGACTCTGGGGAAAGGTCCAGTGACGGTGAGGAAAGCCTCACTGATCGTAGGGAAAGTCCTCTTGACAACGGGAAAGACTGTGACCTGGGAGTCTATTTAGAGAGCACGTAAGACCTCAGGGCGAAAGCCTGACTGTGTGGATTTGTTCTGTCATCACCTGTCAGCGGAGCAGCAACGAGCGAGGCTACGGGATGTACACGGCAGTTGCTTGACGGTGGCGTTTTTAGCCGGTGGGCTCTGCAGTCGTGAAACATGGGCGGGTACACCCATGGGAACGCTCCCGTGGAGGTTCTGTCGTGTCACATCCGGTGGCCATTGCACAGTGGCATGTGCCAGGGAGCAATTATGTCCATTGACGTCTTAACTGAATGCCCTGTGCGTGCCTGCACCCTATATGAACACAGCGCAAGCTTCCGATGGTGGTGCAGGATTGCTCCCAGCTGGTTCGTTCGGCGGTCGAGGACAGTACTTCTCTGGGTCCTACCCGCACCGTCAGGTGTATTTTTTTTCTTTCCCATCGACGCCTAAATGCTTTTGCATTGTGTACTTAAATAACGTTACTCTCCATTGTGCTTGTGTGTTCATTTTCATCTTTGTCCTTCTTTTCAGCAACACTGTGAGTCTGTTTTGCTCTTCTTGTCCTAATCTTACCATTGCTAACACTCACACACAAACATGAATGTTTACAAAGATAATATATGTAATAAATACTTCACCAGTATGTTTCAGTTGAAAACAATGTTGTAACGATCTTAATTTACAAGTATTTTACTCCCCCAGGCAAGACAGTCAACACAGTCCATGCA
>CM065717.1:73849113-73851613 GCA_033310375.1 Conus canariensis | reverse complement strand
TTACGTGTAGTTCCGTCTGTTTGTCTCTGTGACTGTCCGCAAGATCACTCTAAAATAAATGGGTGTTTCTTCATGATTTTCTGTCGAGTTGTATACAGACTCATTGCTATAAGCTTACAGCTAGGCGGTATCAGGGTGTAAATAAAAGTAAAACTTTACATTTGGTCGCTAAGGTCATGCAGGTAATATCTAAGACATTTCGCGTTCTCTGGATATTAACCAGAATCATTCGACATCTGTTACTGTTGAATTCAGTTTAAGAACACACACACACACACACACACACACACACACACACACACACACACACACACACACACACACACACACACACACAACACACACACACACACACACACACCACAAAATACGAAAGGAAAGGCCACTAACGAGCTTGTTTAAATGAGATTATAATAATAAACTAAAAAAAAAAGTTTCAAAATGGAGTGACTGAGGGCTGAGAACGAAGCAAAATTTAGACAGAGAGGGGGTTAGTTACCACCAAGGACATTGACAAACAAAGCACAGGACAAGACACAATGCATTTCGACCTATTAGGTCTTCTTCAGGCAAAAAAACAAAAACTAAAAACAGATCACATTTAACATTTAGGACAGTACAAACAAAGAACGAAGAGTGATTTATCTGTCCATGTGTTCAGAAAAAATGCCTGCCAGGCGTCAAAGAGGGGTGCGCAATTGTCATTTGTGCAGGGGATGGCTTAAGCGTGCAAGGGTTGGCGTTCCTTTCTGGATCACTGTTTATATTCTTTATCTTTATGCTTCCCGTGTCTTCCGCTTTCGTTGACTGCTACAGCCGCCTGACATGATCCGTCACCAAGCTCAGCAGAATCACGAATCAGGTGGGTGAAACTTCACACACTTATTATGGCATGGTGGCACAGGAACCCGGATGAAAGGGGGACAAAGTGGTGATTGATCAAGGCGGTGGTCATTCCGGAATCGACTGATCTATTAACAAAGCACAAGAAGCAAGTAACCAAGGTAATCAATCGATGGCAGACCAGCAGTTTTTCTTTATCCCAAACCATCAAGTTTTGTTCTATAATGGCCGACTCGATCAAAGAGTTCAGTTGGTTGCTGGCATTACCCAACTCACTGCATCAAAAGAACAGACGAGCAACTTTTTTTGTTTCCGTTTTTTTGTTCTTTTGATCTCCCTTGCATCCTTAAATGGATCCTCAAGCATAGGCTCAAAGATTGTCCCCCTACATTTTATACTGTTTGCATAATGTTTATAGTTTTTCAGCAACTTTTTTTCCTCTCCACACTTTCGTTTTGTTTTATTCACTATCTTTCGCTGGCTGCTTTGGGGGTGCTGTTGGATTCTTTTTTTTAACCCTTGGTGATGAGAACACCACAGAATTACGGACTGTGGTGTGTCTCTACATGACGCCAAGAGCACAAACACAATCAGCCGTGCCTCACTGATCAATCCGATCCAGCGGTTGAAAGGCCTAAGAGCAGGTAATACCAATAGATCTGCCTTCGAGAGGGATTGCGATGGTCCCTCTCGCCACGCCGAAGGGTCTTCATAATCATATATGTATTTTCCCATTTTCTTCATCTTCAACCCTTTTCTCTTTATTTTTGATTTCAAATCTTTTGCCAAATCATTACTATAATGATGGAAGAATTGTTAACCTGCACTTGCTTTCGTCCACTACTTAATTGTTTAACTTTTTTTGTTTGATTGTTTTTACGTCTGTGAGGAACCAAGTGCACGACCTTTGAACGATTAAGCAAATTGGTGGTGGCAAAGGCGATCTATAATAGATGTAAAAACGAAGCTATGTCAATGGGGAAAAAAAAAGCTTAAACATTGTCGTAATAACGGGATAAAACCAGCCAGAAAATGATGTGTGGGGATTCAACTAACGATGCAGGTTCTAACGGTCATATGTAAAGGAGGGGAAAAACTGAACAAACACCACAGACTGTGAGAATAGGTCCTTGAAAAGAGGATCTAATTCATTAGCGCAGTGTGCGGTGTGCTTTGGCTAATGCTCACAACAATGAGCAGCTTTTGCTGTGTTCGTCTGACCCGGTCATCAAACAGACGTCCATCGATCTCAGTCTCTCCCAGGGTCAGATCAACCCCTACCCCCCCTCCATCTCCTCCTCCTGTTGCCAACCAACCTCCACAACCGTCCCATCTCGGATCCCATTCTGAAAAAAAGGGCGAAGAGGTAGATAGTGGGCGATGAGGAGGAGGTGGGGTGGGGAGGAAAACACCAGCTTTTTGTTTCTGTCTTATCTCCTGTGCCACCTCAGTGGCAGTGCACCCGTGCCGCTCATTGCGGGCCTCTCACCCGAAGTCACAGCCTGGCCGGCCTCGCCACAGTCCGCTACTGGCAATCCACAGGGAGCAGTCAATGTCAAGCCGTCATGAGGCAACCAACCAGAGGAGACACCGCACTGCTGCCGAGTCCCTTCAGTGGTGTTTTGTTCCGTGGTGCCTGTTCTGATCCAACATAAGC
>CM065717.1:73829113-73844113 GCA_033310375.1 Conus canariensis | reverse complement strand
CAACCTTTACTTGGATCTCCTAAGAGATGCAATCGCCCACTGATTGACCAAACAATATAATGCTGAACAATTAAGTAGTGGGGGAAAACAAATGCAGGTTAACAATTCTTCCATCATTATAGTAATGATTTGGCAAAGATTTGAGAAAAAAAAAAAAAATCAAAAATGAGAAAATATATATTATAAATATGAAAACTCTTCGCTAGCTGCGTGAGGGAGCCATCATAATTCCTCTCGAAGACAGATTTATATGTATTGCCTGCTCCGAGGCCTTTTGTCCGCTGGATCGGACTCATCAGGGAGACACGGCTGATTGTGTCTGTGCTCTTGGCGTCAAATAGAGACACACCACAGTCCATAATTCTGTGGTGTTTCACCACGAAGGGTTCAAAATATATATATATATATATAACTGATGCAGTGTATTGCAAAGTCATTATCATAATGACTGAAGAATTGTTAGCCTGCACTTGTTTTCCCCCGCTACTTAATTGTTCAGCATTATATTGTTTGGTCAATCAGTGGGAGATTGCATCTCTTAGGAGATCCAAGTAAAGGTTGTCCTGCACAATTCTTAGCCACTGACATTGCTTGAGTTATTGAACAGCAGAGCTGACCACTCAGACTGTTCCATAATCTTTTGATCTCCCTTGTATCCTTGAATGGATCCTCAGGCATAGGCTCAAAGATTGTCCCCTACATTTTCTTCTGTTTGCATAATGCTTGTAGTTTTTCAGCAACTTTTTTCCTCTCCACACTTTCGTTTTATTCCATTTACTATCCTTCTCTGGCTGCTTTGGGGATGCTGTTGGATTCTTTTTTGAAACCCTTGGTGGTGAGAACACCACAGAATTATGGACTGTGGTGTGTCTCTATTTGACACCAGGAGTGCAGACACGATCAGCCGTGTTTCCCTGATGAGTCCGATCCAGCGAACGAAAGGCCTAAGAGCAGGCAATACAAGTAGATCTGCCTTCAGAAGAGATCACGATGGTTTCCTCAGGCAGTTAGTTAGTGAAGGGTTTCTCATATTTATAATATATTTCCCCCATTTTCTTCATTTTTTTTTCTCTAAAAGTTCAAATCTTTGTGAAGTCATTACCATAATGACTGAAGAATTGTTAGCCTGCACTTGTTTTCCCCCACTACTTAATTGTTCAGAGATATATATATATATATATATATATATATATATATATAATTGACTAATAAATTCCAAGGATAAGTAACAGAGCACCATTCCAGCAACTTACAGAGCAGCTTGGTGTTGCAAAGACTGCAAGAAATATTCAATTATAAAACAAAATTTTGCTCTTATGTCTTAGAGTGAAGAAACAGGGGGAAATAAGCATTCATATCTGCAATGACAGTTAATTCTGCCTAACTAATAGCATGTGCTTGAGAGGGTGAGGGGGAATAATAAATGCTTCTCAAATGAGTCTTCAGCAAGCTTATAGTCTTCAAGGAAGAGACACTCTCCAATGGGGAGGAAACTCACTAACACATAACTCCTGGTCAGATACCAGTATTTCAAAACCTGATTGTTTCTCCTCAGTGACCGCGGAAAGTGGTAACTTAACTCCTCTGCCTTTTCGGTTTTAAGAAGAATGCTATCCCAGAATAAGGCTGGTGTGCAATACCATAGTATGTTTGTTGAGTTTAAAAAAAACAACAACCAAAGGTGCCACCTAAGAAGCAAAAGAAAATCATGAAAGAGCAAAAACAAGCTACATTTTCTAGTGAAAAGTAGAAAATATAAAAATATAACCTCTTAAGACACAAGTGCTGAGGGCCAGTTCTTGGAATGAATCCGGAAGGGATTAAATTATAATTGACTAATAAATTCCAAGGATACGTAACAGAGCACCATTCCAGCAACTTACAGAGCAGCTTGGTGTTGCAAAGACTGCAAGAAATATTCAATTATAAAACAAAACTTGCTCTTATGTCTTAGAGTGAAGAAATAGGGGGAAATAATAATAATAATAATAATGCATAATACTTATATAGCGCATTTCTTGTTGTACAACTCAATGCGCTTACATCCACCATTTGCACTTATTCATACAATATTCATGCACACAGCAAAAAGAAAATACACAATGGCAGACGCACCTACATGCATAAACTGTCTCACCGAACTAGTTGTGGAGGAATTTAAGAGAGATCTAGTCATCTACAGAAGAGAATAGGCTTTTTTGAAGAGGTAAGTTTTGAGCTGAGATTTAAAAGAAGAAAGAGTAGGCTGATTACGAAGGTCTTCAGGAGGGAGTTCCAAATAGAAGGTGCTCTAAAACTGAAGGCTCTTTCGCCAACAGATTTCAGAGAACGCTTAGGGATTTTCAAAAGTTTTTGTGAAGAAGAGCGAAGGGTACGAGAGCTTTGGTAGGTGCAGAGAGAAGAAGAGAGATAGTGAGGAAGAGATTCATTGAAGTGGCGGAAAGCAAGAACTGCCAGTTTAAATTGCCACCGATACTGTATGGGAAGCCAGTGCAGTTCGATCAGCATGGGAGTGATGTGCTCACACCTCCTCCTCTTCAAAACAAGTCGTGCAGCGCTATTTTGGACTCTCTGCAGCCGAGCAATCTGTTCTGCGGGAAGCCCAGCATAAACAGAGTTACAGTAGTCCAATCTTGACATCACCGTGGCACAGACTAGCCTGACAGCTACTTCCCTGGATATAAAGCGTCGGATGGAAGCAATACGTCTCAGCTCTAAAAAGGATGAGCGACAGACTACAGATATTTGATTCTGCATGGTCAGACACTGATCAATGGTAACACCAAGGTATTTGACAGAGTTACTGAAAGGCAATTCAGTACCATCAACAACCATTGACTCTGACTCAACGAGTTTGAGGCAGGAGGAGGTTCCAACGGGCATGACTTCAGTCTTTTCACAATTTAATTTAAGCTTATTACTTGTCATCCATTCCTGCACACTGCTGATACACCGAGACACCCCAGATTGAACAGAAACAAACTCATCAGGTGTGCCACTCTTAGAAAGCTCAGTGTCATCAGCATACTTGTGAAAATCACAATCATGGTCCGAGATAACATCTGACAAGGGCTGTGAGTACAATGTAAACAACACTGGGCCCAATACTGACCCCTGTGGTACTCCATACAAAAGAGGTGACAAAGTAGACCTTACACCACCCACAACCACCGCCTGCGACCTATCTCTGATGTACGATTCGAACCACTGGAGAACTATCCCATCAACACCAAAAGTGACCCTAAGCCTTTCAAGTAAAGTAGTGTGATCTAGCGTATCAAAGGCAGCACTCAGATCAAGCAAGGCTACGAGAGAAACAAGTTTACTGTCGGATTTGCACAGTAAACAGTCCAGTACGCTCAATACAGCAGTCTCAGTGCTATGATTCTTCCTATAAGCAGACTGACAGGCCTCAAGAAGACCATGGTCTGAAAGATGAGTCTGAAGCTGCTTCAGCACAACTCTTTCAAGGATTTTTGAGAGGAATGGGAGGTTGGACACCGGTCTATAGTTCTTTAACTTATTAAGGTCCAGTAAGCATTCATATCTGCAGTAACAGTTAATTCTGCCTAACTAACAGCATGTGCTTGAGAGGGTGAGGGGGAATAATAAATGCTTCTCAAATAAGTCTTCAGCAAGCTTATAGTCTCCAAGGAAGAGACACTCTCCAATGGGGAGGAAACTCACTAACACATAACTCCTGGTCAGATACCAGTATTTCAAAACCTGATTGTTTCTCCTCAGTGACCGCGGAAAGTGGTAACTTAACTCCTCTGCCTTTTCGGTTTTAAGAAGAATGCTATCCCAGAATAAGGCTGGTGTGCATAACTCCTGGTCAGATACCGGTATTTCGAAACCTGATTGTTTCTCCTCAGTGACCACGGAAAGTGGTAACTTAACCGAAAAGGCAGAGGAGTTAAGTTACCACTTTCCGTGGTCACTGAGGAGAAACAATCAGGTTTCAAAATACCGGTATCTGACCAGGACTTATGTGTTAGTGAGTTTCCTCCCCATTGGAGAGTGTCTCTCTCCTTGGAGACTATAAGCTTGCTGAAGACTCATTTGAGAAGCATTTATTATTCCCCCTCACCCTCTCAAGCACATGCTATTAGTTAGGCAGAATTAACTGTCACTGCAGATATGAATGCTTATTTCCCCCTGTTTCTTCACTCTAAGACATAAGAGCAAGTTTTGTTTTATAATTGAATATTTCTTGCAGTCTTTGCAACACCAAGCTGCTCTGTAAGTTGCTGGAATGGTGCTCTGTTACTTATCCTTGGAATTTATTAGTCAATTATAATTTAATCCCTTGCAGATTCATTCCAAGAACTGGCCCTCAGCACTTGTGTCTTAAGAGGTTATATTTTATATTTTCTACTTTTCACTAGAAAATGTAGCTTGTTTTGCTCTTTCATGATTTTCTTTTGCTTCTTAGGTGGCACCTTTGGTTGTTTTTTTTTAAAAACTCAACAAACATACTGTGGTATTGCACACCAGCCTTATTCTGGGATAGCATTCTTCTTAAAACCGAAAAGGCAGAGGAGTTAAGTTACCACTTTCCGCGGTCACTGAGGAGAAACAATCAGGTTTCAAAATACCGGTATCTGACCAGGAGTTATGTGTTAGTGAGTTTCCTCCCCATTGGAGAGTGTCTCTTCCTTGGAGACTATAAGCTTGCTGAAGACTTATTTGAGAAGCATTTATTATTCACCCTCACCCTCTCAAGCACATGCTGTTAGTTAGGCAGAATTAACTGTCACTGCAGATATGAATGCTTATTTCCCCCCTATTTCTTCACTCTAAGACATAAGAGCAAGTTTTGTTTTATAATTGAGTATATATAATATATATATATATATAATAGAGAGAGAGAGAGAGAGAGAGAGAGAGAGAGAGCCCCCGGGGGCACACTCACGCACACGCATTCACTGTTACCCCCGCATATGCACGTCTCTTCCACCCTCTTGCTTCCCCCCCCCCCCCCCCCCCCCCACACACACACATGCATGCTCTTTCAAATACATACACAGAGAGACTGACAGGCAGATAAAGATAGAAGAAACCAACCAACTAACTAACCAACCAACCATTCAGACATGGACTGGGGAGACAGACATCGGAAAATTCTGAGAGAGAGAGACAGAGAGAGAGAGAGAGAGCGAGAGAGAGAAGTAAAATCTCGCATTAATTGCTCGAGGAATTCGAAAACTGCACAACATAACATGCGTCGTTGATTTTATGGCACAAAGGTATACGTGGGTGATTTGTACTGATCACAAAGCTTGCCCGCTCACGATGGTCATTGCTTCGGTCTATCCCTAGCGGGATAAGAACAGGCGGTGAGAGTGAATGGTGAATGATGCACATATCCATCGAAAAAGCTAAATGGAAGTACATGAATGTATGACTGAAGCGGCGAAAATATTGCCCCGTCCTCACCATAACATACACATTCACAGGCAAAGAGTGAATACTTGGCGACACGTGAGGTAAGAAAGTTATGTAACCTAAACTGGATATCAGAAATTATCGCTTACGATGACTTATTGAACACAGTGCAGAGGCAACGACATATAAAAGCAGTCATTTTTTTGTGACCAAGATCTCACAACAGTTGACTTATAATTCACAATATCTTATGACCCAACACGTTATGATCCAATCATATTGTAGATCTAAGACAAGATGCAAAGCATATATATATATATATATATATATATAAACGTACTCCCAGCACAGCGCCAAGAGGGGAGACAATTTTCAGTTAGTGGAAGAAAAATAAACTCGACGGTGCGGTGGTTATTTCCCTTATCGGACTTGATTTTTTTTTAAATTATCATTTATAGCCGTTAGTAACGGCTATTCTGGTAAAATAAAGTAAAGGGCATCATCCGTGACCCATAAAGAACATACCTACGAATTTTCAGAAAGATCGGCCCAGAAGTTTTGTCTGGAGCGAGTGGAGCACATGTTGACCACGGACGGACACACAGACAGACACACAGACACACAGACAGCATTTCTTCATTCCCCTTGTAGAGTACTCCCTGTTCTATAAGAACTGGGAGTACAAAAACGTAATTCCAACAAGATCTACGCCTATCAGTCACGGACCCTTTGAGCCAGAGGAAGGGCCAACAACTCAAAAAACCGACGAGCATCCGTCAGTCTGAAAAGGCTATGGGTCAATATCGCTAAAGATTTTACATGACCAATAATAATCATGAACGCTTTGGTATCAAGTCATTGACCACAACAACTACGTGACGCAGAACATCGTCAAGAGATCGATCGTGAACAACACGAATTTGTCTCATTGTTCAAGCTGTTAGAACGGAAGAGTGCAATAATTTTCTCCCTGTAAGAGCTACAGTGGACTGGAAAAATCTCATCGACGAGCAGCTTCGAGTGTCTGGCCGATCAAATAAAGCTACTCAGAGCCAATACTGCTGCCCTCACAACGACCTGATGATGACAGCTTCATGGTTTCCTGCTACCACTGAGTGGGGATGCCTCAGGACGAGACTGGGTGTGGCTGTGGATTAGGAAACCGAAAAGGGCGGCATGGAAATAATGTCACTGAGAGAACACAGAACACAGGACGAAAAGAAACACAGAAATAACACGTGTGCACTATCCCCCTACTCCGTACCCGTTCTGTTATCACGGAATAGAAACAAATAAAGACCAAGCAAACAGGTTCAAATTCTCATGTTGTACAACAGTCAACATTTGAAAGCGGCATCGCTATGCTACCGACTGTTACTGACCTAGATTCTCGAATAGATGAGATTATGCTCTCACGAATTGAAGTCGCTGAGACTATTAAACACACACACACACACACACACACACACACACACACACACACACACACACACACACACACACATGCATCTTGTCCAGATGTCATCCACGATAATTTCAGCTCACATACTCCCTCCTCTCACCCAACAATTCAACAGGTACTCTTCGTGACAGTAGATTCCCATAATCATCGTTGAAGATTGCGGATGTTACATCCAAGCGTAAAAAAGGACCAAAAGACCTTTGTAGTAATTATCGTCCAATTTCATTCTTAAACTGCGCTGGAAAGATACTTGAAAACTTGAATAGTGTTTTTTATCGACACGTATATATTCATTTCTAACATCAACTGCCATTCTTACTCCCATGCAATCTTGGTTTATGCCTGAGTCAATCGGTTACTTTCTGCATATAACGAATTTTATGCCTCTTTCGATTCTGGAGTTATTTCACAAAATGTATACTTACACATATCAAAAGCATTTCATCGTGTATGTCACTGAGGTCTCTTATTATAGCTGAACACTGTAGGAATAAGAAGGAAATTAGTAGACTTTCTCAGAGACTACCTTTCCGAATCTTCTCAGGCAGTGATGATAAAAAGTGGAAAATCCGATCTCCAAAACATTTTTTTTTTAATGTGCCACAAGGATCCGTATTACGTCCCTTGCTCTCTCTAGTCTGCATTAATGATACGCCATTATGATATCGGTTCAAAGATCAAACTGCTAGCCGACGATACCAATTTAGCACTTTATTTGTCTAACTTTGGAATTCGTACGAAAATCCTAAACTTCGAACTAGAAAGGGTTGCAGAATGGGCAAAGTGCGGAAGATAAAATTTAATGGGATTAAGACAGAACTTGTGATTATTATTCGACATTCCCAGCAGTTTACCCACTAACGTTCGGTAACACACTCCTCCATTCCGTTAATGTATATAAACATCTTCGTCTGATCATTCAGAACAACTGTAGATGGCAATATATCAGATGTACAGTAAACAAAGTTAGCGCGTTGATTGCTTACCAACGAAACTAAAAATGTAAGATACAGAGAGAGACAAAAAGCGTTAGAAATCGTGAATAAGTCATTCATCTTGCCTTATTTTGACTATCCGATATTCTTTCGGACAACTGCAGTTTGACACATGCAAACACGTGAGAAAACCCGCATTTAGAGGTAATTCCCGTCAATGTAGGAGGTGTCAAAGCCAAGTCTCAAACATGTTAAGAAATATTGGGATCTTGCTCTTTAAGAAGAAAATTGTAAATGGTTTGTGTCCAGAACATTTAATTAGCTTAGCCCCAGACTTAATGTCAACAAAAAATCTGTATTCGCGGCGAAGAGCCTTCAAAAGGCATATACCTCAATGCAAAAAAGTATCACACACACACACACACACACGCACGCACGCACGCACGCACGCACGCACGCACGCACACACACACACACACACACACACACACACACACACACACACACCAACACACACAGAGAGTTATTCCTAATTCAACAAAAGTCTTGAATGAGCTCCCCCAAGTCATCATAAGATCAACGAAAGTCTCTCACTGAGTGTAAACGTTCCTGAGTCACAGGATGGCCCGGTTGAAGGCCCGCGTTATTACTAGTGTGGTCTATTCTCTACGTCGTCCGCCCAGGACTTGTCTTGCAATCTGCTTCTACAACACCCACATAACATCAGATGGCCAGTTCTGTCCACCGTGAGTCGTGCCGGACCCCCATAACCTAGTTCGCCCTTACATGACCAGTTTAGGGAATCTGATTACGGCAAAGGGAGACTGTTTTCTGTCTGCACAAAGATGTATTGATCGATCGACTCGCTGTCTGACAATCGTCATCCGTCTTACGGTTCCCGTTCAAGATAAAGAGATACTATTTGAAGCCTTCACTCTAGGTAGCTTGAGATCTACATTCGGTATCATATCTGTTTGTGCTGTTTTCAGTGAGGGTTTTTTGTTGTTGTTTTGTTTTGTTTTGTCTTTTGTGCGTGTTTGCTTGTTTGTTTGGTTTTATCTATTTATCCTTTGTTGGCAATATAGGATTCCTGACTTTGCATCTCTCCACCTGAGTCTTCTGATAACATATCTTCCTTGAACAGGCCTGTTCAAAAATGTTGTAACCCTGTCGCTAGAGTCAGCGGATCTTTTCTTTTTTCTTTTTTTTTTTTTCTCAGGAAGTTCAGGGCCTGGATATTATAATACCAAACTGACATTTCAACAGCCAAAAACCACATACAAGATATGACATGTGTGTCTGTCATGGTTCGGACGGAGTTCGTGTCCCTCTTTGTAGTGTGTGTGTGTGTGTGTGTGTGTGTGTGTGTGTGTGCGTGCGTGCTGCGTGCGTGCGTGCGTGCGTGCGTGCGCGCGCGCGGCCGTGCGTGTGTGCGTGTGTGCGTGTGTGTGTGTGGGTGTGTGTGTGACTGACACGGGCGGCTCATGTAGCCTACGTTTGTGTCCGTGTGTGCGTGGTTGTATCTGTTCTGTCTTGTCCTATGTCCCCGTTTCCTGCCAGGCTAGTTGTCTGTGGCATGTACGTGTGTGCTCGTGCAGCCTACCTGAACAGTTCATCAGAATTTTCTTGTCAGAATGTGAATATTGAGTAGATCACAGACTCAGAACTGGTAGTTTTATTCACGGCTACAGGCCGTATGGCAAGCTGTTGCCACACTGGTCAATGTTCCGGCTTCTGCGCGTGTTGGAAGCCGTTTCGGCGAAGAATGGAGCCAGAATCTTGCGTTCGATACCTACCTGTTAGCCGGTTTCTGTGTGCTCTAGGTAACTTTTCACTCGCGCACGGTAGTTTGCGTTCTTTCTTTCCCGGTGTAACACCCCAGATTGCCCCCCATCCCATAATGCCCCCCGGGGGACGTCTTGGGTATACTGATGCGTCCCCCTGGGGATGCATTCCAGAATGTCCCCCCCCCCCCCCCATACCTGTTATGTCCCCCCATGGTTGACAATCACTGTCATCCCAGAATGCCCCCCCCCCTCCCCAAACTTAGTGTAAGTCTCTCTCTCTCTGTCTCTCTCTCTTTCTCTCCCTCTCTCTCTCTCTCTCTCTCTCTCTCTCTCTCTCTCTCTCTCCCTCTCTCTCTCGGTCTCTGTCTGTCTGTCTTTCTCTCTCTCTCTCTCTATTAAAGAGAGAGAGAGAGAGACAGAGAGAGAGAGAGAGAGAGAGAGGAGTGTGTGTGTGTGTGTGTGTGTGCGCGCGCGTGCTCGAGTGTATGCGTGCGTGTATGTGTCTGAGTATATTCTCTGTAAGTGGGTGCGTACGCGTCTGTAATAATGCGTGTAAGCGAAAATATGACTGATCATTGATATTGTAGATTCTGAAGTTTTCGCTGTTCATTCACTCTCTCTCTGTGATAAGACAGTACTTGTAAGAAATAGTTCACTACGACTGTTATCACTATACGTTTTGAGGCCAGATCCTGGTGGACACGGATCAACTTTGTTCATGTAGGCCTATGTATTTGATTATTCTACGCATGCAACCATTAATTATTTGATGCTACAGTTTTGGAAGGACAGAAGGCTTGCTATTCCATTTTAGCAGTTCTTTTCCATTTAGATTGTCGGCTTCACTGATTTGATTTTGCATGCCAGTTATAATAAAGAAAGGCACTGTTTCCTTCCAATGGCAGCCATTTTGGAAACGCGAAAATCGGATAAAACATGCTGAAATTGGATAAAAATTTAGATACTATGAATCATTCTGGTTAACTGAATAATGTTCTTGATTGAGACCAAAATTCAGTATAAAATAATCACAATCAGGCATCATTTGTCCTCTATATTTGCAGTTTACAAATCTGGTGGCGGCCATCTTGGATTTTACGCAATAACTCAAAATGCCCAACATTTACGAAGTGGCCTCCAACGGATTTGGATTCAGCACCCCAAAATCATGTTAGATCAACAAAAAAACCGTAATATATAACACAAAACAAGGTACCCCTAAATATCGCCTGGACTAACAAGCAGGTGTGACGTATTTCTGTGTTCTGACACTTGTTGACACGCGTCACGCTTGCTATGTTCCGTTGATTAGCATTCATCCAGTTGCTAATTTTTAAAGAAACAATGTCTCCATTTAAAGCAAGTTGACACTTGCCATGAAGAGTCACATCCGGAAAACACACACACACACACCCTCTCTCTCTCTCTCTCTCTCTCTCTCTCTCTCTCTCTCTCTCTGTCGGCCTCGCTTTCTCTGTCTGTCTGTCTGTCTGTCTGTCTGTCTCACTGTCTGTCTTGCTCTCTCTGACTGTCTTCTCGCTCCCTCTGCCTGTCTTTGTCTGTCTGTCTGTCTCGCTCTCTCTGTCTGACAGTCTGTCTCGCTTTCTCTGTCTTGCTCTCTGTCTGTCTGTCTTGTTCTCTCTGTCTGTCTGTCTCGCTCTGTCTCTCTGTCTCACTCTCTCTGTCTGTCTGTCTGTCTCGCTCTCTCTCTGCCTGTCTCGCTCTCTCTGTCTGTCTGTCTGTATCGCTCTCTCTGTCTGTCTCGCTCTCTCTGTCAGTCTGTCTGTCTCACTCTGTTTTCTGTCTCCTTTTCTGTCTGTCTGTCTCATTCTCTGTCTGTCTGTCCTGCTGTCTGTCTGTCTGTCTCGCTGTCTGTCTGTCTCACAGTATCTCTGTCTCCCTGTATGTCTTCCTGTCTGTCTCTCTGTCTATATGTCTGTCTATCTGTCTGTCTCGATGTCTATCTGTCTCCCTTTGTCTGCCCGTCTGTCTCGCTCCCCGTCTGTCTGTCTCACTCACACACACAAACGCATGCACACAATCTCACTCTCACGCTTGGACACACGCACGCTCACAAACACACACATACACTAGGACGGGCACACGCTTGCACGCATGCACGCGCGCACGCCATAAGTTATGTCTATATTGCGAGAGAGAGAGAGAGAGAGAAGAGAGAGGAGAGAGAGAGAGAGAGGGAGAGAGAGAGAGAGAGAGAGAGGATTGAGGAGAGGATGAGAGAGAGAGAGAGAGAAGGAGGGGGGCATCTGGGATGAAAATTTATATATTTGTCCTCATGGGGGGCATAATAGATATGGAGGGAACATTTTAGATTGCCCCCCAGGGGACGTGTCAGCATACCCAACATGTCCCCCGGGGGACATTCTAGCATATCCAACATGTCCCCCGGGGGACATTCTGGTATACTGAAACGTCCCCCGGGGGGCATTCTGGGATACTGAAACGTCCCCCGGGGGGGCATTCTGGGATACTGAAACGTCCCCCGGGGGGCATTCTGGCATGGGGGGCAATCTGGGGTGTTACACCGGTGACAAGCGAACGAGTTTCTGTCTTGCATTGTCTATCCGTCTTTTACTGTGTTCCTGGTCACATCTCTCTCTCTCTCTCTCCTCTCTCTCTCTCTCTCTCTCTGTGAGTGCGGCGCGCGCGCGCGCGCGCGCGTGTGTGTGTGTGTGTAAAAAGGAGAGGGAGGAAAGGGAAGAATCGACGCTAATGGTTAACTGCCAAGTGAGGTGACCACGAGCGGAAATTTGAACAAATTTGAAAGAAAAATTACTTTGCCGCCGGACAAAAGACACAAACAAATTACAAGACAAACACGACGCGTTTCGACCTCTTTGGCCTTCTTCGAGCAAGACAAACAACATTTCAAGACAGTGAAAACGAAGAACGAGCAATCACTTATCTCCTCAGTTTGAGCACATCGCGATTGTCTTGTAATTAGTTTGTTTCTTTCATTCGGCGGCATAGTAATTTTTTTTTTATTTTTAAGTTGGACCATTATCAAAATGATAACAAGAGAAAAAGTGTATAATTAGGAATTCTTTTAAACTTCATGATCTTTTATCCCGGAATTTTATTAAGATGGGAGCTCTGTGTTCATTAACTGAAGACAAGCTTGTGAGTTCCTTTGTCATTGTTTAATACTGCACTTTGTCTTCCAATCATTGTTTTCTATTTTTGATTCGGAATTAATTCTTCGTTTCATCTCAGTGTAGATAAACGGTTGGTCGATTTGTACATGTTGGCAGCATTGCAGTGTCTCCTCTTGTAGGTTGCCTCACAACGACTTGACTCTGACTGCTCCCGGTGGATTGCCGCTGTTGGGTTTGCAGCGGGAACATCCAAGGTGTGGCTGTGGACGGGGAGCCAGAATGAGCGGCATGGGTGTAATGCCATTGAGATGATATGGAAGACATTAAATAAGAACTAACGTTTGTTTACTATGTAATGCATGTATAAATGGAGTGGGAATAGCTCAGTAGGTAAAGCGCCTGACTCGTGATCCTGGCAATCCTGAGGTTGCGGGTTCGAATCTCCATCGGTCCGTTTCGGTAGAGGGAGATTTTTCCCTCGGAGTTAACATTCGTCCTGACTCCATTTCCAAATAAAAAAAGTCCTTTGAATAAGACGATAAACCAAGGTTCTGTGTGTGAACGCATGCATACCATTTTGCACACATGTAAAATACCATCACCAACTTTCGGAAGAGATGGCCGTTGGTATGGATGACACGTATACACATTGCAGGCACCGAAAGAATGAAAGAATGAACGAAAAACCGAGTGACTGATATTCGACTGAATGACAATGGGAACATCAGAACGAAGCGCCTGGTAGCAGGCAGCTCTTAAGTCGGCTCTACCCAGGTAGGCAGAACGATGCGTAAAAAAAAAAAAGAAGAAAAAAAAAGAAGAAAGAAAGTGTGGATTATAAAGCGTTCAGAGCTCTAACCAAGGATAGGTGCTATATAGGTACTCTTAACAATGATCATCATCATCATCATCATCGTCGTCATCATCATCATGGAGTGCTGATTCGTGAGGTCTCTTTAAAGTACCAGAATAAGGCAGAATGTGCAGAAGCTTCCAGAAATTGTTTCCTGGATGTTCTGGGCATTTTGAGTGGCTATATAGCACGTGATGTTTTTCGATCCTTTTCGACCATTGCGTGCGTTTTGATTAGCTGTGCTACATCATAATTCTCGAACATTCTCGAATACTCAGTAATCGTTGATTGCTTTCGATGTAATGATCTGTGAATAAATAGCGATGAATGGGATAATGTGATGTGCATAAACTGAAAGAGTTTGAGGACACGTTTTTTGTCGAGGGACCGTAGCGATGATCAGTCAGTATTGATTTGTAAGTCTTCTACTGTGATTAAAAGACTAAACTTGCTATGAGAGTCGACCTTTTTCTCATTCTGGAACGATCACACAAGAGATCAGAACTAACTCTTGTCCATGTACCTTCACGCAGCGTCCAGCTCACTTAAGTGTCAAAGAACATGAGTTCTTCTTAGTCGTAAAAATCTATTTTCTTGAACTCAGAGTATCGCGCGCGTGCGCAGCACCACACGCACACACACGACACACACACACACACACACACACACACACACACACACACACACACACACACACACACACACACACACATCACGAGTGTTGGTGCCTCCACACACTTTTAAAGAGAAGATTTGTCGATGAATTATCAATGAAATATTCCACATTGGTAGCAAAATCGTCTATAATCGTGATGTTTCTTTTTTCGCCAGTTTCTTTGCACAGATCGTCAGGAAAATTCAGTGCCTAGCATCAAAGGTGCCAGACCTTTTCTTTTGAATAAACGTCCATTGCAAAGCTTACTATCCCTTCAAAAACAAACACGCCGAAAAGCAAACAAAAACAACCAAAACAACAACAACAACAACAAAAAACGAAAACGAAAACAAAAACAAACAACAACAACAACAAAAAATAAATAAAATTTTAAACAAGATGCAAAGCATATAAACGTACTCCCAGTTTATCTTGAATATGCGTGAGATATTCCTAAAGAGGAAAAACCGTTTTGGGCCGTTATAGCCGTTAGTAACGGCTATTCTGGTAAAATCGGCCATCATCTGTGACCATAATGAACATACCTTCAAATTTTCAGAAAGATCGGCCAAGTACTTTCTGAGATATTCCATAAAGAAGAAAAACCGTTATGGGCCGTTATAGCCGTTAGTAACGGATATAACGGTAAAATAAAACATCGGGCATCATCCGTGACCCATAATGAACATACTTCCAAATTTTCAGAAAAATCGGCCCAGTAGTTTTGTCTGGAGCGAGTGGAACACATTTTGACCACGGACGGACAGACACACAGACAGACACACAGACGGACACACAGACAGC
>CM065717.1:73809113-73816613 GCA_033310375.1 Conus canariensis | reverse complement strand
ACTGTCATTCTGTTGGGTAATTTGTTGTATGGAGTAGGATTTTGTTGTTGTGTATTTTTCTTTTCATTTTTTGTGTTTTGTTGTTGTTAATGGGACTGTTGTATGAATATGACTGTCAGAAAAAATCAACGCTGTACTATGTATGGATTTAATGAAACATGCAGCCATCAGTTGAAGAAACCCAAACTAATGCTTACAAATGGAATTTTACCTCTGAAAATTCATTGCTGTAACATAAATCACGCTTTTTTTTTTTTATTTAACATAGAAGTCTACTGATTTATTTCTGGTTGATAAAAAAAAGACTTTGGCCAATAAGCTCAGATGCTCTCCTGCTGTGTGGAAAATCCCAGTCTGTCTTCTTTTTCATTATGTCAGTTGGCTAAATGTCCAATACATCAAAAGATCATGCCAGAGGTCACTACAAACAATTATACCCTCCACACATAAGCTTAGCAGGTGTATGAAACTGAGTCATAAGAGGTAGAAATAGGTGAAAGAATGTTAAACGATGGTCCGAGTGAGAGCGGTACCTGGAGGAACACACTCTATCCCCACCCCTCACTCCTCACCCCCCCACTCCTGCACGTCCCACCCTCCATACCATTGGACTGCAAACTTTAGTGATCAGTGTGCATGGCTGCCAGTGTCAAGTTAAGTGCATCCTTTCTTTATTCACTTAGTCTTTATTCTATCATACTTTTATTCCTTTATGTTTACTTTTTCTTTTACCATATGCAGCGCCCAGCGACAGGTCAAGATGACAGATTCAATCTTTTTATTTCTTTGGTTGTTTACGTTTACTGCTTTTGATTTCTGGAAGAATCTCCTGTGTGTGTGTGTGTGTGTGTGTGTGTGTGTGTGTGTGTGTGTGTGTGTGATGTGTATGTGTGTGTATGTGTGTGTGGTGTGTATGTGTGTGAGTGTGTGTGTGATGTGTGTGTGTGTGTGTGTGTGTGTGTGTGTGTGTACGTGCGTGTGTGTGTGTGTGTTGTGTGTGTGTGCATATGCCTCTCAGTGCAGTCTTATTCATTGTTTTAAGTCTTCTCATATTTATGTGGTCAATAGAGCTTGATTAGCTTTGGCATAAGGAACACACATTTTCAGTATTAAATGTGTTTAAACAAATAAACACAATGGCTTATTTGAGAGATCTCACATCGTTTGACGATAAAAGTGGGATGGTTGTGCAGTGTATAAAGGACAGAGAGGAACTGGTTTCACATGCTGGAAAGCATTCCAGGCCATTTGACTGGTTTTATTCAGGTGTTTTTGTTGAATTTTAAACTTGCATCACACCCAGAAAACAGACAGTGCATGTCGTAACGCATCATTAATTGGAGTAGTAGAGAGCAGCAAAAAAGCCTTAATGTGTCTCCTCATATTTGGTCCCCAGTTTTCAGATTTGACCTCCAGTGTTTTGGATAAAGAGTCACTTTGACCCTCATTTCAAAATCCTACAGGGAACACTGTTTACAGAATAAATAAAAATAATGATATAAACTGATTTATCAGTTGGCAATGAATGAAAGCAAAAGAGTAGGGGAGGATGTGGGAGAGGCTAGAAAGAGGACCAGGGAGGGGATGGGGAAGGAAGAAGGAGAATAATGGAGAGGGGGGAGGACAGGGTTGTGTGTTGTGGTGTGTGTGTGTGTGTGTGTGTGTGTGGGGTGTGTGTGTGTGTGTGTACACAAATGGGTCTCCAGTGTAAGGAAACAGGAACAAACCTTCATCAACATACTCTCCAACACTGAAAATCTCATTTTAGCACTAGGACTAAAACCAGTAAAGGCTCAAACCAGTGAAGTTGTTGCTGGTGTTAACGCTATTGCAAGGCATTGTTCTCACTTCACCATCGATTGCCTGCTAACATAAGACTAATAAATGCACGATAAAAGCACACGTATGCTGACTGTAACCTTACCTGTTGTTTATCCCGTTACAATGTGCACACAGAGCACAGTGCTGAAGAAGAAAATGTACTACAACATGCGGGTGAAGACGCTGCACCGCAACATGGCCAACCTGCTTCAGCGGCTAGAGCAGCACAAGTCCACACAGTTGATGGCCGTGCCCCATCAGCGACTGCGTACCATCGCTTACGCCATTAAAGAGGTATCGGGCCTGGCTTGTTTTCTGCCTGGAGGCACAATTCTTACTTTTTTTTCTTTCATTTGGTTGTTTTGCTGTTGTTTGTGTGTTTGTTCCTAGTTCTGATCTGCCTAGAAATCTTTTTTGCGTTGAAGAAAAACAAGAGAGGCAGTTTGACTTGCGTGTAATGAATACATTTGACAGCAGAATGAAAGGCACAGAGTGGGAGTGGAAAGAGAGAGGTGTGGATAAGAAATTCCAACAGCACAGCACTACAACAAGCAGACGACCTAGCAAGTTTTCACCTCTGTGTTGACCACTTGTTTCTTCAGTGGCCCCGAAGCTCTATCACCCTAACATTCACCTTTGCTTCCCTCATCCTCCACTTCCCCAGTTCACTTCACTCGCATCTTCCCTCATTCATCTTCTCAGCTGCTCTTCTGCAGCCTCAGCTTTAAATGTTCTGACCTTGATTACTGCTGCCCGATCTGCCAACTACATGAAGACTAACATGTGTACCTCTTGAGGTGAAAAGTTTGTCCCAGAGGTCAGTTTCTGTCAGACAGTATGGGCTCAGTTTCTTTCTTCTTTTTTTTTTTTTCACCAATAGGTTGCTTGTGTACTGCAAATGTGCATTGTCAGCACGTCAGATTTTGACTGCCATGCATGACACTTTACTGTGTATAAATACGGTCCAGCATCATTCTATATTTAAATAATACATTAATTCATTAGTTCTGCATTTAATTATACATTAATTCATATCACCCACCTTTGCTTGGTGAAAATGGCATGAAATGGTGTGATTTTTATAAAAAGCAACATGATGTTTGTTACATTTTTTTTTCATGTCATATCACCCAACATGTATCTTGATTGTGTACAGAGCAGATATCGAAAGTAATCATACGTTCTAAGAAAATAATGATTCTGTAAAAGTGATTTTCTTGCTGAAAATGTTAGCCACAGATTTACTGCCATTATGATTCAGTGACATCTTTACATATGGGATAACTGGTAAAGTCTTCATGAAGATTATATTGCTGCCAAGTTGATGTTCATGGTGGTACTTGATGAAAAAATGCCAACATTTAACTTGACCATGGACACACACACACACACACACACACACACACACACAACAATTGCATAGACTCGCTAGTTTCACATTCATGTCAAAAAAGGAAAATAAGAAAGAACAAAAACATGATTCACAAAATAATGTTCAGATATTGTGGAACTTTTGAGTTCTTAATTAGATCAAATTAAAAAGGACACAGAAGTACATCTTCTGAACTTTTTTTTTATACTGATGGAGTAAGTGATTTGCAAGAGTAGAAAAGCAGCACAATTTGGAAATGAGAGGTGGAGCAGGTCAATTTTTCATCAGATTGCTAACTCAGTATTTCCAGTTAGTTTGTGAGTCAGCTAGTGTTATTCTGTCAGATGTAGTTTATTAGTTTCTGAGTTGCTTCCATTGTTGTTTTTTTTCTTAAATCAATTTCCTGATGTCAGATGTGATAAGATGTGCAAGGCTTCGTCATGTAGAAGTACACTTGGCCTCTTTATACAGTACCTTTGAACCCTGAAGTAAAACGCTTATGGGAAAGTACTGAAACTAATACAAACATGTATACACAATAAAATATCTTAATAATGATTTTTCCAATTAAAACTCCTCTTTAAGGACTTGTTTGTTTTTCTGGAGCACATTTCTGTTTGTGAACACTATACTGATCCCCCAATAAATCTCTTTCCTTCTCAATTTTTTTTTCTTTTTTAGGATTTTTTTCCCATAGACCCTTATTGAGAAGTTCTCTTGTATTCTTTTAGCTGTGATGCTACATCCTGTTTTCAGATTGAGAGGGAGATGCATGACAGGAAAGTGGAGCACACGGAGGAATCAGCTCTTCATGACAGTGACACGGAAAGCGAGAGAGATGCCCGGGAACAAAAAGTAAGTTCAGCAACAGGTCGTCATTTGTAGAGGCACTGGTCTTGGGGCTGAAAAGCTCGCCTAGGATACGAGAGGGAAGAAATGTTACTCGTTGTTTATTTACATTGCCTGACTGAACATTCTGTATTTGTACCCTCCCAGGCAAACTGCGCTGTTGCTGAATGCATTCTATAGGGTGAGAGGAGCATGTGTGTGGCTGTTTACTTTTGTTTGTTTGTTTTCCTCTCCAAATCAGTTCCAAAATTTTATTGTGATCTCATCATATAAAGGATAATTTCTACGATTATGCCAGTAAATGAACAAATTCAGGAACATAGCCTTTCAGTCTACCACCACTACATCCGTAAAAATTGCTCATGATTTAAATTTGAAGTGTAGTGTGTGGGTGGATTGGAGAGATGGGTGGGTGCAGAGAAGGGGAATGCACGGAATGTTGCAAGTGGTTTTGCCACTCTCTCCTTATCTATCCATCAGCTTTCTTCTTTTTATAGTTTCACATTTTATGTATGGTTAAGGCCCAATCTCACCATGGGTGGACTCAGCACAGCATTTCAGAGGCAGATCGCCCATCCGCGATTGTGTTGTCATAGCTTTGACCACGACTTTTGAGCTCTCAGAAGAAAAAAGTGGAATTTGGAAAATGTTACAATCACCTTAACCTGGAGGGTAGTAATCAGATCCATAGCCTCTCTTAAACACAGCACTGCAGTTCATGCAGCTGCATATGGTTATTTGTTTCTGTTAAAGGCCATTCTTGTTAAACAAAGCAGTATGTCACATAACTGGATTTTTGATGAATTACGAATCATCGTTTCTCTTTTGACTGAATTTATTTGATACAGGATCTAGTTCACTGAGATCACCAAGTTCCAAGATGGATATCTAATTGAAGTTTGAATGAACTTTCCTCAAAGGAGAGAAAACATGCAGCAAAATACAGCTTGATTGAGACTGGTTGGGCCTACTGAGCTTGGAATGTTTTGAATCAGATGTGAAATCGATTTTAGCAGTCTGTCTATCCAAAATTCATTCATTCGTTTCCAGAGCATTGTGAACCCAAATACTGCATCACTACAGAATGAACTTTAAACTTTTGAATCAAAATGCAAATCTAGAGAAACCATCCACAAACTTATATACATCCAAGAAGAGTTTGCCAGTTACAGATTGATTTCTGTTATAGGAGAGTTTTTTTTGTACAGTTACTTCCCTTTGCATGAATTCAAACAGTCCACAGAACATATTGAGGGATACTTTTCCCCCGTGAACATACGATTATCGAGATATGCTTAGGATTGTGAACATTCTGTAGATTGTGTAACGGGACAATCTAGATGTGCAATTTAAAATTTCGTTCAGATTTGAACTGCTTTCTGGGATGGGCAATTAAAACAGCAAGGGAGAGAAGACTAGCTCCTTCCTCATGAGCGTTGGGACTGCAAAGCTAGAAAAGATCTGTTTTTCGAAATAAAACATTTACTGCATTGTTACATAAGTCTTGGTATGAAAATTGGTTTTTGTTGGGTCCCATCTCACTGTGGTATAAAGTGGAATGAAATAGTAGACAGTTTTGCAAAAGAAGGAGCAAAGAGAAACGCTGAAAATGTATTAACAAATCCCCTAGATTTGTCCTCGTGTGAATTAATCCAAATTATACATAAGCAGAATTGTGGTAAAAAAATGGCTAGTTTACCATCATACCCAAGCCACATTGTTAGATTAATTCATAAATTAAGGCTGAAATATTACTTGTGTCTGCAGAGAAAACATTTCTGTGCATCATCTTTTGTTTCAATGCTCAGTGTTGACCTCGCTCTATCAGGAGAAAGGTATTGAGGTGAATAACTTTGATAATAACAATACTGTTTTATATGGTTCATATGTTGCTGAAATTGCCATGGTCATTTCGCAGTCACAGACTGCAAAATTTTTGTAAAGATGAACAATTTTGAGTACCACTAGGGTTTTCACTTATGTAAATATGCATATATCAGATGTGGGTTTGAAAGTACTAACATGGATGATAAGTTGAGTGTGAAGTTGTTGTTGTTGCTTTTTCTGTTGTTTTTTTTTGTTTTGTTTTTTCAATAAGTGTCTAATATCATCTGACGATGAAAAGACATTAAATAAACCACTGAACTGAATTGAACTGATCCTCATGAGGCTGACCCATGAGAGAGGCTGAGGTCTCTTATTCTCCGCACTCCCAGTCGTCATCTTACATTTTATGGAAACATCTTTTTACCTCCGTTTGACCAGTGTCTATCATAAGTCTCTGCAGAAGATCATTTTGTTCTTCTCAGTTTTAGTTGGTGTTTGTTTGGAAGATATCCACTCAGTTCTCCCTTGGCTCGCATGGAATGTATTCTGTGTGTTGGCAGAAGGGAGGTGGAGACACCTCAAGGCTGCAGATGCTGGGGGCCAAGCTGGAAGCCTTGAAGAACAGGAAATACCACTGGGAGCGGACCTGTGCTGAGTGAGTAGAGGCTGTAGCATTTGTGACATAGTTGTGATCTTTAAGTGTGTGCTGCATGTTACCGGGAATAACTTGGAATTAAGGAAGAAAAAAAAATAAACACAGAGTATTTGCGCAAATACACACACACAAAACACACACATACGCACACACACACACACACACACACAACGCACATGCATGCACGCATGCATCCACACATTCATATACACATGCACATAAAACATAGGTATTATAAGAAAAAAAATTCAGTAATCATTAATGATACAGGGAGGCTTATTGCCAGTTTTGCATTGCCTCACTGAACCAAGGAATTCTCCTGTGTTAAATGTGGCCCTTTGCGAATGTTGCATTTCTGTGCTGATACAGGACTTACCAACAATAAGGGTTATCGCTGATTTTGCATTTTCACACCAATCCAAGGAACATTTATGTAGTAGCTACAGTAAGACTTAGTGGTTTTTTGCTCATTGCCAATTCTACATTTTCACTGTGTGCAAGGGACTTTGCTGTGCTAGCTATAGTGAGGACCATAGCCAGTTTTGCAATTACAAGGGAGGTCTCTGTATTATTGAGAGCTCTTTAATGTGGGAAGAAGTGAAAGACAATTACAGTATACAAAACTACCATCATTGTCCTGTATTTTATGAACAGTGGTAAACCAGTTTCTGTGAGATAGTACAAGGGTGTCTGAAACATGGACATTACTAGGATGCCTGAAAGTTGATTCTTTAGCGTGGTGGATGTATTAAATCTTTCCCACCTCAAGTGATTTTGCAATTGAAATTGCAGTTTTATCATTTACACTTCTTTATATTACTTTGATTCACTGTTTTAGAGGTTTTTTTCAGTGGTGATTACATTTTACACAACAGTCTTTGTGCTGGAAGATGCAAAAGTTTATCACATGGGAGTTAACACAGAGCAGTGTTTGCTTCAGATATCGATCTTCAGCCACTTGATTGATCGGCACAGC
>CM065717.1:73761613-73804113 GCA_033310375.1 Conus canariensis | reverse complement strand
AGGTAGGACAGCACACATACACATGCACATACACACACATGCATGCACGCACAATGCACACGCACAAACACACACATATTCACACAAATACATACACAGGTACACTGATACATGCACACGCACATGCACACAGGCGCTAATGCATGTGTACATGTACATGTCCATACACACGCATATGCACACTTATGCATGCGCGTGTGCACACGCGCATACACAAACACATACACACTGACACGCGCGCGCGCGCACACACACACACACACACACACACACACACACACACACACACACACACACACACACACGTACACACACACACACACACACACACACACACACACACACACACACACACACACACACACACCAGGTTGAATACTGAACAAAACTGCTAGAAATGCTTAATTGCAGGCTTCAAGCACAAATGCTTTATGATGCTGTATAGAGATAAAGCATGGTGAAAAACAAACTGGGTAACACATGTCAGAAAGTTATTTACTCACGGTTTCAATACTTTATGTACATATGGTGTTTGGGCACTGTAGATTATGGTAGAATTCTGTTTTTCTTAGATGCATTCAAATCAAGATTACAGGACATTCAGCATTAGAAATGGCATGATTCTTTTCCATGCCATCAGACTTCACTAGTATCTGAATATGTACAGTCAGTTAAGTCTTTGAAGTAAAGTCAGTAGAACTTTGGAGAGCCGTTTGTCTACTGAGAACAAATTCCCTTGTTACAATGTGCATGCACGCATAACTAACACACATACAATCTTACACATGCACACACACATGCATATATTCACACATGCACAAATGCTGTGATGCACACACATATACACATACACATACACACATGCTCACACACACATACACACACACACACACACACACACACACACACACACACACGATAATGTCAGTAGAATGTTGGTGTACATTCATGCATGCATCAGACTCTTTTAGCATGAAATGTAAACCTCTTCCCTCTTTTTTTTGTTAGTTAGTTAGTTAAGAATGTCATGAACAGTGTGGCATACAGGGACTAGTCTGCATGCAGTGACACCTCCTTAATGAAAGTGAAACTGATAAACATTGATTTAAACAGAACATGCTGCCATTTATGTTCTTTTGTGAAGTTAAATCAATGAAACATGTGTCATATTGCTCAATGAAATGGGAGGTGAGTCTTTATGGAATCCACAAACTAGACATGGTTACTAACCTGAGAGCTGGTATGTTGTGTGGCAGGAGCCGTCATGGTCCCCATACACGCAGGTGTCTGACGACCTGTTTGACAACAAAGTGGTAGACATCCCAGCGCCTGCCGTCAATTCTCACGAACCCCAGGGTGACAATACCATCTTGAACATGCCCCCTGAGATCTCTCAACGTCCCAGGTCGGTGGCTGTGTCTGTTTGAGAGAGTATCGGGATGCAGTGTCATTCAGCTGCTGTTAAATGCATTCTGTTTTTTCATCTGCTTAGTTTGAAAAAATAAGAACGAGTTGCCATTGTGCCTTTCTTAAATTCTTGTATCATTTAACAGATGTTGAGGACAGTGCAGGTCAAGCAGCCAAACAGCAGATACTCATAAATCCAAACTTGAATATGACAATGTGAAAGAAAGAAAGACAAAAAGAAAGAAATTCTGCCGAGTCCGTGAAGATGGTCACAATCTGTGAACTCCATCTGGAGGCATTCTTGTCCTGCTTTTTATCAGAGGAATGAAGATGAAAACCGAGAGAATATATCTTTTATGCCTTCCACCTCTGGCCTAAGTCATTGCTTTTTGACCACTGTCAGTACTTCGGTGCCTCCCCTCCTTGCTTCCTACCCTGCAAACACCACCCTTGCCCTTACTCCCAGAGATGGGTTTTAACTGTTTTTCAGTTCACTGTCCTACAGGCAACTGTTACGTCTGTTCCAACCTTCTGCTGTCTGCCAGGATGGTGACTCTGACAGAAGAGCTTCTCCTGAAGACGGCCAAGTCAGAGACGCTGAGCACCATCACCTACATCAATCTCCACGGCAACGGGCTGACCAAGCTGAAGCACATTCAGAGTCTGGTGTCCCTGAAGAAACTAGTGGTCAGCTTTAATGAGCTGACCCGTCTGGACGAGATCACCCACATGGTCAGTTTTTTTGTTTGTTTTTTTTTTTGCTTTACTTTTGTTTGCTGTACTTTGGTTTCATGCTCAGCAGATGAGGTGGATCTTATATTGACATGTCTCAATGCGGGGATATCCCCATGTGGAAACTGAGAGTGTTTTCTTGTTTATTCATTGGTTACTTTTTTTTCTTTGTTTGGCTTTTTTTTCTTTGCTTATCACTGATTTCTGTGTGTGTGTGTATCTATTCAGATATTTCTAGCCATAATTCTAAGATTCATAGTATTTCATAAGCTACACAGCAAGTTTATCTGTGATTTTGTTCTTAAGGAAAGTGATATTTGCATTATATCTTCATATAATGCTTCTGCTGAGAAAAGAGAATTGGACATTCTGTTGTTGTTGTTTGGAGGGGGTGGGGGGGGGGGGGTCTCTGAATTAAGTTAATTATCATCTGTGTACTTTCTATGCATGTTGCAGAACATTGAATATCTGGACGCCAGCTTCAATAAGATAACCACCTTGGAAGGAATGAAGGTAATGCACCCACTGAGAAGATTTGTGCTGAAGAAATATAGGAAGAGGGGAACAAAACACAAGGCTGAATGGAGACTAGCAATGAGAGAGAGAGACAGAGAGAGAGAGAGAGAGAGAGAGTAATCAGTGACAGTGTGAGGTCTGTGACTGTAAGTATTAGTCATGAAAAAGACTGGGTCATTTACAGTGAAGATAGTAAAGATTTATACATGAAGTTGTCATGGTTGTCATCATCCTGTCTTTGTCATGTCTGATTTTTATGAAGTTGCCATCATCATATAAAATTCAGTTATGTGACTTGAGTGAGAGATTCTTTCGTGGGATGATTTAAAAGGGCATATAAAAGTTAAGCACACATCTATTGACACATGCATACAAGCGCGCTCGCGCACACACACATGCATGCACGCACACATGCACACACATACGCACACACAAATGCACGCACACAGACACAGACACACACAGACACACACACACACACACACACACACACACACACACACACACACACAAATGCATGCACACAGACACACACACACACACACACACATGCACATGTTTGCACACACAGACACACACACAGAGACTTGTACAGACACACATAGACACACACAGACGCACACACATACACATATGAATGAAAACACACACACACACACACATACACACACATGGACATAGGAGATTGATGATTTCGTTGTGGCTCTACACAGTCCCTGGCACGCCTTGAACAACTGGACCTGACATGGAACCAGCTGCACAATACACGAGAAGAGTTGTCTGTGCTACGAAAGCACTGCAGCGCACTGCGCCACCTGGATCTTCGCCACAACCCCTGGCTCAAGGTCAGACGCTCATAGACGTAACACAGATCTTTGGAACATGCACCCACTTGTGGTGTGTTTTGTATGATAGAAATATACTGGATTTGGAAAGAGGCTCACTGTAACTTACCAGAATCATGAAAGTTGCATTTAAGAAATGCATACAACAGACTTTAGCTGTTTACTTGGTTTAGGAAATTTGCAAAGTACAGGCTGCTTTCCAGAAGGGTTTGGACAGAAAATGGCTGAAAGGGGTCGGTACATTGAAAGGACTATAATCTGTGGGCACATTGTTAAGAAAATAGGGAGGCAAAACATTGTTCGTTAATGTATTGTTTTCATTGTGCTTAAAATAATGTTCTGGACTGTGAGTTTGCTTATTAATTAGGTGATGATAACAGAAATTACATATGTGTTAAAGAAAGATGAACAGAAGAGTGTGATTGCTTTGAATTATAAGCTGCATGCAGTTACTCATAAGTGCAGACATTAGGAAGTGTGCTTTAGACTAACCAAAATATGCTTTAGATTAACCTGTAAGCAGTTTGATTTTAGCAAAAACGCACGGGTATAAATCTCAGGTTAGTGAAATTATCATATGACCATTATAAATTGTACTCTGGACCAGTGTCAGCAGAACCAGGCAAATGGAAATAAACCTATTTGCATTAAGTTCTAAAGGTATTGTAAGTCCAACAAACTTGTTTCAGTTTGTAGCTTACCTGTAGCCAGCTTTGATGTTTTTGAATTTCAAGACAGCAAAATTATTCTTTATTCAAGTACAAGATGATTAATCACTCTTCAAGAATGCATCATCCAGTAGAAGATGCTCTCCATTCTCACATGTGAAAAGACAACTCTACATGGAAGGGACATAACCCCTGCATGTCTTTAAAATGGTCACCACAGACTGAAAATGCCTTCCATGATAGACTTTCTTATCATTAGTCATTGACGAACATTTTAAGTTAGGCTGTGGTGAGGAACTGTTCTTTCTTAGAAATTCAATCACTGGTAGATATCCATTCTGAAAAATTAAGTATGCCCTAAAATACGATGGTTATCCCCCTTCTCACTGACAAACTCAGAAACAGACCTAATAGGCAAAGAGGACAGAAATATTACCCTGCCTCTGAGGGTACACTTGTGCACAGAGTAATAAAGCTATTAAGAGCATTGAATAGAAACATTAAGAAATTTCATACAAAAAAATCCAGTCAATAGGTTATTCTGTTTTATGTTAGTAAAACCTTTAATACCTTTGATAGCCTTGAGAAGACATTTCTTTTTTGTCGTTGTAAGGTTTTGTTCGCTTCACTGTTGTGTTCTTGTTCTGGCCTGTTAGTCTTGTTCTGTCTGGTTGTGCTCTTTCAGTTCCACTGTTTTTGTCATGGGTTGTAGGGTTTCACTGGAATCCAGCTTGCTATAGTCTGTTTTATTCTGATTCATAAAGCTTTCTCATCTGTCTGTTTTCATTGTTTTGTTGTCTTTCTCTTAATGCGTCTTGTGTGTGTGTGTGTGTGTGTGTGTGTATGTGTATGTGTGTGTGTGTGTATGTGTGTGTGTGTGTGCATGTGTGTGTGTGCGTGTGTGTGTGTGTGTGTGTGTGTAAGAGTTGCATGTGCATATGTATATGCTTGTAAAATTTGCTGTCAGTTTTTGTCTGTGTAGACATATGCATACATTTTCATATTCAAGTTCATGTGTGTGTTTGTGCATGCACATGTCTGCAGTTGCAGGACAACACTTTTTTGAAAATGTTGTCGTGCTACTTTAAAAATCATAATACAGTTTGGATCAGTCTGCACGCCACACCTTAACATCTGCCAATCTTTCAGCCCGATGATCTCAAACTCCGCGTGGTTGGCCGCATCAAGTCACTGAAATGGCTGAACGGGGAACTGGTCACGGAACAGGAGGGCCAGATGGCACTGCGGATGGCAGCAGGGTCTCGGATTTCCCAGCTGTCCTTGCTGACCAACTCGCGCACGGACTCCATGCTTCCCCGCTCCCTCAGTCTGGGCTGCGGAGCTCACATCATCACCCAGAACAGTCGCCTTAAGCCTGACAAAGTCTCCGAGGCTGATACCAGCTGGTACAGCAAGGTAGTGCTGGTGAATTTGGCTTTAATTGGTTTTGTCTGATAGGTCTGCAAAGCTTTGTGTAAAACCTGTTAACTGTTGTATAACTTATGGCAGGACTATTTGCTGTTGTGTATTGATTTTTATTGAAGTAACATCACTGAGTCATTTATTTTCTCTTGGTCATCTAACCAGATTCTTAGCCTTTACTCAGTGTGGGTTGGTTGACTAGAGAGGCAAATCAAATACATTTGTATACATACATACATACATACATACATACATACAGAGCTTCATCTACAGTAGGAGTGAGTTGCCTTGGAATCAGCTGGGCTTTCTCAAGCATATGCCAGCTACAAGTAGCATTTGAAATATTGGAAGTGTTATCTTTTGTTGCTGTCATCATCAGTTCCACTGCCATTGTGGTTATGGTCATCTCCATGCTGTTACTATTATTAATGTTATCATCATCATTTCCTGCAGGTGATGACAGTGAACCTGGAGAGTCAGCATATGACCAAAATGTCCAACCTGGAGCGTCTGGAGAACTTGAAATGGGCATCATTCAGCAATAATGATCTCACTAAGATCGAGGTGTGTTCCTCATCTGCTGTTATAAATCTTCTTCTTATTAGACATATTGTCTCTTGCTGTTTGTTTGGGGTTTTTTTGCACCATAAGAGTAGCATGGGTGTTTCTCCTTTGTTGTGGATTGAAATCTATCTTTTTTTTATAATTACCGAAAAACAGAAGCTCCATCATTTAGACAGAACATCAGGATAGAACATGTGGTAAGTGTGGAGGTGAAGAAGGGGTGAGTGTCTCTGAGATTTGAGCAGTGAATGCCTGAGGTACAATTTTCAGTTGTTCACCTTCACTCTTCTGATGTGTTTTATACTGAAGCTGTCAACACTCTGTCTGTTTCTCTTGTTCTGTGTGTGTGTGTGTGTGTGTGTTTACTGATTATAAAACTAATCATGCATCTCATATACATATATAGAAGAGAGATACTGGGTTCTGGTGGTCAACCCTTGTAATAATGCGTGCAACCCTCATGAAAAAGGGTCATTGGCCTACACTTGAATGAAATCTCTCTCTCTCTTTCTCTGTCTTTGTCTCTGTCTCTCTGTCTGTCTCTGTCTTTGTCTGTCTGTCTGTGTCTGTCTTAAACCGTTCATGTGTTTTTTTTCTTCTTGCTAGTCAAGAAGAGGCAGTGGCATACCTTTCAAAATGTAATTGTCCCCAACAGGGGCCTGGTGGTCCCTGGACCCCACCTTTCAAGTTTTTAAGTTTTCAGAGACTGCACCCCCACTGTAGGCCTCAGGGTGCTTCCATTCCAGACCTCTGTAGATTGCTCTTGAAGTCCACCCTCAACAGTTTGCTGTAATATGGTCTTCTACCAAACACGCACGCACGCACGCACGCACGCACACGCGCACGCGCGCGACACACACACACACACACACACACACACACACACACACACACACACACACACATTATAACTTACCATACTGTATATCATGTTCTGCGTTCCGTTCCTGTCCTGACTGAAAGCTTTTCCTCTCAGGGTCTGGACAACTGCCACAAACTGGAGGACCTGGCCCTGGACGACAACTGCATCGCCCGCCTGGACGGCCTCAGCAAGCTGTCCCGCCTGCGGCGCCTCAGCCTGGCGCACAACCAGCTGACCACGCTGGACACGGGCACCCTGAATTACCTGCCCCACCTGGTCTACCTGGCCCTGGACAACAACCGCCTGACCTCCCTGGCTGGCCTGCATGCCGCGCAGTCCTTGGTGGAGCTGTACATTGGGAACAACCTCATTGCCAACATTCGAGAGATCTTTCTGTTGAAGGTAATTGAAGAAATGAGTTGAAGAGTATTGAGGTGTGAGGCAGGTGATGGAGAAGGAAGTTAAGTCAAGTCAAACTTAATTTTTCAAGGGTAAAAGTGTAAGATTTGCAGGTTTTTGAAAACAAATAAATCTGTCTTCAAAATATGTAAGAATGTGTTTGTTTCATAATTAGAAGACTGTTAGTAAGAGAAGGGAAGAGAGTGACGGGGGGAAATTTTTATGAGAAACACAATGAATCTGCAAAAATAAATTTTCTGCACCACACACACCCTTCTCATAATAACCATACATTCTGTGATCTTTTCACATTGTGATAGTTTTCTGGACCTTCTTAGAACAGCCAAATAGTTGAAAAAAAATTGCCAATACCAGTCACTTAACAACCCAGTTCATTACAAGTTTGAAATCCACCAAAAGTTCCTTCTGCTTTTCTGCTGAATGTGGTTTGGCAAAAAGACTAAGGCAAGCTTGTCTTTTATTGTCCTCAACATGACCTTTGACCTTGTGTTAAGGGGTGGTCAGAATGGGATTTGATCATTCTTCCTTGCATCAACATGACACGACTGTCACAGTGTAATTCATGAGCATTTTTAAGTTTTGCAAGGTGCAGTCAAATTACCTCCCCATAAAGTTCCTATTCTATACAGACTGAATCATCATGACATTTTCAAGGTTGTTGTAAAGAGTGTCAGTCCTGTTTCTATCAGGGAGGTGTCTTTGGGTGTGGAGTAATCCATACACATTTCACCACATCTGCTGAGCCATGAGACAAAGAACAGGTTTGAGATCAGAGTCTCATGGACAACAGTTAACAGATTCTGGAATGGAGCATCAGGGCTTCTGCTGGGGTGAAAATCTTTCCGGTCCCAGGGACCCCTTCATCAGATTTTTAAGGGGTCCCAAGCTAACATTAAGGGGTCCCTACACCACAATAAAAACAACAAAATAAACGTTAAAAAATTGCATCCCTGCACGTGCACTGCAATTGTCACAGACACATCGTCACAATAAAAACAACAAAACAAACATCAAAAATTGTATCCCTACACAAGCACTTAATTTTCGCTACGCTTTTTCGCTTTTGCGACGATGATTTCGTTAACCACGCTTCGAGAGACATGTTGGAAACAAAGGCTTCGCGGAAATGCCTCTCTCCTGCCGGGAAAATGAAAAGCGTCATCGTGACATCACATGGCTCAAAGTAGGAAAATTCGGTCAACTGAAAACGAGGCTGTGGCCTAGCGTTAAGCTTAGTCAGTCAGCCTCAGCAGACGACAAAAGTGACCGACTTATGTTGTTAGGCTGCCCAACTCGCTTTGTTACTGTTCTAACTTGGAAAGGGATGGGTTCGGTCCGAAGTGTAGCAGACCTACGATGTTACGGCATCCAACTTACGATGTTGAAGGCAGTCTTTTCTCACTTTATGTCTGACTTCACCAAAATTTGAAGGGGTCCCTGGGGACCCCTTACACGGACACCCAGTGCGTCCCGTAGAGTTTTAATGCGTACTGTACGCAATTTTTTGCGTTTTCAGAAGCCCTGGAGCATGAACCCAACACGCCAGTTGGGTCTTGGAAAACCTCCTAAGGCAACAGTAGAGCGGTTCCACACAGAGGCACATGATGAAAATACCAAAGCTGTATGTGTGACAGTCCTGCATCATTCCAGCTTACAGTCAACAGTTTAGAGGTTCCAATACAAAGGCACATGATAAAATGTTGAAGACGCATTTGTGACAGTCATGTATTAATGTTTTCCAGCAACTGCCCAACCTGGTGATTCTGGACATGTACGGGAATCCCATGACCACTGAGGCTGACAACTATCGCCTCTTTGTCATCTACCACCTCAAGACCCTCAAAGCCCTGGATGGAAATGCTGTGGTGAGCTCTGTGTGTGTGTGTGTGTGTGTGTGTGTGTATGTGTGTGTGTGCGAGTGTGCTCGCGCGTGGTGTGTGTGTGTGTGTGTGTGTGTGTGTGTGTGGGGTGTGTGTGTGTGTGTGTGTACTATGGCTGATTGGAAAAGTATGAAAGAGTATGTGGAAAGAGAGAGAGGGTGGGGGGGTTAATGTGATTGCCAAACAGACAAGATAAGATAATGTTGCTTATAGCCCAGCCGACCGCAAAGGGCCACATCAGGGCTGGCCAAACAGACTGAATGTTGACTGTTAACTTTTTCACAACATTGCATGCATATTTTTCAGTGCCGTGCTATGCTCTGCAGGCAATATGGCAAGCATATGTGTGTGAAGGTTTTGCTTTCCCCTCAACACATTGCACACACATTTGGTAGTTCTATATGTTGTGTAACCAAGCTGCCATCAATTGGTTGATAAGAAAAACTCTTGAGACTGACTTCAACAACAACTTTTCATTCTTTTGTATAGGTTGATGCCTTGGAAGAGCTAGAGGGACTACTACCTTGCACACAGCCTCAAAGCAAGTTGTTGTATTTGGTGAAAATCCACACGTTTCAGAAATGCAGTGAAAGAGTTAAAAGAAAAAAATTCTCAGATGCAGCCGAGTTGAAAGGCATCATTGTTAGTTTTTTGGGCTGTGTACTCTGTCCGTAACTGATGCAAAATCAACCTTAGATGGGGGTGAACTTAAAGACATCTTATCTAAGGTACAGAAAGCTCAGTTTGAGTTATTCCATCTCCCCTCCATTTCCCTCTTCTTCCCTCTTCTCCTCTGCCCCACTTCATCCTGTTACCCATTAGAAAATCATTGTAAGCATCAAAATCAAATGAATTCAAAAGTAGAGTGAACCAGTACTGTTTGAGAGTTGAACTTTCGAGACATGCGAGGGCTGTTTTCCCTGTTCTCACCTTTCAAAAGTTATTCGCAGAAACATCCAAATTTTTGTATGGACTGTTTGGTAAATTGTACCAATTCTTTTTACGTATCGAGAATGACGCTCTGAATGACATAAACAGAAGAAGCAGATGGTTCTGCAGAAGAGACTGAAGAATGTGGTGTGATGGTGCTGTGTAAATGACTGAAGAATGTGGTGTGATGGTGCTGTGTAAATGACTGAAGAATGT
Organism: Conus canariensis; assembly: GCA_033310375.1. Lineage (NCBI taxonomy): Eukaryota > Metazoa > Mollusca > Gastropoda > Neogastropoda > Conidae > Conus > Conus canariensis. The sequence goes on along the minus strand of CM065717.1, from coordinate 73,793,651 downwards.
GATGTGATGGTGCTGTGTAAGTGACTGAAGAATGTGATGTGATGGTGATGTGTAAATGACTGAAGAATGTGGTGTGATGGTGCTGTCGAGCAGGAGGCCCAGGAAGGCAACATGGCCAAGGACATGTTTGGAGGACGTCTGACGTCGGACTTTGTGGCGGAGAAGCTGGGCCACGCCACCTTCCAGGACGTGCGGGAGCTGGACCTGCCCTCCTGCAGCATCCGCATCGTGGACCTTGGGGCCGGGGATCAGTTCATCAACCTGCGCAGGTGATTGCGTTGTGTGTGTTGTTGCCTTCTTTTTCATTCCTTCCTTCCTTCCATCCATCCTTCTTTCCTTCCTTTTCTGCATTAATTCATGCATGGGTCCAGTAGAATAACCGCAGAATTAATAAATGTGCTATGATTTGTATCGTTCATGCAAAGAATTGTTTTATAACTTATCAGTTTCAATGAGTCTCAAAAAGTGTTCACTTTTTGTAGGGCTGTTGTTCTTTTATATATTCATTTATTTCTTAATTCTGCTAATAAATCAGACATGTATGCAGACTTGTACAGAACTGACTTAAAGGAACTTGTTTTGTGGCTGTTTCTCCTTCAGCGTGAACTTGGAGAACAACAACCTGTCGTCCTTCAGTGGGCTGACAAGTCTGGTGAACCTGAGGGTGAGCGTCTTTATTTTCCGTGCTGTATTTCCTCTTCCCTGCTTTTGTACTGAACTGTGGCATTGAACCTGTGTTGCTGACTGTCCTATACAGATCCTCTCTGGGGACCGTGGTGTGTTGCATTGCATGGTTGACATGTGAGGTAATGTTTACAGATCTGCAAGAAGGTTGGAAAATGTGCAAGTATGTTTGTACTTACATAAGCAGTTTGTTACAGTACATCAAAACCTAAGAAACCATTTGGGTGATTTTGTGATAGGTAGAGCATGGAAGTTTTTTTGTTTTGTTTTTTTAGATGCAGTACATATCACAGAGAGACAAAAGAAAGTAAAAGTGAATAACAGGTTTATGCCACATATAAGCAAGGTGGATGGCATGTACGGGTGAAACAGGTATGTAAAGAGGGCACGGTAAGTCATCTTGCATACAGCCCAGGCAAACCATGGAAGCCCGTGAGGGCAGAGGTCAAATTTATATCAGGCAGGGTGTAAGAGCCAGTCTGAGACAGCAGTGCTATAACAGATGCTTAGACCCTCTGTTGTCAGGCGTACACAACAAGATAGAGGCTGTAATCAAAGCAATCCTTTAGGTTGTCTGTCCAGCTTCTTCCGTTTGCCTCTAATACATCCCCCCTCCACTGCACCCTGTAGAATGGTCATGGACAGGGAGTCATGGCAGGGTACATGCAGTGCTAGCTAAACTGTGGTGCTTGATACTGCTAGAAGAGACTGTTGTCTGCCGGCATATGCATTACCTTGTTGTCTGACACAGCCATTTGTCTTGGCACTTTGTAGTAGATTCAGAGTGTCCATCGCTTGATACTGCGAGGAGAGACTGTTGTCTGCCAACGTATGTGTTACCTTGTTGTCTGACCCAGCCATTTGTCTTGGCTTTTTGTAGTAGATTCAGAGTGTCCATCGCTTGATACTGTGAGGAGAGACTGTTGTCTGTCAGCATATGTGTTACCTTGCTGTCTGACATAGTCATTTGTCGTGGCTCCATGTAGTAGATTCAGATTGTCTATCTGAATCATTCATTCCAAGCGTATAGTGGAACCTCTTTGTAATGACCTCCAGATTTCCCTCAAAATTTTGCCTTAAATGGAAAGAAGTCTTAATCAGGAGATTAATGTGGTGCAGACGAAGAGAACATAGTTGAAACGAGACCAAGTTTTGAAAAGGAAGGAGTCTAAACCAGAAAGGTTTTCGCTGAGAGGTTTCACTGTAAAACCTGCAAGGCATGTTGACCCATCAGCTCCCCTCACTGTGGACAGGTGCTGTGTCTCAACAACAACCACATTGAGTGCGTGGTCCCCCGCACCAAGACCACCATGCAGACCAAACAGCGCGGCCTGCCTGGCTACCCCAGCAAGGCCCCCACAGACTACTACCCAGAGACCTTCCAGCCCGTGCTAGAGCATCTGGAGGTGCTGCATCTTGGGTAGGTATCGGCAATGAATGACACAGGTTATGTGCAGATGTTTTGTGCTTTGTGCAGATGTTTTGTGCTGTGTACAGATGTTTTGTGCTATGTGCAGAGTTTTTGTCTCCTTACGGAGGTTAGAACCGAAACATCTAGATATGTAGAATTATGTAGATACATGTGTGGAAGATTATTCCATTGATAATGGTAATAATAATAATGAAAATAACTGTACTATATGGTCTCATGTACAAAGATGTTTTCAAATGCAGTGCTATCATTGGTTTAAAAACATGGTATACTATTTAACAGAATTAAAAAAGAACAGGACAGGAAAAGTGAATTTCCTCTTCTCATTCATCAGGCCTGACTTGTCTCTAACCTGCCTAGGTGTGGTATCACTGACATAGGATTAAATAGAAAAAGCACAAGATGAAGTGAACTATTTCTCCCCTGTTTTGTGGACAAAGTTATCCAGATTAGTTCTGTCACAGCTCTGATGCTCCCTAGGGATCTATGGTGATCAGCCATAGTGAAGCCACCATTAAAATTGACAGTGCATTGCTGCTGATACGCTTCAACAAGTGTTCAGTGCTGACTGTTCATTTGTAACCTTTTTAACCTTCCAATCCTCCTGCCTGCCATTATCAGTTTGTTTCTGATCCTCTTGTATCTGCCTGTCAAAGATGATCCAATATTTTGTTTCCATACAAGTTATTCGGGAATTCTTGAGCATGAAGACTTTGTGTTTTGAGGAATGTGCTCAACTGCAAGATCTCCCAATCTGCAAATTGCTTTGATTCATGCCAAAAGTTTGTTTTTTTTCTAGTTGATATCAAACTTGATAGTGATTGAGCTTCAGGTGTTTATAATTTGATTTTAAAAAGCTCAGAAAACAGTGCAAACAGAGGCAATTACTTCCCAGTGTTTGAGATGACCAAAAGTGGGGAGTTAGTGTCTATGTATGGATCAGTTCTGAATTTTCAGAATAAAATTTGTAACCACTGTGATCAGCTATAAACATCAACAACACAGAAACAAACACACACACAGGGAACTACATCGACTACTAGATTTTTTGTGTGCAAAATTTGGTTCGGTTTGGACCTCAAGATTTGTTTTTGGTTTTTTTTTTTTTTGTTTTTTAAACAGCACCTCAGTTTAGTCAGTCCTTAAGGTGTTGTTTGGAAATAGTTCGGTTTGTCAGGTGATGTATGAAATTATTTTCAGTTGCTACATGTATGTTAGGTAAAAACTTGAAAGTGAAAACTTTCACAAGCACAGTACAGTACAGGCTAAGCTGCCCACTGATAACATTAATAGCTTAGTTGCGGAGTTAGGCTGAACAAGCATCCAATTTCCTGTAGGGAGCTGCCTCTGCCTCCCTTGAATGACTGTCTCCATAATTCTGCCAGCAATACAGATTTGACTCAAGCTCATCACAGACAAGAATGATAGTGTGTATCTGCTATGCTCATACACAACCCATCACTTGCACAAAGTGTCTGAGCTTTGAAGTGCGACATGCAAACATTTATTCACTGATAATGATTTCTTGAGACAATGAGATGCAGTTGATGCGAATAGTTTGCTACTGGATGTACCCTGGGATTATGGGGTACAAGGGGGGTATGCATGCAGCAACAAACGATATATGAAAAAAGAACACTACAGATGGGAAGTTGAAACTGATGTCAACATGAGAATTGAGACATGAAAGGCCACAGAATTGGAAACATTCTTCCCCCCGCCCTGCCCCATCCCCAGCCCCCCTTGTAGTTTTTAAATGGATATTAATCATAGTGTTTCACAGTCCCTTCTCGGTCTGGGACTAAATGGCAGGGTTGTACTCTTCATTTTGCTACGTGATAAGTTCTGGATTCACCCAGGCCTGAGAGATACTTGAAAATGTATCTCGCCTGACGAAGACCTCAGAGGTCGAAACTGTCATGTTTTAACTTGTGATTTGTTTGTGTACATTTTTTGGCGGAGCCTTATAATTTATTTTTCAAACTTGAAAATTAGTTTGTTGTATGTTGAAAAGTCCTGTCATCATCTTCTGTGTTTTTTTGTGTGTTTCAGTTATAACGGGATCAAGGACATGGCTGCCCTGCAGTTAAGCCGTCTGCCATCATTGAAAGCTTTGTTTTTACAGGGTAACAGTCCTAGCGTTTATCACACTTTCTGTCTGTCAAACTATCTATCTGTCTATCTATCTATCTATGTGTATGGATAGATAGATAGTATAGATAGATATAGATAGATGGATAGATATATGTGTGTGCATATATATGTATATACATTGTTTGGCAATATATAATATATATATATAGTTATGTATGTATATGTATATATAACTTTTATCATCTGCATCTTCAAAAAATCTTTGTTATTCTCTTTCTCCTTCTCTCTTTCTTCCCCTTTCTCTCTCCCACCTCTCTTTCTGTAGTGTGTGTGTGTGTGTGTGTGTGTGTGTGTGTGTGTGTGTGTGTGTGTGTGTGTTGTTGTTGTTGTTGTCTTTAGCTTTACGTCTTTTCACTATTGATTGATGTATGTGTACATTTGTGTGTGAGCATGCATCTGTGTGCATGCATCCGCATGTGTGCATGTGCATGTATGTGTGCATGCATGCATGTGTGTGTGTGCTTGTGTGTGTGTGCTTGTGTGTGTGTGTGTGTGTGTGTGTGCGAGCGCGTGTTTTAATGCTCCGCTGGGAACCATTTCTTCAGGCACTGGCCATCAGATTGAGAATCCACTGTCCAGATCACTTGTTTCTATCACCTTCTCTGTGCACAGGAAACGAAATCACCAAAGTAGAAGGCCTGGAGGGTTTACATGACCTCAGAGAGCTCGTCCTCGACCGCAATAAGATCAAAGTCATCTCAGATATGCCTTTGCTAACCAGTGGAACCTGCAGGAACTTCATATGGAGGAGAATCGCCTGCGGGAAGTGATGCCTCTGGGTTGCCTGGAGAACCTCCAGCGCCTCTACCTTGGATCGAACCGCATTCAGGTGAGCTGCTGCGATTTTTTTGAGGGTGTTTATGCAGGGGACTTAATGGCGAGGAATAGTGGGTATTAAGGGAGGTAAATGCATCTTTTCTTTTTTCAGGCATTGTGTGTTGCTATGAATTTGTCTTTGTAAGTGGTTGCACGTGAACAGGTATGTGTGTATGTTCATGTTTGTGAGCATGCATGTGAGCTTTTAAGTTTGGAGGCAGTTCTTCCCTGTCAAGTCGTAGCTTGAATCAGATGGCAAAAATTGCAGTCTGATAATGGTTGAAGTCGGTCAAGCTGCCACCTTGAACCTGTGTTCAAACTCTTCACAAAAGAACTTGTATGGTTGGAAGTTCTTAAAATATTGGTTATATACTCTGGCCACTTGTATTTGCTTACATATGCATAGGCGTTGGTTCCCTAACTGCTGGATATTGATTGATGACTTTTGGTTGAGGAACATTGAAACAAAATTTTGTATGAAAGAAAAAAACGACAAACAAAGCATGGTTGATACCAACATTCAAACAGTTGTTTGGGTTTTTTTTGTTGTTGTTTTGACCAACAGCATTTTAACCAGACACTGTTGTTTAAATCTTAAGTGAAAATTTCCAGTTTAATGAACCATCTGCTGCATGATTTGCAAAGGAAACATATCTGTGGCTATCTATTAATGCCATGATCACTTTAGCAGCTTTTGGCAAAGATCGTTTGAATTCATCCTTTTTACAAGTATCCTTGACTCTCCCTTGCTATTTGAATGCAGCACTACAGTGGCTAGATTTGGTTATGGTTTGCTTTACCAAATGCAGTCATGATCAATGAGTTTGGGACTGGGAAGGAAGGACCACTTTGTTAGTCCAAGGTGTTGTTGTTCTAACAATCTCCGTATGTCAGTCTAAGTGTATTCAGGAATTTATCTAGAAGGGTTGGGCATCAAGAAAAAAACAAACAGTTGATGTAAACTTGCTCAAAGAAAGTACTGTTTAATTATTAAAGAATGCCTTTGTTTTCAGGACATATCAGAATTGGAAAAGCTGGATACACTGAGCAACCTGGTGGAACTTTCTGTTGTGAACAATGCTGTGAGTTGGTCCCCTGCTTTGCAGTGCACTCACATGTGCATGTGCACTCACACATACACACGCAGAGAAACACACACACATGAAAGACAATCATTCACACACACACACACGCACGCACGCACGCACATAGGCACGTTTGCGCGCATGCACGCAGGCACGCACGCACACACACACACACACACAGATACTCATGCTCACACCACACACGCACACACACACACACACACACGCATGCACACATGCACACACGCACGCATATACTTACAGACACTCACTCACACACACACACACACACCACACACACAACACACACACACACACACACACTCGCACACATACGCCTGTTTGCGTTGTAACTGCTTTTGCTTTTAGTGATCTTGAGTCTGCTAGAATGATTTTGATGACATGCCTGTGACACATATACCATGCAATGCAGTGCAATATAATGACAATGCAGTGTATAACACTGTGAGACAATCCGTTGCAATGTGATACAACAGAGGATGGCACAAAAGGGCATTTTACACCAGTTTTGAGTCCATTGTTTGCGGCAGCATGTGATCATCACAAAAAAACATGTTTCGCTCTGATCTAGTTCTCTTTGGGCTGGTGCAACCTGCTACATCATGAGAGACTTGTTGCTTACTCAGGGCAGTTTCTGTCGTTGACCGTCATTCAGGTCTCTTCAGCAGTGGTCCACGAGTCAGAGCACTATGCATAGTGAGTGTCACTCTGTGTTCCCCCTCCCCCTTCCCTCTCTCCCTTTCCATCAGTTGAGCAGTGTTTGATTGACTTGTCCAGTCCTCAAAAGGGCTTTGTATAGTTGTTTGGGTTATAATGCAACTGACACTGAAAGTTGACAATGCCAACATCAGCACTTCACTGTGTCGCAAGAAAAGATGCTGACTTTAGTAGAGAAAAGGAAAGTCATGGATGCTATTGATGGTAAATCAAAAGAGACCACCAAAGCCAGTAAACGGTGCCTTTCTTGGCATAGTTAAACTCTATTCCTTTATGTGTACTGGTAGATGTATTATTGTTTGTCACTGTAACCCTAACGAATGTTCTAGGGGGGGATGTCCCCATTTGTGTGAGGGGGCGGGGGATGTCCCCATTTGTGCACCTTTGTGAGCAGCTTTCACATCACTGAGTGCTTTTCGTAGAGTGAGAGAATTGTGTGAATGGCCAGTCTTTCATTATTTCATCATGTGAGCAGTCACACTCAGTATTTAGTGAAGTAAATCCATGTATGTAATTCATTTCTTTACCTGAGGAAAACGTGAGCAAGGAAAACTTCTGTTGGTGCAACCAAGATGTTGTTTGCCTCGCAGGGCTGTAATCGCACTTGCTTCAACAGGTGGCCAGGCGTCTCATGCACCGAGTGGTGCTGGTGTTCCGCATGCCCCAACTGATGATCATCGATGGTATTCCAGTCACAGACGAGGAGCGGAACAAAGCAGAGATGTACTTTGCTGATCAGATGCCTGTGAGAGACTCTTATGTTACTGTCGGATATGCTAAATGTGTGTGTGTGTGAGTGTGTGTGTGTGTGTGTGTGTGTGTGTGTGTGTGTGTGTGTGTGTGTGTGTGTGTGCGTGCGTGCGTGCGTGCGTGCGTGCGTGTGTGCGTCGTGCGCGTGCGCGTGCGTGTGTGTGGTGTGTGTGTGTGTGTGTGTGGTGTGCGTGCGTGCGTGCGTGCGTGCGTGCGTGCGTGGTGTGTGTGTGTGTGTGTGTGCATGCTTGCCAGTGTGCATGCGTACGTACGTGCATGCGTGCATGTGTGTGTGTGTGTGTGTGTGTGCATGTGTGTGTGTCTGTGTGTGTGTCTGTGTGTGTGTGTGTCTGTGTGGTGTGTGTGTCTGTGTGTGTGTATGTATGTGTGCAAGTTATGGTGTAGGATGAGCAAAGGTGGATGGAGGATGTGGCAACGGGATGAGGTGGGCAGGCAATGGAACAGGAACAATAGGAGGAAGACAGAAAAGTGCATGCAAGGGAAATGTGCATGAAAATGCTGTGCTTGTGCATATAAATCTGTGGATTTGTTAGTGTGCTTGCACATGTTTTAATGTATGCGTGTACATGTGTGTGTGTGCATATATGCATGTGTGTGTGTGCATATATGCATGTGTGTGTGTGTGTGTGTGTGCGTGTGTGTGTATGTGTGTGTGTGCGTGTGTGTGTGTGTGTGTGTGTGGTTGTTCATGGATCTGTAATTCATACTTTTGTGTACACTGGCCTATGTATCTATCTCTCATGTATTCACACACATATCTCTCTGTGCTCAGCAAAACACCATGGTGGAAGCCACCTTGCCTGGCATCTCTCAGTACCAGCAGTACAAGACGTCCGTGCCAGTGAAAGTGACCAATGTTCAGCTGGCCTCACCAGCTGCATTCACTGGCGCCGGAGCCTACTATGATGATGCTGAACCCATGCAGAGAGGTCAGTTCTCCCTGTGCTCATTGTCTCCAGTTCCTCCATTCCTGTGTCCCCATTCTTGTGCCCAGAGAATTCACTGATAGGGGTTGTCCTGGTCTTTTGGTCAGCTGTAGCCACAGTAGATGTGACAGAGATCTGAGGTCGGGTTGTGAAGTTGAGTTCTGATTGTAGGTTTCCCACAGCCTAAATCCTTAAGTTGTCTTGTAGTTGTCAATGGCCAAAATCCTTGGTTTCATTTTCACAGATTCCTGATAACTTTTTGTTTGTGGACTTCTGTAGTCAGAGATTTTTATGTACTTTCCATAGATTTCTGCAGCAAAGATCTTAGAATCTGAAGGGTTTCCATAGCTAATATCTTCATGTTGTGCCATCCATTTCTATGACCAAGATCCTCATGTTGGCTCATGGATTTGTGTAGCCAAGATCTTCACATTTTCTGTTGAGAATCAGTACTCCCAAGTCCACATATTTTAAAAAAAATAAGTTTTTATAGGCAAGAACCTCAAGTTGTTTTACTGGATATTATTCTGCTCAGTTTAGTTCAGTTTGGATGACTTTATTCTTCTCATGAGAAGGCAACTATACATCAGAATTAAATTGAAAATGATTGTCTGATGAGATAATGCCACTTGTACCTTTGAAGTTGTTCCCCCATTGATTTCAACAAGCCTCCACCACCCATTAATTTTTTAGATTTGATTATGTTACTGATTTTGAATATAATCATTTCCTTTTAAAATGAAACAAACAAAAATGGCATGACAAGGAAATACAAGATCGTTGATGAAAGCTCAGAGTAAAGTCAGGGAGACCTCAGCCGATGTCTACCACTGTCATTGTACAGATCTGACATGGATCCAGCCGGGCTATAACCAACTGTAGTTGAACCCCCCATGATCTTTTCAGGAGCAGGTCGGCGGCGAGCCCAGGCACGGAATGACATTCCGCGGACCGGCACAATGTCGTACCAGCACCTTAACAACGGGGGAGGTCAGCAGGGGTACATCAACAACGGGAGTGGCAGTCGGAATCCTGGTGGGGCCAACAGCTACCCTTACCTGGGACAGATCAACCCCAACCAGACCGCAGAGTACGTGGAGCAGATTGCTAGGTGAGGGGAGTTTTGGGTGGAGAAAAGGAAGAGCTGGGTTGGTGTGATGATGTCCGTAGTGGATGACCCTGAGGATTTGGATTTATTCTGGAATTTTTTAATCCTGGGGTTAGGCTTATTGATGCCCAGTAGAGATTGAGTGTGTGCGTATGTGTGTGTGTGTGCGTGTGCGTGCGTGCGCGCGCATGCGTGTGTGTGTGTGTGCACGGCGCGCGCGCGCGCGTGTGTGTGTGTGTGTGTGTGTGTGTGTGTGTGTGTGTGTGAGAACACATGCATGCATCCATGTATGTGTGCGCGTGTGTGTTCTAGGATATATGCCACAGATCAAACATGTACTTGTGTATGCTTGAAAAAAAAAGTTTTTATTTACTTTCATTCATGCATTCACACGTTTCGTGTGCTTTCATTTGTGTCTTCATGTGTTCCATAAGTTTTTGTTTGTTTGTGTGTTTATTTATTTCATAGGGTTTTGTTTATGTGTTCATATACTCATGTGGTTTTGTTTGTGTGCTCATGTGTTTTATTTGTTCATGTTTGTGTCATCTTGTGTTTCATGCACTTGTGTTTGTGTGCTCATGTTTTTCGTGTGCTCCTGTTTGTATGTTCAGTTGACTTAGAGTTTGTAACTTTCACAAGATTCATTTTTAATTGTTTCTGTACTTATGTTTCAGAATGAACCAGCAAAGGTCGAATCGACGATAGGTACATGTGCCTGAACCTCTCGTCCAGAAGACAGGGAATTGCTCAGGACAAATCACGTTGATACAGGGACTTTGTTGAAAGATTTGATATATGAAAAATATCAAAGTTTCTTCCATTGTTATGGTGTAAACTTCACTGCAGAACTGTGATGTGATGTCACTGAAAACTGTATGCCCTGATTGTTAAAGATTCGCATGTGTCTCGTATAAATGTTTTTAAATTAAATTTTTAAAAAAAATTTAAATTAGAAGCTGTTGTGACAAAAATTGTCACTGGTATTGAATAAGTCTTCATGAGTCATTTGTTTATAAGGAGACATTTTTGCGAGGTACTATGTAAAATGGAGAGGCTTATTACTTAAGTTTTTGTGTGCGTGTGTGTGTATGTGTACGTGTGTACATGTGAGAGAGAGAGAGTGTATGTGTGCGAGCACGCGCACATGTGTTTATATGTGTGTGTGTGTATGTGTGTGTGTGTGCATGTGTGTGTGTATACATGTCTATGTGCATTGATGCTTGCCTGGTTTCTTTCATTTGCATGTGAATCTCAAAATTTGTGTTTATGACTATCTGTTCAGGGGGCCAGAGCATGTGCATATGTGAATGAACAATTGTGTGGGAGTTGTGGATGTGTGCAGCGTTCTCTTACAGTGATTTTTAAGTAGTGTAACTTTATGCACACTATAATTGTATCATATGAAATCAAAACGGCAATAAAACACTTCGCCCTGTGTTTTGCTTTTGATTGTGGAAATATCCTGTGATAAATAAAACAAATTTAATCAGAACTGGGTGCTGATCTGCTGAATCTTCAGATGGAAGGCGTCTGTCACCTGTATTTTAGTAACAGATTCAAACTACATTCATTTCCTTGGGAATTCTTTTTTTTTTTTTCCTTTCTTTACGTTCTCACAAACCGTATTTTAGTCCCCTGGATATGCCGAAATCTCCTCCTGTGCAAATCCTACCCTCCTGGAATTTCTGTGATGGAAACTTCCTCTTTTCTTTCATTCTTTTTGACACTGCCTGTTTTGTTTAAACATTGCCAGTTGTCTTTCTACTTACGTGGGCCTTTCAGAAGATCTTCATACATTTTTCTCTGGTAGTATGACAGCTTTTTGTTTCCTTTGTAATTCGGTGACCAGGTAGTAATACCAGACACACGGTATGGACACTGGCTATCCATTCTAAGGTGTCGATTTGACCATATAGCATTTTCTAAATGTATTTTTGTGGCACTGTTATATTTACCATTAATTTTATACCTTTTTAAAAAGAAAAAAATCTGGAGTTAATGAAGTAAAGGGAATTTCAAGCTTCCCCAGCATGACCTAGTTTTTGCTTCCCCTGCATGACCTAGTTTTTGCTTTCCCAGCATGACCTAGTTTTTGTTTCACCAGCACGACCTAGTTTTTGCTTCCCCTGCATGACCTAGTTTTTGCTTTCCCAGCTGACCTAGTTTTTGCTTCCCCTGCATGACCTAGTTTTTGCTTTCCCAGCATGACCTAGTTTTTGCTTCCCCTGCATGACCTAGTTTTTGCTTCCCTGCATGACCTAGTTTTTGCTTTTCCAGTATGGCCTAGTTTTTGCTTCCCTGCATGACCTAGTTTTTGCTTCCCCAGCACGACCTAGTTTTTGCTTCCCCTGCATGACCTAGTTTTTGTTTCCCCAGCACGAGCTAGTTTTTGCTTCCCCTGCATGACCTAGTTTTTGCTTTCCCAGCATGACCTAGTTTTTGCTTCCCCTGCATGACCTAGTTTTTGTTTCCCCAGCATGACCAAGTTTTTGCTTCCCCAGCACTACCTAGTTTTTGCTTCCTCAGCATGACCTAGTTTTTGCTTCCTCAGCATGACCTAGTTTTTGTTTCCCCAGCATGACCTAGTTTTTGTTTCCCCAGCATGACCTAGTTTTTGCTTCCTCAGCACGACCTAGTTTTTGCTTCCCCAGCACGACCTAGTTTTTGCTTCCCCAGCACGACCTAGTTTTTGCTTCCTCAGCACGACCTAGTTTTTGCTACCCCAGCACAACCTAGTTTTTGCTTCACAAGCACGACCTAGTTTTTGCTTCCCCAGCACAACCCAGTTTTATCTGCCCTAAGGATGTCCATAGATGAGGTATCATGTTATGATTCTAGTGCATGTAATTATGTGAATAGTTGTTTTACTGTTGTTACTGATTGCAGGACCACCATGAAAAGGGCACATGTCATTGGCTTGTCTGTAACTTTTAATGAGGAAAACTCAAAAGAAAATGAAAACAGTATTTAAAGAGAACCAGAAAAAAAAAAAGATAAAAAGAAAACGAAAACTGTGGGGAGTTTTTCTTCTTTTTTTTAAATAATTTTTTTTTACAGAATATTGAAACTTCATATGTCTCCTTACAAACAAACAAACAAATGTATGTATAACATGTAGATAAAGAGATAGGTAATCAGCAGAGTTCCATTGAGAGGTGCCAGCTGACTGGACAGGTGATAAAGATAGTTCTGTTTTCAGGTCAGGCTTTGATGGTTCCCTCATACTGTTTCTGAAGGATTTAGGATTCACACTTAAACATCCTTGTCTTCATCCCCATTTTCTTTCTTCCTCTCCCACCACCTCCCAATTTTCTTCCCATTCTTCACTTTTTTTTTTTCGTAAATAAATCTTTGCCAAGTTTTTGCCTTCATGATATAGGAATTGTTTGCCTGTGCTAACCCCCCCCCCCCCCCCCCCCCCATTCCCCTCCCCAGTTATGTATCTGCTTCTTTATGTATCTATTATCTATCTGTCTGTTTATCTATCTATCTATGTCTGTCTACCTGTCTATTTTTCTGTCTGTCTATCTCTCTGTCTCTCTGTCAAAACCTTCTTCCACTGGCTGATAATGAAGTATTAAGTACATCTGTTTCCATGCGGATAGCTGGAGCAGTTTAAACAAAAGGCAGATTCAGACTGCACCTATTTTCATGCAAACATTTTCTTCTTTTTTTTTTCTTTTTTTTTTTTTTAACCCTTCATTTATTGAAGTATTTTCAGTGCAGACTGAGAAATGTGCTGACTCCAGTTTCTAAATAATGAAAACAAAACAAAACAAAATTTCAAGACAGTTAAGCAGGAGGTGAATAGAACATGCCTGAACTCTGGGATGAAAAGTGATATAAATTAATTCCTTTTTTGTTGTCTGCATGCAGGTTACTAGTACAAAATGAGCTTGAAATGTACTGTAGATCAAGGATAGTTCATATGCACCTGATTTTTTTTTTTTTTTTTTTTAATGATTTGAAGATCCAGACCTGATCCTATGCTGACTCTGAATGAAATGTTCAGTCTGTTGCCTCTTTGGTTTGACTTGGGTCAAAACATGCCGAGAGTAAAGCCTTGAGCAAAATCAAAGAGCCATTTCTGTCTAACAGTACATTGTGTTTAAACTTTCTTGTTTTAGTGCATTTCTTGATTTGTTCCTCATGTGCCTTTAATTTCCCTCTTATGTTTCGGCTGGTTGAAAGTGATGCATGCTACAGGCGGGAAGTTGTCGACCCTTGTCTGCGTTGGAGGAGCAAAAGTTACTGTTCTTGATTGTGTAATGTCAGAGCAGAAGTTACTCTTCTTGTGTGCTGTTCAGCAATTTCATGATTTTTGCCCTATTTAGATCTGATCTTTACTGTCATTGTATTATCAAAGTTTATTTTACACATTACAATGCTGTATCTCATTTTCTGTCATCTTATATTATTTCATTCTTTTTGTGTTGTATTTATTTTTTCTTCTATTAATTTTCTGTTAGAAAAAAAATCCAGATCACAAATGCAGGGTATGCTCATATCTGTATGCATGTACATATACATATTTATATCCACCCCTATTCCACTTCATCACCAGGTATATGAGAAACATATCCACATCCTTAATTCATGCTCATACATAAACAAAAGCAAAAGATTCTACACATGTACATGCGCACTTATGCATTAGACAAAAAGATCTGACATTTTAACGAGAAGAGTTTGCATGATTTTGAGCTTCAGTCTGGTGTGTGTGTGTGTGTGTGTGTGTGTGTGTGTGCTTGCTGAACAATCACTTTATTATTATCACCATGATAATTATAATGTAGTTCTGTACATAGTCAGCATTGTTTCTTTCGTTTAACTGGTACAAGAATTTGATGCATAACTTGTATCCTATCAGCTAGTATGTTTCTCACCCCCTCTCGAGTCCAAAACTACCTTTGTCTGGTGCAATGACTGATTGTCAGTAATCTGATTTCTGTCCTGGAGACTTCAAAGTCTCCCCAGCATGTTGAGTTAATGCATTGGTGTCTGTGATTCTCCCCTGACAATTCTTTCCTTTATTTTCAACTTCACACATTGCGGTCCCCAGCTTTAGTAGATGTGATATAATGTATTTGGACGGGTCCAAGTACAGTGATGTCTCTTTGATAGAATTGAAAGTGTGTAGGATTTTAGTTCCAGCAACACCTCCTAGGTATATGGGGAAAGTTTTTTTTTTTGTGTGATCTCTTGGGCCATTATGTCAGAAGTGCCAGTGCCTCCGTCTGCTCTTTTACACATGCATACAGGAGATCAGACTACATGTACGTGAGCTGAAGAACCCATGTCAACATTGGTTGGTTTAAAGAAACGTGAAAATACACACTGTCAAAGTACATATGTGAAATGTCCATAAGCCATGTCAATGTTTATAGAAACACAAAAATACACACAATGATTCACGTTGTCATTGGGTTGGAGCCTGCATCTAGTCGTCGAGTGTGCTGTATGCTGAGATGGAGACAGGAATGACGATCGAGTTTCTAGATGTTGAGCATGTTTTGTGCTCAGACAGAGACTTGATCTACAACTGTTTCGTCTCATTCAGTTTATGTATGCATCTCTCAAAGTGATGCTCATTTTGTCTGCAGGCCTTTGCACATGCAATCAGCACTAGAAACAGGTAGTTTTCATCTCAGGTTGACCTGTAACCTCCCCCCCCCCCCCAAATCTGCTCCCTCTTCCTCTTTTTCTCCCCTCTCCCCACCCACTGCTTCCAGTCTGCCTCCTTGCTGAACAGACATTGCTGTCTGGCTGTAGAAGTCAGTTTCAGATCAAAATAAAAATAAGTGAACGAATGAATAAATAACAGCAACTACAAAATAATATACAGTTGTATTTTTCATGTCTCGCCAGTCCCAAGCTTGATGTAATAAATGTGCATTTTAGCATTTTTTTTCTGTCACTCATTTTTGTTCTCATACTTTTCATATCCACTCAGAATGTCTTTTTTCGCCAAGTATCCAACAAAAACATAATTATGGAACAGAGAACTTCTTTGGTACCTTTCCCCCCTCATCTTATTAGTTGTTTTACGTATGCACTTGGCAGTTAAAGTCTTTGACAGTATTGTGAATTTATGTCAATGATTTTTTACTTGTGATAGTGCATGTCCTTTGTGCATTCACTGTGTGAGTGTGTGTGTGTGTGTGTGTGTGTGTGTGTGCATGCGCACAGATGTGTACATGATATTACTCTTTAGTATGTTATCAAAATTGTCTTGAATATACAAATCAATGTGTTTTATTACGTTGTATAAATTGCCTCGTAGCAATAAAATGATATCTTTCAATGTCCCATAAACTCAGCAAGTGATGATTCACAAAATTATTGCAAGTATGAACAAAGGCTTGTGTGCGTGTGAGCGCAAGCACACACAAATTTGTGTGCACACACTCTCACATATAAGATCTCGCACATATACACAGTCACAGACACACACACACACACACACACACACACACACACACACACATGTGGGCATGTGCACACACATACAGACACAAGCACACACATGTGGGCATGTGCACACACATACAGAGACGAGCACACACAACCACTCTCACACATGTACACACACACACATACATGAGAGAATAAACACTGACATATACAGACACATCTCACAAATACAATAACCAAGCAGGTTTTTCTTATTGTTTTTTTTTCCACTTTACATGGACTATTACTGTATCTCTCACTGCATTTTATTCAATCAGGTTACACTTCATGCATGATTACCAGAACCAATTCATATTGCACACAACATTCAAGTCACACAAAAACATTCTTATGCCTATTAAAAAAGAAGAAGAAACGGAGTTATAAATACATGTCAGAAGCAAACATTTTATCAACATCAAGCATCATCACCATTAATCTTCTTAATCATGATTAAAGAAAAAAAAAATTTAGTTTATTAATGAGCAAGATTTATTTGTGGTGTGAATTGAGCAAGGTGGTAAGGTTTGCCTGATGTGTAAGGCATCAGACTCGTGTTCCAGGAACTAGATTTTGATTCTTACTCAAAACAAACCAGGTTGTGAGAGGTTTTCTCTTCAGAATTAACATTTGTGATGACTCCAGTCCCCAGACTTTAAACTGAAATCCTGCGCATAAAAACAAACAAAACAAATAAACTTGCACACATGTCAAATCATATTCCACCATTTTGGGAAGAGAATTCAGTTGTTTGCCGATAGGATGGATGACACAATAATAAAACACGTACACACTGGAGTTGGTTTTAGACATCATCTTTGAAGACAGAATGTGGCTACTTAATTAATGGTATTAACATCTGTCACATGTGCCAAAATCTCATCAATTATGAACTTCGAAGTTCTAACTGAGGAACAAAGGAAGAAGGAAAGATTTGAATCTGGTATAGACAAAAAAGAAAAGTTCTTAAAAAAAAGTCTTTAACCCTTTTGACGTTAGCTGGTGTGGAATCCCAGTATTTGACCAGTTCTGACAAAAAAAGTCTTTAACCCTTTTGATGCTAGCTGGTGTGCAATCCCAGTATTTGACCATCACTGATCATATCTCTGATGAACAAGTGTGCCAACCCATCAAGCAGCACATCGGACCTTAAAACATCTCCTGACATCAGTTAAGAAAAGAAAAATAATCAGTATGGCTGCATAACAAGATCCAATGGCCTCGGTAGGACAAACATCCAGGGTACTGTTGAAAGAGAAAGGGGGGGGGGGGGGGGGGTTAGAGAGGGAAAATGGTATACTGATCAAATTGCAGACTGGATGAGGAAACCATTTGCAGAGACCCAGGCCTTGGTACTTCATTGACAGTCACTCCCTTCAAATGCTGGTCACCCAATCATTTCTGATGCATTAAAAAAAAAAAGAAAGATTTGAGTAAAGCAAAATGGAAAGAGTTTAAAACCGGTGATATGTTTTTTTTTCTTTTCCCTACAACAAAGTTTCACATAGTTGGGAAGCTGTCACAAGCCAGGTTGAAATAATCAATAAGTTGAACTGCAGAACAGGAAAAGCCTTAGCAATGAATAATCCATTGACAAAAATCCAGTCGAACCAAGACATTTTCACAGAGAACTAAGATGAGAATGTTTGAATCAAATGTGCTGTCAACCCTAATGCACAGTTGTGAAACGGCAGCATCGCTAGAGATGGCGCAGAAAGGCAGCTTCAACTCTGAACCTTGTTGTCGGGCTTTTGCCATATGGGTCTGATAGGGTTAAATGAATGGAGTCTTGATGGTTGGAAGGGATTTATTGAAAGTATCACAATGTTCTTAACTTGGATTCAAACAAGATGGCTGATGAATTTTTGCAGATGTGACAAGGAGAAAGACAAGGGAGAGCCCTGCCTTGACCTTTGTGGAAAGTCGTCTATAAAGAAAGGTTATGTTCGAAAATATACATGCCTGAAAGCGGAGAACGCCTGACTTGCCAAGGTTCCAAATGGCGCACATGGAAAAAATATCTCTGTTTATAGAATCAAGCAAATAGGAGTTGTGGATCTTAGCAAACATGGCATGGGTGGCCAATATATGCAGACACAAAAGAAAGATGCAATCAATGAGTGCATTACATCAGCATTGATGAGTTCTCATTGATGATAAAGAGAGAGAGACAGCGAGAGAGAGAGAGAGAGAAGATGGGAGACAAAGTTACTGCTTTGACGGCCATATTATCACAGTCATGGAGTAAGTTCTGAAGTCTAAAGGACATCTTTGCAGTAAATAATTCATCAGGACATTTCATTGGCTGGCGCTCTCTGCTTAGCCTGGTCTTGCCTCCCTTGAGGATGTCAACATATTGGCTACCATGTCAATTGTGTATTGTTTATTGTTGTTGTTGTTTGTTGCTTTTTCAAGGTGCAACATTTTTGCAGACTGTAACCTTTTTTCATGATGTGACCTTTTTCCACGGTGTGACCTTTTCTATTTTCTATGTGTTTGGCAGCCTGAAAAGGCCCTGTGCGGTGGCTGGGCTATATCAAAAATTACAACTGTTGATTATAAACCATCACATTTTACTCAACCATTCCTACAAAAATAAAATCATAAACTTTTAATCGTTCCTATTTTTATCCCAAGGACTCATGACCAAGTCATGCTGAAAAGATTTTTTCTTCTTTTCAAGTTGAGCAAACACACAAACGTTCATAATTAATAAATAGGAACGCAAAGCCTGATGTCCCATTTCTTTTTTCTTTTCATTTTTGAATTTTCTCTTGTTTTCTCTGACTAGTGATGTCATCCTCAGCTGACCACAATGAATACTTGCACTGACAAAAATGATCTAATCTAAAGCTTGAACTATCTGTGTGTGTGTGTGGGGTGGTGTGTGTGTGTGTGTGTGTTGTGTGTGTGTGGTGTGTGTGTGTGTGTGTGTGTGTGTGTGTGTGTGTGTGTGTGTGTGTGTGTGTGTGTGTGTGTGTGTGTGTGTGTGTGTGTGTGTGTGTGTGTGTGTGTGTGTGTGTGTGTGTGTGTGTGTGTGTGTGTAGTGTGTGTGTGTGTGTATGTGTGTGTGTGTGTGTGTGTGTGTATGTGTGTGTGTGTATGTGTGTGTGTATGTGTTGTGTGTGGTGTGTGTGTGTGTGTGTGTGTGTGTGTGTGTGTGTGTGTGTGTGTGTGTTTTGTGTGCTTCATCTAAAACTGAATGGAAGGAGCCGAGTTGTTCAACGTGTTGAAATGTTACTCGTATTGTATTGTACTGTGCTTTATTGTATTGTTCTGTATTGTACTGTATTGTATTGTTCCATATTGTATTGTACTGTATTCCCATGGAGGTCAGAAGAAATTCTTCAAAGACACTCTCAAAACATTCTTGAAAGCATTTAACATCAATCCTAACACATGAGAACAAACTGCTATGGATCGAGCTAGATGGCGCCACTCTATCCACAAAGGTGCCAATTTATATAAAGAAAGGACAGCTGCAGTGCAACAAAAGAGACAGGCAAGGAAAACCCACGCCAGCAATCAAGGGCAGTCTCCCACATGCCTGTCCAAGCTGTCATCACACATTCCGTGCATGCATTGGCTTGATCAGCCACCTGCATATGCACAAATCATCTCGCACACCCCACCCCCTTTCCCTCAACCCCTAGATGACTGAAGCGGTCCTTGTCAATTTGACGGATGAACAACAGTGTACTGCATTATGTTGTTCCATAGAGTATCATACTGCACTGTATTGTATTGAATGGCATTACACTGAATTGCTTAGCATTAGATTGGATAACATCTGATTGGATTAGACTGGATTGGATTGGTTAGTGCAGAGGAACATACTGCTAACAACATTTGGAAATCTTCACAGGGAGAAAAAAAAAGGTAAAAAATTGGATGCAGACTTAGCTGGGATATTAATCTACAAAAGCAGTGACAGATGTAGTGACAGACCTAAAAACAAATCCCGTATAACAGATGTTCAAATACAGAAAGCCCTAACTTGAGTGGTTTAAACACTTCGTACAATTCTCTTGACAACTGATTCCTTTGAAATTCAAACTGCTGTTCCCTCACAAAGCACTCTGCCAAATTCTGATTCCACCCGCTTCATAATTTTTTTTTCTTATTTTCACTTCTGTCTGTGTAATCTTTTTTTCCTATCTGTCCAAGGGTCACCAATGTCTGATGCCACCTGCCTTTAGTTTTGAATGTACAATTATTTTCTTATCTACCAGAGGAGATTTTCTACATGGGTTTGCCAAAAACGATCCTCCAGTTGCCATTGATTCTTTTACACATGTTAAAGGCAAAATGTGCGTGGAACCTAGCTTTACAATGTCACGCAAGAGTTTATAGACTAACACTCCAGGTCTAATGGGGCAGGGAAAAACCCTGTCCTATATGGGAGTTGTACATGGACAAAAGATCCCCATTCTTAGATCTGTGTCTTATCCACTGACCGTAGTTTCCCTGTGGACCGCTGACAGCGTGAATTGGTACATTATGTGCTCAATGGGGAAAAACTGCTGCATGAGGTAAAACTGTAAAGTAACAGAATTGTTTGTTGCTTTGTCTTAAGAGTAAAGGAACTTGCATGCTTATCTCCTAAAACAAATCACACACACACACACACACACACACACGCACACACACACACACACACACACACACACACACACACGCACACACACACACAGAGGTATGCATTCAAGTAAACAATATGCAACAAAGTCACACCCCTGATCAATGCTAAGTGTTTCTATAATGTCATGTCTTAATCTGAATGAAACATCTAAAGTGAGCATAAAAAAAACTAAAAACAAATCAAGACAACATAAACACTGTCATGCAGTTTGTGCACTTTGCAGCACTAAAATATTCATAACATTTTCACATGTTGTACACATCACACACATAAACGCACATGCATGTAAAATGCGTATGCACACACACACACACACACACACACACACACACATCAAAAACCAAAAAGATGGCTGATAACGGCAGATGGACAGAGATATGTCAAACAACACAAACCCATCCAAAACGAAATGCATCATTAAAAACTACTGCTATGAAAATAATCTCTAAAAGATGCACAATCCCATGAAAACACCAGCTTCTTTAATAACTGACATTTCAATACAATTTGAAACAAACGTACTGCCATAACAGGAATTGCAAGCTAACACTGATTATGGATTTCCATCAACTCAATAAACATCTTTGTTCTATGTAGGTAATATGGTGTACCCGTAATTTACAGCTAAATCAATATACACATTTCATAGATCTACATTAGCACAAGATGGTCAATTGCACTGAAGACTATTATATTGCCCAGCAAAACTATGGTTGTAATGTAAAAAACATTTAAAAAAAAGTTTTCCTTGAATTATGCTAATTAACGACAGTAAACAAACATATCAGGCCTGAAATTTGCTATTGTGAGATAACGGATCATTATTATTTCACCACTCGTCATTCTCACCCAGTAAAAGAGCTCCTAATACTGAAATTTTTGGTCTTGAGGAAACACTTTGTAACAAAAAATTGAAAAAAAGACCAGTATGGAAATGTACCCAGAAAGAAAAAAAAATTGACCAGAATGGAAATATATAATGTATATGAGCAAATGATAAAGAAGTGCAGATCGCACAACATAGTCTGACAGTGAGAATAAATGATCAGGACATCTTCATCACCTTACAGTCTGCATGCTGCAAGTAATCAGTGTTTTCATGCTGTTTTGATTTCATTTTCCATTTGTTTTCTTTCTTACTTTTGAGAGAAGTTAATGACAGTTTAATGTCTGATAAACAAAACATTTGGTAAATACCTATATATAATAAAAACTTATAGTCACGTCTGATCATTCATATATGTTGTTAATGACAACTAATAAAAATAAATAAATAAACAAGCAACGGAATGCATGTTCTTACAATGAACAAGAAGAAATTCCCCCACTCATGCTGAAAGGATTTGTTGTGATCACAATCCAAAAAGCATGCATGTGCTAACCTTTTTTTTCTCAAGCATAAACTGCACCTGATGATGACTTTGCATTTTGAAAGTATATATTTCAATCTGTGCCTGAATAATAATGCATGACAATTACAATAAAAGAAGTCAATCTGTATACGAAAGGCCACAGAACACAAACCAGTGCTATTATACTCAACCTTCAACTGAAAGGCAGTACAGCATTAAAGATAGTTAACTCTTAACATGTCGTGCATGAAATGTTTCACAATCATCATTCACTATGAAAAAATTCTAATTCTGAATTAAACAAATACATGATCTTCATGATCTCTTCTACTCTGCGTGACTGAATGCTATACCATTTATATAACTGAACTGGGAATAATTGACTAAAAAAGACAAAATGACGTAAATCACAGCTATATAGGATTTCATTCTCATGGGTTAGCTAAATCATAACAGCAAATGAACAATCAACAGCGATCAATCAAAAAATTAAAACAAAATAAATAGCAGCTATTTTCAAGTTCTCCTTTCACAACCCCAGAAGGTGTGGTATGAATAACCACAAACTTCATTTTCATATTACTGAAATCTAAAACCAGATGCATGTGTATTCCAATCCACTTATTCCAGTCCTTCCGTCAATCAACCTCATAATAATCACTGATACGCCTGGCCAGCAGGACGCATCTCATTTGGGGAGAGATCAGATGGCGGTGCAGCATCCGCACAGTTGCCCCTGGCGATGCTGCCCACACGCCCAGCACGTTTTTCATTGGTTGTGGTATCTTCATCTGCTGCCAGGTGGAGATGAGCGTGTCTTGAATTCCTACACGTTCTGCCAGCATGCGCCAGTCAGCGCCTGGAGGACAGAAACCACTGTGGGTGTACTTCAAGACTGAACTGATGTTGTTGTGTACGTGTGTGTGTGAGTGGTTGTAGAATGAGATGGATTGAAATATAACACAGTCATTTGCTTTTTTCTACGATCAGATTTGTTTGATGGCTGGCAACCCTCTGTGTGTATGTGTGTGTGTGTGTGTGTGTGTGTGTGTGTGTGTTTGTGCGTGCGTGTGTGTGTGCGTGTGTGTGTGTATGTGTGTGTGTG
Source organism: Conus canariensis (assembly GCA_033310375.1). Lineage (NCBI taxonomy): Eukaryota > Metazoa > Mollusca > Gastropoda > Neogastropoda > Conidae > Conus > Conus canariensis. The sequence continues at coordinate 73,770,385 of CM065717.1, read as the reverse complement.
TATGTGTGTGTGTGTGTGTTTTGTTTTCATATCTGTAGACTTGAGTTCAATTTTCAGACACATACCCATCTTGGTACCACTTCAAGCAACCTGTCGCATGTGCCATCCTCTTAGTTTTTAGTGCCACAGAAATCTTAATATTAAAGAAATTTTACATGATTTGCTGCAAAGTCCCTAGAAAGAACACATCAAGTAAACAGTCAGTCATTGAGTGTTTGCCATTTATGATGGCAGCATCAATCATTTTTTAAATGGCACGACAATGCCTTAGTTTGCCTTTGATTTGGCAGAAATGGCACACAGCACGATGCCATCATGCACAGGGTAAGCCCTTTATTTGCTTGAGACAAATGGCTTACAGTCAGTAGCTGTGTTAAAAATGATGCAGTCCACCTGACAAAGGAACTACAGCATGATTTAGGTTTCACCCTTTGCTTTGGACCAAGTTCATTCAGTGTGATGGGAAGATATGACAGAAGAGTGGAATCATGTCCCCTGTCAGAAGCATCGACCAAAAAGTACTGTATGCACTGTCCAAAAGATATCAAAAGATAGCTGATTAGATGTAAAACACTTACATTGAAAATATTTATTTCCCAGGATAACAGATGCGAAACCACACACACACACACACACACACACACACACACACACACACACACACACACACACACACATATGTATATACATAATTTTTTTTTCCAATCTGGCCCATACCCTGGATGAGGATTTGAGTAACAAGAAAGCTCAAACTAAAAACTGGCAATAAATGGCACGAGTAACATAATCATCAACTCTTCACAAATAAACGTTATCTTTAGTAACTGCCATCCTGCCTTGTATCTCTTTCATTGCCCTCTGAATAATTGCTCATATTCTTAAGTTTTGTGGGGGGAAAAGGTACAGTCAGAAGTGTCAAAATACTTCAGGGATTTTTCAGGCATCTCAAAACAAAAAAGTCTAATCTCAAGGATGTTCAAGGTACAAGGTTACTGATCTTAAGGACTTGTAAGGATCTTTAAGAACTATATGAACCCTGGTTAATGCAAGAAATGTGGGGCTGAGGTCTTTCGCTGTTCTTAATTATTAAAAGGTTAAAAGGTTACAGTTCCTGTCATGTCTGTGGTGACTAACATTTCCCTACGTAACTAACATGCAACACAAACTCCTGGAATACAACTGGATAGATTCTCAGGCTTTATTCTACCATGAACCAACTAAGGACGGATAAGATTTCTTTGTCCTTTTTCTTGGCGGGTCTTATCGTATATTCAAGCCATTATCGGGGACATCTTAAGATGGACATAGGCACATTATGGAGTTCAGGATTCAAGGCAGTTCTCATAGCCCATCAGCCGAAGGGGTCAAATTGTCAGAGGTTGATAGTGTTTAGGACATGGCATGATGGAAGGTGGAACCCATCCCTCTCTTTCTGCTGCCTTTAACCCTCCCTGAACTGAATCAGGTACCCATTTAATGCTGGGTGGACAGAGAGTTTTCAAGTCGAAAAAATCCAGTTTCACACATGGTTTGAACTCATGACTGTCAGGTCTGCGAGCAAATGTTCTAACAATTAAACCACAGGCCCCTCTTGCTGTTCTTACCATTGCCTTTATAGAGGCTGAGGTCCTGAATCACTAGCTGTCGGAGATCTGGCTGCATGTTCTTGATGTGAGTGTCAGGTGCTTTCTTGGGCTGGCTGGGCTGAAGAATAGCAAACCAACAATAATCAAGATGAAACTTTGAACAAAGATGACAGCAATAACAAGACAGAAGGTGAGTATGAGAAAAAAGAGAAAGATGATGGTGAAGGTATACAGTATTTACATGATGATTATTTATTAGTATTCCACTTCAATGTGATGATGATTCATTAGTATTGCAATTCAAAGCAATCTCTTTCAAGTCATGTCACACATAAAAATGCACACACATCGCTCATTCTCAATAAGAATGGCACATGAGCTGTTTTACAGGTTCCGCTGTCCTCCATTTATTTTAAAAGAGTAATTGCTTGCAGCCATACATTGTGAGACTGCATAGCCAAGGGCCTACAACAGACAGGTATTAGTCTTCTGTGCATGAGGGAACTAAATGTCACTCAAAACAACATGTACGTGACTGTTCCCGCTGAGTTTCCACAGCTTCAGCAGCTGAAGAAAAATACAAAATCGAACTGATGATATGCTTTTATGCGTTGTTATGATGAGTAATCATCCTTTTTAATGTTCCACTACCTCATTTATGCATAAGCTGCATTGTCTCCAGTAAATTGACTTGTAACCACCTGTTCCCAAAGATAAGAAAAAAAGTAGGCCTGTTGCTCATGAAGCCCTACCGTATTACAATTCCAATAAAATAACCCACAAATCTCCTTAAATGACAGTTAACTGAAACCCCTAGTTAGGTAAATAATGGGTTTTCAACTGAGACATTACTTAAGACCACAACAGGATAGTTAACCTGAAAAATGTGTGTGGTTCACCACCAGCAACATGTACGTTACTACCATTTTTCTCAGCAGGAAAATGACCAGCATCAAAGCTCTTCAGCTGTGCTGTGCACAAGAGAAAACCAAAGTAGGAAAAGATATTGACATTGCCACAGATTGGTTTCAGCATTTGCCGGACAATAAAATGGTGGTGCCTCAACATAGGTGTTACCAACATGTACGTGATGCACATTTTACAAAACTAACCGAGACGTCACCAGAAAACACTTGCTGCAGGCTCACATGACCTCTTTCAAGCCCCACCATTTTGTAGAAAGAGCATCTGCTCACAGGAAGTAGGATTATTGGCTTTTATTCCTTCTCATAGTTACTTCAAAGGGGGTGACTACGTCTCAAAAGTATCTCAATCTACTTAGAAATATTTCTTTAGGCCTGACCGTCTTTATCAGTGTAAGTAACGTCAAAGAGTATGTCAGATCTAACAAACCTTTTGTTTTCACTTTTCCTTGGCTGCGACAGATCTAAAAGAGCACAACATTTACGTCACTGAAAGTAACTTGCATGTCTGAAGCTGGATGTCTTCAGTATTTTTTTCACAGTGCTTTCCGAATGTCTCTTTATTCAGTTTTAACCTCAGATATTTTTGCAACGCATGGGAATGCAGTTGGCGTAACTTGAGGGCACCCAGTTTTTCTTCTATGGTAATGGTCAGTTTATCTGAATAGCATCTTTTAGGAGGGAAAATCTAAAAATAAAAATTTACATCTTGCTAAGGTCCCATGTGCCATTCTTATTGAGAATGGGCGACGTGCATGAACACACATAACGTATATTGAAACTGTAGTTATAAATTTTCTTTTATTTCTGTTTTCTTTCAGTCATTTTTTCTTCGTTTCTTTTTTGTTCATTGTGATATTTCAAGCTAACTCCCTTTGACACGTTGTTTATAAGCACACAAAACAACATATCATAATCAATGTGTACACAGATATGCTAAATCAACATAAAACAAACGTTTCAGATTGTTGGCACACCTACGCCATTAGCACAGACAAATCTGAAATGATGCATAGCACCAGACCAGATGCAATAATTGGGTGCACACTGTTTAATCCATGTCAGACCATTGTGACAAGTCACTGTCAGCATTTAATACGATCTGAGGTTACAGCTATAAACTGAAAAAAAAAAAAAATTCGGTTGGAAGTGCATTTGATCATCTCTTTCAATAGGCTGTTTTTAGTTTTAACAGTCAAACATCACATATCTGTACTCATTAATGTACAGCATTCCTACTCATTTTATGAAGGCTATGAAGAAGTAACAAATATGGTTAAAAAAAATACTGGCCCTTTCAATTTGATTTTTTTCTTTCAATTATTTCAATTATGTACGGTTAATATGCATTAATTATCTTGACTACTGCAGCTTAGGCTATCATGTCAGCTGGCAGAGTTCCAGTCAAAGGTCCCAAAGTTAGTTCTTCAAGTCTACAAAACTGAACTAATAATTCTCACGGGAAAAAAAAAAAACTGGCTTCCTTTCTTTTTGGTACAGCTTTTAGTTTCGGTAAACATTGAGTTTCTAAGCAGCAGCAGCACTCCTTCTCCATCCACACCACCCCCTTCTACCCCATTTCTCTCCCTGTTAGTGACACAATTTGAATAGGGCTCATCATTTTAAAATATGGCTCCTCGTTTTCACTAACAAAGGGTAATTTGACTCCTTATACCCTAAAACAATCTGAAGCTCTGATAAAAACTTTCGTATCATGATATGAGAGAAGGAATGTTATGAATTAGCTAAATCACACACTGTGAAATCTGTGTGTTGAATAATATATTTTCTGGTTAAAGAAAAAAGCATACAAAATTCCACATTTGCAAGTACGTGCCCAATTATATGTAGATGCAAAAATACATTACAGATGCATTTTCTCCTTTGCTTTTTCTCTCCCACATGCATGCAATCCTTGACTGCCCACCAACTCATCCATCCACTCACCCACACAACATACACACATGAAAGCATGCATTCATGTGGACACACACATGCATGTACATACACATATGAATAGACAGACAGGCACACACACACACACATATATATATATGTGTAAACATAATGCTGATTTGCATGCACACATTCAATGAATGTGATGCATACTATAGTGCATTTATACAGCAACTTTGATGGGTAGATTTCCATTTGTACCAGAAATCCATTCAGCGACATTACATTCTATCAGAGTACTTGCTGGGGCCACTTCCACGAGTTAAATGACCCAAAGCATCCATAATTTTAGTGACATCACATTCCACAAGAGTATATTAGGGAACTGCTTCCATGTATGAAATGATTTACTCACTAGACTGACTACTTTCTTTTTCTTTTTTTTTTTTTTTTGCTTTGCTGGCTCATCTTCCAAGCCACTTCAGTTTCACTATTCCCATGCCACTCATTCCGGCTGCCCATTCACAGCCATGTCCTGACTTGTCCCGTTGCAGCCCTGGCACTGGCAATTCACAAGGTGCGGTCAGTATCACGTCACATCATGAAAACAACCCACCAGACGCAGACATGAGATCTGAGAGAGAGAGATGGGGAAAATGCCTGAAAAATTTCTGGAGCAAGTGTCAAAAAGTGAGATCGAAACAAATTAAATGACTGGATTGTGAACGTGACTGATGGCCAACCCAATGGTCCTATAGTTTGTTATCATCACGTTTAATGTCCCACATCCACCTATGGTAATATAACAGATGATTCCCTATGATTGCTTTTATCTTGCATATCACATGTGTATCTAACTTTTCTAAGTAAGTTCATACAAATCTCCAGAGTAGCCTGGTGACCCAAACACAAGTAATGAATCCACTTTGATATGAAAAAGTATCTGTAATCCTTTCCATGACTTTTAATCCCTTGGATCATGTAGTAATCTATTTCCTTATTATCTTCAGAGATCATAAACATCCCAAATCCTGTGAATGACATAGCATTTCACAGGTTCATCTATTACTGGATCCACTTCCACATGTGAAATTATCATGTGTATTTGTGTCCTTCCGGTGTCATAAAATCTGATGTTGTTTAAAGTGATTATAAATATCTCTAATCCTACTGTCTGCTGATCTCATTACTATCGGAGTCATTTCTACAAGTTTGGTGATTATGAAAATATCTGTAGTCTTTTAAGTGGCATTAATTTCATCACAGATTGTAATCACTTCTCACGCAAACTGATCCTGAGTATCCGTAATCCTTTGTCTTATATAATCTTTTACAGGATAATGATTGAAATTAACTTATTGGAGCTGCATCCACTTGTAAAGTGATTTTAATATCCATAATCCTCTCCATGAGATTACATTTAACTGGAATGCTTACTTCATACTTACTTACTGGAGTAGTTTCTCTGTTAAATGATCCTGAGTATCCACAGTCCTTTCTATGATGTGTATTATTTTTATAGGATCACTTGCGGGAGCCACATTCACACATCAAGTGATCATAATTATCGGTAATCCTCTTCACGGCATACTTTTTTCCCCCACAAATTTACTTACTGGATCCACTTTAACACGCTCCAGGTTGATCTGAACAGAAGGTGGGACGTCAGGTTTGAGGGCATCTGACTCTGATGAAGAACTCTTCTCCTCCTGACTGCCGTCAATGTCCTTCAGTTTAAACGTTTTCCCAGCAAACAGTTTGGTGCAGCCTGTGCACAAAACACATACATACAAATGACATATCTAAAGCATAAATTACATATGATGATAAAGCACCTACTGTTATTTTGGTTCTACACCTTTCAGAAAGGTTCCAATTGTATATGTGTGTGTATATATATACATATATATTTTATTTTTTTTTGCTGTCCCATCTTCCGTTTTTCCTCAGTGGCACTGCACCCATGCCACTCATTCGGACCCCCTGTCCACAGCCACAGCCAAACCCACCACAGCCCCAGCACCAGCAATCTACAGGGAGCAGTTAATGTCAAGCCATCAAGAGGCAACTCGCCAGAGGAGACACTGCACTGCTGTCGAGTCACTTCGGTGGTGTTCAGCAGTCCCTGTTCTGATCCAACATACACATGACATGATCTACTAATCCCCCTACTAATGACAATAATAGCTTAGTTGTGGAGCCACTGTGTGTGAGCTCTCCCTCCAGAGGGCGCCGCCACATCCATCGAACAACAGCCCCCATGAACTTGCTGATACCGGTGACCCCGATGGAATCCAACCAAGGCCAAAGACATGGAGAGGACATGGAAAAGTGAGGTCATCAAGAGAACACGGCATGAAGGGCCACATAATTTGAGACTTTTTTTTTAATGCTGAAAACTGAGAATGAGGATGATGAAGATGACGGCACTGATTTCCATATCGGTCTGAGACTGCATGACAGGGCTGTACTTTACTCTTAAATCCGGGCATCAACTAGCCCAAGAGATACAGACACCAGCAGTGTTGTTCTGGACATTTCAGCAACAGTCTCAGAGATGCATCCATTTAGTGGATGGAATCAGCTGCATGGTTCCAGTCTTCCCAATTGAGCCTGTAGCAAACTCAACTCTGGGTAGGAGCTGGTCAGGCAGAATATTCCCACATGGCTCTGATGGGAATTGAACCAATGACCTCCCAGCTGGGAGTCTGCAACACTAACCACTTTGCCATTGTGGCTGGTTCCAATTATATTATTAAAATGTATCTACCAGACTTCGATCATAAAATACATTTCTAAAAGACATTGTCACTGAAACAAAATATACTGCAGCACAATGATCACTTTGGTAAAATAAAATTTTGGAATAACCCCCATATCCCAGATGTTATATATAAATATATATATATATATATAAGAGAGAGAGAGAGAGAGAGAGAGAGAGAGAGAGAAGAGAGAGAGAGACACACACACACACGCAAACAAACATATATATATATATATATATGTACACACACACACATATATAATTTCACAGGTAAAATTCTCACTCAAACTCGCACCACGCCTCAACAAAACAACCTCAACAGGTATATTGAATAGATGAATACTAAAACAAGTTGAACATCTTTTTAAGATTGTCACTATGGGAAAAGATGTTCAACTTATTTAGTATTCATCTTATATTTATATATATATATTGCAAGAGTGCGTGCGTGCGTGCATGCATGTGTGTGTGTGCTTTATTTAGGCTTAATTAGAAGTTTCTGCAAAATGTATTAGAAAGCTAGAGAAACAATAGAGAAAGCAAACAGGCAAAAGTGTGGGTTTTCAAGGGGAGAGCGAACATGCTTAAAGAAGAAGAAGAAAAAAAAAAAAAACCCACCCTAAGACAGATTAAAGGAAAGAGAAAAAAAAAAATGAAAGAGAGAGAGCAACTTTAGTGCCCAGGAGACTGAGAAAAGAGGAAGGAAAGAGAAGTGGAAAAAAAAAAAAGTGAAAGAGAGAAAAAGGGGAACAGAAACAGCGTGTGGGTGGGGGCTGTAAGGGAGGGGGCAGGCAGAAAAAGAGGAAATGGAGGCAGTGGGAGGAATCTTAGAAAGAGTGAGAACAGTGGGTGAAAGAGTTAAAAAAAAAAGAAAAAAAAAGAAAGAATACCAACTGACAAAGGGACAGAAATGGAGACAAGACAAAAAAGAAGAATGAGAACAAGACTGAGAGAACATTAGGCAGGATAAAGTGAGAGAGGAGAGAGAGAGAGAGAGAGAGAGAGAGAGAGAGAGAGAGAGAGAGAGAGAGAGAGAGAGAGAGAGAATGAGATGGAGAGAGAAATAAAGAAAGAGAGATAGAGAGGAGAGAGAGAGAGAGAGACAGAATGAGATGGAGAGAGAGATAAAGAAAGAGAGATAGAGAGGGAGAGAGAGAGTTAAAGAGAGAAAGAGAGAGAGAGAGAGAAGAACAGAAAGAAAAAGAGACTGAAGAAGGGGATGAGGGAGAAGGTGGGGAGGGGGGGGGGGGAGAGGGCTATGTCATAGGAGGAAGAAGAAATCAAAGTGGGATAATCACGTCAAAGCATGAAATTACTCTGAAAGAAACATTAAACGAGAGACAAAGGAGGAAAAAAAGTAACAGAGGAGAGAGAGAAAGATATGAGAGAACAACACTCTATATGAGAGCTACTATTTCGAGTATTTACATAAAGCTACTATTTAGAGTATGAGAAATGTGCTGTTAGAAGCTTGTAACATAAAAGATCTAGTACCAGCGCAGACTTAAGAATGCAAAACAAACAACGTACCATTACACTTACAGCTGAAGCAAGCAAGCAGTTGGCTAAGCAGAATAAATCACAACAATTCAGACCCACA
>CM065717.1:73754113-73759113 GCA_033310375.1 Conus canariensis | reverse complement strand
TAGATTTCGTACCCGTTTATCTAGCCAGTCTTCCGTACTTGACAGAACCCCAAAATATTTGATATGAGGCTTAGCTCATGTTGCCCTTAAGCCTGAACAAACACGCCATGGGCCTTTCGTTTACATTGGTCACAGCCCTAGTGAAGTGCCCCCCTGTGCTTTACGTCATCAGTATGCGCCATTGCGCTACTTCCGTAAACAATATGGCGGCCTATCACCATAAGTAGACGAGGACCCGCAACCGCAGGCTGATCGATCAATAATGGATCTTGTCTCTTTCCTTGGAATCAGCATAAGCCAATAGACGCCTCACTTCCAAGATATTTTCACCGAGCGTGGTAAGTTAAAGCCCAAACCATCCGCGTTCCTGTCGAAACTCCGTCTTACGTTTTAAATTACGCTTGAAATGATAATACAAAATCTGAGTGCAATTTTGAGATCGTTCTGCCAGAACTGGAAAGAAGGCAGTCTAAGAAACTGCATCAGGCCGTTGATGCTTTCGGCTTAGAATTGCTGCCGAATTGAAGTGCCCACCTGTCATGAGACCAGCAAGTATATTGAGCAATTGAGTTTCATATTTCGTTTGTTTTGCATTGAATACAGTGTCATGATCAACAATCAAATCTTGATTTCTCAAGTCGGTCACGAGCAGTGGGAATACCTACAAAAATATCGAGTAAGTCTGATAGACACAAAAATCTTGTGACTAGAAATCATATTGTGGAAATATTTTACAATAAAAGGCTGCTTTACAGAATTGATTTAATTTGAAATACAAATGCCACTGGTAATCTAGCAAAGTATCATGGTGACATTCTAGTCACATGTACAAGAATCTGCTAACAAAGGAATGTATGAAAGGATGGAGAATTTAGAAGTTTAAATGGTTTTCAGACCAACAGATAGAAGAGAAAGTAGTTTTGCATGCAAATGCGCATTTAAATGAAAAATTGATAAAGAAGCTTTTATTTAGAAATTCCAATCGTAAATGTTTAGCTGTTCCAACCAGTTTATCTGTAATACAACCTGAATATAAACTTCCGCTTGAGAGAGAGAGAGAGAGAGAGAGAGAGAGAGTCATAAGACTGTTAAAAAGCAGTTGACCCGTTTTGGGGTGGTGGTGATCAGGTGATCAAAAAGTTTCTGTGCCATTCTAAAATATTTCAACATACACATACACACACATACATATACAACATACACATACACACACATGCACACACACACACACACACACACATGCACACACACACACACACACACACACACACACACACACACACACACACACACACACACACACACATATCCCATACACTCATAAACACACATATTTTGTTTTCAGTTCCATTGTAGTTAAACTAGCCACACACACAGATGTCACTCATATCTTGAAAAAGAAAATCCACAGACTTTTATGCACACAGTGTACATCAATACATTACACATTCTTCAGTTTTCAAATTGCAATCCATAGAGCAGATCATACTATGCTGTGCTTAATGTGCTAGCTACTTTGCTTACTTACATTTTTGCGGTCAGATGAAAAAAATACACACACATAGACACAACTCAGAAACATTTAAAATAAAAGAAAGCATCCCAAACAATTTCTTTGAATTGAACTTTTTAACATGCCTCTAGAACAAAATTTTCAGGTTATGATGTTTCATGATCATAATTCATTCCTTACTGGCTGTTTGTTTTATTAGCTTGGTCTTTGATAACTTCTAGAAGTGGAAAGATTTTTGAAGATACGGCTTGAGAGCCATGCTTGGCAACAAAGAGTTTCTTTGAGTAACTTTTAGGAGAGAGTTTGTTCCTCTTGTTTTCCTTCTGAGTGCCTTGTTAGTCTTCCCATTGCTACTTTTCCATTATGTCTGTCTGTAATAATGGTAACAGCAGTCAGCAGCATTGCATACTATTTTTCTCTGTCACATCCAAGAAGAGGTTAAAGTCAGTAGTTACTAAATCCTTACCTTCAAAGAAAAAAAATCTGATTAGAGATTGTCACATACGTGCAAGAATGCATATGAAGGTTAAAGATTGATAGAAAAAAAAAAGTTTTTATTTTGATTATTAAATTTTGCTGCCTCATTTTCTGTTACTCCTCAACAGCATTACTTAGTCCCATGCCTCTTGTTTGGGCTTCCCCTTCCTTAGCCATGTTCAGGTTTGTCCTATTGCAGTTTCTGCACTGTAGTCCACAGGAGCAGTGGTTATCAAGTTATCTCAAGGCAAACCACCAGATGAAGTACTGCACTTCCACTGAGTCTCTTCAATGATGTTCAGTGATGCCTGTTGTGATCCAACACATGGAGCGCACCACACATTAAAACTATAACTCCCTACTGGTGACAATAATTGCTTAGTTGCTGAGCCAGCATAAATTTGTATCTCCCCTCTGACAAATAAATGATAAATGTTCCTTGTGAATCTGTTTTTTAAGATGAATTAAATAAAAAGCATAAAAAAAGACATTTTTTTGAAATTTGTTGTTATGGATCCTATTTTCTGTGGATGAGTACACAGAGAATGATGACAGGTCCTTGTATTTTGGTTGTTGTCTGCACTGTTGGTCTACAACTGGCAAGAGTGTCAATGCATTCACTGGTTCCAAGGCCGCCATAGAGCTGGATGTCATCATTCGGGCATACTTTCTTTCTTTTTTTTTCTTTTTTTTTTGCTGTCCCAACCTCTGCACCACCTCACAGGCAGTGCACCCATGCCGCTCATTCCAACACCCCATCCACAGCACAGCCCGGTCGGCCCCGCAGCAGCCCCGGCACCGGCCATCCACAGGGAGCAGTCAGTGTCAAGTTGTCAAGATGCAACCCACCAGAGGAGACACTGCACTGCTGCCGAGTCACTTCGGTGGTGTTCAGTGGTGCCAGTTCTGATCTAACATACGCAGGACACCACCTACTAAGCCCCCTACTGACAACAATAATTGCTTAGTCATGGAGCCGGCGTGAGTGAGCTCTCCCTCTGGAGGGTGCCACCACATCCGTCCAACGACAGCCCCCATGGACTCACCGATACTGGTGACCCCAACCGAACCAAACCAAGGCCACAGACGTGGAGAGGATATTGAAACTGAGGTCACCATGAGAGCAGGGCATGAAGGGCCACAGAATTTGAGACATTTTTTTTGCGCTGATCAATGAGAATGAGGATGATTAAGATGATGCTACGGATTTCCATTTCGGTCTGAGACTACATGACAGGGCTGTACTCTATGCTTCCTTTCATAATATATCCCAGCGTCAACCAGGCCCGAGAGATACATGCACCTGCAGTGTTGGTCAGGAAATTTGAGCAACACTCTCAGAAACACATCCATTAAGTGGATGAAACTCGACTGTGTGGTCCCAGTCTTCCCAACTGAGTCCGCAGCAAACTCAACTCTGGGTAGGAGCCGGTCGGGGCAGAAAAACCCACATGACTTTGATGGGATTCGAACCCACAACCTCCCAGCCAGGAGTCCGCAACGCTAACCGCTTCACCACGGCAGCTGGTTTGGGCATACTTTCTGTATCTTGTCTTAAAGGAGAGGACATCTCTGTGGGATGTCAGGTCCTTTTTAGTAATTTTACCCTAGAAGAAGGTTGGCAAGGTCACCAACCTGAGCCAATGGCTCATGTGTGCATTCAGTTAGAAGTGGCCAGCGTGGAACCTAGTATCACTGGTTGCAACCTGCAGATGTTTAACATTATTATCACATTTGGAATATAGTGTTTTCCAACTTCTTATAACAAAAGAAAAGAAAAGAAAACAAAGTTGCTACTGACAGTGCCTTTCACCAAGTTTCTGTTTGCTTTGTCTTTTCAGATGAAGGTGGTTCTGTGATTGGCTATGCAAAATCTGCCACAGCAGCACCAAGACTTCATCTTTTTCTCCACCTCACTGAAAGCCCCCCTTGCCACCTTCGACACTATCGACCTCGGAGATGAGGATGTGCTGCCAGTGAAGAGTGTGCCCTCCCCCCTGTCCACACCGGTCAGGTCAGGTGATCAAGACCCCCAGGTCCCTCATCTCCCGTGTGACAGCACAAAGATTGGGGGAGCACAGTCCAAGGGCAGAGGTGGTGCTGGCAAGGCAGGCACCGACCCGCACTGCCAGACGCCCTCAGCCGGTGACCCTGCTCCGCAGAATGACAATGCCAGCCAGCCTGCCAGCTCTCCCCCTGAAGCCGAGGGCTCTGATGATGAGGCACCCACACCCACCAATCACAGCCCCACACCCGAAATACAGAATGCCTTGGCACAGCCCGCTGCTGCTATAGATGGGACGGAATTAGAAGCCCCTGGTGAATCAATCAGTGACCCTCCCAACGGAGATAAAGAGGCGACAGAGACAACGATTCTGTCCTCACAGCCACAACCGATCGGAAAGATTCAGGGTGCCTGGCTCAAGCACCAAGACTCTGATTCGTCCTCCAGCTCAGGGTCAGGCAGTGATTCGTTCACTTTCAAACCAATCAAAGGCTCTGCTTCGGCGTCAGCCACTCAGGATGATGAAGACGATGACGATGACACTGACTACACCCCACAAACTCGCAGGCGTCTCATCCTTCGTGAAAAAAGCAATGACTATTCTCTGAATCTTTATCCGGAAGGCTTGGATCCAGCTCAGATTGCTTCCCCATCTAAAAGAAAAGCCTATGAGAGGAGACTGCAGAGACTTCAGGTGAAGACATCGCCGATTGTGAGGCCACGTAGCACCACCCCCATAAACGTGGTTACCCTTGAAGAGTATATTTCAAGTTCCCCTGATACCCCCGCCTCCCCTTTCCAAGAAAAATTAAAGATTTCTCTTCCCAGTAGCGAATTCACCTCCAAGGTGAAGAGTCCAAGGAGTGCTCGCAAGCACTCAGAATCCCAGTCAGAGTCGTGCTTTGTTTTCAATGAGGAAATTCTGTTCAGCCACACCCGATCAGCTCTTGTGGTGGACGAGGTGGGACATGTGCCCCCATCCCCTCGGAGAGTCCTGATTCCCCC
>CM065717.1:73739113-73744113 GCA_033310375.1 Conus canariensis | reverse complement strand
TTAACTCGTCAGGATCAATGTCTGGGAAATGTTTACCATCTTTGATCTTATCTTGCAGTGCTAAAAACTGCCTCTGTGTGTGTGTGTGTGTGTGTGTGTGTGTGTGTGCGTGTGTGTGTGTGTGCATGTGTGTGTGTGTGTGCGTGCGTGCGCGCGCGTATGTGTGTGTGTGTGTGTGTGTGTGTGTGTGTCACTTGATTTATTGAAATCTACGTGGAAAACATTTTACTCGTTTCTGCTTTTGGACCGACCTTTATCACCCCACTCGAATTTGGAAGGCCTTTGAATCGCTGTCACGCAGTCAGTATCACGAAGAGAGAGAGAGAGAGAGAGAGAGAGAGAGAGAGAGAGAGAGAGAAGGCTAAATTGATCTTAATCAGAGAAAGATTTGACATCCATAATTTTAGCCTTGTATGCTTTTACGTTTTTCTTAGTACATTTGACCTTATTAACAACAACAGCAAGAACAAGGACAACAACAACAACCACCACCACTTGTTAGAAGGAATGTAGTGCGCACACGTGCGCGCATGTGTGTGTGTGTGTGTGTGTGTGTGTGTGTGTGTGTGTGTGTGTGCGCGCGCGTGTACACGCCCGCGTGCGGGTAAGTATAAATTCTGCTTATGACAGACCATAATTTTATCACCCTCTTCTGAAGTAGAAGTTCTGTGAATAGCTGTCACGCAGTAAGGTACACACGAGAGAGATTTGTTCTTTACATCCTTGTCAGTACCTGGAAGATGTTTGCCACCTGCTATTTTATCCCGAAGTGCTGGCTGCTTCAAGCTCTGACCCCTTGTAAAAACGTTTGAATGCGGTTTTATGGAGCTTGTACCAGTAGTCTATGTTTAGCTGAATATGAAAGGAAAGGACGTTTTGCGGATAATCTGTCTCTTTTTGGTAGTAATAAAAAAAAAAAAAAAAAGAAAAAGAAAAGAAAAGCACCTTGGTAGGGGAGTTGTATCTTATGTTCCAGATGAAATGATGCATTGTGTGTGTGTGTGTGGTGGTGCGCGTGCGTGCGTGCGTGCGTGCGTGCGTGCGCGCGCGCGCGTGTGTGTGTGTGTATGTGAGTGAGTAAGTGTGTGTAGGGGGAGAAGTGTGGTGGTGCAGTAGTTTCTTGTAAGATGTATACCATTTGAACCATAATTTCACACAGTTTTTAGTATCCATGGAAAATTACAGATTGTGTTGCCACCAATGTAAAAAGAAAGAAGGAAAGGAAGTTCGCTTTGATCAAAGGTTGAAGGAAATCTTAAACGAGGCAAGGAATGTCAACGCACAGGACACACAGGACTAATAAAGAGAACTTTCACATACTTGAATAAAGATATATTATTGAAATTGTACAAAAGTCTGGTACGGCCACACTTAGAGTATGGAAATATGATATGGTATCCCTTGCTTAAAAGGCAGTCAAAGGCAGTGGAGAAAGTACAAAGAAGGGCTACAAAGCTACTACGGGAATGCAAAAATATGAATTATGAACAACGGTTAAGATACTTAAACTTACATTCCTTAAAAGGTAGACGTATCCGCGGTGATCTGATCGAAGTCTATAAAATATTCAACGGTATGGTGGATGTACAAATAGAGCATTTTTTTTAAACTTTATACTGATAGTGTTACAAGGAAGCCAGATGGGAAAATCTTCATTGAACACTGTCAGACTAATAAACGTAAAATGGTTTTTGGAAAAAGAATAACACATCTTTGGAATGATCTACCAACTAACACCAAGTTTGCACAGTCTACTAACTCATTTAAAAATCTCCTTGATGCGGATCATAAATTCACTAAATTGTTATTTGAATTTGATTAACAAACCAAAATGAGCATACGCAACAAACCAATTCAGAATACTAAACAATATATGGATGGGGATTCAAGAAAGGCCGTGAGGCCTAGGCTACGTATATCAGCCTGTCCCCTTACTACTACTACTACTACTAGAACAAACAACGAGACATTCCCGAAACGGATGTTCCAAGCTTACCCATAATACCCTGTGCCTGTGCACCGCAAAAGCAGCAGAAGAAATGAACAAACAGAAATGAACGTATATTCAAGACCGGCACAGCCTTTTTTTTCCCTTCTAAATCTTGAATCTAGTTATACAGAACACAGAGACGACCAGAAACGAATAGAGGTATTTTCAGTTTAACTGATGTGAAAGGAACTGTTAAACGAGGCAGGGAAGAATGAATGGTAAGTAACGACAAAGTAGGGTAACTCTTGCTCACATAATAAGAAGATTGCACGCCTTTAACTCCAAACGAATTGCTGCTTACGACACCAAATCGCATAGCAGAAACGCCAACACAGCACACAGAACAAGCAACGACACCGAATCGCCTAGCGAAAATGCCAACACAAGTGTATCCGGGCAAGATTACATCTTTTTTTGTTGTTGTTTGTTTTTTGTTTTGCTTTTGTTTTTATGTTTTGGAATGTGTCTCCCTTGATTTGTTTGTGTGCACGGGTGTATTTCTGGAGATGTTGGATGGTAAGAGCATTCATTTGTTCGGTGCGTGTATTATCGCGTATGAGGCAATTGTACTTTGTCGGCAGGTGATTTGTGATGAGCGCTTAGATTCTTGCGCACGTTAGTTGAATTCAGTTTACTGTCCCATCACTCAAAGATAATTGTAGACATTGATATAGAATCATTTCACCGTCTACATTATCATTTTACTATTTTTTTATGTTGTCAGTATGTAAGCCATTACTTCATTTACGAACGTTTAAAATCAGGTTACTTTCCGTTTTTTTTAGCATTAAAGGTGTGATAATGAACACATTAAAAAAAATCTTTCATTGAAAAAAAAATGCCGTCAGCATACATAATTAAAAAGAAAGTGCGTGTTATATCAAACGTGAATTTTTTTTTTAATCACTTCAACGCCTCCAACAAATGAAACTACGTTTAAACGTCCATACGTGTAGGCCTATCAAATCCCTGTATCCATCAACTTAATGTTACACTCTACACTGTTAAGACCATTCGCTAACAAGCATTGTCTTCTGGGTTCATTAAAGATAATCAGAAGCTTGGTCCCCACCATATACGTTTCTTTTATCCAAATAATTAGTCTGGTCAGTGGAGACAGAAGTTACCAGAGATATACCGTAAAAGTGGCGGTTAAACGTCGATTTAGAATTGTAAACCATTTTTTAGCGCTGTGCTTCGCGCACATTTTTGAGCCTACGAATTCTGAAATGAAAATCCACCCCGACGCTATCTTAAACTAAATCAAGGCACCATTGAAATATAAAACAAAGACATTTTCTGATCGAATGAAAATTTAACAAAAACACGATTACTCCAACGTAACACAATGAACTGGACGGTTTTGAAAGGCTCTGATTTGGCAGATGGAATTATTAAGACATGCTGGATGGGAATGGAATTGGTTAAGTATTAAGACAGCTTCTTAGATGCAAGTAACAGGTAGAATCTCATCTAGAAAGGAGAGTGTGTGTGTTTGTGTGTGTATGTGTGTGTGTGTGTGTGTGTGTGTTGTGTGTGTGCGCGGCGTGCGCGCATGTGTTTGTGAACCAGCAAGTGTGCACAGTTATATGAGCTCTTGTGTTTGGGTTAGGGGTAAAGGGACAAGCTGGAGATAGAAAGGTTTGCGTGCGCACGCGCACGCGCATGTGTGTGTGTGTGTGTGTGTGTGTGTGTGTGTGTGGTGCGCGCGCGCGCGCGTTTGTAATGCGTAATTCATGTTTGAAAGGAAATCATTATTAAGGCTTTAATAAAGTATCCTAAGATTTTAAACGACTTTTCCCAGTAATATGTTTTAGCCACTTACAACTCTTAACATCATACAGCATTAGCTTGGTGGTGTTCGCATCGTGCTGTCTCTCCAACTCTGTGCATCATACGGTATGGCTTGGTGGTGGTCGCATTGTGCTCTCTCTCTCTCTCTCTCTCTCTCTCTCTCTCTCTCTCTCTCCTCTCTCTCTCTCTCTCTCTCTCTCTCTCTCTCTCTCTCTCTCTCTCTCTCTCTCTCTCCCCTCCCAGTTCTCTCTTTATTGTGTTCTTTGAACAACAATTTTTCTTCATCAATTCATTTACTTTTTGTGACATAGACTGTAAAGCGCCAGAGGGCTTGTTTTCAGCTTGATATATATATTTTTTTTATTCCGCTATAAAAAAAACGAATTATCATTGTTATAATATTGTTATTATCTTGCTGTGTTCTGATTATAGCTTCCTCAGTGCTTTGATGCCGCCGCCTCTCATCTTTGCTTCGATGTCATAAAAATCGATTGACAGTTCCTATCTAGACAATCCTGTTTCTGGCCTGTGGCTGAAAATATTCATGAGTGGGGGGTGACTTGCTTCTGCAGACATCTGTTGCGGTACGAAACGTCACTCCAGTTCAAAATTTCACCGTGTGGACATTTTGTTGCGACATGCGGTACAAAAGGTCACCCCAGTACAGAGAATCACCCCGGCTGACTGATTTTGCACAAATGTTACGGTACAAAATCTCACCCTGGTGCAGAATGTCACCCTTGGGTGGCATTCTGTAGTGGTGACATTCTGTTCTGCCAGATGACAAATTTAATTCATGTCTACTGTGGAACAAGTTGTTGCAATTTGTGAATGGACAGTGTTGGGTCGTACAAAATCTCACCCCGGTGCAGAATGTCACCCTTAGGTGACATTCTGTAGTGGTGACATTCTGTTCTGCCAGATGACGAATTCATGTCTACTGTGGAACAAGTTGTTGCAATTTGTGAATGGACAGTGTTGGGTTGTACAAAATCTCACCCCGGTGCAGAATGTCACCCTTAGGTGGCATTCTGTAGTGGTGACATTCTGTTCTGCCAGATGACGAATTCATGTCTACTGTGGAACAAGTTGTCGCAATTGTGAATGGACAGTGTTGGGTTGTACAAAATCTCACCCCGGTGCAGAATGTCACCCCTGGGTGGCATTCTGTAGTGGTGACATTCTGTTCTGCCAGATGACGAATTCATGTCTACTG
>CM065717.1:73699113-73726613 GCA_033310375.1 Conus canariensis | reverse complement strand
TTTTTTTTTAAAAATTATTATTTATTTTATCTAGGCCTAATTGCATTATACATACCTACGTACGCCCAAAATCAACACCAACCGTTCGCATGCATACACCCAAAAACACCACATGCACACACACATAACACTTGCATACTGTCTAAGATCACTGTTAGGTGGATAGACGTTAAATTAAAGAACGAACGAACACACACACACAAACACACACACACACACACACAGACACACACACACACACACACACACACATACACACACACACACACACACACCACACCACAACTACACCACACCATACCACACACACACACACAGACCCCCCCCCCCCCCCCCCACATGCGCACACAAACACAAAACACACGCACGCACGCACACGCACACACACGTACACACACACACACACACACACACACACACACACACACACACACACACACACTCACTCACACGGCATAACAGAGCTATTGATCGTGTCGGGTTCCCTTAAAATCCCCTCTGGGGAAAGAGGGAGAGAGATGATAGGGTTGTGTGTGTGTGTGTGTGTGTGTGTGTGTGTGTGTGTGTTGTGTGTGTGTGTGTGTGTGTGAGTGCGCGCGCGCGCGCGCGCGTGTGCGAGGGAGAGAGAGAGAGAGAGAGAGAGAGAGAGAGAGAGAGAGAGAGAGAGGAAGGGAACGAGATAAAGAGGGGTTGGAAGAGAATGCGAGAGAGAGAGAGAGAGAGAGAGAGAGAGAGAGAGAGACAGACAGACAGACAGACAGACAGACAGACAGAGATGAGGAATAGGAGAAAGAAGGGAACGAGATAAAGAGGGGTAGGAAGAAAATGCGAGAGAGGAGAGAGAGAGAGAGAGAGAGAGAGAGAGAGAGAGAGAGAGAGATCAGCTTTTATCACGTATAACTCTGGGCAAACTGTATTATATTGAAACTTTTTCCCATATCTTTAGAAGACATGATGGTCTGTGTTTGCTTATTTTATTCCCTTCTTGTGTGTGTGTGTGTGTGTGTGTGTGTGTGTGTGTGTGTGTGTGTGTGTGTGTGTGTGTGTGTTTGCGTGTTTGCGTGTGTGTGTGTGTGTGTGTGTGTGTGTGTGTGTGTGTGTGTGTGTGTGTGTGTGTGCTCTTTGCGACGAGTCCTGTGCGGAGAAAACTTGATTATTTGGACAATTTATACTCAGTTTTCGAGACGCAAGGAAAGTGAGTGTCCTTTTGTGGTCGTTGAAAAAAAAAGTGTATGTTTTTTTTCTTCTTCACGTTTTTTTTTCCTTTCCCCATACATTTCCCACCTCAGCATCCCAGCACTCATGGTTTTTTTTCTTCTGTCTGTCTGTCTGTCTGTCTGTCTTTCTATCTGTCTGCTTCTCTCTGTCTCTCTCTGTGTGTCTCACTCTCTGTGTGCCCATGGTTTCTGGTTTTTAACCAAAAAAATTTTTTTTTTTTTTTTAGATATCGTGTCTGGATGTCACACAAGAATTCGTTCGTTTATCCCTGAAATAAAGATATATAGAGATACACAGAAGAAGCATGGATGGAACACTCTTGTGATTGTACAGAATGCAGTACCATACAGCGTGTCACTTTAGAAAGTGGAAAAAAAAAAAAAAAAAAAAAAAGGCTTTCTTCCTCTTCTTCTTCTTCCTCAGCCCCTTCCTTTAGATGTTCACGCCATGGCCGGCAGTGGCTCTATGAAATACTGCTGACTGGTGGTTCATGGCCACGAAGGCGTCCTTGAGCTTCTCGTATACGAAGGAAAGGGGAGGGAAGGGGGCTGAGATGAAAATGAAGGAGGGGCTGGTGACCGGGGGGGGGGTGGTGGAGGATGAGGAGAGAGGGGGGGGGGGGGGGGGGGGGGGCGGGACGAAGGGGAGTCTCATTTGTCCAAGGGGAGTCTCATTTGTCCATGCTGCGTGTCCCGTGCCACGCTGAAGTGGACAGTCCTGGGGGCAGGGGGGGGGGGGGGGATTTAGGCGGTAGTCATGGGAACAGCGACACATGGACACATCTCCCGCCTGACCAATTTCGGTTTGATTTAAAGACGTCGCTGCACTGGTTCCTCTTCATGTGCTCTGCTGGAGGATGTGCGGGCGTAGTTTGTTAAGATGGCAGTGATTGTTTTTTTTTTGTGTGTGTCAGTACTCTTTCTGATGACTCCTCCCTGGAGGAAACTGGATTATTTGGACAATGTATACTCATCTCTGAGACGCACGGAAAGTAAGTGTCTTTTGGTTGTCATTGAAAAAAAAAAAGTTTTGTACTTGTTTTTTTCTTCACGTTTTTTCCCCCCATCCAACTTCAGCCTCAGCATCCCAGCACTCATGCTTTTTCTGTCTATATGTCTGTTTGTCTGTCTGCTTCTCTCTTTCTGTTTGTCTGTCTGTCACTGTCTGACTGTCTGTCTGTGTGTCTGTCAGTATGTGTGTGTGTGTATGTGTGTGTGTGTGTGTGTGTGTGTGTGTGTTTCTATCTGTCGGTCTCTGCCTCTCCGCCTCCTCCTGCCTCTCCCCCTCCTCCCCCCCCCCCCCCTCTCTCTCTCTCTCTCTCTCTGCCCATGGTTTCTGGTTTTTTTGTTTGTTTGTTTTTTTTCGTCACGTGTTTGGGCGTCACACAAGAGTTCGTTCGTTTATGCGTGAAATAAAAAAAATACACAGAAGTACGGATGGAACACACTTGTAGTTGTACAGAACGTAGTACCATAAAGCCTGTCACTTCAGGCTGTTGCCAAGAAAGGCTTTCTTCTTCTTCTTCTTACTCGGCCGCTTCCTCAGATGTTCACTCTAGCGCTGGTAGAGGTTTCATGAAACCCTGCTGACTGCTTCGTGGCCGCGAGGGAGTCCTTGAGCTTCTCGTGCACGAAGGAAAGGGGGAGGGAGGGGGACTGAGATGAAAATGAAGGGCTTGTGGCCGGGGGGGGATGGGAGGGGATGAGGAGGGGGGACGAAGGGGAGTCTCATTTGTCCATACTGCGTGTCTCATGCCACGCTGAAGTGGACAATCCTGGGGGAGCATTTAGGCGGTAGTCATGGGAACAGCGACACATGGACACGTCTCCCGCCCGACCCATTTCGGTTTGATTTAAATAAAGACGTCGCTGCGTTGGTTCTTCTTCGTGTGCTCCGCCGTAGATGTGCTGTGACTAGAGGGCATAAGTGTTCTCTGATTAACGGAAAATGTAGCTGTGTAGCAATCTTGATGATGTTATGATTTTCGGGTGCATTGCCCACAGTATTGAATACATACAGGCGCATGCACACACGCGCACGCGCACGCGCGCTCGCACACACACACACACACACTCACACACACACACACACACACACACACACACACACACACACACACACACACGGATATTTAAGTTTCACTATTCCATCCGGTCGAGAATTTATCGATTAAGAAAAAAAAAAAAAAAAAAAGTGAAGAAAGCTGCGTGCAAGGGCGACGAAATATGTAACAGCGGTTACGCTGTTCGAACATTACGAATGAAAAGATGTAACAGTCGTTAAAACTGATGCAGGGAAAAGTGACAGTTGTCCGATTTTTGTTCAGACACTTGTATTGTTAGGCTTCGGGGTGAAGAGGCTAGGGAAGGAAGAGCGGTGGGATTGCTGCGTTGTTACATGTTACGTAGTATTGGTTCACCTTGCCGTATACATCAGTAGTGCTTATCGGCACGTTGGTCAGCTGTTAATGGTCAGTTAACTCATTTGCACGCTGAATTATAACGTTAAGGTCTGCTCGGGGACCCGTGTTTGACAGAGGAGTCAGTGTGACGCGCACACGCACACGCAACACAACACACACACACACACACACACACACACAAAAGAGAGGGGAGAGGTGTTTCATTTAAGGCGTAGTAGGCTCAATGGATACCATAGGCCTCATGAAATAAAAAATCCCCCATTGTGAGATGACAACGCCTGTGCAAAGAGATTCTTCCTGCAGACAATTGCCTCGAGCAAATCACCGGAAACGGCATCTTCAACCAGAATGCCTGGCTTGACCTTAGCAGAAATTTTGCTATCCGTCTCATTTTGTCTGCCCTTCCGCCTATGATGTGTTGCTCTTCCTGTCTTCCTGTCAGTCTTCTTCAATTAAGAAGCTGAGTATTGTTATTGAAAAAAAAATACTGATGCTAACAATCGGTATTTTCTATGTTAAGGATATTTATAAAAGTATTGCGTGAAGTTACAACGAACAATATGCTTCAGTATAGTGCGATGCAAGACAAAACAATACACTGCAACATAGCACAATGCTTATTCACTTTCGGAGTACTATCGTGGCAGACACTTTCCTTCAGGGTCGTTATAAGTATAGAATAATTAGTAGTAAATAGGTCGCGTCAGCTAAATTGTATACAAACAAGACTGATATTATTATCACGAGAAAAAAAAGTCCCTTAGAATGAAGTTGATGGGAGGATGTGTTTTGGATGAGAAGGGATGAAGGGAGGGAGAATGAGGATGTCGCATAATCGCTATTACATTGAAGCAGAAGATACATCCTTACTGTTTGAAGTATTGTATAGGTGGATGTAGTTTCTTTTCTTTATTCTTTAGGTATTCATTTATTTATATTGCGCATTTACATACAAATGCATTCCATTTTCACGACAAATAAAGGCAAATCAAATAACCCATTAACTAAAGGTACTATGCAGTCCATCAAGACACTGAGTTGTAAAAGTACTTTTCGCAAATTCGCATATGTACAGCAATCGGTGGAAAAAATATTTGAAAAAAAAAAAAAACCTACAATTCTAGACATCTTTCGAGCGATTACTTTCAACAATAGTCTGATGTGGATATCATTTTTAGGGAATTTTGTGAGTCGCAGTTCCTTGAGCAGTGCACATATTTTTCGATTTTATATTTGCCCTTCAATTTGTTCATAAATTGGTCAGTCTTACCGATTTTACATTTATATACAAAAAAAAAAAAAAAAAAAAAAAAAAAAATAGCAAATAGGACAATTTGGTCAAACCTTTCATCAGTTTTTATTTGTTCATAATTACCAAACAATACCAATTCTATATAAAGCTTAATTCTTAAACTGTTTTTCAAATTTTCTCATTATTATCTCTAGTTCGCTTCAGAAACTGAACACGATCACCGAGTCATAAGTAGTGTTGTGTAGAATACTCCTCTGTGTAACAAAATGAACATTTATCGCTGTTAGTTACACCAGTTTTCTTCAAAATGCTATTTGTAACCAAAAAAATTGATGGCATGTCCTAATGGAAAACCATCTGAGTTTAATTTCTTTGATTTTTCTGATTTGTTTTTGAGTCTTTTTCCAGTCTGCTGCAAATCCTGGCATGTATTTCCTACGAGCAAATGAGTTAATATCAATCATCACAGAGTTACAAAATGCACTAGAGATCCTAGAAGAGCCACTTTTCCAAAATGATACATTTAGAGTAGGTAATGTTTTCTGCTTTAAAAACTGGATAACAAAAGAATTATTTTGGTAAGAGATGTCGTTGATGAAAAAGGGGATTTCTTGGATTACGGAAATATTTTTGCGATAAACATGGCATACACGTAAATCATCGTGTCTACATGGGGATGTGTGCGGGTCAATGAAAAGCTGTTTGAAGGAGAAATATTTCAAAATAAAGAATGAACAATGTAACCAAACGACCAAAGCTCTGCACGTTATATCAAACGTAAATAAAGGTTCGGAGGTTCAAAAGTTTACTACAGTGCTAAATTGGTGATGATATGAAGAGTCAGTGATATTTGAGACTTACTCATTTGCAAAGTGAAAGAATATACAGGGAAAGAAATGCTTTTCGAATGAAAACAGCACGGACTGGTACAACAGTTTGGCATCGTAAAGCAATGCAGAGAGAGGCGTCAGGTTCTTTATCTAGGAAGGGTACAACAGGTTTGTTAACTAACATTCTACAGAAAGTTGAAGATCCGGCTAAAGATGGATATCATTTCTTTTGTGGTGTGTGTGTGTGTGTGTGTGTGTGTGTGTGTGTGTGTGTGTGTGTGTGTGTGTAAAATTTACAAATGTAGGTATCATGGGTGGCGGCAAGGATGATAAAGGAATATGATGCAGCATTTTAGGAACCCAGAAGAATTCAGCAGCTTGACAAAGAAGCGACTCTGACAGGCGACATTAAACCTCTATACACAGCTCGAACATCATAGAGCAAGACAAACAGTTTGACAAAGTGGAAAGCCATAAAACAACACAGCCGGTTCACAAACTACAGCTCTTCAAAGGGATGCAGGGCTTCCCCACAGACCGAAGCACTTGGAAAGCCGGGGGACGCGGGGCCTGACACCCCCAAGTCAAGCACCCAACGGGGGGGGGGGGGGGGGGGGGGGGGGGGGGGGGGGGGGGGGGGGGGGGGGGGGGGGGGGGGGGGGGGGGACACCGCCGACTTTAGCATACAGGCCGGGGACTTTACCGGCCCTCCGGTTCTTGATAGGGTGCCCAGAGAGGAGCGTCTCCATGGCTACCAGAGCTGGCAGGGGAGGGCAGAAAACCTGATCAATGAATTGATTTTTCCTTCGTGTCAGATCCGTCCTCTCTGGCCGCAAAACTGGGCTGGCTAGCGTGGAGAAGAGAGAGAGTGAGAGAGCCGCAGAAGCTGTATTTTCCCCCTTCACCAACCTCATTTCCTCCCCATTGAAAAAACAGAAAGAATACACTTCCACCCAACAAGCGGCGTGCGTGCTCGCTTCTCTGCAGAAGCTGGGTAGATTTCTTTTTTTTAAATTTATTTTTGTAAGAGAGATGGATACCGCCATTAAAAACTTCGGCGGCGTTGTAGCTGATGGTTAGAGACACATGCTCATCAGCTTCAGCCACGAACGGTGTTAGCCTCACTCTGTCCCTGCAAAACGCTTCACACTTCGGACGACGTCGTTTGGAAGTTTTTGTTCACCAAATTGAGATGTGTTTGCTTTGCTCATCTATTTATTCGTTCGTCGAATTATTAGTTCTTTCATTGTTTTATTCGTGAGATTTCAGACGTTGGGAGGTCGGCAAAGTGTCGCTGTTTTGTTGAACGGTTAACAGGACCGATTTTGGTAGGACTGCGGTGAAGCTCGGTTGAGTTGTACCGACTGTGGAATTGTGTGCGTCTCTTCGGCTGCAGGATCTGGTCTTTCCGGTTTTCCCCCTCACCAAGTTTACAGACGTCATGGGCAAGCCAGGTAATTCCAGACTTACGTTTCGGCTGTTCTGCTTCATGTTTTGTAGCAATGAGGTGGTCAGTGAGTTATCTGTGCATTTCATGTTCATGACGATTGTTTGAAGATTTTTTTTTTTTCGACAGAAGTTCAGAATATGTTTTAAGAGGAAAACAAGAGTTACCGTATATGACGTTCATCCAAAATTGGAAAAGAAGTTGAATATACCATCAATCTGTCACGAGAAATAGTCTGAATTGTGTGTTGCTGGTTCATTTCTTTTTTCAGCCGATCACGTAGGACAATGAGTTGAATCATATCCAACGAATGTTAGGGGAAAACTGTGAATCATATTCAGCAAACTTTGTCTGAAAAGAAAAGAAAGGAATCAGTGAATAGACTTTTTTTTTTTAGAAAGAGGGGAATAGAAGTTGCAACTGTGAGGAGGGAGGTGTGGGGGTGGGGAGAAGAAGGCCCAAAGGAAAATGTTAGCATTAATCAGCAGAGTGGGAAATGGACGCCATGTTGTGAGTCCTGTTAAGCGGAATTTATTGATGATTAGAACCTTTTTTAATTGAATTATCGCTCGCACGCGCGCGCGTGCACACCCACACACGCACACACACCACACACGCACGCACGCACGCACGCACGCACACACACGCACGCACTCCCCCCCCCCCCCCCCCACACACACACACAACACCACACACACACATACACACGCGCGCCACACACACACATACACGCACAAATACACACACACACACACACACACAACTCACACACACACACACACACACACACACACACACGCACACACACACACACACACACACACACACTCACGCATCTTTTGTTGTTGTGTTTTTAATCAACACGTTCTGATCGCCTTTGGCAGACAAAAGTTCGCTCTGTGTTGCTTTCCCAGTATCATGCGACGTAGAATAAGTTCTTCCCCCCCCCCCCCCCCTCCCCCCGCCCTCCTAGATTTGACAACGTGGAATAACTGATTTGCATTAAAAAATAAAAAAAAAAGAAAAAAAGGCAAAGTAATGAAAAACGTCTGGCTCTGATAGTATTCGACGAGACAATCATCCAGAGTAGCTGTCCTCCAGAACTGCCCGAGGCATGTCGAGGCCACCACGATCGCAAGACCAAATCCCCTTTTCGCTGTTGGCAAGACGGAGACAAGGACTTTCGCCGTGTGAATGGAATTTTCGCCGAACTGGCTTTCGCTGAGGGATATTAATTTTTAAGAGGGGGGAAGAGGGGGGAGGGGGGGGGGGGGGGCTGGGGGGGGGATTCAGTTGTCAGCAGTTCTCTCTCTCTCTCCTACACACACACCACACACACACACACACGCACACACACACACGCACGCACAAACGCGCGCGCGCGCGCGTAGACACACACGCATGCACTCACGCACACACGCACGCACACACACACACGTACATCTTTAATGGTTAATACTTCTAAAATTGATATGGACAGATCCTCTCTCTCACTCTATCTCTCTGTCTGTCTCTGTCTCTTTCACCAACTCACACCACACACCACCACACACACACACACACACACACCACACACACACACACACACACACACAGAGAGAGAGAGAGAGAGAGAGAGAGAGAGAGAGAAAGAGACGCGGAGTGGGGGTCCGTGTAAGGGCACACAGTTATGCCTGTTTTGAAAACAATCAAATAAACATAAAGTCCTGAGGAATACAAGAAGCAGACAAGAAAGTATGAAGACAATCAATTTTAAAGCACAATGAAAAAAAATACTACAGCACGAATGAAAAAAAAAAAAAAGCATATTGATAACCGAGACACCATAGGGGATATGTCAGGCAGTGACAAGTCCGCTTCATTCCAGTGAAAAACGGCTGCTCGAGAGAGAGAGAGAGAGAGAGGAGAGAGAGAGAGAGAGAGAAGACAGACAGACAGACAGACAGACCAGACAGACAGCGAGAGAGGGAAAGCGAGAGCGAGATAGAGCCTGAGAAACGAGCAGTCGACGCATCCTCGCTCCCAAGCACATCCACAGGTACAAAATACAACAACAACAAAAACTTTCAAGGGTAAACACATTCACCACGCAACCACCACACACGCGCGCACACCACACACACACACACAACCACACGCACACACGCACAACATCACACACATACACATCCGCGCGCGCGCATGCTCTCACGCACGCACGCGCTCACGCTCGCATGCACACGTACGTATGTAATAGTTTATTGAAATGCACGCTCTAAAATCAAATTAAAATGGACAGATCACTCTCTCTCTCTCACCAACTCACTCACCACTCACACACACAAACACGCACACACACACACACACACACACACACGCACGCACGCACGCACGCACGCTCGCACATAAACACACAAAAGCAAGCACACACACACACACACACACACACACACACACACCACACACACACACACGCACATACACTGTAATACTGCATTACTGATGAATGCAATGAACCTTTAAAGCTAAACTCTTTCCACCCCTTGAACTGGAAACAAAATAAACTTCGTCGTCTATCATAGTCACGAAGGGAAGCAAACCGTCAGAAGAGAAGCAAACCATCAACCCTACCACGTACTCAATGATACGACAGATGTTCATGGAATAATCTTTCAAGCTCACGATTACGTTTGGCGGTTCGGGTGGACTATACCCCCCCCCCCCCCCCCCCTCCCTTTTGCATTGTGCCCCGGACTTCAAGTAATCCTCGTCAAAAGTGCAGTACTCATAGAGCAGAAGTCTGGTCGGCGAAAATCCATTCGGCGAAGGTGGACGCCCCCCACCCCCCGGAAACTGCAGAATCAATCTGTTCAAACAAAGTATTACGTTCAGTTTAAGGTCCACTCTCACCGAAAGTGACATAACAGACGGGGGGGATGACCGTCTGGGGAGAGAGCGGGGGTTGTGTGGGGCGTTGGCTGTTTGGTAATACACTGATAACTCCAGAACGTTAACACTGTAAGATGGGCTGGTCAGTGAAAATTGAACGCGCGTATATTTCAGTTCATCCTTTGGACTTGGTGATTTAAAGTTGTTTGATTGTGTGTGTTTTTGTTTTGTTTTGTTTTTTGTTTTATGTCGCTGGTTTTGGTTTGGCAGAAAAAAAGTTGTTTTTTTTATGGGGTCAAATTGGAACAGTTTTGACCTCGATGCACACACGCACGCACGCATATGTCAACTTGTATGTCATATGTCACTGTTGTTTTTTTTTATGGGGTCAAATTGGAACAGTTTTGACCTCGATGCACACACGCACGCACGCAGAGAGAGAGAGAGAGAGAGAGAGAGAGGGGGGGGGGGGGGGGGGGGGGGGGGGTGGGGTGGGTGTGGGGTCGAGGTTGAGATGATTGCAGACGATACATTTTCTAGATCTAGTTGTTCTTTCCGTTAATAGTACAGTCGTGATGAATGCGTGGTGAGGTGCGTTCTACTGGTAATACTCTTTTTCTCTCTTTTAAATGCATGTATTTACGAATGCGTTGGAAGTATGGCAACAAAGAAAAGGAAAGACAGGAATCCACGGTCTCACACAAGCATGCAGCGCCACGTGCGTACATTTAATGCATGGGTGATATGTAACGCGATGCATACTCTTCCTTCTCCTTCCTTTTCGCATCTGGTAGATGTCCACCTAGACTATGTGGTTCATAGCGCAGCCGACTCCGGAGTCCGTATCAGCGCTGTAAGCAGTGACATATGACATACAAGTTGACCCCCCCCCCCCCCCCCCCCCTCCCCGCCGCCGCCCACACACACACAAACGGATCTACGCACTAGATGTCTACTAACTGATATTCAGTAGACTGTTTGGGAGGGGGGGGGGGGGGGGGAGGTGCGAAGGTCCGATGTGAATCAACTTAGAAGAAGGAGAGGGGTTGGTAACGTGGCCAATCTAAAATGTAAACCCTGTGGTGCAGTTTAAGTACGTCCTTCAAATTAAAATTGTCCCGCGTGCGTTGAACACGCTGCATCGTCGCCTGGAAGCTTTCTCACGTGGATGCTGCGTCCGCCATGTTGTAGTACCTAGACTGCTGCTACAACATCGCCAGCAAAATGCCGCTGTAAGAGCGGGACTCGGTTCGGAAGTCAATAAAGAGGTGGGGGACATGGTAGTGCTTTTCAGTATAACGTGTTTTCAGCAGTATTCAGTGACAGTGTGTGTGTGTGTGTGTGTGTGTGGTGTGTGTGTGTGTGTGTGTGTGTGTGTGTGTGTGTGTGTGTGTGTGTGTGTGTGTGTGTGTGTGTGTGTGTGTGTGTGAAAGGACATTCCACAGAATGTTTTATGTGCTATGTTTTTAATGGTTATTTCTGTTCAGCTGCCAAAATTATGAATTTAAAAAGGGTAAAAATGAACTTAAGTAATAAATATATAGTCTTTTCTGGCGATTTAGAACTACGGCTTCTTTTTTTGTAAATGGTTTCTAGATGACCATTTCTCAATAAATAGACAAATTAAAAAAAAATCTTATGGTTTTTTTTAAAACTTTTTTTCATCTGAAATGGTGTCCACTACAAAGCTTTGACGATGTAGTTTAAAAACACCAGCAAAGGAAAAGAAAACCACTATCAACGCCGGAAATGATATCGAGTTTTAAGCTTGTAATGTATTGTTTGATAGCCCACATATACCCGTTTTCGTAGACGGTCTGATAGGAATCCTGACAGAAAACATGTCATTGCAACACCCTAAAGCATTTCCTTGTTTGAAGTGAGCTGTTTAGAGAATTTCATTTAATATATGCAAACACGAAAGAATGATGCTGATGAGCGCTAACGTCTCTTAACTTAGGTGTTGAATGTTGTGTGTGCTGCTAGTGTAAGTAGCGAAGTGGACAAGTGAATAATGCTCTCGCAGAGCAAGCGAGAAAATCACAAGTTCTTGGTTCAAGTCTCGCGCGGGACGAATCCCTGAGCCCCCATTCTGTTCCCTTCCACTTCTTCCGTCACCAAAACTTAAAGTGCCAGTCAGGGTGCCAGGGTTTCCATGTTGTGCAGATTATATATACTGATCACACCAAGACGAACTGGTTCTGAAACGCTGATCGTGCGAAAAGAAATGCATTGTGTCTAGTCCTGTACTCTTGTTTGTCTGTGTCCTTGGCGGTAACTAACCCCGCTCTTTTTCAAATTTTGCTTCATTTTCCGCCCTCAGTCATTGTTTTGAAACTTTTCTGTAAAGTGAATTATTTTCACTGTGCTAAATTTTCGACTGCAGGGGGTCCACCATGTTGCCACTTTCGAATGCGTTTAAAGAGTAGATTCCGCCTAAATGTGACGCCATATCCACGGTCGCGGTCACGGCCAGCAATACGAAACGGTGCAAAGCGTTCGGCCAACGAAGTAAAACAGCAGGAGAGGAAAGCTTCATTCATTTTTGTATCCCACAAAAAGTCTTCTGAATATCAGGACAGATGCCAGGCATAGTTTTTGAGAACTGCGAGACTTCCTCGAAAAGTTGAAGATTTCCAGTGGGGTGGTGATACCACACACTGTACGTGTGTGAAGATCACTTTAAAAGTGTTTTCGTGAGCAAGTACAACGACATTATGGCAGCCTGTAAAGCGTCCTACAACTCACCTGTAAGTTCAGGGTTCAGCGTTGTACGGGGCAGTGCAGAGTTCCATTTCGATTTTGTCGATGTGTAGCGGGCGTGTGGAGCGAACGTTTGTTCTGATTTTATCAATGTAGACTACACGGTTCTTGGCAATACTGTGACGTCACATCACCTGGCAACTGATGACCTCCATTTATGTAACTTCTAAACCTTGATTTTACGCATATTTTGAATCACAGTAGTGTGGTAACTGCGAATGCTGACATCTCTACTCCACATCTGATGATAGAGACCAAGTTGCCTTTTGATTTGGTTTTTCCCCGTAAGTGTTTTATTCATTCTTGCATTTTGAAGGGGGAAAGAGGAGGGGGGGGGGGGGGGGGAGAGATTTCATGGTGAATAGTAGGCCTACGATGTCATAAACCATTCATTGCTAATCTGTCATTGTCCGTCTGCCTGCCTGTGTGTCTACTTGTGTGTGTGTGTCTCCCTCCCTCTCTCTCTCTCTCTCTCTCTCTCTCTCTCTCTCTCCTCACCCCTCTCTTTCCTCTCTTTCTCTGTGAGTGTTGTTTTGTGTATGATTTAAGAAGACACAAACATTTTTCCGCAGCTTCAACGAAGACGTGGTTCCAAAGTGTTTCACCACACGTGGCTTTTGACTTTTAAAGGAATCTTATATTTTTCATTTCATCTGACTTCGGCGCTCGGGGTCTGCTCAATGCTCCCCGGATCGATACGCTCTTCCAACGCACGTCTTGGCACGTGATAAATGTTTCAGACTGCTCTTGTTGTTGCAGGTCATAACGCGTTTTACAGTTTTAGTCCTAGCATTCTAATTATCACGACCAAGAAGGGTTTGTTTGTTTTTTTTTCCAAGGGGTTGTCTGTTTGCAAGAGTATACAAAATTCAACAGGCCCTATTTTTAACGAAGCTTTGTGGAAAATTGAACGTGGCTGGGGGACGAGACTAGCTGAATTTCCAGGTCAAAGCATCGATCTACGAGCTGTTCGACCCAGTGGGTCCGCGCCCTCCCGAACGCCTTTCTGTTTCAGGTAACCTGTTTTCAGTTCGTTTACAGCCCTGAAGCCATATTTATGTTATGTTGTTTAATAGGCTATAAATGACACGATTGACAATAATCGCGCACGTGGAAGGTATCCACGGCAACGAGGGAGTTCCTGGCAAAATTCCATGGGAATAGCCACTGTTGACAGGTCAGCAGAAACACACGCAGCCAGAAAAGAAACTGTCGGTGGCACTGCACAGAAGTGAGGCGCTGCCTCCAAGGGAGAGCAGCCCGAATTTTTCACTCAGAAATCTGTTGGGATGACGGGGTTGTCTAATATAATGTATGTGTAGAGCGTTCTGTCTGTGTGTCCTTCTGTGTTACTTGCTCCTCGTACAAATTCACAGTTTTGAACCGATCTTCTAGAAATATGGAGTGATGGCCCTTGAGCGCACTGGGGCAGATCAAGAGCTAGACACTTTTGTGTCAGGCAGTCAGTTTAGGTGTGTTTTATTGCTACAGTCTAATGTAAAAACAAAACAAACAAAAAAAACAGAAAAAAAAGCTATGAGCGATGTCGGGATTCGCATAGGATTTCGGGGAAATAACTATGATCGAAGAGGACTGGGGGATGGGTGGATGAAGGTGGGGATGGATGTGGGGACCGCTAGTACAATTCGAATATAATAGATAGGAAAATAATGTTCGCGTTCATGTGGGGCTTCAGAGCTGTTCTTGATGACAGGCTATAAGGGACAGTGAGTGAATGGCGGCCGTTCTATGGCTTGCGGTGGCTAGGATGTCAGCGGAAAACCTGGGGCTGGTTTGAGTGAATGAGGAACGCTTCCTTTGTAAATGTTTGTAAGCAGAGAGAGAGAGAAGAGAGAGAGAGAGAAGAGAGAGAGAGAGAGGAGAGAGAGATGTCGCCTTACTTAAATGTTTTGCACAGCAAATGGTCAATTATGCTTTCTCTTAATATCTCTGTCTTTGTCTATCTGTCTGCCTGACTGTCAGTCGGTCTTCTGTCTGTCTTGTCTGTCTCCCTTCCCCATCTGTCCTCCTCTCCTCTTCTCTCTCTCTCTCTCTCTCTCTTCTCTCTCTCTCTTTGTGTATTAAGTGTGTTGCTGTCCGTCTGCCTGTCGCTGTTTACGTCCCTTCGTTTCCTTCCCCGCTCCCATTCGTCTGTCTCTCTGTCGCGGTCTCTTCCTCATTCTCAGTCTGTCTTTCTGCTTGTTTATCTGTCTCTCTGTCTCTGCCTGTCTGTCTTCTTCTCTGTCTGTCTCTGTCTCTCTGTCTCTGCCCCCCCCCCCCCCCCTCCTTTTCTCTTTCACTTTCCTTCTCTCCCCCGCCTTTCTATCCTCTGACATCTTTCATTTCACAGTGTCGATCCTACACAAGCATTGGCTTATGACGTGCATGAAAGAGACAAACACAGACCACATTACCGACAATACCACGGGAGAAAATTGAAATTACATGGGCACGGGAAATGTCAACCTCATCTACCGGCAACTGGCAAGCATTTACACTGCTCTACAGAGGACTTCAGCCGTTTAGCTGTTGTCAGGGCCAAGCACATGAAATTACTTTGTCCACAAATGCAAGACATATAACGTTAACACGATTTTTTTTTTCATCAGCTGTATAGAGGTGAAAAATCCAAACAGAATCGACTTTTAAGGAAATCAGGGAACATTGAAGCTTCCCAGGTGAAATATAAAGACTGGCACCACACAGTCGACTGTCCACCACTTCACGAATGCGCCGTTGAGTGGATTGTTCATATGTCTTGGCTTCACTGCAGGTGTCTGTATATACCGGGCCTGGATTATGCCGGACTGTGTAATAAAAGGAAGCGTAGAGTGTAGCCCTGTCATGTCTGAGACCGAAACTGGAAATCCACGGCATCATCCGCATCGTTTTTGTTGAGGAGGGCGCCCATTCACGCTGATTCAGCAACTATCGTCGATAGTAGGGGGGCGATAGTAGGTGGTGTCCTGGGTGTAATGCTAGATCCGATCATGCGCCACTAAAATATCATAGAAGTGGCTCGGCAGCAGTGCAGCGTTTGTTGTGGTGGTTTGTCTCATGATTGTTCCATTGCAAACTGCCGCTTCTGAGGCTGTGACAGAATAACTTATGGTTGTGGCTATGTATAGGGGTGCCAAAATGAGCGGCGTGGGTGCAATGCCACCGAGTTGGCATGAAAGATGTGATGGTGTGTGTGTGTGTGTGTGTGTGTGTGTGTGTGGTGCGTGTGTGTGTGTGTGGGCGCTGCGCGCGCGCGCGTGCGTTTGTTCGTGTGTGTGCATGCGTGTGTATGCTCTGTAATACCGTATTTCATTGTTCTGTACTGTACTGTATTGTACTATTCTGTACTGTACGATACTGTGCTGTACTTAGTGTACTGTGCTGTACTGTGGGATACTGTACTGTATTGTGCTGTGCTGTGTTGTTTTCTTCCTTACCATAGTTTCTTGTACTGTACTCACTCAAATACCGTGCTAATCTGCAGAAACTGCATTACTGTTGACCTGTATAAGTAGTCCATCTATATGTCCACAGTGCGTACTGCGCAAAAATTTTGCGTCGCACATGAACCCAGCAATGCCGTTGTCGGATGCGTAAATGGGAACAAACAGTGTCGTGTGATTAGCGCCTTTACGTTCATACTCGACATCGTCTTCCATGTAGACAAGATGACGGGTAGGCCTAAACGAAGCCCGTTAAACGAGGAAGAAAATGATGCAACGACAGCGAAGTGTGGAGCATTCTGTGAAAATGTGTTGACCAACCTGAAAACTAATGTTTTCAGAGAGAGAGAGAGAGAGAGAGAGAGAGAGAGAACCTACTGGCTTTCTATTGGAATCTGTGCGGTTGCGGCGGTTTTTTGTTGTTGTCTGGGGCTTTTGTGTGTGTGTGTGTGTGTGTGTGTGTGTGTGTGTGTGTGTGTGTGTGTGTTGTGTGTGTGCTTGCAGCGTGCGTGCGTGCGGGCGTGCGTGCGTGCGTGCGTGTGTGTGTGTATTCTAAAGCCTTTTGTGTGTGTGTGTGTGTTCTAAAACCTTATACGTATATATATATATATATATATATATATATATGTGTGTGTGTGTGTGTGTGTGTGTGTGTGTGTGTGTGTGTGTGTGTTCTAAAGCCTTTTATGTACTGGGGAGCTTGGCACCCGGATTATTTTTGTTTCTGACTTCTAGCTTTTAAAAACTGCATTTATCACATTTAGCTTGTTTTGCAGCGGAGATGACGTGGGATTATAAACAGAGGGATTTTTTTTTCACTTACGAGGCAAGGTAAGGGCGTCGTCAAGTTCACGTATTCAGCAAGATTTAGCGCAGTACTGAAGTGCTCTAGCTCTGGAAGATGGATTAAGCGTTATCTATCTATCTATCTATCTAGATATTGGTGTAAATGTAGATAGATATAGATATGCATGCATGACATACATACATACACATACGTACATACATCCATACATATTCATCCATCCATCATCCATCCATCCATCCATCTGTCTGTCTATCTATCAATCTATCTATCTGTCTATCTGTATGAAACCATCTAAGTGAAGATTCACTCATAACCATCATATCCGTATATTCAAAGCATGAAAAGGAATGTAAAAGATTAAATGGGGAAAAAAAAAACTACTTAAAACACAACATCAAGCGGTTGCGCTGATAACGGTCAAAGAGAGTGGACGGATGACGTAACTCTGGAATAACCGAACGACTGTACTGGTTCCTTATTATCAGTCACTGGAGGACCCGGGAGCGGTCAAACTGCAGGGACTCAATGCATGGAGCGTCAAAAGCGGTCGACGGCGGGAGGCAGCCCGCTTCCGTGCCAGCGAGATGGTGGGTGTTGGCATTGGTGTTGTCGTTGACGGTGGCAGCGATGGTGGTGGTGGTGGTGGTTGTATTAGGGGCTGTAATGTCTGGTGGGGGAGAAGGTTTGTGGCCATGGCAGTGGTATTGATTGGCTCCATTGGCCCGGTGTCTCTCTCTCCCTGCTGTGTATGCGTGTGTGTGTGTGTGTGTGTGTGTGTGTGTGTGTGTGTGTGTGTGTGTGTGTGTGTGTGTGTGTGTGTGAAGGGCAGAGAGAGAGAGAGAGAGAGAACCTACTGTCTTTCTATTGGAATCTATGCGGTTGCGGCAGGATTTTTTTTTGTTTGTCTGGGGCTTTTGTATGTGTGTGTGTGTGTGTTCTAAAGCCTTTTATGTACTGGGGAGCTTGGCACTCAGATTGCCGTAAAGAGACGCACAGACGCTTGTGCACGCGAGAGAGAGGGCGGAAGAGATTATACACATACACACTTTAGATGTGTGTGTGTGTGTGTGCGTGTGTGTGTGTGTGTGTAACACCACACACAACACATATTATATTGTGTGTGTGTGTGTGGTGTGAGTGTATATATATATATATAATATATATATATATATATATATATATATTGTGGTGTGTGTGTGTGTGTGTGTGTGTGTGAGTGAGTGAGGAGTGAGAGCAAGCGAGCGAGCGAGCGCGCGCGCGCGGGGTCATGCTTGATTTCACTCCTCTCTTCCTCGCCCCCCCCCCCCCCCCCCCTCCTCTGGTCAGCCCCTTCCCCAAACCAATTCATTCATTTCAGAATCTGCTCTTTTTTGTTTGTCACACTGTCTATGTATCTGACTGATAGTTTCTCCTGTGTGTCCGACCAATGTTCTTTGTCAGTTTGTCTGTCTCCGTCTCCCCCCCCCCCCCTCTCTCTCTCTCTCTCTCTCCTCTCTCTCTCTCTCTCTCTCTCTCTCTCTCAGGACAATAAATGTGTCAAGGCAGTGTGATGATTTCATGTCAATAGATTCTGCGATTTGTTACCCCCACTGCTAAGATACTATGGCTTTTATGAATAAACATCTGCGTCTTTCTTTCTGTGTTACATTCATTTTAGGTTGACGACCGTTTAAGAAAAAAAAGAAAAAAGAAAAAAAGAAAAAGCAATCGTGTCATCGTGGATTACTGCTCCTTCCCCACTCCACCCCCTTCTTTCCCCCTTAACCGTTACGATTCTCTTCAGAATTCAGACGGTTTCACATGGGATCGTGACATTTTTGTTGTGTATATGTCCGTTCCCTTCCTGCGTTCCCTCCCCCCCCCACCCCCACCCCCACGCTGTCTACGCCCCGTGGCAGCAGCAAGAGTAGTAGCAGCAGCAGCCGCAACAGCAGCAGGTGCTGCTGCTGCTGCAAACTCGCCGGCCTGGCAGTCTACGGGCGGCCATTCAGAAAATCGATGAGGTGGGTCGGTGGTGATTGTGGTGATGATGGTGGTGGTAGTGGCGGCGGCGGCGGTAGTGGTGGTGGTGGTGCGGGTCATTTGAGGAGAATGATTAGAACTTGATCGCCGTGGTTCCAGTCTGTCAGGCGAGATGACCGAGGACAGGCGCCGCCAGCGTGCTGGAATGGTAGGTCGGTGGATAGGTAGATAGGTAGGTAGGTGTTAAGTGGCAGAGCGAGTGCTGCTCATTTCACCGCGCTTGGTTGGTGAGCCTGGTGCGACTTTCGTAAGGAGGAGGAGGAGATGGTCGGGGTGTTTGTTGAGGTGGGTCGATGTGTGTTGTTGTTGTTGCTGTGGTGCGGTGGTTATGTAGTTGTCTTGTGGTCGTGGTTTTGTTGCGCTTTTGTGTTTTGCTGTGCTGCGCTTCGGTAGAGTTTATTGTCGTTTTTTGCCGTGCTGCTGCTGCTGCTGCGATGGTGGTGTGGTGTGGTGTGGTGTGCTGCCCGCATGCGCTGCGTTGAGTTGTTGTGGTCCACGTTGCAAATTGTTTTGCGTTGTAATTTCCATCGTGTTTTGTTGTGTGTGGTTTGTTAGTTTTTATTTCACAGCAAATCTGGTGATTTTGATTTCTCGATAATTTTTATTTTATTTTATTTTATTTTATTTTTAAGGGGGTTTGGGTATTGAAGCGGGGGTGGGTTTTTAGAGTGGGAGGTTGTGGGGTGGGGGTCGGAGAGGGAGGTGGGAGCTTGAGACAGGGACGTGGGCGTGGGTGTTTCCCATCTTTTTCCGTTTCTGAAAAAAAGAATGTTTATTATCTACTAGAGTGGACTTTTATGATGAATTATATATTGCAACAGATTCTTTTGTGTTCATTGCCCATGTTGAACCTTCGTTCGCTATTGGTTGCTGTGTATGCGTTAACAACTTAATTCTACTGCCGTTGATTCTTTTGTATGCGTTAACAACTTAACAACGATATTGCCTTTGATTCTTTTTTGTGTGTTAACCAGCTCAATTAGTTGTTACCAATGCTTGTTTTGAATGCTTTAATCTGTTACTCTGTTGCCATTGATTTTTGTGTGAGTGTTAATAGGTTCAGTTCTTCTTTGCCAGTGCCTGGTGTGTAACGAGTTAACCCTTTTGTGGCTGACCCCACCCCCCCTCCTTTTTTCTTTCTGTTTATTTCCTATTTTTTCTTTTATATTCAGTGCTTTGGTCAGTTTACTTCTTTGTTGTCATAGAATCTTTTACATGCGTTAACCAGTTTAACCCCTTTGTGGCTATACTGTTGTGTTTGTTTAACCAGTTAACTCCCCTGTTGCTGATGCATGAAGCAGTGTGCTGCTCGTGTAGGCATGTTTTTTTTTTATGCATTAACCAGTAAACCACTTTGTTGTTACTGAATCTTTTTGCACGCGGGAACTATCTGTGTGTGCACAGTTTTACTTTCGTAAGGACCACACCAAGGGTACGTGCAATTATTTATGTTTGTTCGATCGTTAGTTGAAACATGTTGATCGGTGGGCTGTGCCACTCTTGAAGAAATGTCACTGTGTGGTTGTACATTTTGAGCTTGTTATTGTATGTGCATGTCAGATATTGGTATACGAAGAGTAGGATAAGGACTTAATTTAGGTATGTGTGGGGATGGTGTGGTGTGGAGAGAGGTTTGGCGGGGGGGGGGGGGGGGATAACAGGTTCCTTCTTTGTTCTGTGTGTCTTTTATTCATGTGTGTGCCCTGGTGTGCTTACCATAAGAATCATTGGCTCGGGGTTACGTGTCTTTGTGTCTGTTGGGTGCGAATTGTATTTTAAGGTAACCCTGCTTGTTCATCGGTCTGTGGTTTCATGGAACATGACTGAAGACCTGTCGTTGAGTGTACCCTGTTGCTGACATGTGAGACGTGTACTGGTCACTGTTGCATCATGCCTGAACGTCTTTGATGTAGTTGCTAACGTTTTACTTGGAGGAAATGGATGCCCGGTTTGGCTCAGTGGTAGTGCAGCACCGAGTTTGCAGTCAGACTTTTTGAGTTCGAATCCTGCTAGTTCCCAACGTGAAATTTGGACTTTTTGCTTCCTATCTTAGATCGTTGTCGTTCTGGGGGTCAGTGGTGTTAGAAGATCTGCCTGCACGCACACACATACAAATACATGCACATACACACTCACTCACTCACACACACATACATATACACATACACAGACAGCAGCACACACACACACACACACACACCACACACACACACACACACACACACACGCTGTACCCACACCCACACAGACATACAGACACACACACACACACACACACACACACACACACACACACACACACACACACACACACACACGCTGTACCCACACCCACACCCTCATGCACACACAGACACACACAGACACACACACACACAGACGCACACACACGCGCGCGCGCGCGCGCGCGCACACACACACACTTACACACACACACACACATAACACACACAGACACACATACACAGACAAGACACACACACACACACACACACACACACACACACACACACACACACATACACACAAAGACTCATACACACACACACACACACACACACACACACACACAGACAACACACACACACAAACACACAACACACACACACACACACAACACACACACACACACACACACACACACACACACACACACACACACACACACACCACACACTCACAAGTACTCTCCTGGTATGGTTATCCCCGTCTGCCTTATCACGCCGGAGGGTGTGGACGTAAAACCTGAGTGTCACTACGTACCTGTGGTGGGGCGAAGGATGTTCCTGGTTTTGTGGATTTTCTTTGAGGTGTGTGGGGGAAGGGGACGGGGGTGGGCGGGGGCGGAGACCTGGGTGGGTGGGGAGGGGCGTGTGTGCGTGCGTGCGTGTGTGTTCAGAATTGTTTTCAAATTATTTTCATCTACATGGTAAGAACTTACAACACCCAGCATGTATTGATCATATCCAAACGGTTTTGGTTTACCGCGGCCTTGACTGTGTCTCCGAGTCAGACTCGTTTTCCACAGACAGACTTTGTGGACATGTGATTCTAGCCCTCCAGGATAATTATGAACATGACTGGCTGACAAACTCAGAACTAAGCACGAAATATGTGTGCGTGCGTGCGTGCGTGCGCGCGCGCGTGCGTGCGTGCGTGCGTGTGTCCGTCCGTGCGTCCGTCCGTCCGTGCGTCCGTCTGTCCATCTCAAGAAAAGCAAGGAGAAAGAACAGTAAGTAATGCCATTATCAGATCATTTTCCCTTTTGCCGTAAGCCAGAGATTGAGTTAGGACAACGGAATAGAACTGTCCATGAAAAATGTACTTATAAAAGTTATAGAGATGCTTCTTTTTTAACAGATATTTTTCCCACTTCATCTTAGAATACCTGAAAGACTTTGATCTTGGAAAGAAAGTTATTCCCCAAATCCCTTAAGTCAGTGTATAATCTTTGAAGGTTTTTTTTGGCAGCAGGTAAAAGTCACCAGGTACAATGGACTGGATCTTCGACTTTTTTTTTTATTAGACTTCGACTTTTTATTATATCCCCATATACACAAGGAAAATGTTTTTGCAGGCACGTAAAACACAAATACAAACAATTCAACGTTAATCATTAATTCAACGTCAATCTGTGGGTAAAACAGGCCTCTAAAACAAAATCACCCCTTTTCCCATGTGGTTTATGTACATGTACAAAATTAGATATTTATACCAATACAAATCCATACCCAAATATTTACACCCCCCAAACACACACACACACTCACACACACACACACACACACACACACACACACACACACACACACACACACACACACAGAGACTCGCAACGTGTGTGTGCACCGCGTGCCCAAACCCACATCACTGTCTCTCTCTCTCTCTCCCTCCCTCTCTCTCTCCCTCTCTCTCTCTCCCCCTCTCTCCCACCCTCCCCCATCCTCCACACTCCTCCAACCTTCCCCCCCGTCCCAACCCTGCTCAACCACTCTCTCAATCTTGCTGTCATAAAATATGTACACAGGGGGAAAAACTGGACTACAATATATAAATGACTGGGAAACTGAGATGGAGGAAACAGTAAAGATGATAATAGAGAAGAGAGGGACAGACAGAGACAAACCAAACGGGGAAGGAAGAGAGCATGTGAGTTAGAGGCAGACATAGTGAAGGTGAGAAAGAGAGAGACTCAGAGAGCGACAAATCGTCAGAGAGAGAGAGAGAGAGAGCGAGCGAGAGGGAGGGGTAGGAGAAGGAGAGAGACAGAGAGACAGGGTGAGACAGACAGACAGACAGACGCACAGAGACGGAGAGCTAAAACATGGACACAATCTAAAACGATAACCATTTAAGACCCGAAAACACACTTAACTTCTTATGCACTCCCCCCCCCCCCCCCCCCCTCAAACCTTTCCCCCACCATCTACTAGCACACACACACACACACCACACACACACACACACACACACACACACACACACACACACACACACACACGCACGCACGCACGCACGCACATATTCACATACACACACACACACACACACGCGCACACACACACACACACACACACACACACACACACACACACACACACACACACACACACACTATTATAATCATATCAAAAAGGGTTAAAAATCAGACTGGCATTAAAACAAAGCAGTCAATTCATAGCACGTGCATTTTCTAAGTTACACATGGTTAAACACACCCATCCATTCCCACTTCCACCTTCTACCCCTCTACCCCCAAACATTTTCCAGCACACAATTCCGTTGGCTTCCTCTTTCGTTGGAGCTTTCATGTCCTCACGCCACACACACACAAACACACACACACACACACACACACACACACACACACACACACACACACACACACACACACACACATGCGCGTCTGGTGTACGTGCGCGCACACACTCACTCTCGTACTCATGTACGCATATATGCAGGCGCTCTGCAGGCAGTCAGATTTCACTCTCGTCCTGTTGCTGCGTTGTACAGCCTGACAGCAGCTGGCAGAAAGGATTTCCGCATACGAGTGGTCCTGGCCTTTGGACAACGCAGGCGCCGAGAGCCCTCTCTGTTGGACCTGCAAGAATGCACAGCAGGGTGAAGTGGGTGGGAGGTGTCTATCATGATAGCCATCAGCTTTTTGATGGCAGCACGCTCAAAGATGGTGGTTGGTGTTGCAAGGTTCGCCTTCACCACTCGTGCTGCTGTCCGTGCTAACTTCTCCAGCCTGTTGGTGTCCGCTGTCTTGGCGCTGCTGAAGAAGCAGATGTGGTTGTACAGCATGACACTCTGGACCACCGCCTGGTAGAAGAGGAACAGTATCTCCTGGCTGACTTGGAAGGATCTCAGCTTCCGAAGGAAATACAGGCGCTGGTTGGCCTTCCTGCAGCAGGCATCCACGTTGGCAGTCCAGCTCAGCTGATCGTCGATGATCGTCCCTAAGTATTTGTAGGTGCTGACAATCTCTACTGGCTGGCCTTTGATGTTCAGAGGTTGGATGTCACAGCGGTTCCTTCGGAAGTCGATGACCAACTCTTTCGTTTTGGCCACATTTAGCTCCAGGAAGTTGTCATCACACCAATCAACCAGTTGCTGGGCAGCCTGTAAGTATGGGCGATCATCCTCCTGGATGAGACCGGTCAGGGAGGTGTCATCTGCAAATTTAATCAGCAGGGTCGACTTCTCTCTGCTGCGACAGTCTGCGGTGTAGAGAGTGAACAGGACTGGCGATAAGACGCAACCCTGTGGGGCTCCTGTGTTGGTTGTCTTTGTGTTGGAGAGTTCTTTGCCCACCCTTACTCGTTGGGGTCTTCCCGTCAGAAAACTGAAGATCCACTGGATCAGG
This sequence comes from Conus canariensis, assembly GCA_033310375.1. Lineage (NCBI taxonomy): Eukaryota > Metazoa > Mollusca > Gastropoda > Neogastropoda > Conidae > Conus > Conus canariensis. Next base: position 73,701,671 of record CM065717.1, on the reverse strand, counting down.
ACAGGGTTGACTGACATGTTCAGGAGCTTTTCAACCATGAGATGGGGCTGGATGGTGTTGAATGCGCTGCTGAAGTCGATGAACAAGAGGCGTGCATATGATTTTGATTTCTCCAGGTGACTGTACAGGTGATGCAGCAGTGTTAAGATGGCGTCGTCTGTGCTCTTGTTCTTTGAATAGGCGAACTGTAGAGGGTCTTGCTTGACACCCGTTTCTGCTCGCAGCAGCTGCAGTATTATCTTTTCAGCACACTTAAATGGTACCGAAGTCAGGGCCACAGGTCTGTAGTCATTCAGTTCTTTGGGGGAAGGCTTCTTGGCGGCCGGAACAATAATCGAGGTCTTCCAGATGATGGGGATGGTTCCCTCGTCTACAGATCTTTGGAACAGGCTTGAGTACACAGGCGCCAGGGAATCACTGCAGGCTTTGATGGTCTTGCTGCTGATGTAGTCAGGACCAGCTGCAGTGTGGGTCTTGACTTTCCTGAAACAGCATCGGACTTCCTCTTCCCTGATTTGTACTGGTTGTGAAGGACGAGTCAGGACTTCCTCCATGGCTTGCTTTTGCTGCTCTTTTAGGTCGTGCTTGTCAAATCGCGTGTAGAACTCGTTCAGTTCTTCTGCAAGCTTAAATTCCTCATCAACTTGCAGCAGTGGCCTCTTTGCTTTGTATCCAGTGATCGTTTCGATGCCTTTCCAGTATTGTTTGGAGTCACAGGATCTGAAGTTGTTCTCCAGTTTGGTCTTGAATTGCCTTTTGTCTTCCCGGATCTGCTTGTCGATCTTGTGTTGGACCGCCTTTGTCATGGAGTCATCGTGCTCTTGGAGGGCTTTCCACTTTTGGTTCAGCAGTGTTTTCAGTTGTTTTGAGACCCACGGTTTGTCATTGCCGTATAGTTTGACCTGTTTGCTGTCGACGATCATGTCTACACAGAAATTGATGTAGTCAGAGATCACCACAGCTGCTGAGTCAAGGGAGTCGTCATTCAGGAAGACATCCCAATCTGTACACTCAAAACAACCGTTCAGCTCCTCAACCGTTTCTTTTGTCCACTTCTTCACTGTCTTGACAACAGACTTTACCCTCTTGTACTTTTGCCGGTAAACAGGCACCAGCTGGACCATGTTGTGGATCGACCTTCCCAGCTTTGGCAGCTGTCGGGAGCGGTAGGCAGACGGAATGTTGCCGTAGCACACGTCCAGGGTGCTTTCGGTACAGGTGCAACACGTGACGTACTGCTTGAAGTGAGGCAGAGACTTGGTCAGGCGGCATTTGTTGAGATCACCCATCACAAAGGAGGGTGCATCAGGGGAGGCTGAAGACAGTCTCTGGACCACAGCAGTGATCATTTCACGAGCAGTCTCAACATGTGCCCTGGGATGGACGTACACTACTGTGACGAAGATCTGATTGAACTCTCTAGGCAGATAGAAAGGGCGGAGGGCAACACTGATCAGTTCTATGTCTTCAGTGCACACAGATTCCTTGACTGTCACATTGGTGCACCACTTTGTGTTCACACACACGCAAACCCCGCCCCCTTTACATTTCCCAGTGATTTCGCTCGAACGATCCAGTCTATGGTAAGAGAAACCTGGAATATCTGGGTCCCCGTGATCTTCCTTCAGCCAAGTCTCTGAGAGACAGATCAAGTTTGCTTCTCTGTATTCATGGCGATACTTTATGCATGCAGCAAGTTCTGTCTCTTTGTTTCTGACTGATTGTGCATTTCCAAACACGATAGTTGGAAGGGGAAGTTTGAAACAACGCCTCCTGGCTCTTTTAACCACCCCTCCCCTCTTTCCTCTTTTGCGTATCTTCAAAACTCGGGAGATCTTTTTCAAATCAAGTGTACCCCCATACACTGTCTGTCCAGCGCTCTGCCTACTGAGTAGAAATTCACGACTGTAAACATACATGAAGCTCTTTTCAAAATGGCTCCTTTCACTACACTCTTTCTCTTTCTCGCTGTACTTACTTTACACATTCATGCTGACAAGCCTGTCTCACCTACAAACAATCCGTTTTCACCAAATTCTTCGTACTATCTTTAACTAACACACTGCACCTTCCCTGGCTTCAAAAGAAACACTAACACTGTAATAATTGACAAACATCACGAGCGCCACAAACGTGCTGCTGGTCGCACACTCAGTTGCGATCTGTTCATTTTAGTAAAACTGATACAACTGCTGCTGGTCTTTCAGTTCTTTAGTTTACTGTTACTGGTTGATGTGCAGTAGTTCTCCACCACGAACACCCCTCTCCCTCCCCCTCTTCCACGGTGTACGGTGTTTTTAATCTTTTTAACAGATTTCATCTTTTTAACAGATAAGTGTAAATGCATGGGCTTCTCTCTCTCTCTCTCTCTCTCTCTCTCTCTCTCTCTCTCTCTCTCTCTCTCTCTCTCTCTCTTGTTTTTGGTTTGTGTTCCTTGAGTAATAATAAGCTCGTATCCATCATGCTTTAAGCAGAGTCAAAGGATAGATGAAAGTAAACTCAAATGAAACTTGTCTCTGTGCGCTCGCGCGCATGTACGTATGTGTGTGGCCACAAGA
>CM065717.1:73691613-73694113 GCA_033310375.1 Conus canariensis | reverse complement strand
CACTTAAAAATAACACAAACGGAAGTAAACAACCTAACAAGTATTACATTATTACAAAAATAACGAGGGTATTTTTGAAATGAGTGGAAGGCGTTAAATTAGCAGACTCGGCATGCTATTCTTCACAGAGAGCTTATGGGGTTATTGGATTATACCATTTATGGCATTTATATACGTACTAGCATTTGAACCCAGCTGCACCTGGTCCTCTCCCACGTCTAATCCCCCCCCCCCCCACTCCCCACCCCCCTCCTTGACTCCCTATTCCGTCCGCAGACTGCCGTCTCCCCCCACCCTCCTCCTGAACCAACCTCCATCTCTAAAATTTAACTTTTATTCCTAGCCCTCTCTTTCTGTCCTTCTTCCGCCCCCTTATCCTGCACCACCCCACACACACACACACACACACACACACACACACACACACACCACACACACACACACACACACACACACGACCTTCGCCATCGGATTGTCAACAAACAGCGTGCGTTGTATTGCATGATGAACATCAAAAACATATCTCGGATATGACCTGTCAATGCGAACGTCTTTTACGTCACAAGGATGAATATAGGTGTTTTACAGAACTCCCATGAACACAAATACTGACATTGGAACAAGCATAAGCGATGGTGATTTCAACATAGCGTGTCTTTCTGCAGCGTCTGGAATAGCCTGTTGATCGGCCGGGGGCAATAACCTGATTTCTCCGAGACTATACTGTGGGAGGGTTTGAAATTAAGCTTCCCTTCTGGCAGTCATGAAGAGTCTAACGAGGCCAATATGTCTGGGCTTAAATTTATAGCACTGCTTTTTCTTGCATGATGAAACTGTCCCTGAATACATTGAGAATTTTCTTAGAGAAAGAAGCTCACCTTGTTACCCCACCCCTTCGCTTCTTTATTCGCCCAGACAAGTCTGATTTATTTTGCATCTAAGCTCTATATCAGCGCTGTTTTTACTTACATGATGCCGTGTCGTTGAACGCTTACAGTTTTGCCTTAGAATAACAGCTCTTCCAGTTGCCCTGCCACTTGTTTACTTTATTCATCCAGTCAAGTGTGGTTTATTTTGCGTCTGACCGCTCTATCTGGAGGCTGTTTCATGCAACATGGTGTTTGTAATTCTGACTAGGACATTTAACAGGGTTGGCAGGAAGCACCTGATGAAAGTAAAACGAAATTTTGGCTGCCCTTTAAAACAAGTCTCGCTGACTGTTTCCTTTCACGACAGCATGCTGACCGGGGTGCGAGAGAATTGGGAAGCGCCTGAACCTCACTCAGAGCAGAGTAGGATGAAGTATTCTTCTTCATCTTCTTTGCAGTGATGCTGATTGACGCATCCGGAAACTTTGCTTCGGGGTAAGAGCATGGGAAGAACGCATCGACTTTCGCTCAGACGGAAATTTTTTCAGCCTGCGGTAATTCTCTCGTCAAGAGCAACGTACTCAAAGCCATCGTATGGAAATTTCTCTACGCAGATGCTACCGTCTGACCACACACTCCCATGAAGATACATAGGACATCAGTGACCAATTCGCGTAGGCTACAAATGCTTTGGCCTCATGAATAATCTCAGCAAGACAGACACTTTCAGCCAGCACTATCAGGATTCTGGCGCCTTTCCTTCAACCCCAGTTATCATCAACAACCAGGGGATCAAGTCTGTAGATACGTTCTGCTAGTTCTACATTCTGCTAGTTCTACAACAGTTCAGTGAGCAGCAACGGATTTCTCGACGCAGTGGGCACTGCATGTGCCCAAGGCCAGCTCTGACTGTGGATAGCTGACCAAGTGATTCTAGCTTAGCTACTGAATACAGAGCAGTGATCTTAGACTCCTGCAGGAAAATCCTTGACTATGTACCGACCATGTATCTAATAGTTAATGGTTCCACCGACCATGACTGGGTGAAGGCTGCAACATTATACTATATCTAGATCGAGTGTCCAATTTTCATGTTCTGGGAAAAAATATAAGAAGCATGGCTTGCCATATATTGAATGTCTGCTCATCCGGTACCGAATTCAATTTTACGAATGATTACCATGCACGTTGCTCTTGTAAACAACGTTATGGTTTCAGAAGAAAGACTCAAACCTGACCGTAAAGTTGCAGTTTGAAAGGTAGAGTGGTAATATGCCTGCAGGCAGCCAGGGGAAAAAGACCAAAAGAATCGTGACCATGCAGTGTGTTAACCTTCTTCCTGGTTGCTCCAATTCAAATTACACATTAGAAATGTGTTGAAAGAAAAGCACAAAACAGTATCACAGAATTCTTTGCACTTTTAGTGAAATGCAGCACAGTGCGATGCAACACAATACACAACGTTTCAGTGCAAGCTGTTTACTTTTATTCTTTATTTAGAGCATTAATACAGTCATGTCGAAGGTTCCATGCCTTTTTTCCACTCTCTGCGTATAGAGTACGACTGCTCAGAAGGCCAGTGATGATGGGCCTATCTCTGTGGGAGAAGAAGGAGGTAGGGAGGACGGATA
>CM065717.1:73676613-73686613 GCA_033310375.1 Conus canariensis | reverse complement strand
GGGGGGGGGGGGGGAGACACAGACACAGAGAGAGGCAGACAGACAGACAAAGAGACAGAGATAAATTGTATGCATCAATTTCTACAAAAAGATGAGAGAGAGAGAGAGAGAGAGAGGGTGTTATAAGTTCAGAGAGAGAGAGAGAGAGAGAGAGAGTTATATGCATCGACATAAGCGAGAGAGACAGACTTAAACATCGACTGCCTTATGGCGAAAGAGAACACACTGACACTGACTTTAACGACACAGGCCAGCCAACAACAACCCCCACCCTGACAACTCCACACAGAATACATTCTACCAGTTAACGCCAACCGGCTGTAATACGAGACCAGGACTACACGCGAACGCACTTGTAGGCACCCACATCTTAGCAGTATCATTATAACAAAGTACACGCTCGTGCACTTCACCCAGCCACCTATCCACGCCCACCCTCTTCCCCCGACCCCTTTCGCTCCCTTCCTGTACATGCCCATTCCCTATAAACGCAGGCATATCTGTTGAAGGGATGGTCTTAATCTCTGTGAAGACCTCCGCCTTTCGCACAGCCCTTTCTACGGTGATGGAGGGCATCAGAAGCAGACTTTATTATCGTTTTTAATCGTGCATGTTGTGCATCAATCTTTGAGCCTTTCAGGGTTTCCGAGTACGGTGTTTTAGGCTAGGGAGACATTCCTCATATAAAAACTGCTTGCTGGTCGTTCTTGTCGAGTGTGTGTGTGTGTGTGTGTGTGTGTGTGTGTGTGTGTGTGTGTGTGTGTGTGTGTGTGTGTGTTAGGTCTTCAATTTAACGTCTATACACATTGTGATATTAGACGAACCTAATCTATAAGAATAACATTAACAGCAACAGCAAAAAATGGATAACTAACTATAAAACATCGAAGAATAACCGGTCATAACAAGGACGTTACTAAAACACCAGTTCCCATTTTACAAAACAGAAAAAATAGGACTTTGATGCAATGAAACAGCAATTTTACACATTAGTGATAAATCGGTTACAACTGTATCCAGAGAACAATTAGGTAGAGGTGGTAGATGAGGTTTTAACTGTTTGCAGTGGAAAAGTATGTGGGAATTTGTTAGCATTTCACCACAAAGGCATGCTATATTTTTGCAAAACTTTGTCTTAAAAGCGTTTAGTTTGATCTTATATATTAGCGAAATTATGATCCGAGAAAACGGCAAACTACATTGATAAAAAGAATGAAGTGTGTCAAAGTTTAATAGCTGGTTTATGCGAGTATCAAGAGAACATCCCGAATTTTGTTGTTTTTTCCTAAAATGTTTCCAGCATGCATTTTCTAGAAGACCGTATCCCTCATGGATAGACAATGGGATACTGATAACCTCCGACGCGCTAGTATTTTTGGCTCCCCGTTTTGCTGCTCTGTCTACTCTCTCATTAAACTGAATCCCACAATGAGAAGGAACCCAACAGAAACTAATTCTTGTACCCCTAATAATCAAGAAATGTATTAGGTGATGAATATCTGTAATCAGATCTTGTCTTACCATAGGGTTTGTTTTACTTAGGGCGAATAAAACTGATTTTGAATCAACGCAAAAGAGGACTTGGAATATTGGATTTGAAAAGTCAAGTAGAAAATACAAAGCCATTAGAATGGCAGTTAGTTCTGCTGTAAAAATTGATCTGTTTTTTCCAAGATAATAAGATTTTTCAATTTTCAATGAAGGAATTGTAAATGCTGCACCTGCTTCTTTGGTATCCAAAAGAAACCCATCTGTATACATTTTAAGATGAAAGGGATACGAATTTTCAATATACTCTTTTACTATTTGGCCTATCAGGTTTTCATTGTCACTTTTTTTCATCGACGTATGGCTAATATCAAATGATGCTCTTTGAAGTTCCCATGGCGGGCTGGGAGATCGGGAAGTTTAGGTCGATTTATATCGCTGAGGTTAACTTTTGACTCGCTGAACAGATCTGAAGTGAAAGTTCCAATAGTTGTGAGTGAAGAAATTGATTTTGCCCTTTTTGGGAAGCTAATGTCAGATCTCAAACTGACTTCATTCTCAACGTTGCTGTCGCGTGTTGAAATTCGTAAGACATATTTTGCGACAGCTAGCCGTCGATGTTCATCTAATGGTAATACTCCTACTTCGCTATATGTTCCCAAAGATGATGCATGATACGGCACACCAAGAGCCAGTTTGAAAGCTTTGCAATCCAAGCTTTGCATCTTATTAAGTAAACTTTTCGGGGCACTGAAAAAGACTTCCTGCCCGTAAGAGAGTCTAGAACGTATGTCAGTGACAATGCCAGCTGTTTCAGTACATTAGCATCTTGGCCCCAGTTTTGTTTCTGTATAACTTTTAAAAAGTTAAAGCTTTTTCGAGCCTTTGTTAATAAATATTGTATATGATAATTCCACGACAATTTTGAAGTAATGTATACTCCGAGAAATTTCACCATTTGTCTGTATTCTATAGTCTCGCCATTTATTTGAAAAGTGGGTAATTCAGGTGGATCTGGCCCACTTTTAAAAAGTAGAAGATTTGTTTTTTCCGGTGATAGCATTAATCCATTCTCCTTCATGTAGTTACTTAGTTTATCGAGTTCCAGTTGATATATTTTTTTAAAATAATTAAGCTGTCTTTTGGGTGTTTTCCTTTTCATAGTAACTTTCATCCACATAACTATGTCATCTGCATATTGTACTAGTACAACATTATTCGATACAGACTGTGGCAAATCACAAAGCAAAATATTAAATAAATAAGGGGCAATAACTGACCCCTGTGGGATTCCTATTTTAGGAAATCGTAGGGTGGAATACTTGTTGCCAACATTTGTCTGCATGCTTCTTTCAGATAAAAAGTTCTTAATATAACCATATATATTTCCAGATAGACCAATACTTTTTAGTTTGTATAGTAATCTATCATGCCACACGTGATCGTAGGCTTTCTTTATATCAAAGAATGTGGCCAGTATATTTTTCCTACGAGCAAACTGATGTTTAATCTGCGTAGTCAGTTTAACTAAATGGTCAACTGTACTTCTCCCCTTTCTAAAACCAGCTTGGTTAGTGGGAATAACTTTTCTTTTATCACAATAATGAATTAATCTGTTTAGAACTATCTTTTCTAACAGCTTCCCTGTGTGTGATGTTAGAGCGATAGGTCTATAATTGTTTATATCTTTTTTTGACTTTCCTTGTTTAGATACTGGAACTACGATTGAGTGCTTCCATATTTGGGGAATACAGCCCTCATCCCAGCATTTCTGTAATAATTCGTGCAGTAGTATTATCCAGTTATCTGGCAGATGTTTTAATAGAATGATGGATATTGCATCTGCTCCAACAGCTGTTTTCTTTGCGCTTGAAGAAAATAGAGTATCTTTTAGTTCACTTAAAGTAATTGGAGCATTGATATAATTTGCGTTATCTGCTACAGGATCTTTGTACATATCTTTTTGGGCCTCATTTACCCTAAACGTTCTGATTTCATGTGGAAGTTTACTAGGAAGCATTGTATCCGAAAAAGAGTCAGTGAACGACTCAGCCTTTTGTAAGTTTGTAGGAAGATCATTGCCTTCAATCCTGATTGGATATAATGGTAGATGTACCCCATTTTTCATATCATTAATTTTTTTCCATATCTTTTGTATATCTTTATGGCTGTAAACCTCATCTGTGCAAAATGCAGCCCAGTACTGCCGTTTCACTTGTGCTATGGTTTTATTACTGAGTGAATTTGCTTTCCTAAGTGGAGTGTGATTTTCTGGTTTTTTATCCTGTAAGTAGACTTTGAATAAACGTTTCTTTTCATTTACAACTTTCTCACAGGCTTCGTTCCACCAGGTGTGTGTGTGTGTGTGTGTGTGTGTGTGTGTGTGTGTGTGTGTGTGTGTGTGTGTGTGTGTGAAATGACTGGATCTGTTATTCTCTCTGTTTTTTTTTTGTTTTGTTTGTTTTTTGTTTGTTTGTTTTGTTTTTTGCTTCTTAAAGTCTTTTGTCGCATCTTTGCTTATCTCCGTCTGCCTTCACATCGTTTTGTCTGTCGTCTTTCTGTTTGCCTTCCCCCTGTCTCTGCATCTTTCCTTCAGGTGGTGTGTGTGTGTGTGTGTGTGTGTGTGTGTGTGTGTGTGTGTGTGTGTGTGTGTGTGTGTGCGCGCGCGCGTGCGTGCGCAGAATTCCTATGCATACTTGTCACGCATATCATACTCGCATCTATCTACCCCCCCCCCCCCTTTTTTTTTTTTAGTCCATTCATTCCATGCATTTATACTCATACATCAGTATTTAAAGTGACCACTTGTCATTACGTGTGTTGCAGACTTAGGCTAACGCATCGTCATGTCCACTGGGTCATGGGATGAATCGTCCAATCTTGTCAAAGACTTGCCATCCCCACCTCCTTCAGGCGACGACGTGTTCAAGAGCAACGAGGCAGCAGGACCATCCACAGCGAGCGAGGCCTTCCCAGACACACAAACCGTTTCTTCTCCCGCAAACAGCAAACACAGTTCTCCCTCTCACAAGCATGGACTCTTCAGCAAAAAGTCCAAAGCTGCCAAAGGTCTGGGGTTTTTGATCAAGGCCAGCAAAGAGGGCGCCAAACTTAGAGCTAAGTCTCCTTCAAAATCCCCGGCCAAATCTCCATCTAAATCCCCTTCCAGAGAAAACTTAGCTGACGAATCTGGTGACTTCCAGGAATTAGACGAACAAGGGAAGTCAAAGTCGGAACAATGGCAGGCCTTCCATCAGATGCAGGATCGTATCAAAGTCAATGTGTTGAAGACTCAGCAGAACATAGGAAAGCTAGCTGCTGGCCGCATTTCTCCTTCAGGGCGGATTTCACCAGCAAAGCATGACCAGCTGAAAGACGACGATGAAGAAGAGAATCAGACACGTGGACAATGGACAAATTTAGGAGCTGATGATGCAGCCACTATAGATGAAGCCGAAGGGAACACGTTTGAGTTACAGGCTGAGAATGAAGACAGTCAGTTCAACAACGGTGATGACCAGGATGACAGTGAACTGTCCACTTTGATATCAGGAATTAAAGACTTGCCTCATTTCCACGTCACCCCTGCCAAATCATCGGACCGACATTCCACCAGCAGCTGCCTCATCAGCATGGATCAGGAGAATCAGCTAGAGCTGCTTGCATTTGAGAAACCTGTGCCACCTTCCACACCTGTAGATCCCAGTGTGGAAGAGGTTGATCTCTTGGGCTTGGCTATGGAACCAAGCTCTGTGAATTCTGGTACTCAGCAGTCTGCCTTCATTGTCAACGAGGATTTGCTGGGTCTGGATGACTTTCTTTCTCACCCAGGTGTTGCCAGGGAACCTCCAAATGTGGATAGTAGCGGTACAGACTGGTTCATGGGATCTTCAACAGCCTTCAGCAGCAACCAGTCGTCTTTATGCTCCAGCCCTGTGGCTTTCGATCCCGACTTCTTGGCAGAACAGGGGCAGTTTGCCTCAGACAGTTCTGCTGTGTCTGACTTGGCTCGCAGTTTGGTGGACGATTTTCTTCAGTGGGGAGCTGAAGCAGAGAGGAAGAACGTTAGTGCAGAGCCTTTATCCCGAAATCCCTTCAGTTCTGACTCCTTCCAGACTGTAACAATGGTGAAACCTGATGCCTTTAACCCTTTTGCTACTATCGTAGAATCAGATGAAGCAGATACTGTCTCTGACATTTCACACCCAGTTAAATCACATGGAGACAACACAAAAGGACTTGATGACCTGGATCCGTTCATGACAGGTTTATCCAATGTCAGTAGCGCCCCCCAGGATAATGCTCCAAGCCTGGACCCCTTTGGTTGTGCCATTACTGTCGCATCAGATCGTGCATCTCTAGATTTCAATGCCAATCCTCAGTTGCACCAGCAGTCTTCAGAACCAGTATTGTCTTCAGATGTGACAGACTCTGTTTTCAAATTCAAATCTCAAAACCCATTTAAAAGTGGAACTGCTGCTGATCCAGTCTCTCAGAGTAAGCCTGACTTCGAGGAAGATTTCTTTTCAAAGAAATTGTCAGATAACAAGCAAGATACCAATAGTATTTGGGGTGCCGCTGATCCTGGTACATCACATGAAATTAATCCTTTTGAAAATGATCTCTTTACAGCCAAGAACATCCCATCTATCTCTGCAGACGGCGGGGGTACTGGTGAAGGGGGAGCAGTCAAATCCGTCAATCCCTTTCTCACAGCTAGCTTTGAAAACATTAATTCTGCATCTGTGCCCTCGTCCAGCTTTCACAAATTGTTTGTTGCCTCTGCTGATGATCTGGACGCTTCAGGGAAGGAGAGTTCTGCTCCAACAGACATGTCCCAGCCATCAGACCCTTTTGATCCCTTTAGTAGCACACAGGACAGATCTCAGACGGTCGGCTCATTGGGAGCTGATGACTTCTTCGGTGTGGGAAAAACAACTGCATCAGTGGACAATAAAGAGAGTGTTGATCATAATGACGACGATGTAGATACAAGCTTCAAATTGAAAATTGAAGCGGAACCCATTAAGAGAGAAGGTGCTGCGTCTGGTCCAGTTCCCGTTCTTCCACCTCCCCCCAAACGCCCTAAGTCTCCCCCACTCTCCAGCAGAGAAAATCCGTTCGACAAAGAATCCCCTCCAGAAGAGAACTTTGCCAGCTTCCAGGTCATGGAGGAGAAGCCAAAGGAAGTGGTGGAACCAAGAGGTCCACTGAAATCTATGTCATCAGAAAGCAGCAGTTATGAAGAAGATGAAAGCATGGAACCTCTAGAGCCATTTCGGCCCACATTCACCAAGAGCTGTTGGAAGTTGATGTTGAGGCAGCCTGTCAAGAAGAAGCTGGCAGGCAATCGCTACTGGAAGACGGTGTATGTCAAGTTAGTATTACTGAAGGATGGTCCCGTCTTGAAGGTGTATGAAAGTGAGGACTGTGAGGGGGAAGCCATGCAGGAGCTACCGCTGCAGCCTTGCTACTCTGTGTCAGAGCTCACTGTGCAGCAATTCGACCAATACGGCAAGATCCACACAGTCAAAGTACAGTACATCTTCTATCGGGAGAGAGTTGGTATAAAGCCAGAACGCATCACTCCGTCTTTTGTGAAGAAACCTAAGCCTACAATGGTGCTAGATCATGCACCCCAGCTATCAGAACTCCTCAAATTCGGCAGTCTGGACATTGAAGAAATCCGTTCCTTTGTGTGGGAGATGGAAGATGCCTTCATGAAACTAGACGCCCGCCGAGAGAAAACTCTGACTTACACGAAAGATGAGATACAGGCCGATGTGTGGGATGAGTACGAGGCTGTGATTGACAGAGATGGGCATACCTTGAACCAGAAAGCCCGAGTGCGGATGTTCGTTCTTGCCTTCCTCACTGGCATGCCCGCATGTGAACTAGGTATCAATGACAGGACCCGGAAGGGCAAGGAGGTGGTTGGACGACATGACATCATCCCGGTCAAGACGGAGGACTGGATCAGAATAGAAGACCCTGAGTTCCACAGTGTTGTGGATCTGGACACTTACGAAAAAACCAACAACATTCGTTTCCATCCTCTAGATGCCTGTCAGTTTGAACTGCTTCGGTTCCGTGTGAGACCACGGGAGAACCGAGAGCTGCCTCTCCAGCTTCGGGTCCAGCAGATCATGAAGGATCGTCACTTTGAAATCCGCTGTGACATGTTGGTCACAGGCTATCATGCGTTCAGCAAAAAGTGTGGTCAGTTTCCATGCGAAGACATAGAAATCCATTTCAAGATTCCAGAGATGTGGATTTATTATTTCCGCTACGAGCGCAAATTCAAGTACGGCTCCTTAAAGGCCATGACCCGAAAGCCTGGGAAGATCAAAGGACTGGAGCGGATCACCATGATGGCTCAAGGTTTGCTCAGTCCAGCTCTGATGGAAGCGTCGGTGGGAACAGCCAAGTACGAGCACCTTCATCGCAGTGTGGTGTGGAGGGTATCCAGGTTGCCAGAACGGAATCAAGGTGAGAGCTGGTTAGTTTTCTCAGATAGAATTAAATGGACAGAATTTGGTTCATTTGGAAATCATGGATAATCTCTCTCTCTCTCTCTCTCTCTCTCTCTCTCTCTCTCTCTCTCTCTCTCTCTCTCTCTCTCTCTCTCTCTCTCAAAAGAGACGGGTCTTCTTCTCTAGATCAGTGAAACCTTTAATTTCAAACGACTTCTACACTTAGAACAAGCGAGTGTAATGTCAGTCTGGACTGACGTTATATGGAGGTACAAAACATACTTCCATTTTGGTCGGATTCTTGTACAGGAACCCATCTGAAAGTGTAAACTGGGTAGACAAATATACTAGTATGATCGAGGCAGTCACATTCGATTCCAAGGAAATTATCATACTTACAGATTTTTACAAAGATGTTTTAAAAGTGCAAAAACCAGTGGACCCAAACGGCCAGTTTGCTTGATCTGCATCACCTCATCGAATTTCCAACCGGAATCACGCCTTATTCAAAGTCACTTATTGACCACTCCTATAGTTCAGATGATACTATCATGTTAGAAGCCTGCGTCCCAGCCTTAAACTGTAGCGATCGTTACCCTAAGTCACGTGGCCAAAAAAAGAAAAAAAAAGAGTGAACATTCCCAAACCTGGCCACGAGACGATAACCTACCGTTGCTTTACAAACATGAATAACCAGCACTTTCTGCTGGAGCTACTCAACTCAAGACTCTCCTCAATTTTCAACGTAAGTGATCCAGATCTAGTAGTCTATATTTGGACCAAGACGATTACAGAATTATATAATGAACCCGCTCCTCTGAAACGATCAGAGCACATGTTCCTAAACCAGCATGGTATGTTAAAGAGTTACAGGAGGCAGGTTATCTTAGAGTTCTCCTCAACGAACATGGCTATGATGAGGAATCATACCGAAAAATGCGATGAATTCTCAGAGAAGTGCAGATTAAAAAAAAAAAAAACCTAAATATCATCGAGATATAACATCTTCAAACCAGAACCCAAAATCGGTTTGGAGAGCAATAAACTAACTTTATAAATAATCAAAATGATCGATAATCAAAGAGCAACTAAACACCCACTTCTGCACTTACCCGCTAAAGTTGTCACAACAGATTCTTCCAGATTTAATGACCTTCAAGAACTGAAACGATTTTGCTATGATAACAACATGACGTTTGAACTGTGTATCCTGTATTTCTTCTTCTTCGTCGTCGTCGTTCGCTCAGACAGGAACCTCCGATGCACTGACGAAGGCTGCTGTCCGGCGGAGGCCCTCCAGAGATCCGTAGAGTTTCTCCCTCATCGGTTGGTCAGCAGGCCAGGTCTCTGCTCTCAGGTTATGGTGTGTTGGACAGTCCTGTAGGAAGTGTTCCACTGTCATTGGGGCTGTACCGCAGGGGCACACTGCAGACTCGCCAATGCGGAACCTTGTGGACATGTGAAGGTGTAGCCTGGAGTGGCCCGTCCTCAGCCTCACAATGTTTACTTGGTCTGGTCTGGGTAGGAGGTAGTAGGCATCTGTCCGGTTGTAATCTGGATGTAGCTGAAGCCATCTTTTCCTCTGCTTCTCCTTGATGATCGTCTTGGCCTCTTCATAGGAGATTTCCTGTTCCTCTTGTGGCTGCTGTCCTCCTTCCTTCGCCAGTCGGTCTGCCTCCTCATTGCCTGCTATGTTGCAGTGTGAGGGTATCCACTGAATGACGGTTAGTTCAGTGGCCTGCTGCAGTCTGGCAAGTGCAGAGACAAGGGGGTTGAGGTCCTTGTTCTTTGGGTTCTGTACAGCCTGCAGTACTGACAGTGCATCAGAGAAGATGACGACTTTGGGATGTATGGCCTCTCTGTTCGCACACAGTGTCTCCGCTACTGTCTGCAATGCGTCTGCCTCAGCTTTGTAGTTACTGGAGAATTTGCCAGTGGGGATGGGTTGTCGGACGTGTGTTCCATCCTTCAAGGTTAGGAATATTCCTCCACCTCCATTTCTGGTAGCCTCCTCTGCTGAGCCGTCCGTGTATGCATAC
>CM065717.1:73656613-73671613 GCA_033310375.1 Conus canariensis | reverse complement strand
CTTGATGCCACCGCCATTCTTGACTAAGTTTGAGCAAAAAATATCGTCGTTAATTGTGATGTATTCTGACACATGTATTGATACTTGTTAAAACTAAGAATTATTGCGTGAACTACAATGCGTCTTTTCCCATCTATATATCTATCACTATGTGTGTTTGTGTGTGTGTGTGTGGGTGTGTGTGGGTTGTGTGGTGTGGGTGTGTGCATGCGTGTGTGTGAATTTAGAGATGTGCACATTATCTTAAAGGTACTTATTGAAGACAAAACAGTAGTGTGTTTGTTTGTTTTTTCATGGTTTAAATTTTCAAAATATTACAGTTGTTCTTGCATAAATTCGTCGATGAAAAAGACGTTTTTGAAGAGTTTTTCTTTCACAGGTAATTAAAACGATTTTTCTGTAGTACCGAATCTTCAGACAAACTGTAATCTTTCATGGATTCTACTTGCAAAGATTTTGGGGGGTAGATTGTCTTGACAAACTTTCTGTTTTCCACGATTCCTATGACAAAATGTTGTTTCTTGTAGCGTCTTTTGTCTTTTTTTTCTGTCCCGTCTTTTGTCCACCTTCAGTGGCAATGCACCCACGCCGCTCATTCCGACCACTAGGTCGTACTGTCACAGCTCCAGTATCACAGTCCAAGGAGAAGAAACATTTTCAAGTCCGTCCATGAAGCAGCCTCCACCAGAGGAGTCACTGCCCACCAAGGCTACATCAAAATGTTGTTATGCTCTGCATAGTTACGCGGAGATTGTCTTTAGTCGTAAAGAGTGAAGAAGCTCTGTGGTGCATTCCATATCATGCGCCACTCACAATGAAACATATTCTTTTAGAGTGTTGGGACTTGCATGATGTGAGACACAAGCATTTTACAGATATTCCATGAAAATCTTGTTCAGAGATTTTCCGCCTGATGCGATCTTTGAATTCTTGAAAGAGATTAACATTTTTCATCGGATCTGAGATTTTACAGTGAAATGATTTTTAACAAAATTTCGGGTGGGCTTTTAGAAATGTATTTTAAAGAGTTGTGTGAATGAATGATTTGTGAGTTGATTTTAACGTGGTGACAGCCCTGATCTAGCCCTTTGCGGTCGGCTGGGCTATAAGCAACATTACCTTACCTTACCTTAGTCGTGACAAGCTCCTAGCATAACACCATCAGTCTCCAAAATCCCTCGAAGTCGGAGTTTGGCTGCCCGCGTAGCAGGGTAATCAAAAACGGTCACATACGTAATGTTCTCATCCCTAGCTGATGCATTTGTACCATAGCGTTAGAGTACTTCGCCTGTTCGGGTGA
The DNA here is from genome assembly GCA_033310375.1 of Conus canariensis. NCBI lineage: Eukaryota > Metazoa > Mollusca > Gastropoda > Neogastropoda > Conidae > Conus > Conus canariensis. Next base: position 73,670,313 of record CM065717.1, on the reverse strand, counting down.
TCCCTGGAGTCTTTTAGCCAGGGTACGACAACAACAAGAACTGCCCAGCACTGCTGCTTAGTTACTTCGGTGGTGTTCAGTGACGCCTGTTCAGATCCAACATGTACAGGGCAGCGTCATCTAAGAAGCCCCTTCCTAATGACAGTCGTCGGTGGAAAGTTAGTTGTGGAGCCAGCGTGAGTAAGTATGCACCTTTGCAATGATGCCACCATGTCCATCTGCCAACAGGATCCCGTGAATTTCTGAACACTGACGACTTTGACGCGGACCGATCACAGGCATAGTCGTAGACAGGAAATCTAAACTGAGGTCACCATAAGTGCAGGGCATGAAGAATATCAGAATTTGAGATTTTCGTTGTGATAGATCATTGAGGACAAGGATTATGAAGATGGTGCTGTGGAGTTTCGTAATGATCTGAGACTGCTTGACAAGGCTATTCTATGCTGAACACTTCCGTCAACCAGGCTTATGTAGACGCAGTGCTGGTCAGGAAATTTGATCAGACGTACATCCACCGTATGGATGAAACTCACGTGTGCGGCTCTTGTCTTCCTATTTAAGCCCGTAACAAACTCCACTCTGGCTGGAAGCTCCCTGGGGATAAAGAGTCCTGCAGATAAATGCCTCAGGTGGGACTCAAACCCATAACTTCTCAGCCCGCAGCTCTTGGCGCTGCACCAAGGCCTCAAGGCTTTTCTATCTTTTTCCCTAAACACTCCTGGCAAGATTTCTTTACTATTAGCTTCTTCGTGACAAAGGTATTTTTCATCGTTTATTCCCAGCACACCCTTGTCTTGTGTGTCAGAAGAGTTTTGTGCTTTAGTTATTATGTTGATGATGTTTTTTTCTGCGTAAGTTTCATTTTCTTGAGGTTTTGCAGTTGTTGTTCAGTTGAGATTTTCGGGGAGGGGAGGGGGTGGGGTTCTTGTTTGTTTTCTTTGAAGGTGGGCGTTATTTTGGGGGTGTTTTGAGCCCCGACATGACTGAACAACAGGCAAGGATAAAAAAAAATGATGAAGATGTAACTCATTCCTTTAAATCGTTTCACTTTGACAAAAGCTACATAAAAGAACGTAAAGTTATTGATTTAAACCGGGTCATTTTCATCAGTTTATAGCAGCCTGATCTTTTCCGTGTTTGTGTTTTAGGGGCCTACAAGAACCATCTGTTCGTGCTGCGCCTGGACCTGGGTCAGCATGATGACATCCCCGACACCTTCGAGGAATGGGCCAATGTGGAGTTCAACATGCCAGCCACCACTGTGTCCAAAGCTCAGGTGAGGTCCATCTCCGTGGACAACCCCAACCCCCCAGAGAAATGGGTGCGCTACGTGGCCAAGTACCACTATCGTGTACAGATCGACAACAAAGTGGAGACCTCCTCTGATCTAGAGGTGGAAGAGGACTGACGTGTCAGCTTGCTGTAATGTTTGGGAATCTTGGGTGATGCAGGGCAGAGATGTCGCCAGTCCTCTTCCTTTCCCTTCTTTCTGCTCAATCCATCTCCTCATGGAAGTGGTTCACATTGACATGGGTGTTTTGCTGTCTCTCGATGGTTGTTGAAAGCTAGATAAAGGTCATCTGTAATCTGGAGATGGCGTGAGGCTGGTTTGCCAGGTGTTGTAGAATTGTTGGAACGGCGCAGTGTGTCTGAAATACTCTTTTCTCTTCCATGTCCACCTTTCTGCCTGTAGTCTGCCTGTGAACCACTCATCACTGGTTACGTCATTCCACACGAGATTACCTGTCACCAAGATAGAGACATTTCCTAATTTCAAGAGAAAGGAAGACTGGCCTCTGTGTCTGATACCTCTAAGGAAGCGGGAGTGTGGCATGTGGGCCATGTAGCCCTGCTTCTTTATGGTCAGCATGGGATGTAAACCACATGACTTGAATTCTTCTATTTGTGCACATGTGTCTCTTGCATCTCAAAGGTCTGCCAGGGCATGCACTATACAGCGTGCTGAAGCCTTCTCCTCTGTTCTCTGAGTGGAAGAAACCTCATTCATTGGTCAGCATGTAGGTTTGGAAGCATAAGCTTAGTATTTCATACCCAGGTTTGAATAGGTTTGTCTGCAGATCTGCGGATGCTATTGTGATAAATCACAGTCAAATGTTGATGTACAATCTGGAGGCCGCTGTTCTGGAGATGACCAGGACTGTCAAGCTGGTGTCTTAAGGCACCAGATGTCCGACATTACTGGTGTATTTAAGTATGTATTTGTTTCTCATACTTCTCTTCCACACTGCATTTCTTCAGTAGATCATATTGCCAGGACCAACAACCATGATGTTGATTGATAAGAGATTGAAGATCTGTTCTGGCCTGTTTATAGATATACAGCTGTGTGTACAGATGAAGAACACTGAGGATTTTTTTTTTTTTTTTTTTTTTTTTTTTTTTTTTTTTTGCAGTTGTTGGAAGTTGTGGAAATTGTTTGAATAAATGAATGTGAGGTCAAGGTCTTGCAGTTGAATCCATTGTCCTGCAGTAGATTGAAGCCGCCATTGCTGTGAAGTAGAAAAGTAGCGTCGAAATAATCACATTTCATAGTTTGTTTCAAACATCATTTCTCTAGAAGATTTTTTTTTAAAACTGTTACGCTAGTTGTTTATACTGTTTGGATATATGTTTCCTTTTTCAAGTTACTTTATTGATTGCCATTGTTGGACACATCTTTGATTTTCAAATTGTTGTGGTAGTTAGCTCCCTTAGATGTGCAATCACAGGGTGGTCTGTTCTTGAAGTAGCGAATTTACAGATTAGAAACTGACTGTGTGTGATTAAGCTGTGTTATCAAATAAAATATTATGGCTTTCATGACAGGTCGACTGTTTATATTTGTTGAGTAAACATATTGCGTTGTACAGGGAATCCCAGTAAACACGCTCTTAATGAAGATTCCCTACCAATAGATGTTTGTTTCCTGTAAGTTATTTTTCCGTTAGTCTTTGCTTGATTTAGCTCCCTGCAGAAATTTCCTTTTAAAGGCTTCTCTTTTCTGGAATATTTTCTCGTTGGCAAAATTTATCTCCTAACAAGGATTCCTTCCCTTTGAAGACTTCTTTTTCTGGAATATCTTCTCTTTGTTTATGCTGGATTTACATTCCTATGAAAGTTTTCTTCGATTAAAGACTTCTTTTTTTCTGGAATATTTTCTGTTTGTGCTGGATTTACCTCTTAACAAAGATTTCTCCCCTTTAGAGTCTTCTTTCAGGTAGTCATTGGGGGCAACACACTGAAGAACAGTTCGCCGTGCCAAGGCCTGGATCTGACCAGGCCCATGCCTTTAGATTGTTTCCCTCTCAACAGAGATTTGCTCCCATTTACTTCTCTGGTTCCCATTGGCACCTTCGGATGTGTGTTTTTCTGCCTTTCTTTTCTTTTCTTTTTTTTTTTCTTTCTTTCTCCTTTTCTGGAATATTTTCTCGTTGTCTGTGCAGTACTTACCTCTCAACAAAGATTCGCCCCCTTTAACTTCTCTGGGTGTCATTAGCACCTTCGGATGTATCTTTTTCTTTCTTTCTTGCAATTTTTCTTTCTTTCTTTCTTTTGTGGAATATTTTCTCGTTGTCTGTGTTATACTCATCTCTCAACAAATATTCCCTGTTTTAAAAATAAACCTTTTTTGGACTGGAATTTTTTTTTTTCCTTTTTTTTCTGTACTGAAATTTACCTCCCAACAAAGAGTCCTCCTCTTTAAAGACTTCTTCCTTTCTGGAATATTTTCTCTTTGTCTGTGCTAGATTTTACCTCTCAACAAAGATTCCTCCTTCCCTGTAAAGACTTACTACTTTTCTGGAATATTTTCTCTTTTGTCTGTGCTAGATTTTTACCTCTCATCAAAGATTCCTCCTTCCCTGTAAAGACTTACAACTTTTTTATGGACTATTCTTTATTGTCTGTGTTCGATTTACCCCTCAACGAAGATTCCCGCCATTTAAAACCACCTATTTCTGGAACATTTTTGTGTTAGTGCTAGATTTAACACCCCCCCCCCCCCCCCCCCCTCCCAACAAAGATACTCTCCCGTTAAAGAATTCTTTTTTTCGGAATAGTTTTGTCTTTGTGCAAGAGTGGGAGAGTTACCTCCCGTCGAAGCCTTCCTTCCTCCAAAGACTTTTTTTTTTTTTTTTTTTTTTTTTTTGTGGAAAGGGTGTCTGGATGTCATTATTGAGCGATTACACTGTACGAGTTGTTTTGAAGCCGGTTAATCTCTTTGCGATTTTTTTGTTACTGTTATTATTTTGTTATCATTACAGAAATGGACGTTGATGACGGTTGATTGGTAGTGGTGATGGTAGTGTTTATAAATGATTAAAGGGACCATCATTTAAATTCTTTCGAAAATTTTGGTTGTTTTTTTCTTGCTTTTGCCATAAGGATGATGTGTATTAATGAGATGATAGCATTTGAAATGTGTCAATAGTCAGAAATTATGAGAGTGTGAGAAACTGAATATCTGAAGTAGTTCGAAATTAGATCAGGATGGACGATGCAATTTTAGTATATTTATTATCTGCCTGAGATAATTGTGACATCTCTGCATCCATTATTGTGAATGTAACTGTAGAATTCTTTTGTTAATGGTAGAATCAGGATGAATTAGAATTGATATTGTTTTACTTTATTACAACCATCTAAAATTATTAATTGATCCTGGCCTAAAAAAAAAAAAAAGAGATTTAGGCAACAGTGATTTATTTGCCGTGTGTGTGTGTGTGTATATATATATATATATATATATATATATATATATATATATATGTGTGTGTGTGTGTGTGTGTGTGTGTGTGTGGCATCTTGTCGTTCCTTCGAGAGTAGAGATCAGTCTTATTGTAGGCACTGCATTTAGGATTGGAAAAGATTGTTGTAGTTGTTGTTGGTCTGTTAAGCTTTATTTTCATAATTATAACGGTATTTTGACATCATTGCCTTTTTGTGCGTGAAAACTATTACTGGACAGGGCTTCGTTCTGAATGGGAAGTCCACTGCAGTTTTTAGTAACGACAAGTGACTGTCCAGTATTTGTATTGGGTTTTATTGCATTATTGATTTTTCAGCTTTTTAATCACATTCTCTCTCTCTCTCTCTCTCTCTCTCTCTCTCTCTCTCTTTACAAACACACACACACACACACACACACACACACACACACACACAGAGCGTGTACACACACACACACACACACACACACACACACACACACACACACACACACACACACACACATGCGTGCGCTCGCAACAGACACACTCTCTCTCTCTCCATTCTCCCTCTCTCTCTCTCTCTCTCTCTCTCTCTCTCTCTCTCTCTCTCACACACACACACATACACACACACACACACACACACACACACACACACACACACACACACACACAACACACACACACACGAGATTTTCCATGACTGAGTGCTTGTTCACAAAGAGATTTTTTTTTAGGGTTTCTTTTCATGAATTGCTACTACGCACACAAAAGATCATTTTCAAGCACGATTACTTGAGTTGTCATTCTTGCATTTGAGATGTAGTTATCCTCACGACGCTATGCCAAATAGATCGCTTTGAATTGGTCCTTTATGTATTATTTGTGTATTACGCATTATATATGGGTTTTGTGCAATTAACGGATATATACATAAGTGTGTTTGATATTCAGGAATGCAGTGGACTTATTTTTATTGACTTACTGCGCTGTCGGTTCAAGACAAAATTGTATCACTCTACTCTGTAATCAAAACTGCCTATGCTTCATATCAACACAGCCAGTACAGGAGTGTTATACAGAGAGAGAGAGAGAGAGAGAGAGAGGGGGGGGGGAGGTGTGCAGGAGCGCTATATACAAATATCAGTACAGGAGCGTGGTATCAATAAATATGGGCACACGTGTACTATACACAGATACCAGTATAAGAGCACTAGTAATGTAGCAGTGCAACAGTATCTAGTATTCACATACTCGCTCACATCGGGAGGAAAAAAGATTTTTAACTGAATCCAATCTTTATGTAAATACAGACGAGGATGAAAGAAAGAGTGTTTATTTTGTTTGTTTGTTCGATTCGATTTGAGTGTTTGGTTGTTTTGTTTTTTCTTTTAATGCAGACATGGACTGGTTGAAACAGAGACAGTATTTAATCTATTGCTTTTTTCAGACAGGTATAAATGTTCTTTTCATGTATTTGATTTTTAGCTCATGCTTGAGATTTTTTTGTTTTGAATGTGATGATTTGTTTAATTATGGTATTTACAATATATATTAGCGGCTTTGTCTTTACGTGTACATCATATGCTAACAACAGTGATCTAGATCCAGTTTTGTTGATGTGTTTTCTTCAGCCCAGACGTTTCACGATAACCTGGTCAACAGTATCATAAATGTCGGGCATAATGTTTGTGGAATGGTATCATCGGTCCAGGTTTCGAAATGTTTGTGCTGTTGGGGCATAGCTCAAGGATAAATGAATACATTTTTTTCAGCGCTTTTGCTCATGTGTGTGTGTGTGTGTGTGTGTGTGTGTGTGTGTGTGTGTGTGTGTGTGTGTGTGTGGTTACCCGTTTATTTTCTCTTTTATTTCTGTTATATTTCTTTCCTTTATCCATGGATTCGTGCTCAGATGATCAGTAATGTTGCAGGATATTACATGTGAAGCAGAAACAACAACAGGTATGCTTGTAAAGTTGAGAAGGTGCTTTGGTATGATTAATGTCTTTGCAGGAACAAACACGGTGAGATTATTCCATTATTTGATCGTACTGCATTTGAACCAAAGATAGACTCATCTGTCCATTAGCAGAAAGACAAATGTTACGAAACGTGCAACATTTTTACCGTACGGGTGTTATTGACAAACTTCATGCTTTTCCTAAACAAATCTTCTGTCCCCTTAAAGCAAGACATATCATAAACATGACAGGAATGGGGGGAAATGCAAAGAAATGGGGTGCAAGGTGTACTTGGATATTTTGAGTGCTTTGTCAGTAAATGAAAGTGATACTTCTTAAGTGTTTGAAGAGGCTGGGTTCGCCTTACCAGGGGCAGATAACTTGGTCCACATTGCTCCTGCTAATTTGTACTTTTTACTCACTTAAAAGGAGAAAGCTATTTCATTTCGGTACAGTTAGAACCACATTCTGTCTTTTATCCTTACAATGCAAACCAGATTCAATCTTTTATCTCCACAGTTCGAACCAGATTCCATCTGTTATCTTTACTAGTAGAACCAGATTCTATTTTTTATGTCCACAATTCGAACCAGATTCTATCTTTTACTATCAAGTGGACTTCAGTCAGTAAGCTAACATCAAAACCAGGAATTTTAATTATATATTATTTTGATATGTCTTGTATTGTTTTGATTTAAAACAGACGTGTATTTTGTTCGGCTATTTTTAAAAGAAATCTTTTTTAACTTATAGAGAGAATTTATCTTGTTACCATTCTGAGTTTTGATTTTCAATGATTTTGCTAGTCACTTTAATACAAGTAAAGTATGTATAGTGTTAATTTGAAAGTCTAGACAAATGTTTGAAAAAAAAATCAACAAGCGTATCTCAGGGCATAAAGCTTCATTTTCATATTGGATCCCTCACAGAGTGATTAGATCTTATTTAGTTACTCAGTAAGACACCCAGTTAAATACTTGTATGAACTCATGACAGAAATAAGCTTTACTGTTGAAACTTCAGGTTTGTTTGTAAGGTTTTATTGCGTGTTTCTGTATGGTTTTGTTAAATTTCACATCATGTTTATGACCTCTCTCAGTTCTTGCCACGTGTTATAAAGTAGTCACCACCACCACCCACCCACCCACCCATTTTTCTTATCTTTTGCTTTGATACAGTATTGAAACAATGGTTATATCTTAATCACCCACCCATTTTTCTTATCTTTTGCTTTGATACAGTATTGGAAGAATGGTTATGCGTTAATTGCTTTCATTGTCTTCTTACTTAGTCAAGGGAATAATGAAGAGCTTATGATGACTACGGAGATTTTATTTTCCATAATTAATAACAGGATGTCTTGGAGTGTGTTGAAGAGTGTGGGAGAGGAGCCTGTAAAATTGGTTTTATTTGCATGATTTTCTCCTCACAAAATGTTTACAGACTTTTCGTTGTATACTCAGGTGTGTGTGTGTGTGTGTGTGTGTGTGTTGTGTGTGTGTGTGAGCGCACGTGTATGTGTGCATGCGCGTGCGCGCATGCTTTTGCATGCGTGGGTTTGAGCTTGTCTCCTGTTATTAAGTAACCATGAGTCTCATAGTTTCTGTAAGCTCTTAAGATCCTGGTTTACTTCAAAGTGTGATTTCTGTGATTATTCAGATCTTCATTCAGGTCTGTTTCAGTAACTGTTTGTGTGCATGGGTTCACATGGTCTAGATTCCCTAGATCCGTTAATTTCACGCTCAAGTTTGCTGTGCTGCATTCCTTTTAAGCTTGGAGAGACACTTCAGTTGATGTCGGGATGACCCTAGCGAGAACTCGGAATTTGAATAGGGGTGGTGTGTGTGTGTGTGTGTGTGTGGCGTGCGCGCGCGCGCGCGCCCCGCGTGCGTGTGTTGGGTTGGTAAGACGTCAGGGGAATCTTCAAGTCTCTGTCCCCAGGTTCATCAGGATATGGGGGAGGGGAGTGGTGAAGGGAGAGGAAGAGGGATCCTGTTCGGTCTTCTGTGTTGCTCATCCAGGGATGTGTTCAGTTTGCCTTCTGTGATGTAGGGTCAGTGTTCCCAGTCTTGGTTTCAAACCTTTGTGATGGTCCAGTTTCCATTCTCATTTTCTTAGATCTGGTGTGCGTGAGGTCTGAGTTTCCACAGACCGTGTCCCTCCCATGGTGATCTGTGATAACAAAATGCCAGGGTGTGTGTTGATTTTAGCCGTGGATTTTGTTTTTTTCGGGGTTGAGGAGGGGAGGGGGTGGTGAATTCCTTGTTTGTTTGTTTGATCAGAGTTCCATGACCTTTTGTTCTGGCTTGTTTTTCAGGTTGTTATTTGTGTTGTTATATAATCTCTGTATCATATTGTATTCATAGAAAATAGACCATGTGTGTTGTTATATAATCTCTGTATCATATTGTGTTCATAGAAAATAGACCGTTTTCTTGATTGTGTTTACTCATGCTGCTTGTCTTACTTTTTTTTTTTGGTTGATTGTTATTATCGATTGACTTTTCGTTGTTGTTATTGTTGTTCAGGAGACAAAATAAATGTGTATGGAGACAGACGAGATTCTGCAAATTTTTGCTACAAAATGCCATTCAGATGTGTTCAGCGTTAATTTTTGTTCATGAGCGATTTTTTTTTCTCCGTGTTCTCACAGGCTTTCAAGTTGACGGTTACGTCGTTTTGTTTGTTGTGGTCGATCTTTTATTCGGTACTAACTTCAATAAGCGTCAGTCTGACGTAGTGCAGAAGTGTGTGTGTGTGTGTGTGTGTGTGTGTGTGTGTGTGTGTGTGTGTGCTGATTTGTTCATATCAATTCGGATTCCATGTAAAACATTATTGTGATACATTATTGTGATTTTGTTCTCTTTTTCTCTGAGAGACGTAATGTCGTTTGTGATGATTCTAACAGGCATTCTTGTACTTACTTGTTTATCAATGGATATATTTACATGTCTTTACAGTTCAAAATTTCGCTTTTCTTTATTTCACGGCAGACGATGCCGCTTTCCAGAGTTTTTGGTTATACAGCGTTGACTTCTTACTTTTACTAATTACATTGTGTGTTTGATGACATGGAAGTATAATGCTGCTTAGATTTTGATGCATCAGTCAGATCTGTGCTGTAGCACGTTTGGAATGAGTCCCCCCTGCCCCCCTCCCCTCCCCCTCTGTTTTGTTGTTGTTGTTTGTTTGTTTGTTTTTAGACTCACCTCTATGAAAGCGATATTGACATAGTAAAAGACCATGATATAGCCCATATAGTCGGCTTGGCTATAAACAACACGTAAAAGAACCATTTTTTTTAAAAGATTTTTTTTTTTTAGTGTTTGATAGCATTAACGTACATAAAAGACATCTGTGCATATCCATGAATTATCCAAGCATGCCTGTTCGGTGTATAATGATAAGATGTTGTATACACTTAGTGTATCAAGACACAAACCGGCTGTGGTCGAAATAGGAAAATAGTTACAACGTTTTCATGTGGATCATATCACTTCTCATTTTGCAGTGAACATTTCTCAAAGAGACTTTAGAGCAAACCATATCAAGTGTTCTCATTTGCCAGTTGATTTTTGACCAGCTCTGGAGGTACTTGGAGAGGTACATGAATGACGGGACAGGTTTTTGACTGCGCATGGGAATGATCAATTCGCTTGAGTATTATTGGATGAAGCGTCTATGTAAGGACAGCTTTGCTTCTGTAGCCAACCTTTCGAAATGTTGCCAGAAATTCCTTGTGATTTGTTCTTTGATTATTGTGATGATAAGTTGTATTTGTTTTCCAATTAAACTTGTTGTTGTTGTTATTTTAACCTGTCCTTCAGAATGCTTTTTTTTTTTTTTTTTTTTTTAAGCTATATTTCTGTTTCTGTTACTGTTTGTTGCCATGTTCCCTTTTTTTTAAATGATTCTCAAATGGGCTGTCTTAGTGCCCCATTCTCGAAGTCCCTTTTTCACTTCGTGAGTTATTTCGGTTTGGGAGTTTGCATCGTATTATCCTCCTAATAGAATCTTGTGTGAGGTTTTCTTTTGTGTCCCAAACTATCGCATTTTTTACAGAAATCATTTTTACTATAATTTGTATTAAATCTTAAGGTTTGTTTCTCTTTTTTCACGTTTCATGTCATAAACCAGATCTCTCTCTCCTCTCTCTCTCTCTCTCTCTCTCTCTCTCTCTCTCTCTCTCTCTCTCTCTCTCTCTCTCTCTGTTTTGTTTATCATTCCATTGTTTGAAAGAAGCTAGTTTGTTAAAACAAGTTTCTTTTACCGTGTCATTATCCGAGTCATATTTGAATGACAAAATTCATCACGTGTGCGGTGCGTGTGTGGGGTGTGGGTGTGGAAAAGGCGTTTTTGTTTGTTTCAATCATGTGCTTCATATGGCAAAATTTCTCTGCAGACTCTGTCAGCTATGGAGTCCCCCAGGGACTTACGTCATTTCCTCTACTGTAACTTCATCGATGATACTGAATGTCTGTGCTAATTTTATGTTTGTAATGCTTTGATATCGATTTGTCTGTATGAATGACATGTATTGTAATGATTGTGCATGACAATAACAGATCGTAACTTGTAACCATACACCTTGGCTTAAAATCTTCGAGCTTGAGTATTTTAAGATCTCTCTCTCTCTCTCTCTCTCTCTCTCTCTCTCTCTCTCTCTCTCTCTCTCTCTCTCTCTCTCTCTCTCTCTCTGTCCCCAGTTAGTCTATTTAAACCAGTGTGAGATTACCAAGCATAAGCTTATCAGATTAAAGATCTGCAGTGAAAGCACATGAGATAGTTTCATCCATGTTGTTTCGAGTTCAGCTGACTGCAGAAACCATCTCAGGGCCAGGATGGCTGAGGGGAACAAACGACAGAGGCCTCATTTACGCAACATTGCAGTTTAATCTTTGCTATACTTCTTGGTTATGCAGCCGGCCATCCACACTCATGATTTTTTGTTGCATCATTCACTCGAATTTTGTTGCTGCTTCGACGTTTTAGGACTTGCTCATTGAAGCCTCGCAAAGCATATCCGTGCGTCAACATCGTCGTCATGAACAGAATTTATTTATGGAAACACTGCATATATAATAGTAAGCAATCATCCGCTAGATACCCCCTCATTATGTACAGTAAACACTGATCATCGTTTCATAGAGAAGAACGCGGGTCGCGGAAATACCATGGTCTACAGCGAAAGGCTTTTCCTTCATAAAACTGATCGGTCTTTCCAGACGGAAGACGTCCAGCAGAGATTAATGGATATACGATGGAAGTCAAAGCAATCTACTGCGAAAGTTACATTTGGCAGAAGTTTAGGCGATGCACAGCAAATGTTGAAATAATGTATGGTGAAAGTTAAAGCGACCTACAGAGGAAAGTTAAAGCGATATGTTGAGAAAATTTTGGTGATGTAAAATGAAAGTTAAGGTATTGGGCAGCGGAAGTTCTGGTGATGGATGGCGAAAGTTAAGGCGATGTACAAGGAAAGCTGTGACAATATGCAGGGAAAGTTAAGGAGATGTTTTCGGAAAATTTAAGGTAATGTAAAGGGGAAGTTAGAAAGATGGACAGCGAAAGCTTTGGCGATGTATCGGGAAAAGTTGAGCAGTGCACAGAGAAAATTGGTGCCGCGAAAGTTCAGATGAAGCATGGGAACAATTAAAGCAATATAATGGGAAAATCAAGGCAATAATTATGCTATGAAAGTTAAGATGATGTAGGGGAGAAAGTTAAGGCATATAATGATTTTGGGAACGTTAAAGCAGTGTACATGGAAACTTAAACTGGTGTACAGCAAAAATTAAGGCAATGTGTGGGAAAATTAAGCTGATATTCGGAAAAAGTTTAGGCAATGTATTGAGAAATTCAAACCAATGTATGACGAAAGTCAAACTGATATCGGGGAAAAGTTCGAGCAATATACAGGGAAATTTAAGGCAATGTATGTTGAAAGTAAAGCAGATATATGGTGAAATTTAAGGTAATGCATTGTGAAATTTTAGGCAATGACCATATGGGGAATGTTGAGATAATGCACGGAAGAAATCATGGTTTTGCAATGAAAAAGTTAAGGCAATAAATGACAAATTTAACATGTCCGGAGAAAGTGGAGGGTGTGTGTGGGAAGTTCAGGTGAAATTCAGGAAAAGTTAAGGTGACAGACAGGCAAAGGTGAGGTGATGTACAGTGAACGTTATGGTCAGCTGGACTATAAACAACAAGAAAACTAAATAAATTCACAGTCTCAGGAGTATGGGATCTTTGACCCTGCGGTTTGTTTGTTTTTCTTTTGTCTTTTTTTTTCTTTTCTTTTTTGCAGTTCCAAGTATCTTTGAGGTAAATATAACAGGATCCCACAGGTTTGGGTTTTTGTTGTTGTTGTTGTTTTTTTTAAATCTCTTCTCATTTATTCGTTTTGTGCTCTGCATCTCATGTTGGCTCAGAGTGGAAGTGAATTCATATCACGATGTTTGTGCCAGAGCTGTTTCTTTTGTGCCACACGAATTGTTCTTGCGCCCGGTACGATTCTTTGCATCATTGGGAGCTGTAGTGGGATCAGCTCAGCCTTGGTAAGAAGATCACTGCGCTCGTGACACTGGTACCAGCTGAGATATCTCCCCGTGTTTTGTTTTGTGTGTGTGTTCGTGCCGTGAATTCTATGTCATGTTTTTTTTCGTGAGACAGATCCTTGGAGGCGCCTTTGGATCTGATGTGAGTTGTCTGATATGACTTTCTCTTGGGTAACTTGCTCCGTACATCTCTCTGCCTGTACAGTCTGTGGGTGGTATTGAATAATAGGTTTGCTCGTCCATAGATGATGTGATGTGGGTAGTTTGGAGTGCAGCGTGTGGAACTGTCCTTGAGTCAGTTGTAACTGATTTGCCACAAGAATTCTGGTCACATTCTGTCAAAGTGGCGCATAGTTAGCTAGAAGACCACCCCGGGAGAGCGCAGACCTCCGCCAAGGTCAAACATATCTTGGATTGTGCCCCTTTGAGTCAATTTTTGAGCGAAAACTGAAATTTTTGTTCGC
>CM065717.1:73651613-73654113 GCA_033310375.1 Conus canariensis | reverse complement strand
TTTTTTTTCTGAACCCAAACGCAAAAAAAAGGACAAAAACACCTACGATTTCAAATCATGGCGATCACCACCAGCCATAGACGAAATGAAACCCTTTGAAGATAAAATGAAGAGAATGATAACCAATATTGAATTTTAAAAAATCTAACAACGATTTCCAAACAACACTAAAAAACCAAATAAAACAAGTACAAAATGACAAAAAAATATTTGTGAAGGCTGATAAAACTAGCAATTACTACAAAATGGAACCAAAGGAATACTCTCAACTCTTTGACAAAAACATCCAGAAAAACTACAAAAAAGCTGACAAAAATATACATGACAGTATCCGCACTAAAGAAAAAGAACTTGCACAGCGCATAGACCTAAGTGACATGGTAGAGGCGACAGCAACAAAAGAAGCTTTCACAACACTCAAAGACCACAAGCCCAACTTTCATAACAATCCAACATGTAGACTAATAAATCCATCCAAATCTGAATTAGGCAAAGTAAGCAAGAAAATTCTGGAAAAAATAATAAAGAACGTAAAATCAAACTCTGAATACAACCTCTGGAAGAACACATACGAAGTTATCCAATGGTTCAAAAAACTCAATAAACAAAGTAATACAGTATTCATCACATTTAACATAGTAGACTTTTACCCATCTATAGATGAGGAACTACTCACCAAAGCCCTGAAGTTTGCCAGCAACCACACAGACATAACAGGGTCAGAAATGGAAATCATTCTCCACACCAAGAAAACATTACTACACAGCAAAAATGAAACCTGGATCAAGAAAACGAACAGAAACTCAACATTTGATGTAACCATGGGATCATATGATAGTGCAGAAACATGTGAACTGGTCGGACTATTCATGCTGTCCAACATCAAGAAAAAACTCGGAAAACAAGTCGGACTATACAGAGATGATGGCCTCGCTGCACTAACCAACAATCCAAGAACCATCGAAAATAAGAAGAACTATGCAAAATCTTCCAAAACCACAACTTAAAGATTACCATTGAAGCAAATAAAAAGGTAGTGAACTACTTAGACATAACACTGGATCTCAACAATCACATATATAAACCATACAAGAAACCCAACGATACACCTCTTTATGTACACATCAAAAGTAACCATCCACCATCTGTATTAAAGACCATACCCCACGGCATAAACAAGAGACTATCAAACCTGTCATGCAGTGAGAGAGTGTTCAACAATGCAGCAGTAGAATACCAGGAGGCATTACAAAGAAGTGGATACAATTACAAATTACAATACAACCCAGACAACAACACAAATAAAAGCAAGAAAAATAGGAAAAGAAAAATCATATGGTATAACCCCCCATACGACGGGAAACTCAAAACAAACATAGGGAAAGAATTGTTCAAAATCCTAACAACTTCATCTCCAAAAGAACACAAATTGTCCAAAATATTTAACAAAAACACTGTCAAACTATCGTACTCATGTATGCCCAACCTCAAAAACCTAATTGACGCATCCAACAAAATGAAAACCAACACAGCAAAGAAGGGTGAAGAAAGGAAATCTTGCAATTGCACCAAAAAAAGAGCAGTGCCCACTAAACAATAAATGTCTTCACAACAACATTGTATACCAGGCTACTGTAACATCAGAAAATGAAAAAGAAACATGCATAGGGATCACTGAAAACCACTTCAAAACCAGATATGCAAACCACAAACAGTCATTCAACAAAGAAAAATACAAAAACCAACTGAATTGAGCAAATACATTTGGAAACTTAAAGACGCAAAAATAAACTATAACATATCCTGGAAAATCATAAAAAGGGCATCACCATACAGCAATATTTCAAAAAGATGCAACCTATGCCTAACTGAAAAATGGCTAATACTATGTAAACCACACTTAGCAACTCTTAATACTAAAACAGAAATAGTAAATAACTGCAGGCATAAATGGAAATCGTTGTTAGTGAATACACCCCGTACAACAACCTGAAAACCCCAAAAAAAACACGTGCAACCAACACGCACGCAGAAACAGCTGCAACCGGGCCCCACACGCTATATAACACCGGCGGTGGGCAACCCAAACTTCATCCTGACGATAGCCAAGCCGCTAGAAACAAATTTGTAGATAGTTTTAAGATTCCTCTTATACTTGTTTTAACTATATATATATATATATATATATATATATATATATATATATATATGTGTGTGGTGTGTGTGTGTGTGTGTGTGTGTGTGTGTATAATGCTGAACAGTTAAGTAGTGGGGGAAAACAAGTGCCAGTTAACAATTCTTCCATCATTATAATGACTTTGCAAAGGTTTGAAATTAAAAAAAAAATGAAGATGAAGAAAAAGGGAAAATGTATATTATGAATATGAAAACCCTTCACTAGCTGCATGAGGGAACCATCGCAATCCCTCTCGAAGGCAGATCTGTATGTATTGCCTGCTCCTAGGCCTTTCGTCCGCTGGATCGGACTCATCAGGGAGAC
>CM065717.1:73631613-73641613 GCA_033310375.1 Conus canariensis | reverse complement strand
CCAAAAATTGATCTTGCGATTGATTTAGTTCATGTTAGGTGAATGATGCTCTCAAAGCTTTTGATGATTGTATAAGAGAAAGTGTTGAATCCATGAAAACAGGTCTATCATTGAATTACAATGAAAATTCAAGTAAATGGTTTGATATAGGATGCAAATGTTGTAAAAGAATACTAAAAGATTATTGCGGATGTTTCGTCGTTCTGTAAAATTCAAAAAGAAAAAAGAATCAATAATTAAAAAGAGAAATTAATATGTTATTGCCAAATAAACATTTTTTATAGCCGCAGAAGAAGCAATTCAACAAAGCATTACTAGATAAACTTGTAATGACAGTGATAAAGGAAAAGGAATTCTGGGACGTTGTTCATAATGCATCTTTCAAAAGAAAACAGCCTAGAAATAACATATCAATTAAATCCTGGTTTCAACATTTTAAAGCCTTGCTGGAGAGGGATGCTGACAACACAGTAAATGAGGACTCAGTTGAAGAAATGGAAGGCTACACGAATCTTCCAATCTCTATAGAAGAAATACTGCTTCCTTTAAGAACACTAAAAAAAAAAAGACGTAAAGCAACTGGCCTCGATGGTATTACTGGCGAGCTCTTTAAGAATTCGAACGATCAGTTTATACATTTTTTTCCCTGAAATTATTTAATAAGTCATTTGATAATGATGTATTCCCTGACAACTGGTCAGAATCTGTTATTTAGCCTACTTTTAAAAAAAGGAAATATCAATAACCAAGACAATTGGAGATGAATTTCTTTGAGTGATATTAGCGGTAAATTATTTGGTATGGCGATAAATAACAGATTTAAAGAATGGGTGGAAGAAAATGTCACAGGTGATGATCAAGCTGGATCTAAGAAAGGATACTCAACAGTCTACCACATGTTTTCATTACTAGTCCTCATACAGAGACAGTTTTGTTACAATCGGAAATCGTATGTTGCATTTGATTTCGAAAAAGCTTTTGATACGATAAATCGAAATCTTCTCTGGTCAATTCTTTTGAAAAACGGTATTCAAGGTAAGATAAGATAATGTTGCTTATAGCCCAGCCGACCGCGAAGGGCCACATCAGGGCTGGTAAGGTAAATTATTTGAATGTATAAATATCATGTACAACGATGTCAAAGCTACAGTTTGATGTGGTTCTATGTTAACAGATTACACTGCCTGCACATCAGGATTAAGACAAGGAGATGCATGCAGCCGTGTTCTGTTCCCTTTTAAAAAATTTTTTTTTTATATTAAAGATTCAGCAGTAGAAGTTATCAACAATGGAAGACATTGTGCTAGATTTTCACTTGACGCATATGGATTATTTGTTGTTATTTATGTCGTTTTGATGGCGGAAACAGTTACAGGTTTGTAGACACAATTGAAGAGCCTACATCTCTTCAGCTTGAAGTTGATAAGATAAAAAGCAATATTATTGTATTTTGGAAGGGTGGCTATTTGAGAGAAAAAATACTTATACGATAGTGTTACGATGCCTCTAGTTAATATGTATAAATACTTGGGAATACTTTTTTCTACGCGTTTGAGCTTTACTAATGCATGCAAAGACCTTGCAAGCAGAGCTAAAAAAAATTTGATTTATCTTTTGAAGAGGTTATGCATGTTGAATAGCAACTCTTTAATTAATTCATAAAGTTATTTGATTCTCAGATACAGCCAGTTGTGCACCATGGCTCAGAAATATAGGGCCTAAACAGTGCTGTTGTCCATTGTGGATCAGTTGATTTATTTGCCCTGAAGAAAGTTTTTAGGAAGAGACAGCCGAACACCGAATGACCTTTTTTATGCTGAAACATATCCATATCCGATATACATAACTTCTGCTGTCAAGTGCATTCGCTAATGGCATAAGCTGATCCAAATGGAGAAAACTTATGATATGCTACACGATCTACACGCAAGTGGTAAGAAAAACTCGATAACAAATGTTTGCTTATGTTTGTTTAAATATGGATTTGGTTTGGTAGGGGCAAATCAAGATATTGAAAGTGTGCATGGTGTTATACGTTGTTTCCAACAAAGACTTATTGACTGCCGCTGGCATGGCAAACTTGGTCCAGTCATATCCAAACTAGTGATAGGTTCAGCTTGTACAAAACTTTTTGCAGTGACCACAGTTTAAAAAAAAAAAACTTATTTACTTTTGAATATTGATAAGCATCTAAAACATATTACAACTAGATTTAGGCTTCGGATTTCTGAGCTTGTATTAGACCGTTATCTATACAAAACGTTTATGTCTAACGACTTGATTTGTCCCTTATGGAATGAAAGCCAAGAATATGAGGTGCATTTGTTCTCTGTTGCCCAGAATCCAGACGTATATGCAAAACGTTAATTAAGCCTAAATGTTATGGACATCCTTCACTATTTAGATTGAGTTTGTTAATGTCATCGACCGTACCTGAAGACGTACATAATCTTTCCTTGTTTTTATATAAAATGAGAGTTGTTGTTACTACATGAATACATTCTATTTCATCGTTAGCTTTTTATTTTGAATTTGCTATATACCTCCATTAGGTTGAATACCCACCCCAGCCCACTTCCACGCCCACTCCTTCGTGATGGGCCGAGTCCTAATATGAATAAATTATTTGACTCTCTCTCTCTCTCTCTCTCTCTCTCTCTCTCTCTCTCTCTCTCTCTCTCTCTCCTGTCAAGTGCACGTACTCCTCCTTTTAACTGCACTCACACACACACACACACACACACACACACACACACACACACACACACACACACACACACGCCAGAAAGGAGTAAAACAGACACACAAAAAAAAGAAAGAAATCAAAGACCGAAGCTGCCAGTAAAGGAAATTGATGGATGGCTGAAGACGGCCTTGTGCCAGTGAATTCATGTCTTCGGTCATAAATATAGGATGAGCCCGAACGTTCCAGAGATTAAAAGGTGACACGCGCTCGCGCTTCCTCTCTCTCTCTCTCTCTCTCTCCTCTCTCTCTTCTCTCTCTCTCTCTCCTCTCTCTCTCTCACGCACCTGCTTCTTTCTCTCTGTCTGTCTGTGTCTGTCTGTCTGTCTGTCTCCCCCCCCCCCCCTCTCTCTCTCTCTTTCTCTGTACGTGCGTCCGAGAGTGCGCGCGCGCGCGTGTACGTGCGTGCATGCATATGTTCATTCGTATATGCGTGCGTGCCTTCTTGCGTATATGTATGCTTGTGTTCGTATGTGTACGCGCATGTGTAAGCGTTAGTGCGTGTTCGTGTGTGCGTGCGTGCGTGTGTGTGTGCGTGCGTGCGAGCCATCGATGAATAAGCCTACAGATACTGACTAGTGCAGTCGGAGGCATTAGATTAGATTGGTACGGGCCTGTGTATTACCTCAATTTATTCGTCTATTTAGATAATAGGATCTTAGATTGTGTGTGTGTGTGTGTGTGTGTGTGTGTGTGTGTGTGTGTGTGTGTGTGTGTGTGTGTGTATGCATGCGTGCGTGCGCGCGCGCGCGTGTGTGTGTGTCTCAGTGTGTGTGTGTGTGTGTGTGGTGTGTGTGTGTGTGTGTGTGTGTGTGTGTGTGTGATCAATCGCTTGAAAGTTTACAAAAGTTCGGCGAGATGCATAGCATGATGACATAAAACAGAGAGAGAGAGAGACAGTAGAGAGAGAGAGAGAGAGAGAAGAGGAGAGAGAGAGAGAGAGAGAGAGAGAGAGAGAGAGAGAGAACAATTTATCCTCCTATTCAGCGTCCCTTCTTTTGAAATTCACCCACTCTTGGTTATACAAAAGATGAATATTGTCTTCAATGCCCTTAAGACAGAAATCTTTTTTTTCTCTCTCTCTCTTTTTTTTTTTTTTTTTTTTTAGCAACGAACCGCTGTACCTTCTTTTCCTTTCCACCATAAATCGTAACGTCCTCGTATCGATATATATGATGGTTTGAACATCTCACTCCTTCCACCACGACCACCCCCAATTAAACTTAGCACAAATCCCTTTTTCTGATTCTTCCCCTCCCTCTCCCCCTCCCACCAATTAAAACTTAACCCAAACCCCTCTCTGATTCAGCACAAGATCAACACCCACACGCAAGCTCAAACACAACATCCTTTCCCTCCTTCGCTCCTCGCTCTCCCTTCCCTTTCTCTCCTCCCCTTCCAACGTGTCGAGTTGGGTTTATTTATGTATTTATTTATTTTTTTTTTTGTTCACTAAGGATGTGATGGATCAATGATCATTAAGACATGTTGTTTATAGCTCAGTCCAATCTCATGATGGCTGCAGTGACCATTAAAAAACAACAACAACAACAAAACAACAGAAAAATAATGATGACGGTTAATTGTCACCAAATATTCTTAGCAGCAATTCACCTTTTTTAATGGCCACCAATGCTGTGTTTTATTCTCTACTTTATTCACTTTTTTTTTTTTTTTTTTTTGACTGGTTCCGTACTTTTCATCGACAACACTTATTTACAAATGTTAAGGATACTTTTTGTGACATAATTATTGCGATCAAGTGGGGCCTCTGTGCCTCTGTGCACACAGGTCAATAATAGTCAACTATGACGGCTGACCTACAAATTTGAAGATTTGAAGATTGAAGGGGTGTTGAGCAGACGATGTTTGTGATCTTAGAATTATGTCCCCTGTCTACTGAAATAGAATACCTGTGGCGCCCGCTTCATTATCTTGGGCCAACGGTGGAAAAACACTAAATGGTCGTGCCGAGTTCTACACAGTGAGATTGTGTTTCCTCCTGTGTGTTTTCAGCTATCAACAGCTACCAGTGAGTGAGATTGTAGACTCGTTTTTCATTCCATGCGATGTGTAGACAGTGGTTTTTGCTTGTGAGATTGTAACGTAATTGTAAAGCAGTGTGATGTAAGCTTACATACGCACTAGGAAAGTCTTCTCCAATGACAATTCTTTAAACAGTATAATGATGATGATAATAATAATGATAATAATAATAACAATTATGATACTAGTAACAATAATGAAGATAATGCTAATAATGATAATGATAATAGTAATAATAATAATAGTAATAACGATGATGATGATGATGATAATAATAATAATGATAATAATGATGATTATGATGATAATGACAATAGCGACAACAAGAACAATAAAACAACAGTAATTATTCTGATAACGATGAAAACAATAATACAAATTATAATGATAATAAAAACTAATAATAGGAAATGACAAGAGCAGTCGCAACGCAAGTGATCAAGGATTTCATTTCAGGTCAGCTTGAATGCCAATATTTTACCGGTTGCGGGTTTGAAAGACAAAATCTGTGATGTAAAGACTAGTACACCTTATGCTGTATCTAATAACAGGGCCATTTATCAATACATTTTGTAATGAAAATTTGAAAACGAGTTTAGCGAATATTGCCTGGTATTTTAGTTCACTTTGTAATTGTGAATGATGTAGTTACATTTCCTGTTTAAAAAATGAAAATGTCAATCATATTTGTTTGCTTTTGTTCACGTTGTCGTTTTTTTTCCCAGTTGAGTTTTTCGCTGGTCGCCGTTTGCAAAAACCAATCCTGTGTAGGCATTGCCTACTCGAGAGCCGTGTCGTAGCATACTTATCAACTGGTCCAACCAGACAGTTAGAATTCTGATGCTAAGGGCCACCAAACAGGGGAGCTTATTATGTCAGCGCATAATTTGAAAAGATTCCTTTTCTGATCTTTAACACTTAGACGACATTTATCTTATTTGAATCGAAAATGAACTGCATTATAAACGAAACGAAGCTGAATTAATCACAGATCAGCTCTGTCCTCGTCTTGGTCTTTGTCCACCTTTGCTGCTGCTGCTGCTGCTGCTGCTGCTGCTGTTATTGCGTATGTTTCGGGCTACCCAATTGATCAAATTGCGTGTCTTGACAAGCATCAAATTTTGCAAACTTTCGTGTGATTTGTGCTTGTTAAGATCTGAATTTACCTGTTGATTCACTACTTGGAAACATATCCATTGTTGAAAACAGAGAAAGAAAGCAAAACAAACAAGCGAACAAAGGAAGTCAACAATAATTTTTGTTCTTGAGCTTGACATGATTGTTACTCATGAGCAATCTCGGACAATTCATTGCTGTGATTTGGAGTGCAAAGACATTTTCTTTTAATATCACACGCATATGCGTACGTTCGCTCGGCGCGCGCGCGCGCGCGACCACACACACACACACACACACACACACACACACACACACACCTCTCTCTCTCTCTCTCTCTCTCTCCATCACCACACCACACACACACACACACACACACACACACACACACACACACACACACAAATTTCTTTGTGTCCTTGTTTGGATGCTCGCTCAATATTTAAGGACGTGCAGTGACCTCGCTCAGCAAGCAATTCCTGTTAAGACGAAAGACGAAACATCGCCATCAGCTGTCAGTTAATGTAGTCCCCGATTTTTGATTGGTTTGATTATGAAAACGCGCAACTGTTGTTGTTGAATTTGATGTTGTCACAGCCGCGAATTAATGTTTCGCGTATGATTCGTTGAGCGACCCTTCCTCGTCCCGCCACTCTGCTTCACAGACTATACCTGGGCTGTAGATCCAGTGAAAACTGGACAACAAACAAGTCAAAGAAGGGCCAGTTCAAAGATGTATTGACATGGACTGTTGAGAACAAAAAGGTTAACAACATTCATTTTCGATTTAGTATTATCATATCAGATAAAAGTGACTAATATCTCGTTGTAACGTAAAAATGACATCTGGAGCAACGTCTGCAAAGAGGTTCTTGAAGAAGCCTTGTGTGTAGTGGTTATATTTCACGTCGTGCGAATCCACGCGTTCAGTAAGGTGGTGAAAGCCGAGTGCTCATCACATGGTGAACATAACAATACATCTTTAAACGGGTATGAATTAGTGTCGAATGTATACCCTGTGTGACACTGTCTCTTCCTCGCGGTTACCAAGAGCAGATGAAACAAAAAGATTGAGGCCAGGGTGGATTTGGAAAAAGCTGGTTGTCTGCCATGTTGGTCACTCTAATTCTCTGGCCAAGTGTCTTTCACCTGAGATCACGTTTTGGTTTCTGTCCCTCTGCACCGGTCAATAGGCACAGACACGCAAAAGACACACCTGAAGATGTCTGTTGGACCCAGAGAAGAACTGTCCTCAACCGCCAAAGAAACCAGCTGGGAGTAATCCCTTGAAAGCCTAACGGTCTTAATTGACACCGCATTCTGCACTAACATACGTAGAATGTTCCCAGTAACATTATGTGATCTTCACCTATTTCGGTGTTATCTTCAATGCCAAAGAGAATCAGCTGATTGTTAAACTACAGTCTGTGACAAACTATGCATTTTTGTCCTTTGTTGTCAGATCTTTCGTGCAGCTTCAGTGGCATTGCCCCCACGCCGCTCATCCCGTCCCTTCGTCCCCAGCCACCTGGCTTGTTCTGCCACACTCCCGGCACTGGCAATCCACAGGGAGCAGTCAATGTCAAGTCGTCATGAGGCAACCCACCAGAAGAGACACTGCACTGCTGCCGAATCGCTTCGGTGGTGTTCAGTGGTGTCCGTTCTGATCCAGCATACGCAGGACAGCACTTACTAACCCTCCCCCTCCTCCTCCCGCCCCTACTGATGAGAATAATTGCTCATTCGCGGAGCCAACGTGAGTTATGTCTCCCTCAGGAGAGTGCCTCAACGTCCATCCGACGACAGTCCCCACGAATTTGATATTTTCCAATAGTTTGTCCACAGACTGCTATACATATATATGCAATTTCGCTTTGGTTGTTCTTATAACTTTAATTGTCCCTATAACTCAATATGTTCATGGAAAACCTCGCGCCTTTAGTTACTGAACACAATTCAGTGCCTCCGGAAAAAGGAAAGACCAAGAGTGCCTCATACAAACTGTGGTACCATTTTCCAGCGAAAAGTGCCCAGAGTGAAAAATGATTATAACAGAAACTTTCCAATCGCTCCCAATATTGTTAATAAAAGACAGAATCAGTAGTATCTCATGCAGATGATCCTTGATAAATGATAGTTTATGTGAATGAATTTCAAACGCAGTGGACCACGATCACACCGTTTGCAATGTGCATCGAAGAGAAAAGCAGCTGTAAATCAATGGATCACTATATGGTAGAACAAAGGTACACCACTTAGAATAATTATAGTTTGCCAGCTACAGCAAAACCAGAGTGGTTTTATCTAGATATTGCATCTCTCTCTCTCTCTCTCTCTCTCTCTCTCTCTCTCTCTCTCTCTCCCCTCTCTCTCTCTCTCTCTCTCTCTCTCTCTGAGTGTCCTTTCATTTGCCTATTGTTTTTCTTTTATTCTCTGTCAGTGTGTGTGTGTGTGTGTGTGTGTGTGTGTGTGTGTGTGTGTGTGTGTGTGTGTGTGCGCGTGTGTGCGTGCGTGTATGTTTGTGTGTGTGTGAGTATGTGTGTGTGTGTGTGTGTGTGGTGTGTGTGCGCGCGCGCGCGCGCCATGTCTGTTTCTGTATGTGCGACAGAGGTAGACACGGGCGGAGAGGGACCTACTGTCTCTTTTACAGCTCTCTCTCTCTCTCTCTCTCTCTCTCTCTCTCTCTCTGCGTGCGCGTGCGCGCGCGCACGAGCACACACACACACACACACACACACACACACACACACACACACACACACACACACCTGCGCATGCCAGCTGCTGTATATGCGTGGTTGGGTATGCAAGCATGTACGTGTGCATGCGGCACGATTTGTTCAATGACGCGTGCACGTACGCGTGTATGCAAATGTATGTATATTCACACACGCGCGCCCGTTTCGGTCGCGCTTCAGCGAACAGACATCGACCGGCCGAACCAGTCGCTTTCTGTGACCTATTATAATTGACGGCCGTAAATAGCAAGTCGTCGCCAACGCCTTCTTTTCAGGGGGAGACAATTGTCGCTGAGTTGGCCCGTCGATGTGGTGCATGTTGACACTGCCAACACACATCGATGTCGGCTTGACTCCATCACGAAGTCATTATGATGACTCGCCCGACACGTAACATGTCAATTTGAAACTCGAATCAAATACCTTGATTTTTTCATAAGGAAAGAAACTGACTTGTACAGGTTTTACTTAACAGTGTATACCTTATCGGCTGGCATGTTGCGCTTTCTGTCATAGGAAACCAGGAAGTAGGCGAAAAATCGAAAACAAACCAAAAACAAACAAACAACACATATACGGGCGCGCGCGCGCACACGCACACACACACACACACACACACACACACACACACACACACACACACACACACACACACACACACCCCACACACTCGGTGATGCGAGACTGTTGTGCTAGTCCCACCTCTCGCTCAATCCCTACTCCCTCCCTACCACCCTATTCGCGAGACCGTAGGGTGGGCCACGCCTCCCCTACCCCCCCCCCCCCCCCACCTCCACACGCTTCCTCATCCCCTCTCGCCGTCGACTCGCTTCGACGTAACCGTGTTCCTGGCGAACATTCTGTTGATATTAGTCAGGGTTGTTGTTTGTGGTGTGGTAGTTGTGCAGATAGCTCGATGTCGTTGTCTCGTTTCATGGGTGGTATGTAAGCTGGCGATGGCAGCTTTCGGCGATCAGAAGGTGAGTGGAGCTAAGTGAGACAGTAGTTTCAGGTGTATGTGTGGCCTTGATTGTGTTTGGTATGTGTCAGTTGCATGCCTCATCTTTAGATTCCTTCCAGGCTTAATCGCTCTGTCTGTCTGTCTGTCTCTCTTTCTGTGCGTGTGTGTGCGTGCGTGCGTGCGTGCGTGTGCGTGTGTGTGTGTGCATGTGTGTGTGTGTGTGAGAAAAGAGAGAGAGAGAGGAGAGGGAGAGAGAGAGAGAGAGAGAGAGAGAGAGAGAGAGAGAGACAGAGAGAGAGAAGCCAGCAGTCGAACACACAAAGACGCACACGTCTTCTCACAGACATGCGAGCCAGCGGACACGGCACACACAGACACACAGACATACACACACAC
>CM065717.1:73614113-73626613 GCA_033310375.1 Conus canariensis | reverse complement strand
ACAAGGAACTGATGTCCTTACTCCAGTCCATGGACTTAAAGTTCGATGAGATGAAGGGCGACATCAAGGATATCCATGACGGTCTCTCTACCCTGCAGGAAGAGATGCGTTCCCTTAAGGAGGAGGTTGAAGATCTACGGTGCCAGAACGACGGTCTCCGTGGCAACAATGAAGACCTGATGAAGAAGGTGCAGGAAATGGAACGTAAGACGGGTGGCCTGGAGGACGTTCCAAGAGGAATAATTTAATTTTCTATGGACTTCATCGCAGGGAAAACGAAACCCATCAGAGTGTGAGGGTGTGGTGAAAGACTTGATCGTGGACAAGCTAAACTTAACTGGGGACTTTCATTTTGACCGTGTTCATCGTCTGAATGCCAAACCAAACTCTCCTGTCATAGCACGGTGCACCTTCTTCAAAGAGAAAGAGAAGATTTTGAAAGCCAAATACAGTCTGAAAGGTGGTCAGATCTTTATCGGTGAGGACTTTTCCTTGCGCGTCAGAGAGGTTAGAAGGCAGCTGACTCCTTATCTGAAGAAGGCACGCAGCGACGGAAAACGGGCTACAATGGTTTTTGACCACCTGCTAATAGACGGTAAAAAATACGGACTTGGTGATGGACAGAACCTGACAGAAATCAAATAGGGGGGTGGCCAGCCCGTGGTGACACCGGCGAAATCACCCAGTCGTGTAAAAAGTTATCGTGCAACACGGAACTACAGAACTAAGGAACGTGACCTTGTCACTGTGAAGGATGCATTGACTGGAAATGTTAAAACCGGTTTTTCGAGAGGTCGGGGGCGGGGGGAAAGTGAAAAGCTTGATCCTGTTTATAAAACTGTTACCTCCATACATAATACTGATTATTTGAATGAATGTGGTTGTGATTTACCTTTGCATGTGTTGGGATACAATCAATCTGAAGAAAGAAAAATAGAGCAAAGATCTTTGTGTGATGCTGATTATTATTCATCGAGTGACGGTGTTTTTATTGAAAGTTGTGATCAGGTGTCGTCTAAAAAGAATTATCATAATGCTGCCACGATTGATGATTGTTCAAATGGTTATAAGGGGACATCTCAAAACAAAGATTATGTTATTCACACAAATCATGATTGTTCACTTTTTTTTATGAGGATATGTCTTTAATGAAAGCATGTGATGTTGATGCAGATGTTGACTGTTCTGATCATGTAACCCTGCATGAAGAGAACCTGTCTTTAGAAAGAAGAGAAAACTACGGAAATCAAGAGACAGTGTCACAGAATGTTACAGAGACGGCATCACAGAGTGTCTCTCTTAACACATGTACACATAACAGAGGTAATGATGTATGTACAGATAACAAAACTGATATAAAACATGTTTCCTTCTTACACTGGAATGTCAATGTCTTCTTTCCAAACTTAATTGTCGAGATTTCCTTTCTTTCTTGTTTGAATTTGACTTTATATGCTTAGTTGAAACGTTTGTTGAACATGTCCAATTGTGTGTATTTGCTGGATACACCGTATTCAGAAAACCTGCTATCAAATTCACGAGGCAGGGCAGACATTCTGGGGGTATAATTTGTTTAATAAGAAATGAACTGATGTCGTTTGTACGTGAAATCGATGTGAACCATCCGAACGTAATTGTATTCCTGATTGACAAATGTTTATTTGGTGTTACAGAAGATGTTTTGTATGTTTGTTCCTATGTCCCACCAGAGGGTTCGCCCTACTATGTACACTTTGACATTGGCAATGGCGTAAGTTCATTGGAAGAATTATTTTTGATTGCATGCTTGAATATAAAGATGTATATGTAATGTTATCCGGTGATTTGAACAGCAGAACAGCTAGCATCTCTCCAGACATACCAAACGACAGTGATGATTATGGTGTTAACGTTGGTAGTCATTCTGTATTTTCTGGAAGAAGATCAGCTGATCACGTACTTAACAGCTATGGAAAATGTCTTTTGAGTATGTGTACTGCACTTGGTTTATACATTCTTAATGGTTTATGCGATGGAGATTTCGATGGAAATTATACTTATATATCCGATTCAGGCAATAGTGTCAACGATTACTTTTTATTGTCTAAGGATTTTTTCCCTTTCATTGTTTCTACTTGCAAATTAATGGTTTCAGAGAGGCCAGAATCAGATCATTTACCTGTGGAGCTTCACTTCAAGTTTTCGGAGAAAAACGCTATTTGTGTAAATATAGATAAAACAGATGAGTTCATTGAAAAATATGTGTGGAACTGTAATATGGAACAGTCATATATTTGTGCTCTTAATTGTTCTGAAGGGTTGGCATTACTCGATCGTGCTATTGATCTCATTAGTCATAACTGTAACGATGCCCTGAATGTGTTTAATGAGTATATAAAAAAAACTCTGGAAGCTGTATGAAAAAGAAAATCAGTTTAAACGCAACTGAAAAAAAACAGTGATTGGTATGACAAGGAATGTAAAGATGATAAAGCAAATGCTATGAAATTACTGAGAATATTTCTAACTTCCAAAGAACGAGTAGGTAGTGATGCCTATTGCAGAGCAAGAAGAGAATATAAAAATCTGTTAGAAAGGAAAGAAAAAGAATATAATGAGTTCTTAACTGAGAAGTTAGTTGCCTCTGTACACAATCAGAAGGAGTTCTGGCGCAATGTTAAAAAGATCTCCTATAAAAGAAAACGCCTCTAATAACATAACGACTGATGACTGGTTTAAACACTTCAAAAGTTTGCTCGAAAGAGAAGAAAATTGTTTAGAACAAAATGATGAGGATGCGCATGATGATGTCAATGAACAAGGAGAGGATTTTAGTTCAATGAATCGACCATATCAAAGGAAGAGGTTATGTTAGCAATACATAGACTAAGGAATAATAAAGCTGCTGGGCCAGATGGTATAGTTGGAGAAATGCTAAAAACATCTGGGAATCGTGTCACTGAATTCTTTGTGAAACTATTTAATACACAATTTGATAAGGGCATATTTCCAGAGACGTGGACAGAGTCTGTAGTAATCCCTCTTTTCAAAAAAGGTGATGTAAATGACCCTGGGAATTACAGAGGTATCTCAATTTGTGACGCAAGCAGTAAAATCTACAGCACAATTATTAACAATAGACTCCAAGAGTATGTTGAAGAACTTAATCTAACAGGCGAATACCAAGCAGGATTTAAAAGGGGATATTCTACAATTGATCATATGTTTACATTATTAGCTATGGTACAGAAACAGTTCTCCTTTAATCGCAAATTATATGTTGCTTTTATTGACTTTGAAAAGGCCTTTGATTCTGTAGATAGAAATATATTGTGGCCTATACTCTTAAAAAATGGAATTAAAGGCAAGCTATTTAGATGTATTCGTAATATGTACACAAATGTTAAAGCTAGAATTCGATGTGGAGCAAAATTAACTGACTATATAAATTGTACTCGGGGGGTAAAACAAGGGGATGTAACTAGTCCTGTGTTAATTTCATTATTCATAAACGAGTTAGCCTCAGAAGTGATCAGAAGAGGGAGACATGGTGCTACTTTTACCCAAGGTGACTGTGAATTGTTTATCCTATTGCTGGCAGATGATATAGCGTTGATATCGGAAACTGTGATTGGTCTACAGACACAACTTAATAGTTTGTATCAGGCAGCATCAACACTGCATTTGAATGTAAACATGAATAAAACTAATATAGTTGTATTTAGGAAGGGTGGTTACTTGGCAGCAAGAGAGAGAT
This sequence comes from Conus canariensis, assembly GCA_033310375.1. Classification (NCBI taxonomy): domain Eukaryota; kingdom Metazoa; phylum Mollusca; class Gastropoda; order Neogastropoda; family Conidae; genus Conus; species Conus canariensis. Next base: position 73,622,877 of record CM065717.1, on the reverse strand, counting down.
GGACTTACAATGGGGCTGTGTTAACTGTTGTGAATACGTATAAGTATTTGGAATCTATTTCTCCACAAGACTGAGTTTCTCTGTTGCATGTCAGGATTTGGTGAGCAGAGCTAAAAGTGCTTTGTTGTGCATTCTACAGAAACTGTCTAAGCTGAAATGCAATTCTCTCAGTTTATATTTAAAGTTATTTGACACACAAATTCAACCAATGGTTCAGTATGGGGCTGAGTTATGGGGTTTAGATAATGCTGCTCAACATTCTGAAAAAATACATCTGTTTGCCCTTAAAAAGCTTTTAGGGGTTGAAATGAGAACGCCAAATGATCTAATATATGGGGAAACGAATCGATATCCAATATTCATCAACTCAGTAGTCAAATGTATTCGATTCTGGCTAAAACTAACTCGAATGGATGAGTCAAGACTACCACGTAAAGCCTATAGGATGCTGCTCGATTTAGATTCACGTGATAAAAGAACTTGGGCTACAAATATCCGTTGTAAGTTGTATACGTTTGGATATGGATTTGTTTGGACAAATCAAGGTGTAGAGGAAATAAATGCTTTCTTACTTGATTTCAAGGAAAGATTGATTTTATGTAGGTGGCAGGAATGGGATTTCCATATTAAGAATAGTGATAGATTTAGTATGTACAGAACGTTTTGTACAGTTCCCGAAGTGAAAACTCACCTGTTACTGAATTTAGATAGACATTTGAAAATTATGTTGACAAGATTCAGACTTGGCGTCTCAGAAATCGCTGTGCATTGCTACCAATATCGATCTCACAATGACAACGATTTAATCTGCCCACTGTGTAAAAACAGTAAAGAGGATGAGGTCCATTTTGTTTTGTGTTGCCCAGCACTGAGTAGCTTAAGACAGCAATATATTCCTGCAAAATTTCATAAATTTCCAAACCTGTTTCGATCAAGTTTACTTTTGGCATGCAAACATGATAGAACCATCAGACATCTATCAATTTTCTTGTATAAAGCGTTTCAGCTACGTCAAGTTGCTATCTCGTAAAACGTTATCTTTAACCTTATCATTTGTATATATATAAAAGAAAACATTGTGTGAAATGATTGTTCAATTACTCCCCATCATAAGGGGCAATGGCCTATATATGATTAAAACATCTGAATCTGAATCTCTCTCTCTCTCTCTGTTAGTGTGTGTGTGTGTGTGTGTGTGTGTGTGTGTGTGTGTGCTGTGTGTGTGTGTGTGTGTGTGTGTGTGTGTTGTGTGTGTGTGTGTGTGTGTGTGTGTGTGTGTGTGTCAGTGTGCGCGTGTGTATGCATGAGTGTAATTTGAAATGCCGGTCAATAGCCAAACAGTAAGCTTACTGTCCGTTTCATTCATGTGATGAAATAAGTATACATTTGCATCTGTAGGCCTATAAACTTCCTAGACTACGTTATGTAAGCTTATGTGTGTGTGTGTGTGTGTGTGTGTGTGTGTGTGTGTGTGTGTGTGTGTGTGTGTGTGTATATATATATATATATATATATATATATATATATATATATGCCATAATCTAAACAGGTTTACATTACGTCAAATCACAGCACATCACACCAAATCTTTTCAAATCGTATAAAAGATGGCTGCAGAATGCGGAATCCGTTTAGGACATTTCTGGAGTTGGGGAAGGTGAAAGAGAGGGGGCAGAAGAGGAAAGAGGGTGTTTGGGGTGTGAAGGTAGAGAGGATGGGGGGTGTAATTTTCTTCTTTTTTTTTTTTTTAAAATGAAGCGAGTGGCTGCCGCTGGGTCATTACCGCAATTAACCATGAAATGATTCATCTCCTTCTGACGGCGCAATGAATTCAGTCAGACGACAGCTGAGCATGTATTGATTCACCCGATCCTGTTTATTAGGTTTTACTGTGTAACCACCAGATGTTTGTGGAAAGGTTTGCGCAACCCTGACTCTCCCCCCTCCTCCCATCCCTCCTTCGTTTTTCCCCTCCCCCCCCCCCCCCAAAAAAAAAAAAAAAAAAAAAAAACCCTGAGATTCTGATTCACGTGGTTTATAGCCCAGCCGGCCACAAAGGTCGTGTCACGTGTCAGAATAGATTGTTCATGTATGCCTGTTTAAAAAAAAAAAAAAAAGGGGGGGGGGGGGTAAGGGATAGGATGGGGGGACATGGTGGCCAGAAATCAATTTATTTTAAGCTTTTTGACAGTGGCAAAACACTGGATCTAGTTTTCCATAAAATGGTAGGTCAACTGAAAAATATTTGTCTCTTTTAAAATGTTATAAAAAGAAAGAAAGAAAGAAAAACACACTATCAGGTGAAACAGGTCTGAATAAGGTCTTTCTGGAGTCTGCTTTGAGGTGCTTATGTTCGACGTCATGTAAATCCCGACACACCATGAGCACATGGCTCATCACATGATCGGCACCGTGGAGACTCGTCACCATGTACAAGATGCGAGTGAGCAAAAAAAAAAAAAGGAATGGTCTCTGTGTAGCCGACACAAAAATTGTTTCTCCTTTGCAGTCACCTGTAGCAAAGGGGAAAAACTCTTTAAAAGATTTAGGCATCCAATTACGGATACCGATTCTCTTCTTTGACAGAACTCTGAATTCTGCGAACGTTGTTGATATTTGTTCTGTTTTCCCTTTTTTTTTCTATTTCAGAATCTTCGGAGAATCCTCAAAGACATTTAGCATCTTTCACAGAAGATCTGCGGTCAAAAATCTGTTTTATCATTCTGAATTCTGCGTTTCAAAATTGTGTAGCGAATAGACTAGATGATCGGGACAATTCTTTATTTGTGGCATTCTTGGAAAGACGATCAGCCTTGCACGCCAGCGTGACCAAGAAGTGAAGCGGGCCTGAACGATGTTGTAATGATTGCATGTCAGCGAAATGTAACGATGAAAACGAGAGGTGTTTAGAGTGGTTGAGGTTACGTCCAGATATTATGGCCTGCACAACAGAAAGAGGGTCCGAGACGATGAGACAGACCTTAACATGCCCAGACTGATAGACCAGCCTGAGCGTTTAGACCAAGGCTGTGTATTCAGCAGTGAGGGTGCAGTTGTCGGAGGGAATACACATTTTTTTTAGCAGGAGCAGTGGAGCAATAAGGAGCAGATGCAACCCCTTCTTCAGACTTGGAACTGTCAGCAAATGTTCCCTGAAAGGAGGATATGTTTCGACAAGAAAGGTCTTGTATGGCAGAGAGCCTGTGAAGTCCTTGTGGATTGAGAAGCGAGATCAAAGTGAATCTCCTGTATTGAAAAAAAAGTCCATGATGGATTGTCTGGAAATTAGAAAAGATCACACAAAACTCCAAGATCAACGTTAGCGCTTTGTAAATGGGGAATAGCATGTTTCCCAAAGGGTTGAATAAAATTAGGGTGGTCATCAAATTTTAGAGTTTAGGTGAAAAACACAATTACAAGCAGGATTCTAAGCTCCAGAAAGTTTAAAGAGAGTTTTTGTCTGCGGTTGTAGAAGGATAGTTTCCCCCGTCTCTCTGTGCAAACTTTACATAAGGGTTGTGAGGTTAAATGGCGTATTGGATCAGGAGTATTTAGAAGAGGTCTTTAGAACTAGAAATGGCCTAACTGTAGCCCAATTTGGCGCAAATTTAAGAGCTGTATAAACGTAGATGAGTTTTCTTAACAGCACTCAGATTGCTTTTAGGACTGCATATGACTTTTAAAGTTTTCTTTAAATCGAAAATTAATCAAATCATTTTGGCTAATCTTGCTTGTGGAATAATGGATTTTCTTCCTGACGAATTGCCATGGTTAGCCAAGTAAACACACACACACACACACACACACACACACACACACACACACACACACACAACACACACACACACACACACACACACACACACAAACACACACACACACACACACATACACGCGCGCGCGCGTAGTCATACACGTAACCAACTCTTGACTAGGTAAACCTAGAGATTTCCAAAAAGAAAGAAACAACATCCAGGACAATGAAAACGAAGAACGAGCGTGCATGCGTGCGTGTACACGTGCCTCCGTGCATCTGTAAGTGCGTGGCGTTGTGTGTGTGTGTGTGTGTGTGTGTGTGTGTGTGTGTGTGTGTGTGTGTGTACGTGTGAGCACGCGTGCATAACATGGAATGATGGGAATGTGTGAGTAGGAAAGGGAGATATGGTGACGGTTTCTTGACCGGTGTCTATTATCTGTATTTGGGGTTGTGCGGGAGTTACCGTGGTCGAACGGATCAGTCGGATAGCTTATACCCCGAAGATTGCGGTTCGTATCCCTGTTGGACTCAATGATGTATTCCTGGGAAAAGAGACTCTACCATTGGTACCTTACTCCACCCAGGTGTAGGTGGGTGCCTGATTTCGGTCGGTGCCGGGTGGAAGTGGTGGAGGGAGGGGGATGGGCTCCATCTCCCGATACTGTGCCCTTGATTTGGTGAACTATCAATCCTCTGCCCCTGCCGCCAGAACTGCTTATGGGACCTCTAGCCTAAATCTGAGTACGAAAGTATTGGCATGAATGGGTAAAGAGTATGGCAACAGTAAATAGAACAGCTTAGATTGCTCCATTCCACCTGTTATGGTATGTACTTTTTCTTTCTTTCTTTCTTTCTTATTTTCAATGTTATTATTATATTTATCACTATTTTGTGCCTACCTTATGTAGACTACTGTCATTTGTGTTTGACGTGAACTGAGTCATTGTTAGCTTCCAACTGATTCATGTACAGAGTTGCTTATTTATGATGTCCTTATCTTTGCTGTAGTTTCTTTTGGTCAGTGTCGAAAGCCCCGCATACGCACTTCCACTCTTTCTTTTTTGTCTCCTCTGCATCTCAGTCTCCATGGTAACATTTCGCTATGGTCTTGTGCTGTTTAGACATGACTTGACGTTTCTCCTTGGAATGTCTACATAGATTTATGAATGCATCCCAGAATGATCATTCGTTATGTACTTGCAGTTCAGTCACCTGATGATGTTATTCTATATGGGAAGCCCAACCAGCCTATAGGAGTTGTTCTCTTCCCCTTTGTATATACATATTGGGGCTCTGAATGAGCTTGTCGGTTTCTCCTTCACTTATTTCAGTTTTTGTACTCTTTTTGTGTTGTTTGTTACATCCCCTTTGTATTCTTCTCCCATGTATTTCGACCTATCAGAACTGTCCAAACAAGAGAGAGAGCGTCCACATTATATTAACGATCCTGGCTGAATTCACGTACTTTGTGCTTGTGAACACCATTACCTGATGTCTGTCGACATCAGTCTTTATAGAGCCAGGATTGGTGGGTTTCATGATAGAGCTCTAGCCTTGTGTCGTAAATTATCATATCTCAGTAAGTCTGACATCGTAACCTTTTTCATCCTTCATCTTTTACACAGCAAATACCGTGCCCAGCTGGCACTGCTTGTGCACATGATTATTTTACCTTCAAAGCAAATTTATTTCACCGCACGTCTGTTAAACGAAGACTTCGTATCTTATAGAGTCGACAGTAAGCACCTTAAAACCTCACAATGTCAACGACATATTTCCACATTGACGGAGTTATTTCTTATTTTATCTAATGACACTGGTCTGAATCCTGGGCCCACAAACAAAACAAATCTTTGTGTAATTCATTGTAATGTTCAAAGTTTAAGATATAAACTTACTCTTTTGGAAGCCGAATCTAGAGAATTCGACATAATTACTTTATCTGAAACATGGCTTTCTGAGTCTGTATTAAATGATTCAATATGTCTACCCAATTTTCATCCCCCCGTTCGATGTGACCGAGCTAATGATCCCCTCGGAGGAGTAGCCATTTACGTTCGAAACTCATTATATTGTAAACCTCGCCCGGATCTTCAAGTCCATGAATTAGAAGCCGTATGGGTTGAAACCAAATTAAATCAGAAGAGTATTCTAATAGGTTCCTTTTATCGTCCACCCAATGCGCTGATACGCTATTGGGATCTTGTGAGAGACAGTTTTAGGAAAGTAAACAATACAGCTCTACCGTTCTTTGTACTAGGTGACTTTAACACAGACTACCTGAACAACCCCTCTCGACACCTAACAGAAATAATTCAGTTACACAGTCTTCACCAGTTAGTTACTGAACCAACCCGAATCACCGACACTTCATCAACTTGTCTAGACCTCGTCATTACCCAAACTTGAGTTGAATCAACTCAAGTCTTACCCACAGTCCTTAGCGATCACAGTATTCCATGTTTGCACCTTAAAAACGCAATTAAAAACAATAGTAATTTCAAAAGAACTATACTTAACTACAATAAACTCAATAGAGACGAATTTTGTCGATTGTTGCAACTTGTCGACTGCCAATACATTTTAGATATGAGAACCGTTGACGAAACCGTTGAACATTTCACTGATACTTTCATGAGTCTAGCTAAACAGTGTATGCCTACTAAAGTTATTACAGTCTACCCAAATGATGTACCTTGGATGACTGATGAAATACGACTCTTAATAGCAAAGCGTAAAAATGTTCATGCAAAGGCTAAACAAACGGATTTGCCTGAACACTGGCATAGTTTCAGGCAATTTCGGAATTATGTCACAGCAAAAGAAAGAGAACGACAGGCTGAGTTTTATAAAGAGATTGATGACAAGGTATCAGATCCACTAAACTTTGGCCAAAAGGACTGATGGAAACTAGTTCGTTCTTTTTTCAATAAAAAGGGCATTAACACTGATGACATTCTTCCTTTACTATCAAACGGCACAATGTATTATTCTAATAAAGACAAAGCCGATATACTAAATAATTTTTTCATAGAACAATCCACTCTCGACAACGACGATGACGAACTACCACAGATGTCGTTTGCCAACTATGAAATTAATGAAATTGTACTTACTGAAGACGATATCATATCAGTTAGAAATCTCAACAAGACAAAATCATCTGGTCCAGACCTCATCCACAACAAACTACTTATATGTGCAGTAAATGTTATAGCTAGCCCTCTTACCCAGTTGTTTAATAAATGCCCGAACGAAGGTAAATTTCCGTCCTTGTGGAAGAGAGCACATGTTTCACCTATTCACAAAAAAGGACCAAGAGAATTGTGTAATAATTACCGCCCGATCTCGCTCCTTAGCTGTGTTGGTAAAATTCTAGAGAGATGTGTCCACAAACATGTGTACGCATTCTTAAAAACAAATGAAGTCATCACTCCTTTGCAATCAGGTTTTACACCAGGTGATTCCACAGTCAACCAGCTTCTGGACACATATAACTATCTTTGTTCCTCTTTTGACCGTGGGATCACAACACAAACAATCTACTTTGATATATCAAAAGCTTTTGATCGTGTCTGGCGTAGAGGACTTTTACTAAAGCTAGCAGCAGTGGGGATCAGAGGGAAATTACTGGACTTTTTTCGCGATTACCTACATAATAGACAACAATCAGTAGTTATAAAAGGCGAAAAGTCCGAGTTGAAAAGAATTCCAGCAGGTGTTCCCCAAGGATCTGTCCTTGGTCCTTTACTGTTTTTGTTATACATTAACGACATCGTAAATGGAATCCAGTCAACAATTAAATTGTTTGCCGACGATACTAGTTTATCGCTCGCCTTAAATGATCCACACATCAGAGAAGAAATCTTAAATTCTGACCTTCAGAAAGTTGCCCGTTGGGCCAAACTTTGGAAAATTAACTTCAACGAGAATAAAACCGACCTTGTCAATATTACCCGTGATCAATGCCAAATTTTACCACTCACATTTGGAAGAAAGACCTTAGAACCGTCAAAATCTCACAAACATTTAGGAGTAACTTTTCAAGACAACTGCAAATGGGACGAACACATCCAATTCATAGCCAACAAAGTGAATATGTTAATTGCGTGTCTTAAAAAATACAAATACAGACTAACTAGAAATACTTTGGAGACGATGTACAAATCCTTTATTTTACCCCATTTTGACTACGCAGACATTTTGTGGGATAACTGCACAGATACTCAGTCAATTATGTTAGAAAAACTACACCTAGAAGCAGTTCGTATCATTATTGGTGGAGTTAAGGGAACAAGTCACCAGAAATTATACGAAGAGTCTGGCTTTTGCTCATTACAAGAAAGACGGAAAAGACACAAGCTGATTCAATTTCATAAAATGGTTAATGGCGTCTGTCCAAACTATTTAGCTGATCTTCTCCCTTCTCTAGTCGCTGACCAAAATCGTTACCATAGGCGTCGGCCACTAGAAAGAACAGTGCCACGATTTAGAACTGAATTATACAAAAAATCATTTGTACCCAGTACAGTCATTTTGTGGAACAACCTTCCAGACGACATTAAGTCAACAAACTCTATCAGCCAATTTAAACGTTTTCTGACTACGTCAGACACCACTATTCCCACCTACTATTACATTGGATCGAGGCAGGATCAAATAAACCATTGTAGATTACGCTTAGGAATGAGTAACATTAATCACGACTTATACAACAGACATCTACTGGCTGATCCAAAATGTGCGTGTGGCCATCACACAGAAAACACAGAGCACTACCTGTTAGATTGTTCAAACTACATACAGATAAGAACGAATACAATATTCACTCTCAATCCTAACTGTATTGATACTCACACACTTCTTTTTGGTGACCAAACATTAACCAGGGAAGAAAACGAAAGAATTTTCAAAACTGTGCACCAGTTTATCGCCCAAAGTAAACGTTTTTAATATTATAGCGAATTAGTTGTTCTTCCTCATCTTCCTGTTCTTCTTCAGGTACTT
>CM065717.1:73559113-73609113 GCA_033310375.1 Conus canariensis | reverse complement strand
TTATGTGTTTGTACATTTGTGGATGTTTTCAATTTTGATATTTTGGGGTTTTTTTTTATTCAGTTACGGGCCTTTGGTCAGGTGGGCTATAAGCGGCTCGATTCTCTCCCATGACTTCACCCCCAGTCCTCCTCTTCTTTCCTCTCTATCCCCCACCCCCGCTCCTATTCCGGTATACAGGCCCTCGGCTGTACCCAGAATGGTGTTCATGTAGCTGTCTCTAAAGCCTTGTATCCACAGCATTCTACTGCATAGTAAACTGTCGTAACAGATTCCGCTGTTCTTCCCTTTCCGCTCTAGTTATCAGCCAGAAGTAAAGAGCTTCAATTAAAACTTTCACCGAAAACTTTTTGTTTTTTTTGTTCACAAAGATCCTGTGCAAAGTTATTTTTGACCTCATGTTTGTTCACCCAGAATCCGGCCGTCATTATACTTTTTTCTTCTTTCGGGTTTCTCTCTCTCTCTCTCTCTCTCTCTCTCTCTCTCTCTCCTCTCTCTCTCTCCTCTCTCTCTCAAATTGTAAGAGTGCCTTGGCCTAAAATCTTCATCCTTGCGTAGTACAGTTCAAGCAGTCTGTCTCTGTCTCCCTCTCTCTCTCTGTCTCCCTCTCTCTCTCTCTGTCTCTGTCTGTCTGTCTGTCTGTCTGTCTGTCTGTCTGTCTGTCTCTCTCTCTCTCTCTCTCTCTCTCTCTCACCCCTACGCACACGCACACACACGAACACACATGCACCCACCCACTAACTAACAGACATTCCCTTCTCCGACGTTGACAACGAAGAATGATTCAGGTCAAAGCCACGGGGATGTCGGCCCACCTGAAGACGCACAGCCGAGCGGAGCTCTGCGCCGCGATCCGCAGGAGCGTGAAGAGAGCCGCGACCCAAGTGGAGCGTGGCCGGGCCATGTTCCAGAGCATCATGCCAGACCTGAGCCAGCCGCCCGGGGTGACCACGTACCCGGTCAGCCTGTCATCGCCCTGCCAGCTGTGCCACGTGGTGTGCTGGACGAGGTAGATCTTCGTCTTCACGTTACTACAGATTTCATGCGCCACGATAGACAATTCAAACCTAGTTTGGCGGATCTGCAATTGTCTTTAACAAAGCTGTTTGTACTCTCTTTGTTGTTGTTGTTGTTGTTGTTGTTAACCCATTTGCAAACAGGTTATGGAGCCATCTCTACCCCTCTCCTCCTACTACACAGATGTTTGCGGGTATTCTTTTTTAACTGCGGTGTTTGTGAGTGCGTACAGTAAATCTTCGTATTAAATTTACGTCTCTATATTCATGTTTCTCGTGTTTATAGAACCAGCATATTCAAACAATAAAATCTTTTAGGTCTGTGGATGCTGTCTTTCATGTTTATAGAACCAACATCGTGAAACAATAGAATCTTTTAGGACTGTAGATGCTAAGCTGATAAAAAAAACCGCCCAAAAGCAGTTATTCATGATAGCACGGACGATTTCGTAAAGGTGCAGCAACTACTTTTCCCTGACAGTGCGAATTGTATTCACAAACAGGAGCATATTTGCCCTCAATGGTGCAGAGATTAGTGCGAGAAACAACAGCATATATTATCCTCAGTAGTGAAGAGAGTGGCGTCGAAAAACGGCAACATAGTTATCCTCCCTATAGCATAGAATAACGTTGAAAAACAGAAGGCTAGTTATCATAAATAGTACAGAGGGTTGTGCAGCGACACAGCAGTCTAGGCACCCTCACTATTGCAGAGATTGGTGATGAGAAACAGCAGTACACAATTATTCTCAGTAGTTCAGAGACGGCTCTGAGAAGCAACAGTCTAGTTATCATCAGTAGGTAAGACGTGGAACAGAGAAACACCAGTCTAATTATCCTCAGTAGTTCAGAGGTGGCACAGAGAAACAACAGTCCAGTTATCCTCAGTAAATCAGAGGAGCTGGCGTTGAAAAACAACAGTCTAGTTATTCTCAGTAGTTAAGAGGTGGCACAGTGAGAAATAACAGTCTAGTTATTCTCAGTAGTTAAGAGGTGGCACAGTGAGAAATAACAGTCTAGTTATTCTCAGTAGTTAAGAGGTGGCACAGTGAGGAATAACAGTCTAGTTATTCTCAGTAGTTAAGAGGTGGCACAGTGAGAAATAACAGTCTAGTATTCTCAGTAGTTAAGAGGTGGCACGGTGAGGAATAACAGTCTAGTTATTCTCAGTAGTTAAGAGGTGGCACAGTGAGGAATAACAGTCTAGTTATTCTCAGTAGTTAAGAGGTGGCACAGTGAGAAATAACAGTCTAGTTATCCTCTGTAGTTCAGAGGTGGCACAGAGAAACAACAGTCTAGTTATCTTCAGCAGTCCAGAAGTGGCAGTGAGAAACAACAGTCTAGTTATCCTCAGTAATTCAGATCTGGCGCAGATAAACAACTGTCTGTTATCCTCAATCGCAAATAAACAGCAGTCTAGTTACTCTAAGTAACACAATAGTTATCTTCAGCAGAGGAGAGACTGGATTTAAAACAACAGAAGACTAATCCTCAGTAATTAACGTAAGTGGCGTTGAGAAACAACAATGTACCTTTAGTCAATACAGATAGGATAGAGTTTGGAAAAAAACAACGGCTGACTTCTTCTTCTGTAACCTGTCGTGGCAGGCACTGGCTGATGTTGACGTGGACCCTGACGTTTCATTCCTATGCAAAGAGGACCTGCCTTCTAAGGTGGACGACCCCTCCACAGTTTCTGCCATTTATCAGTGGTGGACTTCAACTTTCCCTGGGTCTGCCACCAGCGCCATGTCTTTACCCGACCTTAGGAAGGTCGTTGGCAGGTTGGTGGTTCATTGGTTGTGTGGTTTAACTGTCAGGCAGTGGTCACTGAACGTAAAGTCTGAACCGTAAGTACAGTGGGAGGGATGGAAATATTCGATCTGATGCACACATAGAAAGTCTGAGCGTGTAAGATGCAGACTGGAGAGAGAGAGAGAGAGAGAGAGAGAGAGAGAGAGAGAGAGAGAGAGAGAGAGAGAGAAAAGAACTTTGACCTGGTCCAGGTCTCTAATAAGACCATTTCATTGCACACCACCTTGCCAGCTTGGAGAGTTTGAAGACATCGGAAACGCCGATGGCTCCTCGGAAGACACGACTAGTAATGGAGAGGGAGGAATTTTTGTCAAACTGCGGATGAGTATACTGTCCAGCCAGCCACACTAACTGGTTTGCACTCTTCAGGTTCCAAGACTGATGCAGAGGCAGCTGCTAGAACTCACCAGAACAAAAGATACGCAGTCTATGACGGAGTTGCCATCTCTGTATTTCTGATTACCAATCGGTCCCCACAAGCTCAGATGCGCGTCCTATGAGAGAGTTGCCATCTTCTCACTTTTGGTCATCCGTCTGTCCCACAGACCAAGGGACTCGACATCTTTGCAGCTGCCTCAGTGGGTCTGCAGCAGTGCATTGAACATGTTACCTTTTGCACTGCATTGTGCAAGGAGACGAGGAGGCAGCAGACCGGCAAACGAAGAAGTGAAACAGTAACAGGAGGAGCAAGATGTTGACCTTTAAAGAGTCCATAGCGACAGAAAGATGTCTTTAGCAGCACCCCAAACACACACACGCGCGCGCGCGCGCACACACACACACACACTCACACACACACACACACACACACACACACAAAACAAGCAAAAACACAAAACGTCTATAATGTGCAGGAAGATACAATGGTCATCATAATCATCACATGTCCGTTAAGCTCAACATCGGTGAATACTGCATACCTTTGCAACACTTGACCAACGACGATGGAACACCACCAGGAGTTCTGTCCTGTCCGCCAGGAAAGCATAGATACAAACTTTGGTCTGCAGACGACAAACCACTGGTGGAAAAAAAAAAAGAAAGGCATCCTAGGTCTGAGGGGCTCCAGCAAACTAAAGCGGCCAGCTGAGCCTCTTAATATTCCTATCAAAGACAAAGACAAAGAATTTGTATATACCGTGCATTGTCCAACTTACTGCCTTTGCTTCCTAAGGCAAAAAAAAATAAATAAAAATTTAAAAAAAATTACGAATGCAAAAGTTTCTGAAAACACACAACAAATTAGTAACTGAAACAACGACAACACAGGATGAATTAGTAGTACCCTCGCTCGAACAGACGGTTGAAATGAGTGAGCAGCTCACTTACGCTGGTTCCGCGCTAAATCTTTTATTGTTCTCAGTAAGGGACTTGCAGGTGGTGTCCTGCGTATGCTGGATGAAAAAAGACACCACTGAGCATTGCTGAAATGACTCGGCAGTGCAGCCGTGTCCTGTCCAGTGGATTGCCTCATGATGACGAGATATAAACTTGTGAACCACCGATACTGGCTCTGCGACTGTGCAAAGCTGGGTGTGGCTATGACGAGCATTCAGAGTGAAGGCGTGGGAGTAAACCACAGGGATTGCGCAGAATGTTTAACGGGGAGAAGGGGTGGGGTGGGATGGGAAAGGAGGACAAATCATACACATTATTACCTACTCGTGGACATAAGGGAATATCTTTAGTGAAGCCCGCAAACGCCAAAAAGGAAGATTCTATCTCTCTCTGCGTGCGTGTTTGCATACGTGCATTCGTGCGTGCATGTGTGTGTGTGTGTGTGTGTGTGGTGTGTGTGTGTGTGTGTGTCCAAGTGCACGCATGCATACGGGCACGCGCGCGCTTGGACAGGCACATTGATTTTGCCTTGATGTGTGTTCATGCACTGATTCAGTTCGGTTGAACCAGGGTGTGCGGCTTGCTGTCTATTGTGTCGGTGTGGACGAGGAACAAACCTCGTGTGGAGGTACGCACCAGGGCTCAGGCCATCAGCGAAGCCGGTGACCGCTTCTCCGACATCGTCCTCCTGCCCCAACAGGCAGCCCTCTTGGCCCAGCCCTCGTTTCCTCGGCGCTGTATATTTGGTAACATGGGGTCCGGGAAGACCCTCCTCCTACAGCTGAAAGGCCGCCAGTGGCTCCAGGAAGGCCGCAGGGTGGTGCTTATCAGCGTCAGGTCCACCGCCAGAGGTCGCGCCATCGGTCACGTGCTGGAAGAGGCGATCCGGAGAGGTGGAGCGCCCTTGTCGGCAGGCAGTGTAGAGAGGTGGGATGTTGCCCTCCTGGAGTTCGACGGCGCCGACTTCAAAACCCAGCTGGAAAGGCAAGGGTCTACAAGCCATGCTTGTTTCTTGCTGGACGAACTGTCCGTCCGCCACGCCTCTTTTATTGTGGAGGAGCTGAGAATGACCTTCCCCAGCCATCCCATATGGTACACTGCCCTGGCAGTCACCGACGTCCCACAGGGCTTCCAGGCGTTCAGGCTGGCCGCTTGCCTGAGGTCTCCGCCTTCTGTGCAGCTGCTGCTGAAGGAGCTGGATCTGAACCCGTTCCACAAAGATGTCTACACGACCCGCAGTGCAGCCCGAGGTCTGTCCTGTGATGGTCCTCCAATACGCTTCCTTTATCACCACGACCACAAAAGCCCGGGTCGACCTCAAGTTTGTGCCCAGTGTGCTTGTGATGTGATCGAGTTCATGCGAGATACTCTGGGTTTGACCATTCCGGCTGAAACGGCAGATGCTCAGACGAATTCAAAGTCTTCTGGTACAGAAAAAAGTCCCAAGAGACAAAAAGGCAAGTTTGTCCATGCGTCTCCACTTTCTTTCCGCGACATCCTGATTCTAGTCTCGTTGCCCATTCCTTACTACCAACGCCAGCCGAGCGGTCGGTGGAAAAGCAGGATAACCGATGTCCTTCGGTTCCTCAAGTACCTGGATTCTGGGCGTTTCCTGTCCACGCTGAAAGAACAGGGGGTTCCGTTGAACTCGATTGTTGACAGCACTTCTGCAGAGATTGGCATGCCATCAAAAGATGAGGTCATTGTCACCGACATTCTAGCCGTGCCGAGTCTGGAACGCAAAGTGGTCATTTTCGTGCCCGGTGGTCCCAGACTGACCGATTCGGAGGTTGACGGTTCAACCATTGACTTCCTGTTTCGTCAACTCGAAAAATCGGATGACGCGTCGAGCGAGAACCGTACCAATACAAACGACATGCCAAATGAAAGCTCCAGCGGCTCTGTGGCTGATTCATCATTGGATTGTCCTCGTTCAGACTCAACAAGGTGCAGTGGAATTGTTGGTCAGGCATCTCCCCCGCTGCCCATGATGGACAAGGACACGGCGATGGAGATGCTAAGCAGAATCCTCAAGCAAAGACCAGATGCAGCAGCCGCAGTACAACTGGATTTCAGATCCCCATCAAAAAAAGAAATGAAACAGATACTGCTGGCCGTGTTTGGAAACACGATGATCTTGGATACAAAAGCCTTCCAGGAGGGTACCGGCCAGGAACAGTCTCAGACTACAGACAGTGTGGCAGAGTTTGAAAAACAGGCGGAAGACAACGCCCAGAAGCTTCGCATGGGTTCGGAGATGAGAGGAGACTCTGCAACAATCGCAAAGTATTTCAGAGAACACCAGGAGGACCAGGAACTTGCCATCCCTGCTTCAAGCTCTGAAGTCGCCAAATTTCTGGCCCGCGACGTTGGAGAGGAGGAGGGTGGGAGAGAAGAGGATCTGACGACAATTCGACAGGAAATAGCGCGATTGGAAATGGATGACCAGGACTCGCTGTTCATGGCGGCCTCCAGGTGCCTTTCACAGCTGGTCGTCATCATGCCCTGACCTGCCGGACAGCTCGTATTCACTGAACGCCATCCGACTCCGGGAAAAAAGAGATGGAACCATCAGCATCGGCGGCACCAAATCACGCCATTTCCGTTTTTCATGTGCACTTATTCATGACATGCGTCACAGACGTTCGCAGCATACACATTTAAGGCAGCAAACTGCCGGGCTTTGCGGACAAAAAGATCATCCTGACAGTTTTGAGTACAGGTATAGGTGCACATATTGCTGCATGTTCAGTCTCTCTTATTAAGATGGCCATCGTCAGTGAAAAACCTTACATCAGTACAAATGTGTGAACAAAACACATATTAATGTACATTTAGATGCTTTAGCAATCTATTTATGATTATGAAGTTGTACACAAGGACAGCCTTCAAAGCAGCAACAATAAAACATTTGCAATGTGTTGGTATAGTTTCTGTAATGATCCGCTATTCTTGGAACAAAATGTGCTGCTTTATGCGGCTTTACTTGCCGATCCAATATAAATGATAAACTTAGGATTACTGTGCCAAATTTGGCAACATCAATCTGTGGACGATCTTCTGTACTTTAATCTACTCCTCCGCTAAGTAGAAATCACATGAATAGTTAGACCTTGATAGAACGCCATGCAATGTATGTTCCAGTTTTTCGACGGTATTTACATGGTCATATGTTTATAGAATACCATGCAGTATAAGTTTCAGCTTTTGCAAAGTGTTTATCAACACCTTTCATCAGAGTAAAGACGCAACAACTGCGTCTAATCACAATGTATAATATGAATTTGGTAAAATTCAAAACATGGCCAAATCTTTGACCATTTTCCTCTCTAGGTTCTATCCAGCACACTTTACTTACCAGGGTTCTGCTGCTAATCAAATTTTGTATTTCGGCCTTTTTTGTATTTCATTTTCTCATTCACTTGTGGAAATATGTGATTACAATGACTGATCCATCTTTCAATATCTGGATTTCTCGTCAACATGGAGAGGCAGCAAGCATCAAAGTGCTCATATAGCGGAGATGGTATGAGCATATGCATGCACTTTCATTATTGTAAATTTGAAATGATGCATTTGTATCATTTTCAGAACATGCAAGCTCTGTACCTTTGACTTTTGTTCTGGGATTGTGGTATAACAACCATTGTGATTGACTGTGTGTTGATGTGATGATTTAATGTCTGGTCGTATGTAGAGAGACAGGTCATGTGTGTTCATGCTATTACTACACAAAACACATGAATGTCTACGACCGGAGGTAACTGACTTGCAGTCATATAAATTATGTATGCAATGCCTGCTTTTACATTACTCCTGCGACAACGTCTGTGCCACCTAATTTGTACACTACCTTGCTCTGCTGTTCCCATTGTGTCCTGCTAGCTTAACTATCACGTGCTTACTATCACACCTGCCAGATCAGTTGAGTGTTGAAGGGACAAGATAATAAACATTTCATGGGTGAAGGCTGTCTTCTGTAGCCATATCTGGAATGGTATGGTAGTAGCGACTGAGAGCGAGTGTACTCTTATTCCAACATCTGTCCGATCATCCTCCAGGCAGTCAGTCGGATTCATGTTTCAGAGACTGTGGCAGCTAGGGAGCAGATTAACATTGTCAGCAACTGAGGAAATTACGTGTTGACGTATGCTGCCAGTGCAGACAAACATAATGCTGGAACCATGGTATCAGGTGCAGCGGAGAGGGAGTAGACGAGTCTACAAAATGGTGAAAATTTTGCAGTGAAGTCCTAATGTCTGGCACATGCTTGCTTACCAATTTTCTGCGTATTTTCTCCCTGGGTTCCAGTTGTTGACTCCAAAGAAACCTGTGGTTGTGCAGCATCATAGCCAAGCCCAGCTGCAACAGTATAATCATCATGGAACCCAGGAATTCTGCCAGTGCAAACACTGACCGTGCTTGGGGTGCAAGTCCTTTGGTGTGGTGCTGGAGCCTAAATTGGGACCTGGAGCCAAGAGTGTGTGTGACCTTGTCATGTCCACACCCTGTTAGGGGTGTACTCATGAAGGTCAAAGATCTCGCTGAGGGAGATGGACAAACCCTGAAGAGCGCACTGAAGACAGATGCATCCGAGTTGGTGATATATCTCAGAACATGTCTGTCTCCACTCTTTTAACATAATCTTTGATACAACATATCAGCTAAAGTCATGCATCACAAGCATCCCATTTCCTCTGCTGCGCAAACTCGTGGATACTCGTCCACGAGGGTACACTGATTGTGAACCACTTTGTTTTCCATTGATATTTGTGTGTTAAGGCATACAAAATATAGAGCATAAAAACTATACTACACAGGACTCCATCTATCTATTTACAGAGAGAGATAGAGAGGAGAGCTGGGTATATTTATGGGAAGGAAGGAACCAACACCACCACGAAAGAACAATTTGTCCCTAAAAGCTTTTGCTGTGAGAACGTAAAAGAAAACAACAATTCAAGGAAGAGGGAAGTAGGTGTATATATCCATGAAGGATAATTCTCTCTGACCGTCCTCACTGTAAGGGCGGAATTGGTCATCTCTAAGATCTCCGTAATTTGCTATAGTGTGACTGTGCCCCTTCGTTTTTGTTGGGCACTTGACTGTTCACAGTATGTCAAAATTATTCTACCCTTATTATCTTCAATGTGTGAAACTGTGAATCATCTTCAAGCTCACCAGATGCAACTTTTTTGCACAGAGTGGGACCAATGTCTTTACAGGGCAGCAGTTCTTTTCTTTCTTTTTTTTTCAGCGGGCATCATTCATCAAACTGGCACATTGTGATCTGCTACACTAGGCACAGCACAGTGTGCAAAGTCTTTTTTTCTTTTTACTGCAAACTTTCAAACACGAGACCTTTGCTTAAGATCTCTCTCGAAGGGCTTGGGGTTGGAGTTTGGGGTTGGAGTCAGCAGGGACGATGACTCAAGAAAATCTCATTTTGCTGACTTGGCTGTCACAAGCTGAGGACTGAACCCAGAATCTTTAGACCAAGAGAGCAATGCTTGATCAGCTAGGCCAACCAGAAAGTGTCGGGCCAGGCTAATTGCACTTTGCATCAAATGCATGAACTTGGACATGGATCGCATGCAGCACATGTGTAGAGATTGGTTAGCAAGATCAGAGTGAGACGAGGCAGCTTGCAATTAGTGACAAGTTTCCCACTGACAGGTATCTACTAGGAAACTGTCGCTTTGCCATCCCATTTATTCCTTAATGTATGCACCACAGATGTCCGATTCTGATAACCAGTGCAGTAAACAACAAATATGAATTTATGGTATATTGGAAAATTGCTTTGGATGCAGAACATTAATCTGCAATATGGTTTTAATTATCGACACAAAAATGTACACAATGAAATGAAACCAATGGCAACATTTCAGGAAAGAGGTGAGAAAAAGCCATAACTCCACATTTAAAACAACTCTTTTCTGTTTGAACTGACTTGATATCTTTGGCTGTATCTGTCAATAGATACATTTTCCATTCATTTTTCCCCCAAAAAACATACAGTACAAACCAGATATAATCAAATCATTACAGAGTCTAACCAGTCAAAACTAAGTGAAAATCAAACAACACAACAGATAATCTAATAACGATAAAAAGAAAAAACCAAATACGCACATAAACCTATAGCATAACTATCAAACAATGAAAACCAGCCCAACTAGAGGAGAATTTTTTTCATTTAATAATGGAAACCAATCCAGTTCAAGAACATTAATTTCCCATTTAACTTGCTCACTAAAATTCCGTTACCATAAATGTACATGTCACATGTACATGGATTCATACATCAGGGATTTATTCTTTTCTCTCTTCTTTTGCTTGGACATTCAAGTTTTGTTCCAAACAAATGTGTACTAGCCATTTCAATTCTCTTTTTTTCAATTTCAAGTAATTCCCGTCTAAGTGATTTTTTTCTTTATTTAAGAAAGCAATGAATTTTCTATGTCATATCTGATTCTGAATAACTTCTTTATTTGTCTAAGACATTCACATTTATTATCAATAATTTAGCGAGGACTTCTAAAATTTCATCAGACTTATTGACAGTATAATTTTCAAAGTATATTCTGGTACAAAGAGAAAGAGTCTTTAATCCCTACTCAAACTGTCTCCTGAAATGAACACATCTCAAAATCATGTTCAATGTCCTCCTCACATTGGCTTAATGTGCATCCTTTAGAAGGCCTGATGCCCATATATCAATAATATATGTCTACTTTTCCCCAACTTTTAGATTACCAATGTGTTCATAACTGTCATAATCAGCTCAGGCTCAGAATTGTATTCTAGTTCCCAGCAAGTGTTCAATGTAGTTTTTGTAACAATTGTAATCAGCATGTAGGTTCTGTACTAGATTCCAGTCACCTGAAAGCATTTGTGCAGTTTTCTTCATTTCCAGTTTGTGTTCCTAAATATCTTAGTAGTATTCAGGATTGTCTCGATCAAGACCTTGAATATTTATAAGCAAATAGTCTTTTGGTTCATGAAAACCTTTAACTTCTGTCCTACATCTTTTACTCCAATGTGCCTTTTAGTGTTATTATGTTTTCAACAGCTCTCGAGTTACAACCAGCCAACCAAACACACACACACACACACACACACATGCTCACACCAAACAAACAAACAAAAAGACCCAAGCCATTCCACTCTATAATACTTATCAATATCAGGATTTTCAATGAGTGTCTTGGAGTTAAAAAAAAATGTTATGCCCTTTTCGCCTTCAAACATGGAGGACATCTTTTCTGAGAACTTCAAAGCCCTTGACAATTTGCAAACTGAAACATTTAGCAGTCAGCATATTACCTATCTGCAAAGAAAAATCTTTCAATAAATAATTATGCATGTACTTATGACCAAGTAACATCTGTTTCACTATCAATACAAACAGCATACTAGTATCCTATCTGTGAAGAAAAACCTATCAATAGACATAATCATGCATGTACTTATGACCCAGAAAAATCTGTTTCAGTATTAATACTTATAGTATACCACCTATCTGTGAAGAAAAATATTTTAATACACATATATATTACATATACATAATATACCGATGACCCAGTAATACCTGTTTCAAAATTAATACATTCCATGACAGTATGGACAAACACAGTGGTACATTATAAGTCAGCAGTGAAACAGACATGGACACCAATTATACAAAGAATAAAAAAAAAGAAACCCTCAACGTCGTTATAAATGGTCGACACACGATAATGTGCTTAGAATGTGCGACCTGAGCCTGAGCACTGTTCATTAAATTCCAGAGATCTACTTCAGAGTTCACATCAATAACACTTGCATAAAAGGATGCCGCATAAATTTTACACACTCCATCTCTGTCGCAATCCCAACACCTTCCAGTGCCATGACATTAAATTCGTAGTTAATTACCTCTACTCAAAATGTTTTAAAAAACAAAAACAACAACAACAACAAAAGAACTGAAAAAAATGAAAAAAGGGGAAAAAAGGTAAAGAATGAAAAATGGAGAAAAAAAAAAAAAAAGGGAAAAAAGGATAAGAAAGAAAGCATGGGAAAAAACAACTAACAGAATAAATCATGCTTACCCCCCAAAATCCATATTCACATAAAAAAAAAAACCCTTGTATACAAATAACAGTGTTGTTCACATTCTGCTTTCTTATGTAAAGTTTGCACTGCAAACCAAACACAGTGACAAGATAGAGAAGCAGGAAAGGAGAGACTGGGATGCACAAGCCATAAGGTGCGGGGAAACTCCTTGTACCTCTGAAAATTGAAATTTGTGTGTGTGTGTGTCTGTGTCTCCAACTGTGTGGTCTGTGATTGTTCATGCAAATGCATACTGCAGAAAAATTAACTGAAACTCCCCACCATGCCTAACCATTCTTTCATGTAGCAATGGGCAAGTACATGAAAAAAAAAACCATGACTTACTTTCTATCTAAAAAAAAAAAAAAATGGTCAGGAAACAAACATTAGACAAATCATCATCTCTAATGGCACTGTAAAAAACAAAACAAAAAAAAACTTGTCTATTTCTCAGGCACTCACTTTCCATTGAAAGAAAAAAAAAAAAAAGAAAAAAAAAAGGGGGGGGGGGGTCAGGACACAAACATTACACACGCACGGATGCAAACCGTTCCACATTCACAGTTCTTCTTTGGCAGTATTCTCTTGGCTGCTCTCCTCAGCCACAGGCTGACCCTCGGCAGTCTCCTCTGGGGGCAGTTTGGAGGCCAGGTCACTCAGCTGAGGAAGCAGCTTTGTCCACAGAGCAAGCCGATCTTTGTAGGGTCCCAGCTTGGTCACCACCTTGGGGGTCTGCCTGATGGAAAGGTACGCCTCATCCTCATTGGTGAACTGGGGCCAGTCGCCACCAGGTCATCCTTAAGTGGTGGATTTGGATTCCTGCAGAAACATGTATGTACTGAAATGAGTTAGAGGGAGTCACAAGAAAGCAACTACAGCTTCAACCAACATCCTGTCAACATACATTCACAGCCACACATCCCTCCACAGTCCAGCATACTGAAGTTTCTCTTTTTCTCAAAAGTTACCTTGGATTCTACGACAAATACCAAGTTCTGAATTTATATTGAATAACATAGCAGCGAGGATAAAACCCTAAAGCATCGTTAGCTTAAAATGGCGGATTAGGTATCCTTGATTGATGTAGTAACATTTGTTGCCTTCAAGAATGACATAACCAAA
Organism: Conus canariensis; assembly: GCA_033310375.1. Taxonomy (NCBI): domain Eukaryota; kingdom Metazoa; phylum Mollusca; class Gastropoda; order Neogastropoda; family Conidae; genus Conus; species Conus canariensis. The sequence goes on along the minus strand of CM065717.1, from coordinate 73,595,722 downwards.
ACAAAGGTAAGATGCTTCTTTAACGTATATAATTTTACCAAACAAGTCCTTCAACAGAGACACTAGCACAGCCACACCATTTTACCTTGACACTGCATGTCCGATATGGACAAAGGCATGAAAGGATAGACTCCCAAATATCAAAATGGTCTTAGTATTGTTAACACTGATGTGTCCTTGTGTAAAGATGGAAGCTTTTGGACAAATTAAGGCAAAATCATTTTGTGCAATATGATTGCAACACACATACACACAAAATGACATATCGGATATAGAAGAAAAAACGTTTATCTGTTTAAAGTGAAGTTGAATGATCGACCTTCTGTTTGATATTTTACAAATTGAGTGTATAAAATTCATTATGAAATGCAATCTGCCACATAAAATACATATACTACTGCACCATTTTAAGGGCCAATTGTTGGTGACTAGATACTCCACAACATGAATGCTCTAATGTATACATACAAGTCGTACTAACAAACTGCAATATCATTATCATATACTGCTTTTCACCCTGATAATGCTCTTTCTTCTGTCATGAAGACTGTCCTTGTTCTGGGAATACATGCCTGCACAATCAATATTCCCCTATCCTCTGTCTATGCACTTATCTTTACTCCCTATTGTTAACACTACTTGTCCAATCTTCTAACTCCCATTCTGCCCTGGTCCAAAATACATCACTTACATATTGATGTGCCCCATTACATCAGTGAAGGGCAATGTGCTATTTGAAAACAGTGGCGACTGCAAAAAAGGTCATCATTGCAAAGTGCTTTGAGTTGGCTAAAAGAATTGTAAAATATAATTTTTCACCTTGTGTTGAGTGCGACTATGACTTTCACTGTACTAAGTGACTGTCCACTCATACAGCTATGGATAATTTAGTGACCCAGATGCTGCTAAACTGGTAACAAACAGAAAGCCCAACTTGAGTGCTTGCACTCTCTCCTGATTTCTGTGGCAGTGTGTGAAATGACGAGGAAGAATGAGCTATGAGATTCTGAACGGATTCCAGATTTAAGCAAAGCAGGCAAGAGAATAAAATAGTCATTTGTATACATCCACACTCAAAAAGCAGATGTGCAGCAAGCAACATCCACTATTGAATATATACATAAAATCTGGTGCCATTCAGACCTGAAATACTTCTTTGGCAATTGAAACAAACAAAAAATAGTACCCGCATTTTGAAAGTTCAGTTTAAATCCATTTCACATATAAAAATAATGATTGTAGCAGAAATACTATACACAGAAAACATTGGTTGTTTGCGAGTTAACGCTCCTTAATTCCCTGTCACTACTTCTTTCAGTTTGCACTTAACTCCATTATCATTCCCTTTTCAACATAACCATATCCATCTTTTAAAACTGTTGCTTCTCTAACTCATATTACTATTCCTCATCAGTTATCACCCCAATCCCATAGTAATTTCCATCCCGTTCCCTCATCACTACCCCACCTTTCTCTTTTCATGAAACCCATGCTACATTAAAGGTCAATCAATAGTGACATCTCGAGATCCTTAAAACTGAGTCTTTAGTGGGACAAAACTTTTGTTGGGAAGTCAGTCTTGCATAGATCAATCCCCTAACAGCCGTGAAAAACACCTGCAGGGCTGGGTGTCTATATTTGGAAGGTCTTTATTAGTATACTTCACTCTTCTGACAACAGATAATACCCAGAGTTCCCAGCGACTCCAGTTTATGTCTTTTACCGACCTCATTAAGACATGTTAAGACCATTTCCACATTTTGTGAGGACCTATATAGTAATTCAATAGGAGAATACAAAGCCTACCCACACATGTTGCTTGATCTCGAAAAGTCCAGAACATGTGAGCACCTGTCTTTAAGATGCAGTTTCAAATGGATCTGTCACTTAGCATGTTTTTTTTAAAGAACACTTTCACACATCGAAGCCAAATGCAGCCTTACCTCACAATGAGCATGCACTGCATACTGCTTTTCTTTTTGATCTTTAACTACCCAGTCCCTAAATCACCCTCTCTTTAAGCTAGTAATCCTGAAACCCGAAACTTCCACTTTTTGGAATGACTTGCACAAACACTCTTGATGGTCGATGCAAATATCACACTTTCTTGTGAAACGAGGTATGGAAAAATTAGCACAAGACCTTGGCAAAAATCAGTATTCTCAAGCAGTATCATTTGCTAAAGTACTATTTGTCAAATGGGACCACAGTTTTGAAGTTTGGGAGTGATAACTGGGGGGTGGATTTAGCGTTGCTGTGGTGATTTTTCAAATGGGGTTTCGTTATTGACAATGTTTTGCTGGCATAAGGACCTGTGATAATGTCTGATGTAAATCTGAACACTTGTAAGGCATTGCATGAGAACAGAGCCTGTAAGGACACTATGAACCCTGCCACTACTCTCCTCCTACTGCCTCTTGTTTTACCATTCGTTTCTTCTTGCTGTTCTCCATCCCCCTTTCTTTCCCCTGTCAAAGTGTTATTACAGTAATTGCCACTCTTCTGCATCTCATTATTTCCACCCATTTTCTTGTGCCCCACTGCATACCATCCCCACCCTTCCTCTCTTCCAATTATAGACATTCATGTATGGTAACATCCATTGTCATTATCAATATTATAACACTACTAAAACATATTATAATCCATTCGCTACATTTTCTATCTAGCCTCCAGCTATCAACACTCATTTCCTCAGCTTAATACTGCATGCTGTGAATACACCCTGTCCCTCATTACCTTTTCCTCCAATTTATTTCATTAACCCTGTAAAAATGATAGATCAGCTGTTGTCCTGAAACCGATCATGCCATCCTTTGTCAAGACCCTCTTGCACACAATCAGTATCTCCTGTTCCATCACTACTACCCATTTATCGATTGTTGCCAACACACCTTGTCTCATGTCGTTAAAACTATCTCAGTTAACATTCTTTATCCCATTATAAAGACTACTCTGAGAAAATGAGACAAGGTAATAGTACTCGGCCTTATTACACACGAGTCAGCCATCAGCAAGGCAAACCATGATCTAAACAAAGCTTCCACTCACCCAGTCTTCGCAAACGAAGCGAGGATCTGAATGTACTTGTCTGACAGAGGCTGCTCTTCAGGCGCCATTTCACTCTTGTTCAGCAGCTTGAAGATATGGTCGTCAGGCAATTCCAAAGTGTTGTCAAACTCCAGAACCAATTCATCACCATGGTGAGACCCCGGGATAGGACCATTTTTGTTGCAGTCAAAGTCATGATCAAAGACATACAGGTAGCGGCCAGCAGAGTGAGAGGAGCTTGCCAGCTGTTGGGCCCAGTCCAGTATGTCCACGTTCAGTATGCAGTCCCCATAAAAGTCCACTATAGCGTCCAGCGTCTCCGAGACATTGGCACCAAATTCAGAACCACGATAATAGAACTCCATGGTCTGAAAAAGAATAACAAATTTACTTCACCAATGTAACTATCTATATCTAATCTGTAATCCCTGTTCCAAAACCAACCAGTTACCCAAATAAACAAAATAGAAGGGCACTTCGGACAGCGTAGATGGCAAGGTGAAAACAATTGTGGATCTGCATCAAAATTTGATAGATTAGTCCTTGGGCAACATCCGACCTCTTCCATCAGGTTTAATGATACATTGGTTAAATCTCAACAGATTCTGTGTTTTTTGTACTTTCTTCAGCAGTAACTATGCAACAATTTCAAAATTTCTCATATAATTTTCTTATTGGTCAAAGCACTGGTTTGACTTTGTTTTACTTTTAGTAAACTATTCCATTAATAATCAAAAACATGCTTCTTAGGTGTGATGATTTCCACACACACACAAAAATTTGATCACTGGTGATTAAAAAAGTCAAGGAAAAGAACTGCAGCTGCAGTAATGCAGTTTTCTGTAATCTGGGTGAACTGATCCTGGATTAACTCATTGATCCCCACAAAAAAATTGAATGGGTTTGTTCTTGGGCCACTCCACTTTTCTCCCAAAATTAATTAAGACAGACGATGTTCGAAAATCTCCAACAGAGGCAACCTTTGTTACAGCTCATGTTCGACGAGAGTGGCCCCCCCGCCATTTTATGGGACAGATGCTGCTGGTGGGCACACCCAAAGTAATTGTAATCTCATCAATCAGTTTTACAGTTCAATGAAAGAGAGAAAATACTAAAACCATGGATGCAAAATGGCGCATCTGTAATACACACAATCAACATACCCTTCATTATTTTAGTGTGCACTTCAAATCGAAATCTTTAACTCTCTAAATCTTTTTCTTTAACCAATAAGCTTAGAAAAAAAAAAACTCTATTTGCAAACAAAAGACATGCACTATCGTCCCCTGCTTTCTTCCTGGAACAGATCTACTGACTCAGTGGCTTTTGCTTAATTATAACCAACCAGCCAGCTGATGCCTGTAAACACATAACCTCCATGGCTGAGGTAACAAATTCTCTCAAAAAATGGCTTCAAACCAAAAATAACATGCAGTCAAGTACATTTTGTCCAAAAGCCAAAAATTTTCAGCTCAACAGATCCATTGATAGATCCCTACAGCATCTTTTGGCTAACCTAAAATTTGGGTAATTCTATCATTTGTCTTCTTCCAAAAGAAAGTTTCAGTAAATTCTTCTTATCCTTTAGGCAGCCAAATTCGATCTGCCGATAATTCTGCTGAGCTTTTTATGGAAATCGATGCTCAGGTTCCTGAAGATAGGAGAGATAGAAGGAAAATATAAAAAACCGTGTTAAGAAGTGACTGAATGTGGAGCTGCCTACAGGTGCAATGCTTTTTGGTCTGGCCTAGATGAAATTCGCCCTCTTTAGTGTACAGCCCACACGCACTGCTGAAGACCTCATGCTGTGACCTTCAACGCTGTGTAGCAGAAGCGCAGAGCATGGGAACAGCTCTCTGGCATTTGCAGACGAGTACTGCGTGATTCTTGCGCTGATGTTTACTCCGGTGTAAGATGCTTTTTGTGCTACACACGCATAATCTGTGGATATAATTTATTCTCAGTGTGATTCGTGTGAGTGTTCTCCTTCATTGTGCCATTCTATATAACGAGTACTTCCCGCGTTTGTGTTTATCCTTCAGTTTTATACAGTGGGTATTTTGTGTTCTCATCAGCTGACCGGTCAGTGGATAGCCCAGTGCAGCAGTGCTTGTGCCATGTCGTAGCGTGGGAACCGTGGTGCCGAGACAGATCTTTTTATGTGTGTTTTTCTACTTTCTCTGCATCATTCATACATCTACCAAGTGTTTGTTCTTTTGTTCACTCTCTCTCCCTACCTGCATACATGAGAGTGAGCACAGAGTGAGCTGTAATACCAGTGATATTCTCTGTGTGTGTGTGTGTGTGCGTGTGTTTGTGTGCTTTGCGCAGGCGTACTTCATTCCGATCTTTGCTTCGTGTGTGCATGTTAGTAACGCTAACAATGGCGGAGGCGTTTGCATACAACTTCAGTGAATAAAAAAAGACGTGTAGATTTGTTGTTTCCTGTGTGCAGTGATCGTGTGCTCAGACAGCATAAAGATAAAGGATTAAATGCTAGACTTTATGTGCGCATGTGTGTGTGTGTGTTTATGTACGTTGTCCATGTGTTATATACCAGAGTTGTTGGTGCGTGGGTTTCTGTCAATTGTGTGTGTGTGTGTGTGCGCGCGTGCGTGCATGCACGCTCTCTCTCTCATACTGATGTTACAACATGGTGTGACCAAGTCATTGAGTAGGCTTACCATGAAGATGAAAGTGCGACGACAATTTGCACTGGCGTGTGTTGGTATATGTGACATCAGTTTGAAATGGATTATATTCAGTGATTCAAACGGAGGAAGTACAAGGTCCGGTATGAAGCATTTAATTGTTTATAACTGACATCTGCATGTGTAGCATGCTAAAATCTTGCTTTACTGCAAGCATGGTGTGGCTGTGATATAATTAGTATCGGGATGCTTCACAAGCACATATAGCATACAGATAAACAGGCAAAAACATGCCTAAGCCATGCTAAGAAAACCGCTGCCATATTCCCAGTGAAGCTGACCAGTGCCAACAGTGACTTTTTTGGGGCCCTCTACCAGCTGTCAAGTAGGCGTACCATGAATAATTCTCTGTCAGTTGTAAAGGAAAGATACGCATGTCCAATATGTTAGAGTTTGAGTGTGATTGAAATTAGGATGCATGCTCTCCACTGAGTTGAACTTTCATTTCACTTTGTGTGTGTTCTTTCATTTCACTTTGTGTGTGTTCATCAGCCTTTTTCAATTGTTTTTTGTTGGCAACTCTTTGTGCTGCTTGCCAGTAATACATATGAAAGAAGACCCATTCATGTTTGGAATTGTTCTGTCAGTCAAAGACCCCACAATCCAGTGACATCAATCACACATACCGGTGGTAGTTCACTGCATTCTGGCACAAAGTGTTTATGAAGGAACACAGCACCCTATTTCCGACACGCTATCAGCCAGATGGCAAGTATCACATTACAAGTACGGAAGAAAGCTTGCAGAATGTTAGCGCAAGGCAGGTGGCAACTATGTGCAGCAGTGCTGTTTAATCAAACTGCTGCCGCTTCCACCGCTTCCTCTCGCCTCTCCTCTGCGAACAGTGGGAGATCAGGGGCGATTTCCTTTCTCTTCTAACTAAATACTACTCATGCATAATAAAGCACTGTGACTAAACCCGAAGTTTATTCTACTTCAGATACAACTGACTGATTTTCTTCGACACTGCGCTAAGTCTTTGTCCCTCATTGGAAATGGATCATTTTCTTGTTATCTTTTGTTAGATGACTGGCACATTGTTTTTGACATCTGCTTTAAAGCACCCTGACAAGGCATGATGGCAAGAGAGGCAAACACTATCCTGTGTAGTTTCATCTCTGGCGCAGGGACGTAGGAGTCTTAGTGGACCTAAGGTTTCAAGACAGGCCTTTGCTGCAAAATTTACTGGAAATTTTTACAGAAAAGACGTTGACTTTCTTTCCCATAAATGATGATATGGCACCATTACTTACAACTCCATTAACTGGGCGCTCGAGTTAATGCAATACACAAAAAGGAAGAAACCTCACATAAACACAGAGGTGAACTCCAAATACATAAAAATAAAATCAAACAACAAGTATTTGTTAAGAACAGAAGACATACATGGCTGATTTCAAGAGCCAGCAAAGAAATGAACAAATAAATTCATATGTACTTTTTGTTGATGTTTAATAATGGCCAGTTCACTGTCTTGATGGATTTGCTCCAATGTGCTTCATCTTGACATCCCCTAACTAGCAACACAAGTGAATAAAAGCTTGCTACAGCCCTAGCAGCTTACTGGGAGTTATCAATACTAGATCATTATGGGACAACCCATCAGATCTCTTTGGTGATGTTCAGTTCATCCAATTTCGATCCAATATGCATAGGACACATACAAAAAAAAAAAAGGAAAAGAAAAGAAAAAACAAAAGAAATGATGGGTGTTCAGTACAGCTCAATGATTTAACATATATAGTACACCACTTAAAATCCCCCTAACTAATACTGAAGACGATAAAATTGTTTCACCCTCCTGATGGAAAAAGCCAATTCACACCATGTCCTGATAACGTACAAATCCTGTTATGAAGCTGACAACAAAGACACACAAAACTTCATTTCAGTTAACACACCATCCATCCAAAATCGAACTCACTTTCTTCAAGACTGAATTCTTGGTTAGATTCCTCATAAAGGTGCAGGTATCCAACAGATTCTCGAAGACGGAAAATGAGTGCATCATCTCCACCGACACATTCATCGTGAACGTCAGGAAGAGGATAAGGGCCCCTTCTTTGTTGTTCATGCCTATGATGAGATCAATGTCATTAATACCATTATCCTTCATGTACTGCTCATCCTCAAGAAGCTTGCTGGGATTCTGCGGGATGAACTCTCCTGTCAAAAAAAACAAAACAAACAAAAGTAAAACAAATTATCATTTATATAACAAATATGTAATAGAGGGGAATCAAGAGTAGCCAAACTATCCCTGCCATTATGAAAATACAGCATTTTTTTTTTCAACTCCTCTCCTTTGGTTAATACTCTACATGAAAGTAGTGCTAAAAAAATCATGCTAGCATCTGCCATGTCCAGCATGTGGCACCATGCTGGTGTGCCCTAGTTCATGCCAGAATGTAGGGTGACACAGACTCAACAGCGCTATTCTGGTTTGTGGCAAACTATACTGTTCAAAAAAAGTTAAGGACCAACATTGAGAACGCACAAAAACTTTTAAAAATTCACAAAAATTCAATTGTACCGCCTTTATGGTCCAAACAAATTGAACCATACGCACAAATTGATAGTGAATGCGGCAACTGCAATTTTGTGGCACACATTTCTCACGCGCCTTGAAAAACATGTGCCGCGACTTGTCATTTTTGGAACAAATTGGGGTGAATTTCTGATGTGTTTGGGATCCGAGCAGCATGTGCTGAATCAAAATCATGTGAAGCACGAGCTAAATCAGGCTGTAGGTCATAAAGTATGCTCAACCAAATGTCTTTAAAAGCCACTGTACTGGCGAAAAATGCAATGCAACAGCATGCCTCCACGTCGAAGACTGAACGAGCTGGATCAGGAAGAGCAATGGGATGGCTCCAAGGAGTTGCAGTCCGGGAAGTGGCACGGAGACTTGGGGTATCACACTCTGTTGTTATCAGTCTCAGACAACGCTTTCAAGACACAGGAAGAGTGCAAGAATGACCACGCTCTGGTCGACCCAGAATAACACCACCACGAGAGGACCGATACATTGAAAGGCAGGCCACACAAGAAAGAACAGCAAGTGCAAACAACATCAGACGTCGCCTTAGAGATGCCACCAACACTGTTGTCAGTGATCAGACCATACGAAACCGCCTACACGCCGCTAACATCCGTGCTCGACGACCAGCCATAAGACCTCCTTTGACTGATGCCCACAGAGCAGCACGCCGAATATGGTGCACGCAGCACGTGAGATGTACACATGAACAGTGGGCTAACGTGATGTTTACAGACGAGTCGCGGTTCTGCCTGGATCCCACCAATAGACGGAACAGGGTCTGGAGATGCCGTGGGGAGCGTTTTGCAGAAGAAGCTGTCCTGGAAAGGAACCGCTATGGTGGGGGATCAGTTATGATTTGGGGCGCATAAGCACACGCTACAAAACGGTTCTCTACAATGTGGCGGGGAACTTGAATGGTGTTCGCTACCAAACAGAGATTTTGCAACCCCTGGTGCTGCCAGCCCTTCAACAGTTTGGACCTCAGGCAGTCTTTCAAGACGACAATGCACGGCCCCATCCCACCAGAGCAGTAAACACGTTTCTCCAAGCTGCTGGTGTCAACAGAATGCAGTGGCCCACAAACAGCCCAGATCTGAACCCCATCGAACATCTTTGGGATGAGCTGGGCCGGAGACTGCAGCAGCGTTGTCCTCCTCCTGCTAACCTGGGTCAGCTGTTTGAGTCACTCCAGCAGGAGTGGGCTGCTGTCCCCCAGGCCTTTCTGCGCACACTGGTGAACTCCATGCGACAACGCTGCCTTGAATGCCTTGCCAATAATGGGGGACACACATGTTATTAACCATGACATTGAACAAACACTCCTCCTGTGACTTTCAAATTTGGGGGTGGGGGTGTTTGTACTGCGCTCGATTCCAGTTTGTTGATTCCTCGGACTTGTCATTGTCATTACACACTTTTCACATATTCAATAAATTCATGTTACACTTGGAGATTGATCACTTCCCAATTTTCTTTTTTATAAGTCAGTGAAATGTTGGTCCTTAACTTTTTTTGAACAGTATATATAACTACAACTCCAATTCACAGTGGGCATCAAGATCTCTGCTGGGTATAGTCTAGAAGTATCGAAGTGGTTACTTCCACTTACTACTTCCAGCTGTAACTTTTTGAGTTACCTCACAATGAAAAAAAAGGCAGAATTATGTGTAACTGTTCAAGAACAATGTGTAAAGTTCTTCAAAATTGGATCACCCCCGAATCATTGCCTGCTGCTCAACCACATGCATAATGTCATCTTTTACTATCGCAGTTCATCCTGGCTTCCAAACAAAAAATTTGAAGACTTTTCAATGAATTTCAACACACAAAAATCAAGGACTGTTACATACAAAATATAAGCCTTTATGCATACTTCGGCTCCTTGCGGAATCCAGTTAGTTGCAGACAACAGGCAAATGAACACTTTCAACAAATGACAAATGAATTCTTTTTTTTCCCATTCATTCATATATCAATTATCCTCTGTAAAATGCTGTGATTTTCTAACCAAGACATAAAACTATCAAAATCTTCATTTTCAAGCACTTTCAAGCAGTGAGATATTTTCAATAGCAATTAAGTCCATTTTTGAAACTCCCCCCCCCCCCCCCCCCCCCCCCCCGAAAATGGGTCCTCAAAATTTGAGGACTTTTACAGACTTTCAAGGACTCATATGAACACTTTACTATGTGAGCCACAGCAAAATGATTGGCAAAGGACATTTTACAGTTACAATGGTATATACATTATATATTGCAGTCCGTGACCTTGCCAAAGCAGCATTATTTTTCTACATGAAAAGCGATCAACTGAGCAAACTTGATGTCTGGATTCCATCTAAATAAACACTTCACAGGACCTGAAATGTGAACTTTGGATAAAATCTAACTTATTTCAAAATTAGCAACTGATATGATGCACAGCTGTGTAAGCAGCACAGACAGAAGTCATTACAAGCAAGAATAACTAACAGTTTACATCTCATAAAACAGGGAAAATGCATTTATGACCCACAAATAACAGACAGATGAGAATGCACTTATGAATGATTGACAGTTTACATTACACTGGAAAAGGAAGAATATCCTTACAATTAACAAATGGCTGACAGTTTAAAATTACACTGGTTAAGAAGAATTAATTTATGACAAATGACTGACTGTTTAAATCATATTGGATAGGGAAGAATAAGGTTAGGACAAATAAACAATATGTTACATTACACAGAACAGGGAGGTATACATTTATAATAAATCATTATGTTACATTATTTCACAAGACAGAGAAGAGTATGACAAATTGACAGTTTACAATATATTCGACAGAGGAGAATGCATTTAACAAAGGGCAGTTTGATGCTACAAACTGTGAAAAACCCACAGCATGACAAAAAATACATCGAAGGCAATAAACAAGATCTTTTTACAACCCAAGACTGGGAGGCCTAGTTAGCCTTGTGAACAAGATGTGAGACTGCTTCCCTGGGTGCAGGGTTCCACCCCCATTCGAGATCTACTTCTGGCCACAAGTATGAGAGTTAAAAGCAGACAAACAAATGTAAACATTGCTATCTAATCCACTGCAAGATAAACAGGTGTCCAATAAGTCCAGGAAAAAAAAGTGGATGGGTAACATGATCAGTTCCCAGTGTCTAAACAATAGCTATTGAAATATCAAGATGGTGTGTGCTAACATACTAGGATGAATATTGTGAAACTGGCTTGAACCAGACACTCTATCCTGCAAAAATTCTCTCTGAAGTTGGTACCTGTCCCAATTACATAAGAAAAAGGTTACTCTGCACCACTCTGACCATGTTTCTCTTTTCCAGTTACTCTAAAACAGAAGCGATGGCAAAATGGAGAGTTTCACCATTGAGAAAGACATCCCCTTCTTCCTTTCCTCCCCAGCCTTCACAGTACCCTGAAACCTTTTCACTAAAAACTGCAGTTTTAGAACCAGAACAGGTCAGCCAGCCACAGTGCCCATTCAAGGCTGTCTACCTATTAAAGTTAAGAAATAAAGGTGATATCTGCAATTGAAAACAAACAAAAAACATGCACACACTCACACACACACTACACATGCGCATGCACACACACACACACACATGCATACACACACATTAACTGCTTTCACTTCCACAATTTTCATAGTCACTATAGTTGTAAAAACAGGGGTAAGAAGTCATACCCACAGCTGTAAAACCATGACAAAACTCAAACAGGTTAAGCATCAACAGACGGGGCACTTACCGTCAATGACTGGAAAAAAGTAACTGCCTACTGGTGAGGCTGCAGAATACTGTGTTGTTTTGTTAAAGTAGTCCTCTTCCGTTTGCTCTTTCAAACACTTCACCCACTCCTGACTGGTCTCCCCTTGACACTCAAACATGTCTGCCAGATCTTTGAAGATTGCTTTCATATCGAACATACTGGACAGGAAAGAGACAAATCCAGCCGCTCCGCTCTGCATGATGCCTCTCTGGAACAAACCTCGGGACTGGGGGCTCAGCATCTGCAAGGACACACTCATGCTGCCAGCAGATTCTCCGAAAATAGTGATGCAATTCGGGTCACCCCCAAAAGCTTGAATGTTGTCCTTGACCCATCGGATGGCAAGATTTTGGTCCCAGAGTCCCATATTCCCAGGAACAACACCATCGCCCGTATTGAGGAAGCCGAAGGCTCCCAGACGATACTGGATGGCAACCACAATCACTCTTCCGTCCACTACAAGTTTGGAAGGTCTGAAAAAACACGTGCACGCACACAGACACACAACAGCAATTGGAATTAAACTCCCCATAAAATGAGCAAAGATGAATATTTACCACAGACATTTCAAATAGTACAATCAACACATAGTCTACTAGCTAAATTGCCATTTCAGTGGCTATGGCTGGTCAAACAAACACAATTTACCAACAGTAAAGTATTTAAACAGAACTTTTTTCTTAACCAATTGTACTAAGATCCAACAATTGAATTTAAAGACTCCATAAAACCTTAGTTATTATGCGGTGATGGTTTTTCAGAAGCTCTGTGACTTAGCAAATATTGTCATCAGTTGGAGGGTTAGGTGACAGTGTCCTACACTACACTGGATCAAGATGGCACCACTGAACATCACCAAAGTTACCCTGCAGCAATACAGTGCCTTATTAAGACGGTAGCACATCACTGGATCCAAACTGCTTCCTCTAGACTGCCCATACAGGGGCTGTTACAAGTCTGGTGTGGAAATATGGGGTTGCAGAAATATGCTGCATGGATGTGAAAGAGAGTTATTGAAGATAAACCAACAAACACATTCCTAATTTAATAGTAATTACTAATCAGCAAAGTTCTTTTCTCTCTTAGCTGCTTTCCTGCACTCATTTTTGGCTTTGCTATCTGGACATATACTGTACGTCCTAAATGTGGTTTCACTCAGCATTGCACAGAAGCAGTTTCTAAGCCTCTGGTGGAAATCTAAGTTATTGTCCTTGCATCTATCTTTTCTGTGACTCAAACAGACAATGGAAGTTGAAGCAAACAATCCTTTTGATCTGGACTTCAGAAAAAGTTGAATTCATAGGCCAGCATCAACATGTCCAATAATATTTATTTATTGGTCTTTCCTTTTTCTTCTTTTTTTGCCCCCAGCCCCATCTACACCCCCTCTTGCCTTTAACATGAAGTTTATGGAATTGCTGACCACTGATATCTCATTTTCATACTTTCAGTCCTCCCAATGATTGAGATTAATTTTGTGTCTGTTTTGTGAAGGCTTCGCACAAGGAAATGAGACAAGGAACAGTAGGCCTACCCTAAGAAAGTAGAAATGCATATGTTAGGCCTAATGAGCCTTTTTTGTTGGTTTTCAAAATAATTATTTCCACCTATTTTTACATCTATCTAATCATTTTCATTAAGAAAGACTTTAAGCTGTAAAAGGAAAATTAGATGAAATGTTGCTGTGATAGGAAATTTCAATTTCAGCACAAGGGTTGAACACTAAATTTCATTATCACAGACCCATAGCCTTTGGCCACAGAGGCAACGTGATAGGTATTACAGGTAATCCAATGTTTTATGCTGTCCTTGAGGACTTCTCTGGTCCACCTCTAGGATGTCAGCCCTCCACTGTACCTCATAGAACAGTCATAGACAGAGAATCATGGAAAGGTCGGACCTGTTTACTCTTAAACTGCTATTAATGTACTTTTCAACAAAAATCAGCATATTTTCCACAAACAGCCTGTACAACATTCAAAATTTCTGTTCAGCGTAGGGGGAGAAGGGGAAGATGTTTCAATGTTTCGTCTTCCAAATACTTTGAAAGGGGAATGGGGGTTGGTGGAGGGAAAACGGGGCCATTCCTTTCATTTTCACCTGCCAGCACACACCAGAGCAACCTTCTTCTGGGTAGCAACCATCTGATCTTGCACTGATTATGGTAGAAATGGGTTCTTCTCACACAAAATACTGTCACACCTGATTCATCAGCATACTTTAGCACAAATTCATACTCCCTCACTGTTCTTTTTTTCAATGTTTTAGGACACATTGTCAAGGAAGCAGATACAGCTTGACACGATTTAAACATGGAAGCAAACAAAGAGTTCTTGCCGCTAGGTCAAAGCCCCCCCCCCCCCCCCCCCCCTTTCCAATCCCTTGTCATAGTTACACTCTGCAAATGCAATTATCGCTCAAGAAATTCATCTCTAAGATTTTCTTTTCAACATCTTTTTTCTTAGTTCATTGTTTTTGTCATATTTCTCGCCAAACATGATTACAAAATGTGACAAAATCATGTAGGTTCAACAAATCTGAAAGGTGCATATCCTTATCAGACAAACTAACTTGTGGCAGCTGATTAACTGCCAGAAGAGGTGACTGTCTGCCTGCAATGAGTTGACTTCTTGCCTGACATACTCATTGGTCTTCCATTTCTTGTAAAAGACGTGAAGAATTACAGTCTGAAGAGACGATTTCTACATGATTTATCATTATTATTGAGAGAGCTTATACAGCGCATATGCTCAGACAGAGATCAAGCTCGGAGTGCTTTACAATCCATGCTCTCATTCACACATAGGGCTGCCTACATGTGTAGAGCCTACTGAAGAACTGCATGCTGGCACTACATTCCATTATTTATTGTGTCATGCAGTCAAATATCAGTGACTCAGTTTTTTGTTCATCCTTTCAATTTCATGGGAAGATAGCATACTATATCTGTACATGTCATCCCTACCAAGGGCCAAACTGGCCTTCTCTTCCTCAAGTTGCTGATGAGATTTAAGTATGCACAAGATGCTCTACGTGCATTTCACCTTGAAAACTCAAGTTTCTTGTCTCATTCAAAGAACTTTTCAGTAAATTGGAGTTAGTACAAATGTTAACTCTGAGGGAAAAAAAAACAACCTTTTACTGAAACAGATTAGCAGTGATTCAAACCCACAAAGCCATGATCATCAGGATGAAGAATCTGGTGTTCTACCTCCTGACCCCACCCAAATAATATTTAAATACTCTGTGTCCATATCAATTCTTTATACTGTGCTCTTTCGGTCCCCAATAATATATACGTAACCTCATTTTTTGCATATGAATTCAGCATGATTCAACATGCCATTTTGTTTAAAGTTGACATGTGCTGCAAACACATTTGCAAAAATCTGTTGGGAGTGTCGTGTATATATGTGTTGAATTCATTGTGAAGAAGCTGATGTGTCTGTGGATGCATGCTGCAATTTGAAGGCATTTGTATCAATTCAGGAAATAAGCATATGCCCATTTTGATCTGCAGATGAGAAGATGAATCTCCTTTACGTAAAGCAGGACATAAAACAATTTAAAGACAAGCTTTTCCTCTCCTCAACTTTTCAAACACATTACGGCACTCCCATACATGTATGCATTTCAAAATAAACACCATCTTAGATCTTTCAATAAAAACTGCACCGTTCACATAATCTTCACACTCATGGCCAAACAATAAGCATACCTGTAAGAATGAGCATCCCCCACAAAAAATCCTCCCCCATGGATAAAAATCATAACAGGGAGAGAGCCATCCTTGTCGCCATCCTCAGGGACATATAGATCCAATATCAGACAATCCTCACTCATCTTTCTACTTGCCCCAATCAGCATTGGAATCTGAAAAAAAAAATTCACAATTCACACCAAGGTAAAGAAAGAAGTTAGAAAGATACACAGTTTTTCACAAATGACCAATACAGATTTATGCCTTATTGTGCGACTATCATATTGATATGTCTTTGTTCCTCCTCAAATAGATCTACTAGGAACTCTTTTCTGCTGCCTCTGCCATTGCCTGTGGGGTTCTGGTCCTCTTCTTATCAGAAACCCAAGTTGTTTCATGACATCATACATTCATAGGCTGATGACTCTATAAACCCCCTTGTTCCAGTTTCCATGACAAGGACTTTGGGTTATCAGAATGCCTGTATTTTTCTTTATATTTTCTGCAATAGAAAATGTGCATAATTGTCAATTTTCTGCCTATTATGCTTGGAGTATTCCTTTATCAACTACAAAATTAAATGCAAAATTAAAACTTGCATATAAAAGATTGTACCAACTTTCACTTTATACAAAGTACATTTCAAAATTTTCCTTACAAACTTAAAAAACTGACAGATGTCAGCAATCTCATCTAATCTTTTTTTGAACTAACATGACTCATTGTTGAAGATTTCAGCCAAACTCTTATTTTCTCCTTATCTTTGCCTCTCACATCATCATCTATCTGTGTTCACCTGCAAACGATCTTGACCCAGTAACATAATTTTTTTCATGAATGTATGTTACACAACATGTTGACAGCTGCCAAATGTTACAAAGAAATCTGCCTCCTGTACACATTAAGCAGACAGCTTCCTTCAATTTGTGCATGTTTTGTGATTATGTCATCCATACCAACAGCCAAACTAGCATTCTCCTCTGAAAGTTGATGATGGGATTTTATGTGTGCAAGATTCTTATGAAAGTGTTCACACACACAACACTGGTTTGTAGTCTCAGTTGAAGGACTACACACTATACTTGCCTGTTTTGACTGTCATACCTGGCAAAATTTGCAACCATCATTGTGCTTGCTGCATTGTTTGGACTACCGACTGTGTCTGAATATTTTGACCATGATTGTTTTGCAGAACTGCATTAACTATCACTGTATGAAAAGAACTGTTTAAAAAAAAAGTACTGCGCTTGCAGAACAGTTTGGATCTCCTCTGTGCCAATGCCACTTCAGCCATTACGTTAGCAGAATTGTTTCAGCTGTCTTGTTTGCAGGTTAGGCTATCTCAGTGTTTGGAGACCTATGGTGACTATCACAGAGTTTTCAGAACCATTCTTACTACCATAATTGTGCCTGAAAACTTACTTTGACCTTTAATGTTGTATACCACCAAGGAAACACAGAGGTTTAGACTATCACTGGAAAGATGCCTGAAAACAGAATGAAGCCAGTTCGACATTCTCACCTGTGGACATGCAGGTGCAATCTGGTCTGCTATGAAGGTGACTCCTTCCCCGGGGCCGGGATGGGGCACAGGCTTTTCAAACCGAAGGTCCCCAACAGGGGGCAGAGCGTACGGGATGGCAAGGTAGGCGTTCATCTTCCTCCCTCCGTCTCCCTCCACACTAACCCCTTGCAAGGTTCCCCAGGGGGCCTTGATGAGGGGCACTGAACTTGCCATCACCATTGTCACAGCTAGGAGGAGGAAGCTTGTTGCTGTGGGCCACTCCATTGTCACCATCTGTTTCACACACAGGTACGTATCACAAATGAATACAAATCCAGGAATGTGGCACAGGCTCCCAAACTCCCATCCACATCTTAAAGTCCTGCCCCTCCTTTCAAGCCTTGAGAAGCCAGATGTGACTCAGTCCTTCCCAGTTGTTCTATCTTTTGACGGACCTTATCTTCAAGAGCAAAAGGAATGTGTCGACAAGGTAGCACCCTGGGCTTTGCATCTGGTCTCGATGTCAGCTTTGCTTCTCCTAGGTCGCCATTAATGATGTGCATGACTGCTGTCAGACATCTCTTCTTTTCTGATGCTCGAGCTCCTGTCATTTTCACCACTGCTTTGTCAAATTGTGAATCTAATTTCTGCAAGCATGTATAGAGCTTCTGCATTTGACTTGGGAGTGATTTTCACCATTGCACTTTCTGCACTGTTTCCCAATGCAGGGCATTTTGTTTAGTTGACTTCATGTTTTCTACCACAAAATTTGCAGTCTTGAATGATGGGGTTTGGTTGCTGTGAATGTTGATCTGTGTGTCCAAGTGAGGAATATGCACTGTTGTGGCCTACAGCATTCTTGGCAATTTTGTCAACACGTGTTCCTGACATTTCATGTTTCTGTTTCGACGTAATTTCGTGAGCAACTTTGTCAACACGTGTTCCTGACATTTCATGTTTCAGTTTTGAAGTAATTTCGTGAGATCTACAATTTCAATTGTGCGCTGCAGATCTAAAGTCTTTCCCCGCAGAAGCAGTTCTTGCATCTTGCCTGTTGTGAAGAAAACAATTTTATCTCGTAACATGCGATCTTTCGCGTCAGCAAAATTGCAAGGGCTTGCTCGTAATCGTAGATAGATCTGTAAGAAAAGCGTCAAATGGTTCACAATATGGCAGGTTCCAAAATCGAAAAGTTTCCATGACTTCATTAGATCTAGGTGCACTGTGTTCTGCAAGTTTCTCAGGGTCATGTTTATCATCAGCCCCTTCAAACACAAAATATTCGTCCGCCACCTGTACTTGAACACCAGTACAGTGTAGAGTAATAGCAGTTTGTGTTGCCTTAGGTTTTGTTGATGCTCCTGATGCTAGTAAATAAAGATTTACTTGCCTTTGCCACGTACGAAAGGTCTCTGCCAGATTAGATCAAAAACTGGGAGAAAACGAAACTGACCTGCTATGTCGGCGATGATGCTTTCGAGGAATTAAAGAGAACTATAAAATAGGCATTCTGGCTCACCCACCTCCGCCAGCTCCAACCGGCTGAAGCCGGTTTCGCTGTTGCTCCGCCGGCTTACCCAGAATGCCTATTTTATAGTTCTCTAATAGTAAACACTTTACAAACATACATAATGTGTAGGATTATCTGTTTTTAACACTAATTTAGAAAACTTTTGAGACTTTAGTTTTTGCTTAATCCTTCGTTTTTCTTGATCGTCTTCAATAACATCATTTTCACGCATACATTCATCAAATGCGTCTCTGTCTTTCATGTGAAATAAAACTACAGTCTTTAACTGTTCTCTAAAGTCTTTTAAAACTGAGTTATATTTTTGACATAAAATCCACACACTTATCCCAGCATGTCTTCCACTGAAAGCCAGTTTTGACAAAGCGTTTCTTTTTTTGACTATGTCTCTTTCTGCCGAACAGTCATCTATAATAAATAGTGTCTGAGTTCCTTCAAACTGTCTATAAAAGTGTTCTAAGCACTCGCTAAGTTTATTGCTAGGATCAACTAAATAGATTTCATCATCCGTCCATATAAACCTTCTGTCGTGATATGCTTTGTTCCATTTAAGTGTTGGGCAGAAAATTACTATATGATCAAAATTATAACGATAAACTGTTTGTAATAGGTCGAGGACAAATATTGTTTTTCCACAACCAGTCTGTCCACAAATCAATGAACAATGAGGGGTTTTTATCATAAAGTTTAACATCGGCATTGACACCAAAGTCGTTTGCTCCATAGTTTTATAACAGAATTTAATTTACACCAGTTAGTGTTGTTATCATACTATCCGTCAAAATTTGATCAGTACAATAAAATCTTATAAGGTCTAAATGTGTCAGATTAATCCAACTCAGTTTTGTCAGATTGTTTCTATTAAGACTAACATTGATTTTGTTGCTTGTTGTTACGACCTTAAAATTTTCACCATCGTGACGAACCACAACAGTAACTTTAAGATTGTCAACGTCTAAGTTTTGCCAGCTAATAAGAATTCCTTCCATAAGGTTGTCACTGACACCCACAGCTCCATTCCTCCCCACATCTTTTAAGACAGAAATTTCAAATATCATTGTGAACGTGTCTCCTAATAACGTGCGTGGAAAGAACTGTACTTTTGTAGTAGCTTCCTTCAAAACTGATTCTCTTCTGTGAAGGATGTACTGTTTGCTCCCAAACTTCTTTATTTCGATCTCTTTTCGACTGTTGTCCTCTGGCATAAGACTTACATGTAAAGGGCCAGAGTTCAATGCTTTTCTGAAACTTTTTTGACGGTCAAAAAATGTAAATGGGCTTACGAATTCAAATTTTATGTCCCATTCTAAATATGGTTCTAAGTGCCATTTGTTGTCAGTTTTTCGAACTATTTTATATTCATACTGACCCGCATTATTTGCTTCTACATTGCGTAGTTGTTCTAGTTTAGGAAACCTTTTGCTGTCGCTAACCTCTTTGCGTTTATAATAACCATCTTTAGTGTACTCAAAACCATACAAAGTGCCTATCTCACCGTTCTGTTCAAAGTCCTCAACGTCTGCAAGGTCTTTTAATTCTAAAGTTACACACCTCTCAGGCGCTAATGTAACTCCTGATTCTTCTGGCCCACGAGACATTTTTTAAAACAACGTATTATTTTATTTCTAAAACAATGTGCAGGTTATTACATTTCACGACTTTCCCTGTTTGGTCTTTGATTTTTATATTAAATGATCTGACCC
Source organism: Conus canariensis (assembly GCA_033310375.1). Taxonomy (NCBI): domain Eukaryota; kingdom Metazoa; phylum Mollusca; class Gastropoda; order Neogastropoda; family Conidae; genus Conus; species Conus canariensis. The sequence continues at coordinate 73,575,207 of CM065717.1, read as the reverse complement.
TCCCACAAGCTAATTTTTTAAACTGTAAGTTGGGGAATTGTATAATTTCATAATCGCAATATGCAGCTTTCCCTGATGGAAGAGCTCTTAAAACAGTTGAGGGCCTTCCATCATATAAGTTTTCATCAGTGCTCAGCTCGTCCAAATGAACATAGAGTAATGAATGTAATGCAAGATCGAGCGGATATTCTCCCTCAGAAGTAACTTCGCTTTGCGCAACTCTAAAACTATGATAGGCTTGATTGTAAGGTTCAAAACCTAACATTTTAGCTAGCTCTACATTAAAAATGTAATGGACTACTTCTTTTTCAGGTTTGAATGTCAACATTATTTTCAAATTTGCATTGTTAAGTTTGAGAGTAATGTCGAAGTTACTCATTGCTTCTTTTAGCGAGCAAAACCCGTAATAACCATCAGGTATGGTTAACTGGCTAATTACGTCTCCTCTTCTGTCAAGTTTTTGAATTAAATTATTCTTCTTGGATTCACTTATATTAAACCATACGACTTTGTAAAAAATTTCATGGAGTGCGACCCTTTGGGTTCCGCAGTTATTATCAATAGCATATTCTAAAAACGAAGGACTGTCTTGAGTTGTTATTGTTACAAACATTTTTAAAACAAATTTAAAAATGAGTGCATTCAAATATACTAATGCAAAATATTCTGTTGGGCCGCACTACAATCTTAAAAATATAACAACTGACACCCTTGACATTTCTGTGACTCAGTCTGACGCCTTTCAAGTAAAGGTTAGTACTCCATTAAACAGATATCTTAACCCTCCTATTAAAAAAGACTACATCGCGAAAGTGTGGTTCAGTCATCCGATGCAGTTTTATCAGAACCAGTTAAACTTTGCTGTGTTTTGTGCATCAACTGGGTGTGGAGTGTCGTATGCCGATCATTTAAATCATCCTGATCCTTTGGTGAGGTCAGTGTATAGATTTCATTTTTATTACGCCTTCAGACGTATTTTGTCTGAACTGCAAGCGCCATTCCAAATGACAAAACGTTTAATCCATTCAGCAACAGAATAGATTACAAGGCTTTTGAAAGGATCTGTAACGAATTTGATATTGACCCAAAGACAGACTTTAGACAAAAGTTGGATCTTAATCATGGTTTAGGCACCCTTTATTTTTGGGGCGTGCACAGAAAGTATAACTATGATTGGAATCCTCCTTACACATCTTTCTCTTCAGGCACAACTGTTCACCTCGGGTCCATAGAGCAAGAGCATAAAACAGCATGGACAACATTTATTTTGGATACTTCTAAGGGCCTAACTAGAGCGGGAATAGAACGAATAAACGACTCTATTCGTACTTATGTTTGGTGTTTGCTAGGTTCGCAAGCACAAACGAGATCAAACATAATTGATCCTTCTACTGGCTTTGACGCCCAAAAACAGTATTTAGCAAATTTAGAGGATTCTATTAATTCTGCAATTGATTTGCCTTCAAGTATTAAAAGGTACCAAAATGTTTTACAATTTGCAAGATCGAAAGTAGACTTTGCTGTCGGCACTGGTTTATACATGCTACCTTCTGACCTCAGGCTCCAGGTAGGAACAATAATAAACTACAACAATGAAATCCTTGTTGCAGGAAATGAACAGAAGGTTGGACAAAACGACATAAATTCTGAGCCAGTAATATTACAAACAATAAAAAAACACCCCCCAAGATTAAGTCATCCAATCCCCAAGGCCCAAAGCCCAAAGGCCATTGAAGACGCGCGTGATGACCATGAATATGAAAAGACGGCACTTGTTATTGGATTAACTGCTCTAGGATTACTTGGTCTTTATCTTACTAAAGAGTAACCCAACTATTAAGACAACTAATGCCCATAAGTGCTCAGCCATAAAGCCAACTACTTTACTTGCGGCAGACAAAAGCCAGCTAACGATCCCCCCTATTATACCAGGCAAAGAATCTATTGCTTTACTGGCTAATTTTTTTAGTAAGTTTGCAAGGTGATCGAGTTGTTTTTTTACCCATGATTTATCTGACGACGGAGTTGGCGGGCCTGGTGGCACTGCTCCCCCACCACCACCACCTGTAATAGCCAACACCAGTGTACTTATTGCAAATCCTAAGGCTGTTATAACACTTGCTAATGTGATTCCTTGCTCTCTAAACAGTGTTCTTATTCGTTCTGCTAGTGTTGTGTCTTCATATAAAATTCTTTGGATAGTTTCTCTTATTCTGCTCACTTGAGTTCGTAATTGTTCTCGGTTAGTAGACAACACTTCTAGTCTTGCTGATCTCTCTTGTTCAAGATCTTTTAGTCTTTGTGTTATTCTTTCTTTAACACCAGGTCCTAAGTTGTGGTCATCAGCCTCAACTAGTTTTTCTTTTTCTCTTTTTATATGCTCATCTAGTTCACCCAGTTTTGCTAAATTGTTTGTTAATTCGCCTCTGATGCTTCTCAAAGTATGATCAAGGGCCGTTATTTCTCTCATAGGTAGCGGCAGATCGTGCATAGTTTTTAATACTGTTTCTTCTGAAAAACTGGTTTCTATTATTTTGTCTGCTGTTGGGCTTAAATCTTTAAGTTCTATGTTTTGCATTTGGTTATCTGTTGGGAGTTCTTTTAGTGTGTTTTGAAGTTTAGCAACTGCTTCCCTATCTAATTTTGGTTTAGTAATGCCAAGGCGATTTTGTTCGCTCACACTGAGCCTTTGTCTAATTGTACTCTTTTTTAAAAACTTTGATGAGTCTGGTTTAGTTGTAAGCTGAACAAGTTGTCCTTGCTCGTTTTTAAAAAACAAATGGTCATCTTTTGTTTCAAAATCATTAGGGTCTATAAATTCGGGAGGTTCTTGGCCTAAACTTTGATAAAATGATTTGACCTTACTTTCTGTTAATTCATGACGCAATGATTGTAATGGATGTGTCAAAGGAGTCATTTCACTCATGTCGTCTCCAGGATCAAAAACATCATAATCTTCTTCTGCCATGTTTTTAAATAATTAACTTTTTATTTTGTTTTATAAAAAAAATGTCACAAGCATATGGCTCAATTCTTGACCCGCATAGAAGACTGAAAGAGCCCTTTGGCGTGAAGGGAAATAAACAGAATATTATTGTTCCAAATAATCCATCTACTATTGATTCAGATCAAATTCTTACTGTTAAATTTCCAGACCTAGGAGCAGATGAAGTGATTGTGCCGGGATCTGCACGGCTTACTTTCAAAATAGAACTTGATTCAGCAACAGACCCAAACAGGACAGTAGTCCAGAATCTGGGACGGGCAATCGTTAAGAAAATTTCTATAAAACTTGAGGGGCAAGAAATATTTTCTTTACACAATGCAGACATATTTCTAATCTATTGTGATCTATGGCTAACCGCGAATGAAAGGGCTGACCTCGCGTTTCAAGGAATCGAAAGTGATGAAGCACTAAAACACAGAATAGACGCCGAAGATGCTAAAGACGGTAACAAGCCCGAAGCTGTAAATTTTGCGTATGGAAATCGCTTTTCCATCCCCTTGGATTTTGAGTTATTAAGCGCGCATGCGCCATACTTTCAAGGAGCATTAAAAGACAGATTGTCATATGAACTAACTTTTAATGAATACAAACGGGTCATTAAATCTACAGACACTGATTCCAAGTACAGCATTTTCGACATCTCGTTAGAGTTTGACATTGTTAGCAACCCTAACTTAGCAAGGCTGATTGAGCAACAATATCAGTCAGGATTAGCAATATATTACGAAAGAGTGATTCATCATACTAAATATCCTAAAAGCAGGGCAGACACTATATGGAATTTTAGTTTTAGTGCCGCAGCAAGATCCCTTAAAGGTATTTTATTGCTGTGTAAAGATGAAGAACCATACGAAAGACAAACTGAAAAGTTTATTAATCCTAAAATAACTAAAGTACAATGTTCAATTGAGGGTAGTCCTAACCAAGTCTACGGTAGCGGGCTTAAACCTTATCATCATTTTGATGAAATAAGAAAATTGTTTGGAGGCGGGAGGTCTAGAAGTCCAACAGTAGACCTTGTGTCTAAAGATCTACACCTTCACAGTGTTAGACTTGATGATTATTTAACAACGAAATACGGTTTATGGATTGACCTAAGGACGACAGAGGATAATCAGTTGCATGGGAGTGGGAGAACAGTTAAAGACGTAATAAACATTCAAATTGATAAAGAAAAAGAGAGTGATAAACCACTTAATGTATATTTGTTTTTAATATATGATGCGCAGCTGAATATTAAAGATAACAGATTAAAAGATATCCAATACTAAATTATTTTTATTTTTTAAAAAAGCATGTCTGTTCAGGTTTATCCAAAAGTGCCCAAAGAAGAGAACTCTGTTGCTGTAGACATAAAAACTTTCAGATTAACAAACATAACACAAATGCAAACCCAACTAGAGCAGGACCTTTCAAAATACAGTAAAACCAAACGAAGGTATTCTGCTGTCTTTAATGCTGTTACATATGTTAATACTGGAGCATCGACAGCTAGTGCTCTATCAGCAGGAACAAGTGTAGGTCTCTTAGCAACAGGCGTAGGTGCGCCGGCAGCTTTACCGCTAGGTGGTTTGTCTTTAGCTTTTGGTTTATGCTCAACAGCTGCAGGTGCTGTCAGCAAAAAAATAAAAGCTAAACTCCAAAAGCACACAGCTATGGTTCAACTAATAACAGCTAAACTTAGTTCCTTCAAACTGACAATAAATAAAGCACTTGCCGACTCGAACATCACGGATGAAGAATTTAGTCGCCTACAGGCTGATTTTGAGGACTACAAAAGACAAAAGTTTGATCTTCAAAAAAAGGCAAGGGCAACTTTTTCTCAACAGCCAGACACCGACCAGATAAAAAAGGAATGTTTAAAAAAAGTAAACGAAACATTAAACTCTGTTCTAAACAGCTCACATTAACAACACCAAAGGGCGTTTATACTTTAGTTTATGAGTCCAAGCACAAAAAGACCGTTGATATTGATTCTGATTAAGTATTTTTATTAATTTAAATAAATATTTTGAGTTAGAAAAGAAGCTCAACATGGATAAGATATATGACAGTTTTGACTCTTGGTTAGATGCAATGGAAGAGGAAGAGCGTTTGTCAAAAGCTTTAAATGAGGTCGTTTTAGAAGTTATTGATCCAACAAACGTGCAGGCAAGCGTTGTACATGCTATTTCTCAAGTTCCAAGTAAACTAACAATAAACCCTCCAGTTAAAGTAAGGTTAGTTGTTTTAATCGACTATATAACAATAAACGAAGAAAATCTAGAAGTCTGGGTCTCAACTAAACAGCAGACTATTCTTTCTTATAATGACTTAACACCCGGTTGGGCAGATCAACTTCTTACACAGTTTAATGAAGCCTCTGAAGCAGCTAAAATGAGAGGCTCTGGTTGGTCAGAGGGTGAAGTCCTAGACATCAGATTAAGACAGGCTAAGTATGAGCCGATTGTAGGCAAGTCTTACATTCCACTGCCTCCAACATTAGTTGCAAAGAAAGCAGTTTTGAACATAAAAAATTCAGACGACAAATGTTTTATGTGGTGCGTTCTTGCTAGGCTGCATCACGTTGCCAAAAATGCAGAGAGAGTATCTAACTATTTACAGTGGGCCAATGATCTTAACTTTAACGGCCTTGAATTTCCTATGGCTGTAGACAAAATTGATCAGTTTGAAGAACAGAATCCCCCAATAACTGTTAACGTATACACATGGTCTGAAGAAACCAACCTTCTGCCAATTAGAGTGTCAAAGAACAGTCCAACAATAGGCGAACCAACCAAAACTCATGTAGACTTACTCCTAATGCAAAGCCTTAATGGGTTGCACTACACTCTAATACGCACAATGAGTAGATTACTAGTGCATACTACAAAACAACATAGCAAACAAGAATTTTGTAGAAAATGTTTAACAAGAATTCCGTCCGTTCAAGCTGCGAGCGAACATGTAAAACATTGTCTCAGCCCAGTTGGCTGCAATACAGAACTAATTATGCCAAGAGAAGGCAGTAAGGTTAGTTTTAAGAATTACAAAAAACTCCAGAGGTCTCCATATGTTGTTTACGCAGACTTTGAATCGCTTATTGTTCCTTATGAGGGGCCAGCTCCAAAACATTTACCAAAAACAGTTATAATGAATAACCACCAGATTTGTTCATTTGCCTTTATTGTTGTCAGGTCAGATGGTGAACATTCAAAGCCAGAATTATACAGAGGACCACATGCAGCAAAACATTTCTTAAAACGCATGCAAGAAGTTCGTAATGCCTGTTCTAATAATCTATTCTTATCCGATCTTAAGATGACCCCCGAAGATCAAGATCGCTATGACTCAGCCACTCACTGTTGGATTTGTGGTTTAGAGCTAACACCTAAAAGTTTAAATCCAACAGTAAGAGACCATGATCACATTAGCGGAAAGTTTAGAGGAGCAGCACATAACAATTGCAATCTTCAACTAAAGTTTGATCCTAGGACTTGGAGACTTCCTATATTCTTTCATAACTTGCGAGGTTACGACTCTCACCTTATAATGCAAGCAGTAACTAGCGCCTTTAGGGTGTCATGCATTGCGCAGTCATCAGAAAAGTACATGTGTTTCACTTTAAATAATTTATCTTTTTATGACTCTATGCAACACCTGATGGGGAGTTTAGAGTCACTGGCAGGATCCTTAAAGTCCTGCCCAATAACAGAAGAATATTTTGACCCAACTCTTGTTAGAAAGGGCGTTTACCCTTATGAGTACATGAACAGTTGGGAAAGGTTTGATAACCCAGCCCTTCCACCTAAAGGCGCGTTCTTTAGTAGTCTTAGAGGAAAGGACATCAGTGATTCTGATTATTCTTATGCTCAAGATGCGTGGCAGAAGTTAGAGTGTAAAACGATGGGAGACTATCATGATTCCTATTTAATGGCGGATACCTGTTTGTTGGCAGACGTCTTTGAAAATTATAGGAAGACCTGCATGAAACATTACAGCCTGGATCCTGCGCATTATATTTCTGCGCCTGGGATGAGCTGGGACGCTTTCTTAAAATTTACTGGAGTACAAATTGATTTATTGTCTGACCTGCCAATGCTTCAGATGATTGAAAACGGATTGCGTGGGGGAATCAGTATGGCGTCGCACCATTACTGTAAAGCAAACAACAAATACTTGGACGACTATGATCCAAGTAAAAGGTCTAACTATCTTATGTATTTAGATGCAAACAATCTGTATGGATGGGCAATGGCGCAATCACTTCCATTACGCAACTTTAAAATGTACACAGGACTCAAAGACATTCAAAAGTTTTTAAAATGGCTACCTACTCTAGAAGCTGATCGTAAAAGAGGTCTCATTCTAGAAGTTGATTTAGAATATCCTCATGAACTTCATGATTACCATAATGACTATCCATTAGCGGCAGAAAGTCTAAAGATGGCAATGACAGAACCGCCTAAACTTGTGCCTAATCTTCGTGACAAAAAAAATTATGTCTGTCATTACAGACTTCTTCAATTTTATTTAAGACATGGTTTAAAGTTGACAGCTGTTCATCGTATAATTGCTTTTGATCAAGAACAGTTCATGAAACCATACATCATGAAGAACACTGATTCTCAGAACTAAATCCGCAGATGCTTCAGAAAAAGACTTTTTCAAGTTGATGAACAACAGCTGTTTTGGAAAGACTATGGAAAATCCGCACAAGCGTAAAGATGTTAGATTGGTCACCAGAGAAAACGTTGCAATTAAGTTGACTTCAAAACCTAATTATCAGGACTTCAGAAGATTTCATGATCAGCTTTTTGGCATAATGATGAAAAAAAAGAAAGTCAAATTGGACAAGCCCGTTTTTATTGGGTTTACTGTTTTAGAGCTGTCGAAGCTTTTGATGTTAGAATTTCTTTATGACTGCTTTAAACCCTTGTATCCGGAGTCCAGAGTTCTGTACACAGATACAGATTCCTTTGTAATCGACATCCCTACTGAAGATTTTTACAAAGACATGGAATTAGAAGTAGCAAAAGAGCATGCTGGATGGTACGACACATCTGATTACCCTAAAGATTCGCCTTTGCATTCAGTTATTAATAAAAAGGTTTTAGGTAAGATGAAGGATGAATTATCTGGAGGTGTGATCAAGGAGTTTGTTGGTTTGAGGTCGAAAATGTACAGTCTTTCAAGCCAAAAAAAAGTTGTTAAAAAAGCAAAGGGAATATCTCGTAGTGTTGTGCAGTCAAGCATAACCCATGACAACTACAAAGAAGCATTGTTTGGCAATAAGACTTTTCATCATGACAATTACAAGCTGCGATCTAATCTGCATGAGATTAACACAACAGTTGTAACAAAACGGTCTCTTGACCGCACTAACACAAAAAGAGTATTTGTTAATCCAGAGTTTTCATATGCAATTGGTCATTGGAGAATAGTATAATCATATGGGCTTATATGTTTCAGCAATCGCACGTTCAATTATATCATCATCTAATTTAGCAAAATTAATATTATTTATTAATGCTAGATGTGCTTTAATTTTTTTTGTCATTTCACAATATTCATGTTTCCATAAATCAAAATAAAAGCTTTGGGGTTTAAAGCGATTGCCTGGCGATTGTTCTAGCCAGGGATTGTCAATCTTCTCAAATACTTCTTTAATGATATACTGATACTCAAATAAATCTTGCATTAATTTTAAAGACTTTTCCTTTGCCTTTTCTGCCATTTCCCTTTGAGCTTCCATTTTAAACCCAAATGTATTTGCGTAGATTAAAACAGTTCATTAAGCTTAACTATATCACCAACCAATTCAACCAAATTATTATCCATTACTGCTAAATGCGCTCGAATTTTTTTTATCTTTTTAATATATTCTTGCTCCCAATCAAAATTTGAGGTTTTGTCTAGCATGGCATGATCAATCTTCTTAAATATTAGTCTAATAGCAAGATTATAATCAAATATTTCTCGCATTATTTCTAAGGACTCTTCCTTCACCATTCTTGCTTCCAGTGCCATTTTACGTAAGGATTCTTCCTTTTCCATTCTTGCCGCCATTTTAATTTAAATTAAAAAATAATTAAGCGACTGGAACTGTGTCTGGAGGGATTATCTGCAGTTCTTCCTTCACAAAAGATCTTCGGGGGGCTGGTCGTTTTGTTGTGTCAGTTTCTCGTAAATAATACACGGGCGGATTCATTTTCACAATTTTTTTTATCTCATATGGATCAACACTCCAAACTGGATCTGTTGCCCTGATGCGAGTGTCCCCTTCCGCTTCTCCCGGCGAATAAAGGTATCTCACTTTTAAACCAAATGGTAATAGTTTGCTTGATGAAGACTCTCCTTCAACAACATTTATTGTTTGTTTTCTGATTGCTTGTACTGGTTTTAGACCTTTAAATTCTTCATTATTCATTGCGCGCAAAACTGAGGGCAGCCTTCTAACCCATTCTGTGTTGCGAGAATTGTCAATCAGCTCTCTGTGATACTGGTAGGAGAAAAGCCTTTCAGATAACTGTTTGTTAAAGTTTTCAACCAAACCCTGTGATCTGTGAACACCCAGAATGCCTCTTTTAATGGTAACTCTATGTTTTAACAATAATTGATTCACTTGTCCTTTAAATTCTTTCCCATCATCGACTTGAATCATGCGAGGATAAGTTAAGGGTCCTCGTTGATATATCAGTTGTAAAGCGACAGCAACAGCAGAAGCACTCTTTTGTGTTAATGGTTCAGCATCTTTGTATCTTGAAGCTATATCAATGACTGTAAGTGCGTACTTAAATCTTTTTCGTCTAATCGTATCATGGGGTAAATATAGAAGATCCATTTGATGGGTGTCGTTCGGTATTGTGTTGACAAAGTGTGGTCTTTGTATTCGTTTGGGCGCAGGCAGATAAATTTGCCAAATCGCTTGTTTAGATAACCATTCCTTTGCTGTTTGTTCACTGACTCCAGCTGCTTGGCTTAGCTTTTTAATTGCTGTTATTCCCTTCCAATATCCTTTTGGCGAATAATAGATCTTGTTCATTTTTATTCAGCCAATATTATGTGCAACAAAATACACAACGGTCATACCAAAGGCAATAAACAATATTTCTTGCATCTTTTGTTTTTCTGATGGTTGATAAAAATCGCTGAATTTTGGTGGAGGCAATGTCTCGATTGGCTTGCCTGTTACAAGATAATATTCTTTTATTGCTTGATCAACATCTTTAAATGTGTAAGCTGCATGTCCCTGTTCTTTCAGTTCATCGTTAATAAAATCTAACTGCTCAATTCTCTGCTTTTCATACGCAGCTTGTGCTGCGGCTAGTTGCTCCATAGCTTTGTTATGTCTTTTTCTCTCGCCGTCATCCCGTAGTTTACTAAATGCGTAATTACTTCCGCTAAAAGCAAGCGCATTAACCACAGCGCCACCAATCATCATTACGAGTGAAGCCATTTTTATAAATGTATTTTTTTAATTTTACATATTGATACTGTCTGGAATTATTCCTTGCTTAACTAGAAAATCTTTCGTAGCAAATGAAGCTGTAATAACAGCAATCAGCTTTGCTGAGTCTTCAAAGTCTAGTTTGCCAAGATCTGCTGGTTTTATTTTTAACAGGCTTTTACCAAGCATTGTGTATCCTACACTTAGGCCTCCAATAACAGCAGAATGGTATACAAGGTTAGTAATAGTTTTTTCGGTGCTCATTTTTAAAAAAAAAAATAATATTTATTCATTAATAAAACATGAACTGCGATGATTTACTTCCTGAACTTACAAATGATCAAGCTGATGACCAAACTATTATGCCTAAAAAGGAAAGGCTGTATTCTTTGGCGGCGTGTGGAAAAACAAAACAGTACCTTGGAAATGAATTCAGCATAGAACAGATTCAACAGATGTCGCCACAAGACATTGTAAAGTATCACAACAGGTATGAAGCGCAACTGGGGTCAAGAATGGTAAAAAGCGTTGGGCAAACGGTTCTTAGTTTGTACACTAAACTAGTTAGTAGATTTGCTCCCATTGATTCTGAACAAGATTTTATGTATGATTTAACACAGGATCCCGTTTTAACAAAGTCATTAGAGTCTCTAGGATGTGATCTGTATTACAGATTTGGAACATTGTTATCGCCATTAATCATGGGATTAATTACTTTTAATCATATAGATTTTGTTTCCCTTCAAAATGACCGAGCCAGAAAATCAGCAGAAAACATTGATGGAGAAAGTGACCAGTAAAAAGCCTCCTCATCCTGGGCGTGTTGCAGCAGGAAAAAAATTAGCAGAGTGGAACAAACAAAAAAAATTAATGTTGCAATCACAGAATGTAACTCATAATGAAAACATAACACCGCCAACGCCAACAGTTGTTTCAATGCCAGCTGTAAATACACAAGTTGATTCAAGACCTACAACACCAAAGTCGTCATGGAATATTGAATTTAAAACAGTTGCCATTTTTGGCGTCATTGCTGCTGGGGTGGTTATTACGGTTATAAAATATATAAACAACGCCAGCAAAAACCAAAGCAGTCAAAAAAATCTCAACCACTAAATACAGAAGCCAAACAAAAAAGCATGCCAGAACCGCCAACAACAAAAGATCATTTTGATCCATTTCAGATGGAATAATATTTCAAGAACTTAATAAATAATTATAAGTGACTTGAATAAGAACTTGATAACGACTTGATGACGACTTGATAAAACTTAAATAAGAACTTGATAAGAACTTGATAAGAACTTAATGACGACTTGATAAAAACTTAATGACGACTTGATGACGACTTGTTAAGAACTTGAATAAGTACTTGAATAAGTACTTGAATAAGAACTTGTTAAGAACTTGATGATGACTTGTTAAGAACTTGATGTTGACTTGTTAAGAACTTAAATAAGAACTTGAATAAGAACTTGAATAAGAACGTGATGCCGACTTGAATAAGAACCTAGAACGACTTAATGACGATTTTTTTTCACAATTAATTGTTACATTCTTTTCCGGGGAGACAACTCCTCTTCACTTCTGCCTTTATGTAGTACTCTAGGCCAGACATGTCTGGCCCCGGCTTACTCAACTGCATAATTGCCGAGTCGAAGCGTCGCACTGTTTGCTGGTTCGTGTCAAGTTACACATAAGGGCGTCGGGCCGCCACGCAGCATTGTATAAATTTAGCCGGCTAAATTCCCCACCGGCGTCGTTTAGTACAGGCGTTAGACGTCATTGTATAAATTTAGGCGGCTAAATTTCCAAACATATCAAAACATGTTTCTTACCTTCCCCCAATCACAAGACTAGATAGAATCAGCTGATTAGTAACAGTGACGACATTTCCGCCCAGCACTTGTGTTGTTAGCAACTGAACCTAGCTGTCTTGTCATTTTCACATTGGGTTGGTGTGCTGCGTGTGTGATTTCCAGTCAGGAAAGCGTTGTGACTTTAAAACTTTGCTGATTGATTCAATGTCTCAAGATAGCATTTTTTTCAGAGAGGGATTTACTAGGTAGTCCTTCTTCACAAGAATTAGCACAGGAAATTAGAGTTTCAAACGCTGCACATCAAGCTCTGTGGGATTATTCTATTCAAGACACGCCACTTACCACGCTAGAAAACTGCGTGCACTTGCAAGTGTACTTTTTGGATTTAAACAGTTTTTTTGTGTTGGGCTTCCTTTAAACTTCTTCCTCAGTAGACTGAACGCAATTAAAGTCATGCTGCAGGTTCCAGAATATGCCAACTACTGGAAACAAATCCCACATGTGCCAGCCGACTTGGAGCAGCACCCAGCAAGGGGAAATGACATGATTCTAAAAATAACGGTTATGCATAACCGGGGCTCTGCGTCAACTTCTTCTTGCAGCAACATTCACAAACCACCCAGCAAGGGGAAATGACATGATTCTAAAAATAACGGTTATGCATAACCGGGGCTCTGCTCCACTTGCTTCAATGCTCCTATTCAACACCCAGCTATAAACTTTTAGGCTGCCTTTTCAGGCGGCCGCCGGGTGTACTTTATACAATTGTCTTGTTTGTTGAATCAAGCTTTTGATAAGTGCACTTGGTGGCTGCTTAGAATAATCTTCAACAACGTGCCACGATTCTACGCTTGTGTGAACACACATCCCACCCCTTTTCAGATAGCTTTCAATAGCCAGTCATTCCTCACAATAGAATGAAATCCCAACTTGGTTGACAAATAGCCCTCCTAAGAATAAAGGCATGGTTAACCAAGTCCCCATTGTTTTGTTTGTTTACTTCTTAACGGTCCAGTGACAGAGAACTATAAAACAGATAATCCTACACATTATGTATGTTTGTAAAGTGTTTACTATTAGAGAACTATAAAATAGGCATTCTGGGTAAGCCGGCGGAGCAACAGCGAAACCGGCTTCAGCCGGTTGGAGCTGGCGGAGGTGGGTGAGCCAGAATGCCTATTTTATAGTTCTCTAATTAATCAACTTAATGATTTCAGTGGTTTCTCTACTGCGCTGCCACCACGTTAATTGCTCTCATTCGCAGCATATATCACATGCCGGCTAAGCTTAAAAAAGGATATTTATTGCAGATGCCAGTCTCCTTCCATGTTCCGTTATCTCCCAGCGCCCTCTCGCCACGATCAGGGGTAACAACTAGGCTACCAAAACAATTGTAACTAGACAACTAGGCCTGTCAACACTTGACACAACGGCACTGCCTGTTAATACCTTATTTAGTATCTGATTGTGCACTGAGAAACTGTAGAGTTGGAGCAGGTGAGGTGGGAGCTTTGAAGGGGGGATAGTGGGCAAGGTGAGAGCAGATCGGTTTATCCTGCATCAGTTTAGCAGCCGACGGTGGTCATCCTCTTTTAATTCATGATTATAGCGATGAACCCCTTGCACAAGTATAGTGATGCAACGGTCACTGTAAGAAATTAGGATGGTGCAATGATCTAGGTTTTTTGTTGTTCCATCTTCGACAAATAATATTGATCTGCAACAAAAAAAAACAACTAGAAAGTGTGGTGGTGTGTGTGTGGGGGGGGGGGGGGGGGGGGGGGGGGGGGGGGGGGGGGAGGGTGGGGAGGGGTGCATGCGTGCATGTTTGTGTGTTGATCTCTTTCATGGGACCACAACTACAACGCTGGGATCAAAAGATACAATAAGTGCGGGTGGGGGGGGGGGGGGGGGGGGGGGGGGGGGGGGGGAGGGGGGGTTATAATTTTCGAACTTATGAACAGGAGGGAAAATCAGTTTCACTCTGCTGGAAGTGCTTCACCTGAATCAATGGGCACAAAGCGAGGCATTTTTAGTTTTACATGTTTGTCTGCTGCTGTCCTTGGACAGAATATGAAAACATATCAAAGCGTACAAATAACCAGTCAGTCAGGGGCTCTTTTGTAGTCAGCTCTTAGTGACTTGAGCAGATTGTATCCCCTCCCCTCCCTTCCAACTAACCATTGAATGTTGTGTGTTGTCATTAAACTCGGCTGTCAAACACGAATGTTTACACACCGCAAAAAAAAAAAAAAAAAAAAAAAAGTTATATTGTTAGAAATATTACCGCTACCGTAGTTTAACGACCTGAGCACACAAATCAGGCCATTCAGAATGTTACGCCTTTTGCCCTCTCGGTCCCAAACGAGAATGACTTTTCGTCAGGTGATAATTCAATACGGGCTTGTTTTCTTTCATTCATTTTTTTTCCCCCATTAACAATAGCCGTTGCTCAGCCGAGAAAAATACCTTTCGTATCCCCCCGACTACCGGCAAAAATGATATTCTCACTGACCTGTTGTACTTTTGACTCCAGTCCCTTGGCTTCAAGCAGGTTGTCGCTCTGTTCTCTTTCGGTCTTTTTTTCCCCCGCGACCTCCACATGTTTTATGAATGACAAACAAGATGGCCCGTATGATATTGACAGAACAACTCTCTTTCAAAGGGAAGACATCCACTGGGGTTTTGAACTGGTGGGAGGGGCGCTCCCAGAGCAGTTGATAGCATGCAAATTGCCTTACACGCCAAGTGAACACGCCAAAGTCAGAACAGGACAAGGAACACAGACCTTCGCTCTCCCATCTCCCCCTCCCATTACCCAATCCCACCTCACCCTGACCTTCCACTTCCCTTCCCCTCCCTCTCATGGGCGCCTTCATGGGAGCGTGCTGGTGTTCCCCGGGTTCTATGTTCCCCAGTAGCGCTGTTCCCCGTGTCTCTGTTCCCCAGTGTCGATGTTCCCCGACCGAAAAAGCGTGCCGCTGTTCCCGTACCGGTGTTCCCCAGGTTTTCTGTTCCCCAGTAGCGCTGTTCCCCAAACAGATTTCAATGCACCAACGGCAAAAACTTGGGGAACAGCGGGCCTGGGGAACACCGGGACTGGGAACACCGGGACCGGGGATTTGCGGGAATGGGGAACAGCGGGATCGCCACAGGGTGGGGAACAACGAAACTGGGGAACTTAGGGACTGAATTTTGATTTTTTTTTCTTGAGGGGAACACCGGGACTGGGGAATATAGAGACTGGGGAACAAAGAACCTGGGGAACAGCGGCAGGACCCCGCCTTCTTCATCATGTTTACATCACAGATTTGTGTAAACTCTGTGCCTGTTTCCATTCACATACTTCACTGGTTGTGTCTGGACCGGAGCAAGTTCAGACTTGAATTTCTTCGTGGAAGCAAACAGCCTTGGTAAAGGAAATCACTACCAGTTTATGAGCTACTTTTGGTGCGCAGTTTGAAAGGTGGGGGGTCTGAGATCCGAGATGATTTTTTCTTTTTCTCTACATTGACCAGCCGTACTATTTCATGGAGGGAAAAAAAAAAAACCGATTTGTTCATTTCCCTTCCTGCCATAAAATGCTTTCGGACACGGTCGGGTATGTCGCAACCGGATGCATCCTTATGGAAATGGCCTTCACATGTTTGGTTTTGTTTGTTTGTTTCTCTTTTCTTTTCTCTCCTGGGACGTTGCCACACCCGAACTAACCGGCAGAATCATCGGCGAGCGGATTGTCGGAAGAACAAAAGAGCTTGAGAAAACATATAATGCTTTTACATTTTGATATGACGATTTGGATTGCCGGGGAAAGGGTGGTACGTGAGTGGGTGGGGGG
>CM065717.1:73504113-73554113 GCA_033310375.1 Conus canariensis | reverse complement strand
AGACTAGATCCCTCCCCCTCTCACCCCTGATGGGTGAATGACAGGTTGTCAAAACCGGATTCGGCAGAGTAGAATTCATATACCAGGCACACAGGGTCGCAACTTCACTGACCCCTCAAGACTGCCTGTAGACCAGATCAGTGTAACTTAGACAGGCCCACTGTATTCCAACTTAAGCGGCAGCACCGAGTGTATACATGTAAAGTAGGAGTGAGGAAGGGCCCCTCATTGTGGTAGTCCAATGAGAACTAACACCCAGCCTATGGACGTGACATGCCAATACTTACCTATGTGTAAGCAATAAAAGTTGATGGGTGAAATTGCACTTAACTTGTGTCAGTTCTCTGTTGTTCAATCAAATGTTGAATGTTTGAACTTCTCTCTTCAATTGTGTCTCTGGGAGCTATAAGTACTTGTAAGAGTACAGGCCTAAGGAAAATTATCTCGGAGCCACTGTCCCCTATTTTACCAAGTCCTGGAGCAAAAATAAAAATTTCTTTGATGACTAGTACCGGAAAGTTGCTCCTTCCACCACTAGTAAGAGAGAGGGTGTAGGTGAAATGTTAAGATAATTCTCATTGAGAAATTATCCCAAGTCCTTCCCCTAGAGGACCCACGTACAACTCATCCATCTCGTCAACCCCCCCCCCCCCCCCCCCCATCTGCCTCCTCTTCCAGGTCTCACCACTTTCCTTCCACGCACGGTCTATGTCCCCCCCCCCCCCCCCCCCGTATCTATGCCCCCCCTCCCCCATTCCTCTTTCTGGTCTATATTCACCTAGGTCTCTGCCTTCCCCTCCCCCCTCCCCCTCCCCCAATCTTCCGGCGTTCCCCAGTGTCTACGTTTCCCCATGTCTGTTTCCCCACGTCTATGTTTCTGCATGTCTTTGTTCCCCTATACTCTTTCCTGGTCAATGTTCCCCAGATCTATGTCCAGCCACCCTCTTTCCCCGCCCTATGTTTTCCGCCAGCCCTGTATGCTACCCCCTCTCTTCCTGCCTACATTTCCCCTGGTCTGTTCCCCCCCCCCCCCCCCACCCCTTTAGTACCCCACTCTCTTCCTGCCTATATTCCCCAGTCGCTCCGCCCGTCCCCCCACCGCCCCCCTCTTTCTGGCATATGTTCCCTTGGTATATGTATCCCCACTCTCTTCCTGCCTAATTCCCCCAGGTCCGTCTCCCCTCCCCCCCCCCCCCCCCCCCCCCCACCTCTCCGCTATGTCCCCTCTTTTGTATCCCCACTCTCTTCCCTGCTATATTCCCCCAGGTCCGCATCTCTCCCTCCCCCCCCCCCCCTCCCCCCGCCCTCTTTCTGGCATATGTTCCCCTTGGTAATGTATCACCTTTCGTATATTCCCCATCGCTCTCTTCCTGCCCCTATTATATGCCCTCCATGTACCATCGCGTCTCTCCTTCCCCCCCCCCCTCCTCCCCCCCCCGCCCTCTTTCTGGCATATGTTCCCCTTGGTATATGTATCCCCACTCTCTTCCTGCCTACATTCCCCAAGGTCCGCGTCTCTCCCTCCCCCCCCCCCCCCCCTCTTTCTGGCATATGTTCTCCCTTGGTATATGTATCCCCACTCTCTTCCTGCCTATATTCCCCCAGGTCCGCGTCAGTCCTCCCCCCCCCCCCCCCCCCGCCTTCTTTCTGGCATATGTTCCCCTTGGTATATGTATCCCCACTCTCTTCCTGCCTATATTCCCCCAGGTCCGCGTCTCTCCCTCCCCCCCCCCCCCCCGCCCTCTTTCTGACATATGTTCCCCTTGGTATATGTATCCCCACTCTCTTCCTGCCTATATTCCCCCAGGTCCGCATCTCTCCCTCCCCCCCCCCCCTCCTCCTCCCCGCCCTCTTTCTGGCATATGTTCCCCTTGGTATATGTATCCCTGCTCTCTTCCTGCCTATATTCCCCCAGGTCCGCGTCTCTCCCTCCCCCCCCCCCCCCCCCCCCCCGCCCTCTTTCTGGCATATGTTCCCCTTGGTATATGTATCCCACTCTCTTTCTGCCTACATTCCCCCAGGTCCGCGTCTCTCCCTCCCCCCGCCCTCTTTCGGACATATGTTCCCCTTGGTATATGTATCCCCACTCTCTTCCTGCCTACATTCCCCCAGGTCCGCGTCTCTCCCTCCCCCTCTTTCTGACATATGTTCCCCTTGGTATATGTATCCCCACTCTCTTCCTGCCTATATTCCCCCAGGTCCGTCTCTCCTCCTCTCCCTACCCCCACCTCTTCCTGGTGTGTGTTCCCCCAGGTCTATGTTCCCCTACCTCTCTTCCTGGTCTTTGTTCACCCAGGTCTATTTCACCTTGGTCTGTGTTCACCTTGGTCTATGTTCACCCAGGTCTGTGTTCACCCAGGTCTATGTTCCCTCACCTCTCTTCCTGGTCTATGTTCACCCAGGTCTGTGTTCACCCAGGTCTGTGTTCACCCAGGTCTGTGTTCACCCAGGTTTGTGTTCACCCAGGTCTGTGTTCTCCCAGGTTTGTGTTCTTCCTGGCTTATGTTCTCCCTGGCCTATGTTCTCTCTGGCCTATGTTCTCTCTGTACTTTCTCTCTGGCCTATGTTCTCTCTGTACTTTCTCTCTGGCCTATGTTCTCCCAAGTCCGTTTTCCTAAAGGTCTGTCAGAGGTCTACCAGCTATCTACCCTAAAGATGGTTTCAATTTTGATATTTTGAGGTCTTTTCTTCATTCAGTTATGGGTCTTTGGTCATGTGGGCTATAAGCGGCTTGATTATCTCCCATTACTTCACCCCTCTTCTTCTTTCCTCTCTATCCCCCACCCCCACTCCCATTCCGGTATACAGGCCCTCAGCTGTACCCAGAATGGTGTTCATATAGCTGTCTCTTCAGCCTTGTATCCACAGCATTCTACTGCATAGTAAATTGTCGTAACAGATTCCGGTGTTCTACACTCTCCACTCTAATTTCTGCACCATGTAAGTGCAATGGCTTACACTTATGGGTATTTGTAATACTTTGTCTTCTGCCGAGTCCTGCATGTCTAAGGGAAATCTTTCTGCGTGGGGCCCTGTGCGCGGGGAATGCTGAAGCGAGGTTTGGTCATGTGGGGTGGCGCCAGAGAAAGTAGAAAAGGGAGAACGTTTACTCACCGAGCCCTGCTATATCAATTTTCCTACTAATAGCTGTTGAAGCTAGCTCTTCCATGCCGTGTGGCGGGGGGGTGGAAGGTGAAATGTGCTCACCACCTTCCAGCCAGTCAGCAGAACCGCGGCTCACGAAGCAGACACACACAGTAACAAGATGCAAAGCATATAAACGTACTCCCAGTTTATCTTGAATACAAGTACTTTCTGAGATATTCCATAAAGAAGAAAAACCGTTTTGGGCCGTTATAGCCATTTCAGAAAGATCGGCCCAGAAGTGTTGTCTGGAGTGAGTGCAACACATTTTGACCACGGACAGACACACAGACAGACACACAGACAGACAGACTCACAGACACACAGACAACATTTCTTCGTTCCCATTCTAAAGTACTCCCTGTTCTATAAGAACTGGGAGTACAAAAAGAGAGAGAAAAGAGACAGTATCTGCGTTGTTGACTACTTTAATTAGCTTGCAACAGAAAAACACAAAATGCTACATCGACAAATTGACAATAATGATGTCGTTTAATTAAATTTTGACAATACCATCTGTGGGAACCACTGCAGCAACATAAAAATAACGGATTATTAGCGCTTATTTTATCAGTGACCTCCATTTTTTTCATAACTTTCAATAGTTTCAAACACACTTTAAAATGGAGCCATTATCAAAACTGATCACACAAGTCAAGTCAAAGTCAAAATCACAAAATCATCTCGAAAAACAAGAAATCAATACCAGTTGGCCGTTCAGGCCCCAGCGTCCCCTACGGTCCCGCATATAAGCAGTCATCTGGCTGACTTTGATCCTCGCCCACCTGATCGGATGCCATGGCCAACACGGATAGTCCCTTTGACCAGCCTGCTCGGTCGGAGATAAATTCACACGACGCCATGGATCCTGCTGATGTGAGTACTGCAGCTACAGTGGACACTCCACTTTCAGTGAGTGGATCAGATGACACGGGTCTGAGCCAGAGACATCTACAGGCCATCTCAGATGTGGTGTGTCGACAGATGTCACAGTTTCTTGCCAAAATGCAGCTCCTAGGCCCGGTGTTCTCTCCTGCACCCATGGGGGCAGCTATTCCTCCCACATCCATGGCTTCAGCCATGCAGCCCCAGACCTTGGATGTGAGTTTGGTTCCCTGCACCGCCGTGGCATCTGCTATTATGCCTCTGCCGCTTTGTGGGCATAGCCATCACACACCGACGCCATCCAGTGTGACAACTTCAGTGACAGGTCAGTCTTTGTCATCTTACCTACCCCCTGTGCCATCTTCCTGTTCTTTTCATGTATATGCTGGCCCGTTGCAGCGTCGGCAAGCCAACGGATAGGAGGAATGCTGCCATGGCCGGTCGTATCACACACACAGCACTCCACTTCCATTTGGGAATATGGTCCGCTTCACATTACCGCTAGTACTAGCCAGCCAGCCAGCCAGCACGCGGCATCGAGTGATCAGTTTATGGCACCGGCGACTGACCCCCTCCTCTGTCCTCTACTTCCCTCGCTGCTCGACACGCCATTGTGCCTGGACTTACCACACGCGCATGACAAAGGATCAACTCCTCGCTCCTCCATTCTCGAAGACGTTACCGACGACGAAAGTATGACAGATTCAAACCGCGATCCCTTTGAGGATATTCCAGGCCTCAGAGGGTTCCAGTTGAGTGGAGCACGTGTGGCTCTCAGGAGGGCACGACGAGGCAGGGAACCTACATCACAGGTGCTTCAGTTATGGGGGCACGCCAGGGGCCATGCTTCTGAAGGAAATTGGAGAGGTGTGCGTGTAAATAAGATTGTCACGTCGTACACCTCACAGGAAAAGGCCACTGCCTTTGGCCCTCAGTCCCGTGACAGCGCCTTCCCACTCTCTAACACAGCTGCAAGACGGGACGACCACCTGGCAGCCCTTCAAACACGGACTGGGGCTGCTGCACACGCTGTGTGTGTGGCCCTGACCAAGCTGAACAAGGTGACGGTGGCAATGTCATCAGCCCAGCCCACTGACGTCTCTTTCTCTCCAGCCCTGGGACCCCTTGTGACTGGAAACAGCGCCTATGTGAGGATGTGGCGACTCCACTGGGCCATGTCCTTAGAGTGCTGGCTGCAGAAGACTCCATCATCTGCAGGGATAGGCGACAGCTGTGCCTTGACACTGTAGCGGACCAACAGTGAATGGGCGTGACTGACAAGATTCCACCCTCAGTCACCGCTCTCTTCGATGGTGACGTCAATGCCGTGATCCACGCCATCAAACAGAGACGGGAGGCTGGAGGACTGTTCAGAACCACCACGGTACGCCAGCCTCTAAAGGGATCCGGTGACTCACACTCCTCCTTCTGACGTGACAAACCTCCTTCCCAGAAAAGAAGCTTTCCCCAGGAAGACAGAGGCCAGCCGCATGACAGACAGCCCTTTCGAGTGCAGCCCTACAGGACAACGCAAGGCAGGATGGGCTATGGAAGAGGAAGGGGAGTTGCCTATAGAACCGCCTCCCAAAAGGAGTTTGTACCCAGATCAGCATGACTACCAGCACACCAGCATAGCAGGACACTTGTCCCTGAATACAACAGCATGAGCCGAAATCACAGACAGCCCCAACTTCCCTCAGGCGGTCAGTGGCCATCAGCTGGAGTTTATTTCCAAACCTCACCTTAAGTCACCCAGGGAAGCACAACGTATGGAGACCAAACTTTCGTCTGCACACTCTAAGCTAATGGATGCAGAAGTCAAACACTTGCTTCCCAAGGAAGCAATCGAAAGAGTATACAGGGACGTGGGGTTTTACAGCCACATGTTCCCTGCATCCCCAAAAGGGGGGAACTGCGTCCCATTATAAATCTTAAGCCTCTCAATCAGTTTATAAGGGCCCGCAGTTTCTCCATGTCCACCCTGAAGGACATATAGCAACTGATCCAACACGACTGGGCTGTGTGTTTGGACTTGAAGGACGCTTACTTTCACGTGCCTATACACAGGAGACACAGAAAGTTTCTGCAGTTCCTATGGCGGGGCCAGACCTACAGGTACACAGCTCTTCCATTCGGCCTGTCGTCCAGCCCATACTGCACGTGGGTGACACGACCCAGTCGTCCACTGTCTTCGTGCACGAGAGTCCGAGTCATCTACCTGGACGATATACTGATCCTCGCCTCTTCCAGGGCCAGAGCTTTGTCACACCTGCAACAAAGTAAAGTCCCTATTGACAGGACTGGGTTTTTCCCTCAACTTGCAAAAGTCAGACCTTAACCCACGGCAGAATTTTTCCTACCTAGTACTGCAATGGGACACCCGCAAAATGTCAGTGTGTCTACCCCCAGACAAGAAAGAAGAGATTTGGTCACTAGCCAACTTAATGTACAACTGCCCAACAGTGTCTGCCAGACAACTGACTTTTTTTTTTTTTTTTTTTTTTATAGGAAAGACCACTTTCACTTCTCACGGTGTTCCCCTTGCCAGACTATACTCAAAGGAATTTCAGGCCGCGCTCCGTGTACAAGCGCCCGACTCACTTGTTCCAAAGAGTACAGCCGCACCATGAAGCGAAAAACAACCTGCACTTTTGGAGGACATTTCAACCTACGCCCGTCCCACTACCGCGCCCAACTCCACAGCTGATTATGGCGACAGATGCTTCCACAAAAGGATTGGGGGCCAGCCTCTGGTCTCTGTCACCTGAGCGGCCGGTGGTCGAGACGGGAGGGGAGACACCACATCAACTTTCTGGAGCTGCTGGCAGAGTTGATTGCGCTCAAATCGTTTCGGGCCACACTAAAAGGCAAGTGCGTGTGCACTCAAAAGTGGACAACAGAACGGCAGTGGTCAACATTGCAAAGAGTAGGGGGGAGGGGGGGGGGGGGATAAGGTTATTCCATCTGTCTCGCCCGACTTGCCATACCCTGCTGTGGTGTCAGCTCAACAACATAACACCGACCCCTGTTCACGTGAAGGGAATTGGCAACACCATAGCCGACTCTCTGTCACGGAACAAGGAGACACAGTGGCACCTGTCCCCACAGATGGCTCAGACGATCTTCCGCCGTTTTGGCAAATCACAGATCGACCTGTCTGCATCCAGACAGACGGCGCAGTTAACCAACTACATGTGCCTACAACGGGACGACAGTCAAACATATGCAGTGGACGCTCTCAGCTAGACATGGGACTTTGCTGTAGTCTTTCCTACCTCCCACCTTGGTGCCGACGGTGATAAACAAGCTAAGGGAGACCAACTCCAGGATGCTGCTGGTGGCCCCCTGCTGGAGCGATGCCCCCCTGGACGCCCACGATCATGGATCTACTGTACGACACGCCGCACAGGATCCCGATGTCGATCACTCTACTGATCGTCACAGCGACGGGCCGGCCGGTCAAAAACTTGGAGGCTCTGAGGCTGACAGTATGGCCCATATGCTATATGAAGGTAGCTGACGCTCGAGGTCCCGCCGACAATACCAGGAAATGCGGCGTGAGTTGGGGGTGTTCTGTGCCAGCGAGTCTCTGGACACAGCTGCCGTTTCTGTAGAAAAAAATGCTAAAGTATTTACAGTATTCATTCGATAAGGGTTTCTCATGGAGAACAATCAGTCTGCATCGTTCAGCTATCTCCAGCACTTTAGAGGCCCACAAACCACTGCCTATTGGGAAACACCCCCTAGTGTGTCGTTTTCTCAAGTGTGTTCAATAAGAGACCTGTCTGTGAAGGTAGTGCCTACCTGGGACACTAGGAGTGTGTAACTGTATGTGGCCCAATGGCACCCACCTGAAGACCTGCCCCTGGACAGGCTGATGTGCAAAGTAGTGGTTATGTTTGCTGTTTACACAGAAAAAAGAGTGAGTGATCTTGTACTGTTTTCTGTGGATAGTGCCTTGTGTCACATTGGCTCTAGTTGTATTGTGTTGCAGTCAGCCTTTGGGTTGAAGATGGACAGCCGTCTCACCGCTCTCCGCCTGTGAAATTGAAGTTATGCGTAGACAAGCGTTTGTGTCCCGTTACCTACGTGTCGGAACACATAAGGCGATCAGACGGCCGACGACAGGGACCTCAACTGATTGTATCACAGTGGTCAGGAATTTGCCATCCCTGCTTCAAGCTCTGAAGTTGCCAAATTTCTGGCCCGCGACGTTGGAGAGGAGGAGGGTGAGAGAGAAGAGGATCTGATGACAATTCGACAGGAAATAGCGCAATTGGAAATGGATGACCAGGACTCGCTGTTCATGGCGGCCTCCAGGTGCCTTTCCCAGCTGGTCGTCATCATGCCCTGACCTGCCGGGCAGCTCGTGTTCACAGTACGCCATCCGACTCTGGAAAAAAGCGACGGAACCATCAGCACTGGCGGCACCAAATCATGCAATTTCCGTTTTTCATGTGCACTTATTCGTGACATATGTCACAGAAGTTCGCAGCATACACATAAGGCAGCAAACCACCGGACTTAATGGAAAGATCATCTTAAAAGTTTTGAGTATAGGTATAGGTGCACTTTGCTGCATACTCAGTCTTTTGAGAATAGATATAGGTGCACATTGCTGCATGTTCAGTCTCTCTTACTAAGATGGCCATCGTTACTGAAAAACCTTACATCAGTAGAAATGCGTGAACAAAGCACACATTAATGTACATTTAGATGCTTTAGCAACCTGATTTATGATTATGAAGTTGTATACAGTGGCAGCCTTGCTCTAATTCCTACCTTGCTAATTGTTGTTTATTTGTGTTCGTTCGACTTATGTCCATGTGTGACCTGCCCTGATTGACCTACGTCCATTGGTCAGTTGAGCTATACACAGTACCAAACCTACAACCTTGAGTGAACAGAAGGGTAAATGCAGACCAATGGATTTTCAAAGCAGCAACAATAAAACATTTGCAATGTGTTGGTGTAGTTTCTGTAATGATCCGCTATTGTTGGAACAAAATGTGCTGCTTTATGCGGCTTTACTTGCTGATTCAGTATAAATGATAAACTCGGGATTATTGTGCCAAATTTGGCAACATCAATCTGTGGACGATATTCTGTACTTTGATCTACTCCTCTGCTTAATAGAAATCACATTGAATTGTCAGAGCTTGATAGAATGCCATATAATGTTTGTTTCAGTTTTTGTACAGTATTTACATGGTCATAAGTTTATTAAATACCATGCAGTGTATGTTTCAGTTTTTGCAAAGTGTTTATCAACACCTTTCATCAGCGTATACAAGCAATAACTGCGTCTAATCACAATGTACAATATGAATTTGGTGAAATTCAAAACATAGCCAATTCTTGACCTTTTTCCTCTCTAGGTTCTATCCAGCACACTTTACTTACCAGGGTTCTGCTGCTTATCAAATTTTGTATTTCGGCCTTTTTTGTATTTCATTTTCTCATCACTTGTGGAAATATGTGATTACAATGATCTGATCCATCTTACAATATCTGGATTTCTCGTCAACATGGAAAGGCAGCAAGCATCAAAGTGCTCATATAGCGGAGATGGTACGAGTGTATGCACGGGATTATAATTATTGTAAATTTGAAATGATGCATTTGTATCATTTTCAAAACATGGAAGCTCCGTACTTTTGACTTTTGTTTTGGGATTGTGGTAGTAACAACCATTGTGATTGACTGCGTGTTGATGTGATGATTTAATGTCTGGTCATATGTAGAGAGACAGAAGGTCATGTGTGTTCATGTTATTACTACACAAAACACATGACTATGTCTATGACCGGAAGTAACTACTTGCAGTCATATAAATTATGTGTGCAATGCCTGCTTTTACATTACTCCTGTGACAACGTCCGTGCCACCTAATTTGTACACTACCCTGGCTTCGCTGTTCCCATTGTGTCCTACTAGTTTAACTATCATGTGCTTACTATCACACCAGCCAGATCAGCTTAGTGTTGAAGGGATAAGATAATAAACAACCTTTCATTTCAAGGGTGAAGGCTCTCTTCTGTAGCCATGTCTGGAATGGCATGGTAGTAGCAACTGATAGTGAGTGTACTCTTATTCCAACATCTGCCCAGTCATCCTCCAGGCAGTCAGCAGGATTCATATTTTAGAAACTGGCAGCTAGGGAGCAGATTAACATTGTCAACAACTGAGGAAATTACGTGTTGACGTATGCTGCCAGTGCAGCCAAGCATAATGCTGGAACCATGATGTCAGGTGCGGCGGAGAGGGAGTAGACGAGTCTACAAAATGGTGAACATTTTGCGGTGAAGTCCTATTGTCTGGGACATGCTTGCTTACCAATTTTCTGCATATTTTCTCCCTTGGTTCCAGCCATTGGCTCCAGAGAAACCTATGGTCATGCAGCATCATAGCCAAGCCCAGCTGCAACAGTATAATCGTCATGGGACCCAGGAATTCTACCAGTGCAAACACTGACCATGCTCGGGGTGCAACTCCTTTGGTGTGGTGCTGGAGCCTGAATTGGAACATGGAGCTAAGAGTGTGTGTGGCCTTGTCATGTCCACACACTGTTGGGAGTGTACTCATGAAGGTCAAAGATCTCGCTGAGGGAGATGGTCAAACTCTGAAGAGCGCACTGAAGACATGCATCCGAGTTGGTGATATATCTCTGAGTTTGTCTGTCCCCGCTCTTTTAACATAGACCTTTGATACAACACATCAGCTAAAGTCATGCATCACAAGCATGTCATTTCCTCTGGTGCTTAAACTCATGGATACTCGCCCATGAGTGTACACTCGTTGTGAACGCACATTGTTTGCCATTGCCATTTGTATGCATGGCATACAAAGTATAAAAACTATACTATAAAGGTCTTCATCTCTCTATCTACAGAGAGCGTGAGAGAGAGAGGAGCGGGTTATATTCATAGGAAGTGAGCAGGAAGAAAGAGGGAGAATGTTATCTATGAGGGATTACTCTCTTTGACAGTCCTCAGCTCAAGGGCAGAGAGTCATCTCTAAGATCTCCGTAATTTGCTATAGCGTGACTGTGCCCCGGCGTTTGTGTTGGCACCCGACTGTTCACAGTTTGTCACAATTATTCTATCTTATTATCTTGAATGTGTGAAACTATGAATCATGTTCAAGCTCACCAGATGCAACTTTTCTGCACAGGGTGGGACCAATGTCTTAACAGGGCAACAGTATGCATTTTTGTTTTGTTTTTGAGCATGCATCATTCATGAAACTGGCACACGATGATCTGTTACACTAGGCATTGCATATAACTTCTGTGTACATTTTTTTTCCTTTTTACTGCAAACTTTCAAGCATGAGAACTTTGTTTAAGATCTCTTCCAAAGGACTTGGGGTTGAAGTCGACAGGGACGATGACTCAAGTAAATCTCATTTTGCTGACTAGGCCGTCAAAAGGTGAGGACTGAACCCAGAATCTTTAGACCAAGAGAGCAATGCTTGATCAGCGAGGCCAACCAGAAAGTGTCAGGCCAGGCCCATTGCAGTTTGCATCAACACAGAATAAACTCAGACATGGATCTCATGCAGCACAGTAAAGTTAGGTTAGATGAGCCAGAGTAGGATGAGGCAGCTTGCAACTGGTGACAAGTTTCTCACCGACAGGTATCTACGAGGAAACTGTCACTTTGCCATCCCATTTATTCTTTAATGTATGCGCCAAAGATGTCCAATCATGATAACAAGTGCAGATATGAATTAATGGTACATGTGGAAAACTGCTTTGGATGCAAAACACTAATCTGCAATATGGTTTTAATTATCAACACAAATTTGTATAAAGTAAAATCAAACAAACTGACAACATTTCTGGAAGGAGGTGAGAAAAAGCCATGACTCCACATTTAAAACAACTCTGTTCTGTTTGAAACTGACTTTATTAACACATCTTTGGCTTATCTGTCACAAGATACATTTTTCATTCATTTCTTTGTGTGCAAAAACATACCGTACAAACCAAATATAATCAAATCATTATACAGCCTAATCAGTCAAAACTAAATAAAATCAAACAACCTAATAGATAATCTAATGAAGATAAAAAGAAACACACACACACACACACACACATGCAAAGCCATGACATAACTATCAAACAACGAAAACCAGCCCAGCTAAAGGACAATTAAAAAAAAAAAATTTTATAATGGAAACTAATCCAGTTCAAGAACATTAATTTACCATTTGACTTGCTCATTAACAATTCGTTACAATAAATGTACATGTCCATGAATTCAATTACCATGGATTTATTTTGTTCTCTCTTCTTTTGCTTGGATGTTTAAGTTTTGTTCCAAATGAATGTGTACACGCCATTTCAATTCTGTTTTCAATTCTAATAATTCCCTTCTCAGGGAAATTTTTTGGATTTAAGAAAGCAGTGTATTTTCCATTTCATACCTAATTGCAAAGTGAGATGACTGCAGGCAGAAATCTAAACAAAACTTAAATGAATGTTAGCAAACCGCCAAGAGAAACGTGGACAAAAGAGGCACAAGACAAAACACATTTGACTCGTTTGTCCACGTTTCTCTTGGTAGTTCGCTAACATTTATTTAAGATTCATTTCATACCTGATTTTAAATAACAACTTGAACACATTTGTCTGAGACATTCACATTTATTATCAAGAATTTCGCTAGCACTTCTAAAATTTCATCAGACTTATTGAGAGTATGTATTTTCACAGAAAGTATGTGTTGGTACAAAGAGAAAGAGTCTTTAATCCCCTACTCAAACTGTCTCCTGAAA
The DNA here is from genome assembly GCA_033310375.1 of Conus canariensis. NCBI lineage: Eukaryota > Metazoa > Mollusca > Gastropoda > Neogastropoda > Conidae > Conus > Conus canariensis. The sequence goes on along the minus strand of CM065717.1, from coordinate 73,541,300 downwards.
TGAACACATCTCAAAATCACAGTCTAAGCTGTCCTCACATTGGCTTAATGTGCATCTTTTAGAAGGCCTGATGCCCATATATCAATAATATGTCTACTTTTCCCCAACTTTTAGATTACCAGTGTGTTCATAACTGTCATGATCAGCTCAGGCTCAGAATTGTATTCTAGTTCCCAGCAAGTGTTCAATGTAGTGTTTGTAACAATTGTAATCAGATGTAGGTTCTGTACTAGATTCCAGTCACCAGCAAGCATTTGTGTAGTTTTCTTCATTCCAGTTTGTGTTCCTAAATATCTTGGTAGTATTCAGGATTGTCTCTACAGAGACTTTGAATATTTATAAGCAAATAGTCTTTTTGTTCATGAAATTAATAGAAGCAAATCTTTAACTTATCTCTAAATCTTTTATACAGTATGTGTCTTTAGTGTTATTAAAAAGAATATCAGTAGCTCTCGAGTTACAACCAACCAACCAAACACACAGAAAACACACACACACACACACACACACACACACACACCAAACAAAAAAAAAAAGACCCGAGCCATTCCACTCTATAATACTTACCAACATCAGGATTTTCAATGAGTATCTTGGAGTTAAAAAAAAAAAGTTATGCTTTTTTGCCTTCAGACACGGAACACATCTTTTCTGTGAACTGCAAAGCCCCTGACAGTTTACAAACTGAAACATTAGCAGTCAGCATATTACCTATCTGTAAAGAAAAATCTTTCAATAGACATAATCATGCATATACTTATGACCCAATTATATCTGTTTCAGTATTAATACAAACAGCATACTAGTAACCTTTCTGTGAAGACAAACATTTCAACAGACATAATCATACATGTACTCATGACCCAGAAAAATCTGTTTCAGTATTAATACATACAGCATACTATCAGTGAAGAAAAATCTTTTAATACACACATATATACATACATATACTGATGACCCAGTAATTTCTGTTTCAATATTAATACATTCCATGACAGTATGGACAAGCACATGGTATATTATCGGTCAGCAGTGAAACGACACAGACACAAATTGTACAAAGAATTAAAAAAAAACAACCCAAAACTCTAAGTAGTTATAAATGGTCGACACACGATAATGTGCTTAGAATGTGCGACTTGAGCTTGAGCACTGCTCATTAAGTTCCAGAGATCTGCTCCAGAGTTCACATCAATAACACTCACATGAAACGAAGCCGCATAAATGTTACAAACTCTATCTCTGTCGCAATCCCAACATCTTCGAGTGCCACGACATTAAACTTGTAATTAACTGCCAATACTCAAATACTTTGAATTTAAAAAACAAAAATTTTTTTAAGAACAAGAAAAAAAAAAAGGGAAAAAAAAAGAAAAGAACAAATACATGAAAAAAGGGCAGGGCATAAACATTAGACAAATCATCATCTCCAATGGCACTGTAAAAAAAAATCTACTTCTCAGTCACTCACTTTCCATAACAAAAAAAAAAAAGAAGGGGGGGGGGGGGGGGGGGGGGGTTGGTGTGGTGGTCAGGACACAAACATTACACACGCATGGATGTAAACTGCTCTACATTCACAGTTCTTCTTTGGCAGCATTCTCTTGGCTGCTCTCCTCGGCAGCGGGTTGACTCTCAGCAGTCTCCTCTGGGGGCAGTTTGGAGGCCAGGTCACTCAGCTGAGGAAGCAGCTTTGTCCACAGAGCAAGCCGATCTTTGTAGGGTCCCAGCTTGGTCACCACCTTGGGGGTCTGCGTGATGGAAAGGTACGCCTCATCCTCATTGGTGAACTGGGGCCAGTCGCCACCCAGGTCATCCTTAAGTGGTGGATTTGGATTCCTACAGAAACATGTATGTACTGAAATAGTGAGAGGGAGTCACAAGAAAGCAACTACAGCTACAACCAACATCCTGCCAACATACATTCACAGCCACACATCCCTCCACAGTCCAGCATACTGAAGTTTCTCTTTTTCTCAAAACTTGCCTTGGATTCTGCGACAAATACCAAGCTCTGAATTTATATTGAACAACAAAGCAGCGAGAATAAAACCCTAAGCATCGTTAGCTTAAAATGGCGAATTAGGTATCCTTGATTGATGCAGTAACATTTGTCGCCTTCAAGAACGACATAACCAAACAGAGGAAAGGTGCTTCTTTAAATGTATATAATTTCACCTAACAAGAGTTATTCAACAGCTGCACTAGCACAACCACACCTGGACATGGCAAGTCCGATATGGACTGTGCAAGTCAAAGGCATGAAGACTCCCAAAACTTAGTATTGTTAACACTGATGTGTCCTTGTGTAAAGATGGAAGTTTTTTTGACAAATTAACAGTTTCAGCACGTATTAGGCAAAACTGTTTTGAACAACATGACTGATAAATGTAAACCTCTGCCCCCCCCCCCCCCCCCCCCCCCCCCCCCCCCCCACACACACCAAAAAAAAGAAAAAAAGAAAAGAAGAGCAAAGCAACGTGCCAGGATCAGAAGAAAAATGTGTTTACTGTTTTTAGAGCAAAGTTACATAATCAACCTTCTTTGTTTGATATTTCAGGAATTTGCTGAGTAAAATTTATCATGAACTGCAACATGCCACATAGAATATAGCATTTTAAGGGCCAATTGATGGTGACTAAATGTTCCACACCATGAATACTCTTGTGTATACATACAAGGAGTACTAACAAACTGCAACAGCACTATCAGATTCTGCTTTTTTTCCTGGCAGTGTTCTTGTTCTGTAAATACATGCCTGCACAATGAATACTCCCCTATCCTCCAATCATGCTCATCTTACCTCCCTGTTGTTAACACTGCTTGTCCAATCTATTAACTCCCATTCTGCCCTGGTCCGAAATACATCACGTGCATACTGATGTGCCCCATTACATCCGTCAAGCGCAACCCTACATTTAATTCCTTTGCCAGGTGTTTGGGAAGCTTGCAATATCAAAATGTGCTATTTGAAAACAGTGGTGACTGCAGAAAAGGTCGTCATTGCAAAGTGCTTTGATTTGGCTAAAAGAATTGTAAAATATACTTTTTCACCCTGTGTTGAGTGCGACTATGACTTTCACTGTGATAAGTGACTGTCCACTCATACAGCTATGGATAATTTAGCGACCCAGATGCTGCTAAACTGGTAACAAACAGAAAGCCCAACTTGAGTGCTTGCACTCTCTCCCGATTTCTGTGTTAGTGTGTGAAATGACCACGGAAGAATCAGCTTTGAGATTTCGGATGGATTCCAGATTTAAGTAATGCAGGCAAGAGACTAAAATAGTCATTTGTAAACACCCACACACACAAAAGCAGACGTGCAGCAAGCAACTTCCACTGTTGAATATTTACATAAAATCTGGTGCAATTTAGACCTGAAAAATACTTGTTTGGTGCTTGAAACAAACAAACAAACAACAACAACAAAAATCAGCATTTCAAAAGTTCAATTAAAATACCAGCATTTCAAAAGTTCAGTTCAAGTCCATCTGACGTATAAAAATATAATAAACTGATTGCTACAAAAATACTGTACACAGAAAACTTGGTTGTTTGAGAGTAAACACTCCTTACTTCCCTGTCACTGCCTCTCTTCCAGTTTTCACGTACCTCAATTTATCACTTCCCAAGTCCCTTTTCAATATAATCCTGTCCATCTTTTAAAAGTGTTGCTTACCTAACTCTTATTACTGTTCCCTATCAGTTATCACCTCTATCTGATAGTAACGTCCAACCTGTTTCCCATAGCACAACCCCACCCTTCTCTTTCTGTTAAACCCATGTTAAAGGAGGACAATAAAGACATCTTGAGATCCTTAAAATCTGGGTCTTCAGTGGGACAAAACTTTTGTTGGGAGGTCAGTCTTGCATAGACCAATCCCCCAACAACCATGGAAAACAATTGTAGGGCTGGGTGTCTGTATTTGGAGGGTCTTCATTGGTATGCTTCACTCTTCTAACAACAGATAATACCCAGAGTTCCCAGCGACTTCAGTTTATGCCATGTACCGACCTTGCAAGGACCATTTTCACATTTTGTAAGGACCTATATAGTAATTCAATACGAGAATACAAAGCCTACCCACACATGTTGCCTGACCTCAAAAGTCCAGAACATGTGAGCGCCTGTCTTCAAATTGCAGTTTCAAATGGATTTGTCACTTTGCATGGTTTTTCAAAGAACACTTTCACACATCGAAGCCAAATGCAGCAATACCTTACAAAGAGTGCACACTGCATGCTGCTTTTCTTTTTAATCTGTAACCATCCAGTTCCTCAACTGCCCTCCCTTTAAGCTTGTAATCCTGAAACCCAAAACTTCCATGGGTTTTTAGAATAACTTGCACAAACATTGTTGATGGCAGTTGCAAACATGACACTTTCTTGTGAAACAAGCTATGGAAAAATTAGCTCAAGACCTCGGCAAAAATCAGTATTCCTAAGTAGTATCATTTGCTAAAGTGCCTTTTGTCAAATGGGACCACAGTTTTGAAGTTTGGGAGTGATAACTGGGGGGTGGATTTAGCGTTGCTGCGATGATTTTTCAAATGGGGTTTCGTTATTGACAATGTTTTACTGGCATAAGGACCTGTGATAATGTCTGATGTAAATCTGAACACTTGTAAGGCATTGCATGAGAACAGAGCCTGTAAGGACACTATGAACCCTGCCTCTACTCTCCTCCTACTGCCTCTTGTTTTACCATTCGTTTCTTCTTGCTGTTCTCCATCCCCCTTTCTTTCCCCTGTCAAAGTGTTATTACAGTAATTGCCACTCTTCTGCATCTCATTATTTCCACCCATTTCCTTGTACCCCACTGCATGCCATCCTCACCCTTCCTCTCTTCCAGTTATAGACATTCATGTGCAGTAACATCCATTGTCATTATCGTTATTGTATCATTACTAAAACATACTATAAATCTATTCTCTACATTATCAGTAGAACATGTAACCTCCTGCTATCAACACTAATTTTCTCTGTTTAACACTGCATGCTGTAAATACACCCTGTCTCCTGTTAGTTTTTCCTCTGATTTATTTCATCAACTCTGTAAAGTGACAAAAAAAAAATCTGTTGTCCTTAAACTGCTCACGCCATCCATTGTCAAGACCCTATTCCATACTGTCAATACCTCCTGTTCCATCACTACTACCCATTTATCAATTGTTGCCAACACACCTTGTCTCATGTTGTTAATACTATCTTGGTTAACATTATATATATCCTATTATAAAGACTACTTTGAGGCTAGGTAATAGTACCTGGCCTTTCTACACATAATACATCAATCACCATGGCAGACCATGGTCCAAACAAAGCTTCCACTCACCCAGTCTTCGCAAACGAAGTGAGGATCTGAATGTACTTGTCCGACAGAGGCTGCTCTTCAGGCGCCATTTCAGTCTTGTTCATCAGCTTGAAGATATGTTCGTCGGCCAGGTCTATGGTGATGTCAAACTCCAGAATCAATTCATCACCATGGTGAGACCCCAGGACAGGGCCATTGTTGTTGAAGGCAAAGTCATGATCAAAGACATACAGGTAGCGGCCAGCAGAGTGAGAGGAGCTTGCCAGCTGTCTGGCCCAGTCCAGTATGTCCACGTTCAGTACACAGTCCCCGTAAAAGTCCACCATAGGGACCAGAGACTCGGAGACATTGGCACCGAATTCGGAACCACGATAATAGAACTCCAAGGTCTGAAAAAGAATAACAAATTGACCTCACCAGTGTAACTATCTATATCTAATCTGTAATCCCTGTTCCAAAACCAACCAGTTACCCAAACAAACAAAACAGAAGGGCACTTGGGACAGTGCAGACGGAAAGGTGAAAACAATCATGCTCTTCATCAAAATTGGTAAGATTAGTCCTTGGGTGACATCCGACCTCTTCCGTCAGGTTTAAAATGATACATGTGTAAAATCTGACAGATCTGAGTTTTTTTGTACTTTCTTCAGCAATAACTATGCAACAATATCAAAATTTCTCAAAAAAATTTTTTCTTGGTCAAGGTATTTGTTTGACTTTGTTTTAGTAAACTATTCCATTAATAACCAAAAACATGTTTTTAGGTGTGATAATTTCCACACAAAAAGCTTTGATCACCAGTGACCAAAAGTCAAGGGAAAGAACTGCAGGCAGTAAAGCAGTTTTTGCGTAATCTGGATCAACTGATCCTGGATTATCTCATTGATCACCATACCAAAATTGAAAGGGTTTGTTCTTGGGCCACCCCAGTTTTCTCCCAAAATTAATTAAGACAGATGATGCTCGGAAATCTGCAACAGAGGCAACCTTTGTTACAGCTCATGTTCGACAAGAGTGGCCCACCGCCATTTTATGGGACAGATGCTGCTGGTGGGCACACCCAAAGTAATTGTAATTCCATCAATTAGTTTTACAGTTCAATGAAAGAGAGAAAATACTAAAAACATGGATGCAAAATGGTGCATCTGTAATGCACACAATCAACATACCATTCATTATTTTAGCGTGTGCTTCAAATCTAAATCTTTAACTCTCTAAATCTTTTTGTTTAAAACCAATAAACTGAGAAAAGAAAACTCTATTTGCAAAGGAAAGACATGCACTATCTTCCCCTGCTTTCTTCGTGGAACAGATCTACTGACTCAGTGTCTTTTGCTTAATTATAACCAACCAGCCAGCTGATGCTTATAAACACATAACCTCCCTGGCTGAAGTAAGAAATTCTCACTAAAAAAAAAAGGCTTTCAATCGAAAATTAACATGCAGTCAAGTACACTTTGTCAAAAAAAAAAAAAAAAAAAAAAATCTGAAAACAGATCCACTGATAGGTCCCTACAGCATCTTTTGGTTAATCTAGTAGAAAGAAACTCGTGGAGAGCGTGGCAGCAGAGAGTCCTCAGAAGAGAAGCCCCCTTCAAGCAAGTGTTTCGGCCCTTATCTCCTGACACTCTAGGGGGGTTGGGCCACACCCGGTTCATGACTCCGGATGTCCCTCTGCTGCCCCTTTTTTTTCCCATCTTGGGACGAGCCATGGCTGGGATTCGAACCCATGACCCTCTGGACATGCTCATTTTCCACTTAATGACTCGCGCTTTAACCACTGAGCCACAGGGACACCTGATATTTGTAGGGAAATTAAGCCTTATGAAGTTCACTTTTGTTCCTCCTTGACCAGATCCAGCTTGAACACCTCTCTGCCGCTTCTGCCATTGCTTTCAGGGCTCTGGTTTTTTCCTTCCCTGCAACTGAGAGCTGTTTCATGAGGCTGTATGCAGACGTTCCTACAAACCCCCTAGCTCCAATTTCTGCAGTGAGGACTTTGACCTGATAGCCTTCTCTCCTCAGGCTGTTTGCCAGATCAGCATACTTTTCAGTCTTGTAGATTTGAGCTGCCTCCATTCTGTTCTCATATGGCACCGTGAGCTCGATCATGATCAGCTGCTTGGTTGACTTAGAGTGGACTACTATGTCTGGTCTCATGCCACTCTTGCTGATGATCTCTGGGTGACTCTTCCATTCTGGGAGGTCTGCAGTGCACTCCCAGTCATCTGCCCCGTCCAGCAGACTCTGCCTGCATGTTTCGAGTGGCACTGTTGTTCTTGGCCATGATTTGCTGCCTCCTGCCGTGAAGAATGTTGCGGGTGCTTTTGGAGTCCTGATTTTCCCTTTTGTGGTGTTGGTACTAGCCCAGACTACTTGTACAATTTCTTTGAGCACTTGGTTGTGCCTCCATGTGTACCTTCCTTGAGCCAGGGCTACTTTACATGAGCTTAGGACATGCTCCACTGTTTGTTTTTCATGGCAGAGGGGGCATGCAGGATCGTCTGTTTTCCCCCACTTCACCAGGTTTGCATTTGAGGGCAGAAGGTCATATGCAGATCTGAGAATGAAGCTGATCCTGAGAGGGGCCATGTGCCAAATGTCATTCCAAGTGAGACTTCTTTGGAGTGCATTCTCCCACGTTGTCCATTGTCCTTGCTGGCTCTGCTGGACTGCTTTTTGGAGTCTTTTTTGGTCTTCTTCTTTTCTCATCTCCTGAATCATCATGTCTCTTTTGGCTTTTCCTTTGGCCTTTGACCACCATTCAGTTTTGGTCACCCCCAGTCCCTGTCTGTTGGTCTGTGTGTGTCCTGTTATTTCTCTGATCTTGAGACTTTCTTTTGCAGAATCCATCGCCTCTTGAACTTTCCATTTTCTGCCTGTCTTTAAAATTTAGTTAATTCTTTAATTTGTCTTCTTCCAAAAGAAACTTTCAGTAATTTCTTCTTATCCTTTAGGCACCCAAATTCCACCTGCCAATGATTCTGCTGAGCCTTTCCTGGAGATCAAAGCTCAGGTTCCTGAAGATAGGAGAGACAAATTTCTTGAATTTGTAAATGACCTTCCAGGAACATTGTTATTGATCGGCGATTTCAACTTCCATTTCAATAAGCCCACAGTTGGATACACGCCCGAGGTGTTAGAAATTTTAGATACTTTCGGACTCCAGCAGTCCGTGAATGAAATGACGAACAAACAGGGTAACATAGTAGACTGGGTAGTCTACAGAGACAGTGATCATCTTCTCAAATCCTCAACCGTTGACGATAACCTAGCATCGGATCATTATGCTGTGAAGTGTAAATTAGATATCGTAAGGCCCGCCGTTCCAAAGACTTACAAGGAAGTTAGGAAAATTTCTGCTATCGATATAGAGGCTTTCAAATCTGATCTGAGCACAGCCATACCGAGCGAGCCATCGGCCTGTCAGCTGACCTCTGCCCTCCGTGCCATGCTTGATAAGCATGCTCCAGTGAGCAGGCGCTTGATCACTGATTGCTCACTGTGTCAATGGCACAACACAGTGGGTCCCGAGTTGTCCGAGGCCAAGCAGGAGAGGAGGGGGGCTGAGAGGCGATGGCGCGCCACGGGACTGACTGTGCACAGGGAAATATATCAAACTGCGAGAAATCATGTTACTGACATTGTTCATCAAGCAAAAACTTTGTTCTATTCTTCAAAGATATTGGCCTGTAATACGGCCAAGCAACTATTTAATATCACAAATAGTCTCCTAGGCAAAGTCAGCTACTCCCCCCTTCCCACCATCTTCCAAACTCAAGAGCTCCCTCAGAAATTCTTAGAGTTTTTCAATGGAAAAATTGACACTATCCGTGAAAAGCTAGATTCTACTGCACCTGTACATCCTCTGAATGACAAAGTTTACTGTGGACCTCCTTTGGCTTGTTTTAGTCCTGTTAGTCAAGACTATGTCAAAAAACTTTGTTTGCGATGCAGCCCTAAATCATGTGAACTTGATGCCATTCCCACTAACTTGCTCTTTCAGTGCATTGATGATGTCCTACCCCATCTTACTCATGTTATCAATACCTCTTTGTCCTCTGGTCACGTTCCTGAAATCTTCCGGTCCGCAGTGGTACGTCCATTGATCAAGAAACCTTCATTAGATAAAAATGTTTTAAAGAATTATCGGCCTGTATCAAATTTGTCATTTCTATCAAAATTATTGGAGAAGATCGTTTTGGAACAAATTCTAGAACATCTCGAAAAGAATCACCTTTTGAATCCTCATCAATCTGCTTACAGACAAGGCCATAGTTGTGAGACAGCACTCCTCCGTATAGTCAATGACCTCCTCTGCGGGCTTGACGATGGGAACGTTTCCTTATTAGCGATGTTAGACCTCTCTGCAGCATTTGACACAATCGATCATAATATTTTGTTCTCACGGCTTCAAACTTCCTTTGGATTCAAAGACACAGCTCTCGACTGGATTATCTCTTACTTGACTGGACGGACTCAGACAGTGTGTGTAGAGGGAAGATACTCAGACAGTTCTCCTCTTAGGTACGGTGTGCCTCAGGGTTCTGTACTTGGGCCAATCCTTTTTGTGCTGTATGCTAGTCCTGTGTCTGACGTCATCAGTGGTCACGCCATGTCGCATGAGAGCTTTGCTGACGATACTCAGCTTCATCAGTCGGCTCCCATTGCTGAAACTGACTCACTGATTTCTCGGATGCGGGGCTGCATTGCAGACCTGAAGGACTGGATGACAACCAACAAACTACAACTAAACGACGACAAGACGGAACTCATGTTCGTGACAAAACAGCCTAACCATCCTTCTCTGCCTTCAACTGTCACTATCAATGACTGTGCTGTCTCTGTCTCCACCTCTGTCCGCAGTCTAGGGGTCATACTTGACCAATCCCTCTCCTTTGAGAAACAGGTTTCAAATATTTGCAAGATTGCCTATTTAGAACTAAGAAGAATCAGCTCTGTACGTCACCTTCTCTCTACAGATGCTACAAAAACTCTCATTTGTGCATTTGTCTTATCTAGAATAGATTACTGCAACTCACTTTTGGCCGGCCTTCCAAAATACCTGATAGAAAGATTACAGCGAATCCAAAATCATGCAGCCCGAGTCGTCTGTAGAGCAAGAAAACATGCTCACATTTCGCCTCTCCTCCACTCTCTTCACTGGCTATCTGTCTCAAACCGTATCTCGTACAAAATCTCAACTCTCACTTTCTCTGCTCTCTTTGAAAATGGACCTTCTTATCTCTCAGATCTCCTTAAAATCTACACCCCCTCTCGACAACTACGCTCCTGTGCTGACGACCGCCTTCTGCGAATGACTCGCTTCAGGACTACTACTGGTGAAAGATCTTTCTCTTTTCAAGCTCCAGCGACGTGGAACAGACTGCCAGACTGTCTCAGACATTCAGATTCTATCTCTTCTTTCAAGTCTAAACTTAAAACCCATCTATTTTCTCATAATTAGTCAATGCTGTGGGGAGAGGGGGGGGGGGGGGGGTACAACCTAACTCATAGCCTTCTGGGCCTTTTAAAATGTAGCGTATGTGTATGTTCTCTATTATATGTATTTGTTGTATGATTGAACGTTATAGGATTAAGTTTTTGTAGTGATATTTGAAGAATAAGTGAATGTCACATTGGTAGGATTAGGATTTGTTAGTTATTGTAGTAATAGTATTTGTAGTTGGGTGTAAGGTGTATTATTGTATATGAGAAGGGTGAATGTAGTATGACTTTGTAAAGCGCTTAGAGAAATTCGTTTGATTAAGCGCTATATAAGAAATCATTATTATTATTATTATTACAGACAGAAGGAAAATGCAAAACCTGTGTCTAGAAGTGACACTTAATGTGGAGCTGCCTACAGGCGCAATACTTTTTGGTCTGGTAGAGTACTAGCAGCCCAGTAAAGCCTCATGCATAACATAGCACTGTGACTAAACCTACAAGTTCATTCTACTTCAGATAAAATTGACTGATTTTATTCTATACTGCTCTAAGTCTTTGTCCCTGATTTGAAGTGAATCATTTTCTCCTTATTTTTTGTTAGATGACTGGCACATCGTTTTTGACATCTGCTTTAACCCTCTTGCATTTGAATTGTCCGCAACTGGCCACTCTGTCTCCTCTGGTGTTCATTACGGTTGCAAGCGGCCACATGTGCGGCATCACTTTCCCTCACACTGCGACCTTGTTTTAAGTCAAGGCTGGCCAAAATAAATGGGCATCACTGAGAGGTGTCGAATGAAATCTTAGCAGTTGTATGAGGTGTGGGAAACAATTCATTCACAAGACAAAGGTCGTGAACTGACCGCATTCCATTGATTTCTAAAAAAAAATACTAATACTAGGAGCAGTTTTGGGCTGAAAAATGCAAATGCAAGAGGGTGAAAGCACCCTGACAAGGCATGATGGCAGGAGAGGGAAACAATATCCTTCATTATTTCATCTCTGGCGCAGGCATGTAGGGGTCTTACTGGAACGAAGGTTTCAAGGCAGGCCTTTGCTGCAAAATTTACTGGAAATCTTTACAGAAAAGATGTTGGCTTTCTTTCCCATGAATGATGATATGGCACCATTACTTACAACTCCATTAACAGGACGCTCGGGTTAATGCAATACATAAAAAGGAAGAAACCTCACATAAACACAGAGGTGAACTCCAAATACATTAAACATAAAATCAAACAAGTATTTGTTAAAAATAGAAGACATACATGGCTGATTTCAAGAGCCAGCAAAGAAATGAACAAATAAATTCATATGTACTTTTTGTTGAAGTTTAATAATGGCCGGTTGGCTGTCTCGATGGATTTGCTCCAGTGTGTTTCATCCTGACATCCCCTAACTAGCAACACTAGTGAATAAAAGCTTGCTGTTGCCAAAGCAGCTCACTGGGAGCTATGAATACTAGGTCATTATGACACGACCCATCAGATTTCTTTGGTGATATTCAGTTGATCCTGTTTTGGTCCAACATGCATAGCACACATACAAAAAAAAAAAAAAAAAAAAGAATTGATGGGTGTTCAATATAGCCCAATGATTTAACATATATAGAACACCACTTAAAATCACCCTAAATCACCCGCATGGAAAAAGCCAATTCACACCATGTCCTGATAACATACAAATCCTGTAATTAAGCTGACAACAAAGACACGCATAACTTCATTTAACTTAATTACGTTAACATGCAAGCCACCTAAAATCATACTCACTTTCTTCATAATTGAATTCTTGGTTAGATTCCTCAAAAAGATGCAGGAATCCAACAGATTCTCATAGGTGGAAAACGAGTGCATCATCTCCATCGACACATTCATCGTGGCAGTCATGAAGAGTACAATGGCCCCTTCTTTGTTGTTCATGCCTATGATGACATCAATGTCATTAATACCATTATCCTTCATGTACTGCTCATCCTCAAGAAGCTTGCTGGGATTCTGCGGGATGAACTCTCCTGTGAAAACAAAGAAAAGCAAAACAAATTATCATTTATATAACAAATATGTAAAAGAGGGGAATCAAGAGCAGCCAAACTGTCTCTGCCATTATGAAAATACAGCATTTTTCTTTTTCGCCTCATCTCCTTTGGCTAACTCTCTACAAGAATGTCGTGCTAAAAAATCATGCTAGCATCTGCCATGTCCAGCATGTGGCACCATGCTGGTGTGCCCTAGTTCACGCCAGGATGTAGGGCGACACAGACTCAACAGCGCTATTCTGATTTGTGGCAAGCTATATAACTACAACTCCAATTCACAGTGGGCATCAAGATCTCTGCTGGGTATAGTCCAGAGGTATCAAAGTGGTTACTTCACTTACTACTTCCAGCTGTAACTTTTTGAGTTACCTCACAATAAAAAAAGGCAGAATTATGTGTAACTGTTCAAGAACAATGTGTAACTTCGAAATTGGATCACCCCTGAATCATTGCCTGCCACTCAACCACATGCATAATGTCACCTTTTACTATCGCAGTTCATCCTCGCTTCCAGTTCAAAGAACAAAAATTCAAGGACTGTTATAGACAAAACATAAGCTTTTATGCATACTTCGGCTGCTTGCAGAACCCATTTAGTTGCAGACAACAGGTAAGTGAACACTTCCAACAGATGCCAAATGAGTTCATGAATTCTTTTTTTCCATTCATGTCTGTATAAATAATTCTCTGTAAAATGTAATTTTCAAACCAAAACATGTACAGCTCCATCAAAGTCTTCATTTTCAAGCACTTGGGTATTTTCATAAGCACTAAAGACCATATTTAAAACATTTTTTTTTAAGTTCTTAAAATGGGGTCCTCAAATTTCAACGACTTACAAGAACTTGTATGAATCCTGTACCATGTCAGCCACAGAAAAAAAATAACTAGCAAAGGACACTGCGAAATTACAATGGAACATAAATTCTACATTGCAGTCCATAACCATGCCATAGCTGCTTTTTTTCCCCCAGCGTGAGCAGAGATCAACTGAGCGAATTTGATGTTAGGATTCCACCTAACCGAACAATTCATGGGACCTGAAATGTGAAATTCATGCAAGCAGAATACTTTTCTATCAAATGGAACTTTGGACAAAAACTAACTTAAAAATTAGCAACTGATACGATGTACTGTTGTGCAAGCAGCACAGACGGAAGTTATTACAAGCAAGACTAATCAACAGTTTACACTTTATAAGATGAGGAAAATGCATTTATAACCCACAAATAACAGACAGGTGAGAATGCACTTGTGACATTTATATGACTGAGTTTACATTCCACTTGGACAGGAAGAGTATCCTTATAATCAAGAAATGGCTGACACTTTGAATTACACTGGCTAAAAATACGTTTATGATAAATGACTGACAGTTTACACTGGACAGGGAAGAACACCTTTATGACAAAGGATTAACATGTTACAATATATGGACAGAGAAGAACATATTCAAAAGAAAATATTACAGGTTACATTACTATGGACAGAGTAGAATATGACATATAATTGACAGTTTACATTATACTGGACAGACAAGAATGCATCAACAACAGAAACAACAATGCACAGAAGAAGTGGGCGCTTTGATGCTACAAACTTTGAAGAACCCACAGCATGACAAAAAATATGTAGAAGGCAATGAAGAAGACCTGTTTACAATCCAAGACTGAGAGCCTAGTTAGCCTTGTGAACAAGACGTGAGACTGCTTCCCTGGGTTGTGGGGTTCCACCCCCACTCGAGATAGGCTGGAAGAGAGTTTTCATTCAGAGTTCACAAATGTGTGGCGTTTCAGTTCCCTGCTAGTTCTACAGATGAGACTTTAAGCCAAGGCAGAGAGCATGAACACACACACACACACACACACACACACACACACACACCACCACCACCACACACACACACATCAAATCTTGCTCACACTTTAAATCCCCTTCCACCTTTCAGAGAACAGCAAACCATGTGTGCGCTGGTGGGACTGGTGGTATGAAAACATGCACTCTGGCATCCTGCAGACATCGTCCCTGAATACAGAATGTAGCTGCCTTAATAGTGGCAGTAAAATAGGTCATAAATGGAAAAAAAAATCTCACCGATGGAGTTCTAGTCAAGGAACCGAGACAAACAGCAACTATCTCTATTGGAAACAGTTTCTGTGTATGGAAATGGGGCCTTAATATTTTTCTACTTCTGGCCACAATTATGAGAGTAAAAAACAAACAAATGTAAATATCGCTATCTAATCTGCTGCAAGATAAACAGGTGTCCAATAAGTCCAGGAAAAGAAAGTGAATGGGTAACATGATCAGTTCCCAGTGTCTAAACAAAAGCTATTAAAATATCAAGATGGTGTGTGCTAACATACTGGATGAATGATATTGTGACATTCGTTTGAACCAGACACTCTATCCTGAAAAAATTCTCTCTGAAGTTGGTAGCTGTACCAATTACATAAAAAGTTACTGTGCACCATTCTGCCCATGTTTTTCTTTTCCAGTTACTCTAAAACAGGAGAGATGGCAAAATGCAGAGCTTCACCATTGAGACAGACATCCCCTTCTTCCTTTCCTTCCCAGCCTTAACAGTGCCCTGAAACCTTTTCACTAAAAACTGCAGTTTTAGAACCAGACCAGGTCAGCTAACCACAGTGCCCATTCAGGGCTGTGCCCTTTTGAAGTTAAGAAATAAAGGTAACACCTGCCATTAAAAACAAACAAAAGCATGCACATGCGCGCGCGCGCGCACACACACACACACACACAAACGCACACACACACGCAAACGCACATGCATACACACACGCATACACACACATGTGTACACACACGCACATGTCACACACACACACACACACACGCACACATGCATGCATGCACACACACACACACTGACTGCTTTCACTTCTACAATTTGCACAGTCACTATAATTGTAAAAACTGGGGTAAGAAGTCATACCCACAGCTGTTACACCTCAAGCAGTAGTATCCACAGAAGCCACAGCAGAAAAGTGACAACAAAAATCAAACAGGTTGAGCATCAAGAGATGGGGCACTTACCGTCAACGATTGGAAAAAAGTAACCGCCTAATGGCGAGGCTCCAGAATACTGTGATGACTTGTTAAAGTAGTCCTCTTCTGTCTGCTCCTTCAAACACTTCACCCACTCCTGACTGGTCTCCCCTTGACACTCAAACATATTTGCCAGACCTTTGAAGATTGCTTTCTTATCAAACAAATCAGACATGAAAGAGATAGCTCCAGCTGCTCCGCTCTGCATGATGCCTCTCTGGAACAAACCTCGGGACTGGGGGCTAAGCATCTGCAAGGACACACTCATGCTGCCAGCAGATTCTCCGAAAATAGTGATGCAATTCGGGTCACCCCCAAAAGCTTGGATGTTGTCCTTGACCCATCGGATGGCAAGACTTTGGTCCCAGAGTCCCATATTCCCAGGAACAACATCGTCGCCCGTATAGAGGAAGCCGAAGGCTCCCAGACGATACTGGATGGCGACCACAATCACTCTTCCATCCACTACAAGTTTGGAAGGTCTGAAAAAACATGTGTACACATACAGAGACACACAACAGCAATTGGAATTAAACTCCCCATAAAATGAGTAAAGATGAAGGTTTACCTCAGACATTTTAAAGAGTACAATCTACACATAGTCTAGTAGCTGAATTACCATTTCAGTGGCTATGGCTGGTCAAACATACACAATTTATTGACATTAAAGTATCAAAACAGAACTTTTTTCATAACCAATTGTACTAAGATCCAATAATTGAATTTCAAGACTTCATAAAAGACAAACCTTAATTATTATGCGGTGATGGTTTTGAGCAGGGAACACCGATTTGCAGAAGCACTGTGACTATGCAAATATTGTCATCAGTTGGAGGGTTAGGTGACAGTGTCTACACTACACTGGATCAAGATGGCACCACTGAACACCACCAAAGTTACTCTGCAGCAATACAGTGCCTTATTAAGATGGTAGCACATCACTGGATCCAAACTGCTTCCTCTAGACTGCCCATACAGGGGCTGTTACAAGTCTGGTGTGGAAATATGGGGTTGCAGAAATATGCTGCATGGATGTGAAAGAGATGGAGTTATCGAAGATAAACCAACAAAAACATTCCTACTTTAGTAGTAATTACTGATCAGCAAAGTGCTTTTCTCTCTTAGCCGCTTTCCTGCACTCATTTCTGGCTTTGCTGTCTGGACATATACTGTACGTCCTAAATGTGGTTTCACTCAGCATTGCACAGAAGCAGTGTCTAAGCCACTGGTGGAAATCTAAGTTATTGTCCTTGCATCTATCTTTTCTGTGACTCAAACAGACAATGGAAGTTGAAGCAAACAATCCTTTTGATCTGGACTTCAAAAAAAGTTGAATTCATAGGCCAGCATCAACATGTCCGATAATGAGTTCTTTTGTTTGTTTATTTGTTGTTGGTTTTTCCTTTTTCTTTTTTTTTTTTTTGCACCCAGCGCCATCCACACCCCCTCTTACTTTCAACATGAAGTTTATGGAATTGCAGAATATTGATATCTCATTGTCATACTTTCAGTCTTCCCAATGATTGTGATTAATGTTGTGTCTGTTTTGTGAAGCCTTTGCACAAGGAAATGAGATAAGGAACAGTAGGCCAACCCTAAGAGAAGCATACGTCACGCCTAATGAGCCTTTTTCGTCACTTTCAAAATGATTATTTCCACCAATCTTTACATCTATTTAGTTATTTTCATTAATAAAGAATATAATCTGAAAAAGTAAAATCAGATAATATTTTGCTGTTTTTTTTTCTCTTTTTTTTTTTATCCTGTCAGCACACAGATAGCAAATTTCAACTTCAGCACAAGGGTTGAACACTAAATTTCATTATCACAGATCTATAGCCATTGGAGATTTTTCAATGTTTTGTCTTCCAAACACTTTGAAGGGGAAAGGTTTGGGTGGGGCGGGGGAGGAAGGAGGAGGGGTCATTCCTTTCATTTTCACCTGCCCTCACACATCAGAGGTATCTTCTTCTGGGTAGCAGCCATCTGATCTTGCACTGACTACGGTAGAAATGGGTTCTTCTCACACAAATTACTGTGATATCTGATTCATCAGCATACTTCAGCACAAATTCATACTCCCTAATTGCTCTTTTCTTTTTCAATGTTTTAGGACAAGTTGTCGAGGAAGCAGATACAGCTACATGATTTAAACATGGAAGCAAGCAAAGAGTTCTTGCTGTAAGGTCAAAGCTTGCCTCCCCACCTCTTCCCCACCCCGCTTCCTCCCCTTGCCATGGTTACATTCTGCAAATGCAATAATTGTTCAAGAAATTCATCCCTAAGATTTTCTTTTCAACATCTGTTTTCTTAGTTCATTGTATTTGTCACCAAACATGATTACAAAATGTGACAAAATCATGTAGGTTCAACAAGCCTTAAAGGTGCATATCCTTATCAGACAAACTAACTTGTGGCAGCTGATTAACTGCCAGGAGAGGTGACTGTCTGCCTGCAATGAGTTGACTTGTTGCCTGACATACTCACTGGTCTTCCATTTCTTGTAAGAGACGTGAAGAATCACAGTCTGAAGAGATGATTTCTACATGATTTATCACCATTATTGAGAGTGCTTATATAGTGCACATGCTCAGACAGAGACCAAGCTCTGAGTGCTTTACAATCCATGCTCTCATTCACACATAGGGCTGCCTACATGTGTAGAGCCTACTAAGGAACTGCATGCTGGCGTTACATTCCGTTATTTACTGTGTTATGCAGTCAAATATCAGTCACTCAGTTTTTTGCACATCCTTTTAATTTTGTACAAAGGTTGCATGCTACATCTGTACTTGTCATCCACACCAATGGCCAAACTGGCCTTCTCTTCCACAGGATGGTGATGACATTTTAAGTATGCACAAGACGCACTACATGCATTTCACCCTGCAACCTCAAGTTTCTTGTCTCATTCAAAGAACTTTTCAGTAAATTGGAGTTAGTACAAATGTTAACTCTCAGGGAAAAAAATAACCTTGTACCAAAACAGGTCTGTGGTGATTCGAACCCACAAAACCATGATCATCAGGATGAAGAATCTGGTGTTCTACCTCCTGACCCCACCCAAATGATATTTAAATAATCTACAGAAGTTTGACTGTGTCCATATCAGTTTATCATGACTGTGCTCTTTTTTCCCCCAATAACATCTAAGTAACCTCACTTTTTACATATGAATTCAGCGTGATTCAAGAATGCCATTATGTTTAAAGTTGACATATGCTTTAAACAAATATGCAAAAATCTATTGCGATTGTTGTGTATATATCTGTTCAATTCATTGTGATCAAGCCGATGTGTCTGCAGATGTATGCTGCAATCAGAAGGCATTTGTGTCAATTCAGGAAATAAGCATATGCCCATTTAGATCTGTAGATAAGAAGATGAATCTCCTTTACGTAAAGCAGGACATAAAACAATATAAAGAAAGGATTTTCCTCTCCTCAAACTTTCAAACACATTAGGGCACTCCCACACATGTATGCATTTCAAAATAAACACCATCTCAGATCTTTCAATAAAAACTACACCATTCACATCATCTCCACACTCGTGGCCAAACAATAAGCATACCTGTAAGTATGAGCATCCCCCACAGTAAATCCTCCCCCATGGATAAAAATCATAACAGCAAGAGAGCCATCCTTGTCGCCATCCTCAGGGACATATAGATCCAACAGCAGACAATCCTCACTCGTCTTTCTACTCGCCCCAATCAGTGCCGGAATCTGATTAAAAAAAAAAATCACAATTCACGTGAAGGTAAAGAATGACGTCAGAAAGATACATAGTGTTTCACTGATGACCATTATACATTTATGCCTTATTGTGTGACTATCATATTGATATGTCTTTATCTGGAAGGAATTTCTGGGCAAGCTCCTGCTGGTACACATGCTAGAGGCTAACACTGTGAAAGACTGAACAGCTCATAATACCTCTTTCTTGCTGCCCATGACAAAGGACAGAGAACAGTGGTAATCCCAGACTGACCATGCATCCCTCAAGCTGCCCAGTGACCTACTGTTCTGATGAGGCCAGTGATGACATTTGTGGCCAAGTGATACAATGAGTATGCACACTGTATCTCTCCTGAGTCATAGTGTTGCAAACCGCAAATCTTATGGCCCATGGTAACTTTCCCTCTTACTTCCCTTGCCGTGGAACTCATTTCTGCTGCCTCTGCCATTGCCTATAGGGTTCTAGTCCTCTTCTTACCAGAAACCCCAAGTTGTTTCATGACATCATAGGCTGATGAATCTATGAACCCCTTATTCCAATTTCCATGACAAGGACTTTGGATGATCAGAATGCCTGTATTTTTCTTTATGTTTTCTGCACACAAAAAAAGTGCATAATTGTAAATTTTCTGCCTAATATTACGCTTGGAGTATTTCTCTGTCAACTACAAAGTTAAATGTAAAATCAAAACTTGCATATAAAAGATTGTATCAGCTTTCATTTCATACAAAGCACATTTCAAAATTTTCCTTACAACAAACTTGAGAAATTGACAGATGTGAGCAACCCCATTCATACTCCTTTTTTGAACCAACATGACTCATTGTCGAAGATTTCAGCCAAACTGTTATTTTAACTGTTATTTTCTCCTTACCTTTGCCTCTCACATCATCATCTATCTGTGTTCACCTGCAAATGATCTTGACCCAATAATAGATATTTTTTTCATGAACATATGTTACACAACATATTGACAGCTGCCTAATGTTACAATCAATCTGCCTCCTGTACACATTAAGCAGACAGCTTCCTTCAATTTATCCATGTTTTGTGAATACATGTCATCTATACCAACAGCCAAACTAGCATTCTCCTCTGAGGAAGTTGGTGATGGGATTCTACATGTGTGCAAGAAGCAATGAATGCATTCACACACAGAACATTGGTTTGTAGTCTCAGTTGAAGGACTACACTCTATGCTTGTCTGTTTTGTCTGACATTCCTGGCAAAATTTACAACCATCATTGTGCTTGCTGCACTGTTTTCACTACTGACTGTGTCTGAATGTTTTGACCGTGGTTGTGTTTGCAGAACTGCATTAACTGTCACTGTAAGAGTAGAACTGTTTTAACTATCAAAAGTACTGTGCTTGCAGAACAGTTTGAATCACCTCTGTACCAATGCCCCTTTAGCCATTTCATTTGCAGAACGGTTTCAGCTGTCTTGTTTGCAGGTTGGGCTCTTGCAATGTTTGGAGACCTACTGCGACTATCACAGAGTTTTCGAACCATTCTGACTACCGTAATTCTCTCTGAAAACTTGTTTTGACCTTTAATGTTGTGTCTGAAAACTTACTTTGACCTTCAATGTTGTGTCTGAAAACTTACTTTGACCATTAACGCTGTGTCTGAAAACTTACTTTGACCTTTAATGTTGTGTCTGAAAACTTACTTTGACCTTTAATATTGTGTACTTTGACCTTTAATATTGTGTCTGAAAACTTACTTTGACCTTTAATGTTGTGTCTGAAAACTTACTTTGATCTTTAATGTTGTGTCTGAAAACTTACTTTGACCTTTAATATTGTGTCTGAAAACTTACTTTGACCTTTAATGTTGTATACCACCAAGGAAACACAGAGGTTCAGACTATCACTGGAAAGATGCCTGAAAACAGAATGAAGCCAGTTCGACATTCTCACCTGTGGACATGCAGGTGCAAGCTGGTCTGCTATGAAGGTGACTCCCTCCCCGGGGCCGGGATGGGGCACTGGCTTTTCAAACCTCAGGTCCCCAACAGGGGGCAGAGCGTAGGGGATGGCCAGATAGGCATTCATCTTCCTCCCTCCACTTCCCTCCACACTAACCCCTTGCAAGGTTCCCCAGGGGGCCTTGATGAGGGGCACTGAACTTGCCATCACCACTGTCACAGCTAGAAGGAGGAAGCTTGTTGCTGTGGGCCACTCCATTGTCACCATCTGTTTCACACACAGGCACATATCACAAATGAACACAAATCCAGGAATGAAGGTGTATGAAAATAATGGTTCTATGTAGACAGCTGGCAACATTAGATTTACTTGGCACAAAGCATGCGAAATGGTGCATAGAAACACATGTTCACACACAAGAAAGCTAGGGTTACAGCATGCATACACTTACACAATTTTCCCTTTACCAGTTAGTCAGGGGTCAACACTCTTGGGCAAATTCATAACCTCATCTCCATGAACCAAGGGAAGTAATTCTATACCACCAAAGCTCAACACCACCCACTTTTTAAGAGCAGTTTTTCATTCAACTGTCTGAATTTGGGAACTACTTTCTCTGAAATACCAACAATATATCCATTGCCTTATATGCAAACTCACTTCACTGCATGGTCCATTACATAACACCTTCACACTCAGTTAAACATACCCACAAATGCACAAACAACTAGAATTTATTCTCATGCACTGAGGTGTGATTATCTCTGCTCTTGATGAGATGTCAATTGATATTCTTGCTGCCAAAGAATGGATCCTCGTTTTATTGTGCAATATGCATAAGCCTGAGAAAGTGTGTGTGTGAGTGCAAGCTTGCATGCATGCATGCATGTGTGTGCGTGTGCATGTGCGTGAAATACATGTGTGTATGTGGTTCAGGGTGAGTTTCAGAGAGTTTTAGACAATTTTGGACGGAGACCAATTCTCAGCAAGTAATCAGGATGACAGATGAAAAAACAAAACAAAACAATAACAATAGTACCAAACTAAAATGACCTTCTCCAGGTACTGAGAACAATGCTAACTGCCTAGGCCAGGATGCTTGGGTCTTGTCGCATGCGCACCGTCCAAGGTTTAGTTTGTCAGTGAGTAAGTTTATGCTCATATACTGAAAGTAAGTCCATTCTTTTTTAATGCATACAATTGTTGCCCCCTCAGCCTATGGTGCACAAGATATCTTTCTTGTGAGCATGCATGTGCTCGTGCCCACAAAGAATTGAAAGCTTTGTCATATATTCATTTGTTTAAGAACACAGACAATTTTCTAATGCAAGATTCTGGAGATGGAGTGTTAGAACTGATCCCAGTTACCATGTACAAATCTTAAACTTCCATGGCTTAACAGTTAATTTTTTTTCCATTGTCCAGTGGGCCAAAGCTATGGCAAAATCACTTGCCCAAATGGATTTTGCATGAGCCCTAATTTCGTAAGTTTATTTTCTGTCCAGTCCTACCACACACACACACACACACACACACACACACACACACACACACACACACACACACCACAAACATTGGCAAACCATGAAAACATTTTTCTGATGCTTTTTCCTCACTGCATTTCACATATTTGCACTGGGTCTTTGAGCTGTGTTCTGTGTTCTGCCATCAGTCCAAAGCGCTGGTGTCATCAGAAAAATTCCACACCATGGGCAGTCACACAGCTGAAAGTGGGGGTATGTGAAGCATAAGACACACTGCTTTAGATGAAAGTAGCAAAGTAGAAATAGGAGACTAATTGTTTCAGATTTAAAACAGAGACAAAGGAGACTCACCCCCTCAGATTTAAAAAAAAAAAAGGCCTGATTTTAATCCAGCCAAGCCTAGTATACAAAATTACCTTGATATGTTGAAAAAAAAAATGAAAGAAAGAAAAAAAACACCCAGCCCATGGCAAGATGTGTTAAGACTTTAAATTTCACAGTGCTGCAACACAACTTTATCTTCTCATTGCTGGGCCTGTTGATTCGAGGCTCAAAACAGTTGTCGGTTAACTTTCAAATGGCCACTGCACCCAAGTCAAGTTTGTGGAAAATGCACACATACATACACGCACACACGCACACACACACACACACACACACACATTGGTCACAAAGTCTTCCATTACACAGTCCAACAAGTTCAGAATGAATTTTGCATACTCAGCATGGTGATGCATTTGCCCCAGGGAGTTTGGTAATGATGGTGTGTGTGTGTGTGTGTGTGTGTGTGTGTGTGTGTGTTCTTCCGATAATGACCATTGATTGTAACACCTATCATTACTTCTTCCAATAATGATCATCCATCGTAACACCGATCATTACTGTCATACTCGGGGTATGTAGCATTAAGAAAAAGAGAGAACAGAGTTTGATAAGATAAGATAAGATAATGTTGCTTATAGCCCAGCCGACCGCAAGGGGCCACATCAGGGCTGTCACCACGTTAAAATCAACTCACAAGTCGTCAAAAAAAAAACAAAAAAAAAACCACCTTTCACACATCTCTTTAAATGACATCGTCTAGAAACGCACCAGAAACTTCGTTAAAAATCTTTCATCTGTAAAATCTTAAATCAGATGAAAAATGTTAATCTCTCTCAAAAACTCAAAGATCACGTCAGGCGGAACATCCCTGAACAGGATTTTCATGGACTCTGCTGTAAAATGTTTGTGTCTCACATCGTGCAAGTCCCAACACTCTAAAAGAATATGTTTCATTGTGAGTGGCACATGACATGGAATGCACCACGGAGCTTCCTCATTCTTTAAAAGGTACGAATGGGTAAAATACGAATGGCCGGTGTGCAGCCGGCACAGAACCGTTTCTTCTTTACGGCCACCAGGCGCAGATGGGAGGAACTCCTTAAGGTTTGGACGGATCTGAAAGAGTTTGTTATCCGTCTGCGTGTTCCAATCCTCCTGCCAGAGGTCTCTCACATAATCATTAATTTTGGGTTTCAGATCTGAGCAAGGGATATAAATGTTGGACAGTTTCTCTCTTGTGGCATTCTTGGCTAAACGATCAACCATTTCGTTCCCTCCGATGCCAACATGACCAGGAACCCAAACCAGAATAATGTTGTAACCATCCGCTTTCAACTTGCTAAAAAGCTCAAAGAAATTTAAAAGTTCTGGATGCTGAAGGTTGCGGCCAGCTATGGCCTCCAAAGCTGACAGCGAATCCGACAGAACCAGAAAGTCCCTCTTGGTAGATTGTGAAATTATTTTCAATGCCAGAACCAGAGCAGTAAGTTCAGCAGAATAGACAGAGGCATCTGGAGGTATATGTTTTAACAGTATCTGAGAAGGAGCACCAGGGCAATAGGCTGCACAGGCCACTCCATCCTCAGACTTGGAACCGTCAGTGAAAATTTTCTGACAGGTTGGAAATTTTGAACAGAGGTCAGCATACAATGCCTTGTATGCCTGAGAGCTGGTGGACTCTTTACGAAAAGCTGCGAGATCAAAACGAATCTCTGGCGTGAAAAAGGTCCACGGAGGCTGATCCGGAAACTTGGAAAAATCAGACACAACTCCTAGGTCTAGACCTGCATTCCGCGCGTGAGGCTGCATACGAACACCAAACGGCGGAATACAGTTAGGGTTGTTTTCGAATTTGTTTTGAAACTGGGGGTCAAAGACACAGTCATAGGCAGGATTCTGTGGTTCTGAGAACAGTCTGATATAGTAATTTAGGGACATTTTCAGCCTGCGGTTGGACAGTGAGGGTTCACCTGCCTCTGCGTACAGGCTGTACACAGGGGTGGTGCGGAATGCTCCAAGACAGAGACGAAGCCCTTGATGGTGGATAGGGTCCAAGAGTTTCAGATAAGAGGGTCTTGCAGACCCGTACACAGCACAACCATAGTCCAGTTTGGAGCGGACCAGGGCTCTGTAGAGATGCAGCAAAGTTTTCTTATCAGCGCCCCAGTCAGTGTGTGCTACGACCCGCAGAATATTCAGAGCTTTCTGGCAAGAGGTTTTGAGATTTTTAATGTGGCTGAGAAAGTTGAGTTTTTGATCAAAAATAACTCCAAGGAATTTGGCTTCTTTTACAGCTGGAATGGTGGACTTGTCCAGACGAATTTCAGGATCAGCAAAAAATTGACGAAAATTGTGAAAATGGATTGACTGAGTTTTGGTACGTGAGAAGGTAAACCCGTTTTCCTCGGCCCACTGCTGGATCTTGTTGACACAAAGTTGGAGTCGACGCTGTACGCTGGGGTAAGAAGCTCCCACTGCGTACAGCGCAAAGTCGTCAACGAACAGAGAGGACTCAGAGCCCTGGCTTACCGATTTCACAATGTCGTTGATTTTAATGCTGAAAAGAGCAGGAGAAAGGATGCTCCCTTGAGGGACACCCAACTCCTGCCCATGGATGTCAGAGAGTGTGGTGCCAACACGCACCTGGAACTGTCGATCAGCCAAAAAGTTCTGTATGAACAGAGGCAGGTGACCACGGAAACCAAGTCTGTGCAGGTCCAGAAGAATTCCTGATTTCCATGTGGTATCATATGCTTTTTCGAGGTCGAAAAAGATAGCGACCACATGCTGTTTATTGACAAAGGCATTGCGGATGGTGGTTTCCAGATGGATTAGATGGTCGACTGTCGAGTGGTATTTCCGGAACCCGCACTGTTGACTGGCCAAAAGGCCATCGGTTTCCAGCTTCCACATCAGACGGGAGTTGACCATCTTTTCCATCAACTTACAGAGGCAGCTAGTCAGAGCTATCGGACGATAGTTGGAAGGGTTGGTAAGGTCCTTTGCAGGCTTTGGAATTGGAATGATCAGGGCTTTCCGCCAGGAGGGCGGAAAGTACCCTGTGGTCCAGATATGGTTGTATACTTTAAGAAGAGTCTGGAGACAGCTTTCTGGAAAATGTTTCAAAACCTGATAATGAATATCATCCAGACCAGGGGCAGAATCAGTGCAGGTTTGTAAAGCTGTTTTCAGTTCATTGATTGAAAAAGGGAGATTGTAGGCTTCAGAGTTGTCTGATGTGAAATTGTATAAAGATTTATCTCTGAGCTGTTTGTTTTTTAAAAAGGCTGCAGATTTATTTGAAGATGAGGAGTTCTGTTGGATGGTGGAGGCCAACAGATTGGCAACAGCTTCTTTGTCAGTGATCAGAGCATCGGCAAGTTTCAAGTGATGAATGGAGGGGTTGGTGTTTTTCCCTTTGATTTTTCTGATGATGTTCCAGACTTTTTTCTTTGAAGTTTTTGATGTCAGCCCGGAGCAGAAGTTTCTCCAAGACTGACGCTTACTAATTTTGAAAGTGTGTCTCGATTTGGCGCGGAGTTTCTGATGGGCTCGAGCGTTGGAACCTGAAGGTCGTTGGTATACCCGACGCTGAGCCCGTTTGCGAACTTTTGAAATTTGTTGGCAGTCTAAATTAAACCAGGGTGTTTTGGGCATTTGGAGTTTATTGGAAGACATTGGAATACAGGTTTTAGCACACTTTATCACAGTGTTAGTCAGAGATTCAGCTGGGTCTGGACTCTGAAGAAAATCAGTGTCCTGGAATTCTTTCAAAATATTGGTGGCAAAAAGATTCCAGTTAGCCTTCTTATAATTAAGATGTTGTGAGACAGAGATGTTTTCAGTTAATAAGGGTTTTAAAAGAACAGGGAAATGGTCACTTCCGTGCAGATCGTCATGGACAGACCACTCATAGTCCAGGACCAGCGAGGGGTCACAAATCGACAAATCTAAGCACGAAAGTGAACCTGTGGAAGAGTGGAGGTAAGTTGGAGCTCCATCGTTCAGACAACACAAATCAAAGTCTGAAAGGACATCCTCAAGAAGCAGACCTCTGGATGACGAACTGACACTACCCCAAAGAGGATTGTGACCATTAAAGTCACCCAACAGCAAAAAAGGTCGAGGAAGTTCTTCGATCAGACTGACAAGGTCCTGACGACAAACCGGGACAGAAGGTGGCAGATACAGTGAGCAGATTGTAACAGTCTTGTGGAGAGTGACTCTCGCAGCTACAGCCTGAAGGGAGGTAGTCAGAGCGACAGGACTAAACAGCAAAGTTTTATGTAAAAGAAGGGCAACACCGCCTGACAGTCCCAATGTGGATGGTTGTGCAGGTTTAGAAAGAATATTAAAGCCAGAAAGAGTGAAGGTCTTCTGGCTTTGAATTTTAGTTTCCTGAAGAGCCACGACGGAAGGTTTTACAGTTTGACACAGAAGTTGCAGCTCCTCAAAATTTGAATTTAGGCCACGGATATTCCAATGGATTAGTTTACTACTATCCATGGTGCAGAGGATGAACAGGAGAGAAGTCAGGTCATCTCCTCGTCATCGTCTGCGTTCAGTGGAGCAAATTTATTGCTTAGTTTCACTGGACTGTTTGGGTCTTCAGACCTGCTGGCAGACTTGCCCACAGGTGAAGAAGGTCTGGATTTTGGAGATGGTGGAGGTTTCTTCCTCATCTCCACCATCTCCACACTTGGTTGAACTCCCTTGCCCGCACGGGCACTGCTCGAGGAAGTTCGAGGCGGGAGGCCTGGCTTTTTCATCTGCCCAGCAGCAGATGGAGTAGACTGCTGGGCAGTCTGAGGGGTGGCGGATTTTTTGCCTCCACCAGGGGCACCCACTTTGGGTTGGGAGGCGGTGGACTTGCTTCCACCAGAGCTTAACGGTCTTTCTTGCAATGTCTTGGTGAAAGTAAAATTGTCAGTCTGGCAGCAGACTGAACGGGTGGAAACTTTCTTTGTAACGGAAGCATAAGAAGACACTGTCGACGTCTGACTGCCAACAACCTGTTTGCGGGCCTCAAAAAACGAAATTTTCTTTTCAGTCTTCACTCTTTGGATGGTGGACTCCTGAACCCAAACAGGGCAGTTGCGTGAAGAGGAGGGGTGGTCGCCACGGCAGTTCGCACAATGAGCCGGGTCTTTACACGGCCCATCATGGGTTGCCTTGCAACAAACACCACACACCTCCTGCCCAGAACAGCGGTCTCTGACATGTCCAAACTTCTGGCATTTGAAACACCTCAACGGGGATGGGACATACAGTTGGACACGTACATTTAAGTACCCGACTTTAATGACCGTAGGCAGCACAGGGTTGCAGAATGTCAGAAAGAGGGTGTTGGTGGGCACTCTTTCTGCACCTTTTTTGACTGTCACCCTATGCACCTCTGTCACACCTTGGGACGTAAGTTCTGTCTTGATCTCCGCTTCCGAGACACCTTTCAAATCCGGGCACCGGATAACCCCTTTGGTCGAATTTAACTGCTTATGGGGGGTCACCCGGATCTCTCTGTCCACGAGTTTTGTTGCCCTCAGCAGCTGCTCCGATTGCCTCTGTGATCTGCACTGGACGAGGAAAGTGCCATTCCGTAGCCTTTTCACTGACTGAGGGTCACCTGCTAGACCCTGAAAGCCCTTCTGAATAGCAAAAGGACTCAGAGCAGAAATAGGCTTTTCCTGCTCTGTCCCTTCAACCACAAGCCAGGAAGCCCAAAAACCTGTCCTCTGTCTCGTCTCCATATCCGAGTCACTGTCGGAATCGTTATGACTAGAAATGGGGTCCACTGCCTTCCTCTTCTTTATGGGGGGGGTGATTTTGGATAAAGCCATGATTTATGTTTAGAAATTTCATCTCTCCCTTACCCACCCACCATGGAGTCCAACTAAGGGGCCAGGGCCAAGAACTCATTGTCTTGACCCCTTCCAGGTTTCAGGAGAGATATATGACAAACAGAAGCCTACTGACCCTATCCCCCCTGATCATGCCCAACTCCCGGGAACAGAGAGCTGAGCACTGCAGGGGTTACCTTGGCCAGTCGGAGAACTGCCTGTCTTGACCCAGCCCCACGAAGGGGAAGCCGATTGATACACCCGGGCCAGAGTGTACCTCCTGTCTAGGAGAGGTCCGAGCCAAAGTGATGTGTTGAGGGTGTTGGCCCTCTCAATCACCAGGATCTCATCCCCCTCCGTCACAGGTCGCACCGCACGGCAAACGCGGCGGATCTTAAGACCACAGAGAGAAAAAGAGTGTGCAAAAGAAGGCTTGAAAGGGAGATGAAGAAAGAAAAGAACCGTTAAGAAAGGCAGAAGACAGAATAGGAAAAAGGTGGGTTACTATTTGTCTGGGCCCTCACTCCTAACCTTTCTGACATGGGAGACCCTACCAGGGGCATCAATTCCTACCACGTAATGCTTGGCCAGTCAGCAGCTTGGCTATACAGGCCTAGAAGCATTGACAACAACTAACCATCTAGTCGAGTATTGATGCCCCCGTCAGCAAAGCCTAAAAGATCACTGGACCACGCAAGCCCTCCGACCACGGCAAGGTTGCAACCCCCGGAGGGAACAGAGTTTGAAGTTGGACAGCAAGTAGGGTGTGGTGGGGTTTGGGGTATGGCAAAGGGGGTGGTTTGAAGGAGTGGATTGTACCAGCTATCAGAAGGAAAGAGGACATATGGGCTGGGGTGGGGCACTGGGGGGTGAGAGGCCTTGAGGACATGTTCAGACATCCACCTAATGAAGTGCAGGCCCAACGCAGTGACAAGGCTGGGGTGGGGTGGGGAGTTAGGCAAGGCTTGAAACCCTCCTAGTGAAGGTGTGCATGTATGCATGTGTGTGTGTGTGTGTGTGTGCGTGTGCATGTGTATGTGTGTGTACGTGTGTGTGCGTGTGTGTGTGTGTGTGTTTGTGTGTGTGTGTGTATGTGTGTGTGTGTTTATGTGTGTGTGTGTGTGTGTGTGTGTGTGTGTGTGTGTGTGTGTGTGTGTGTGTGTGTGTGCATGCGCGTGTGCGTGATTGTTTGTTGATCTCTTTCATGGGACCACAAATACAACTCTCGGATCACCAGATACAATAAGTGGGGAAAAAATAATTTTGGAATCTTAGAAATGATCTACTGCACTACACATAACATATTAACAGGAGGGAAAATCAGTTTCACTCTTTTGGAAGTGCTTCCCCTGAATCACTGGGCACAAAGCTTGGCGTTCTTAGTTCTACATGCTTGTCTACTGCTGATCTTGGACAGAACAGGGCCTCTTTTGTAGTAACTCTTAGTGACGTGAGCAGATCATACCACCCCCCCTCCCCCCCCCCCCCCCAAAAAAAAGAAAAAAAAAGAAAAAATAACAATGATGACCAGAGTGATGTCCCTTGGATGAACTCGGCTGGTTGGATGAGCACAGCTAAATTTAAGAAATTTAGAAAGTTTTACAAAGTTTTTCGAACTGACTACCATTTTAGAAGTTCATAACAGTGAAATCAGGTGTTAACAGTGAAATAAGGTGTTAAAATAGCTGCGCCAGACCCTGAAACAGCATCAAATATCTGTGGCAGAAACTTGTCTTTCATGATTACAACTGTGTCACCAAACAAACATGGCCGCCGGCCACGGTGCCCATCCGAAAAGACTTTACTTGTGGTTCAAATTTCTTCTACTATGCTTATGCATTCAGCTAGTCGCCAATGAAGAGGTATGTAGAGACTTTACTTCAATACCCCAAGCCTTCTACAACTGCAACTTGCTTGTTCAACCTCCAGTCCCCATTGACACTGACTGCAATGAACTCTCCATCCCTGTTCCTCATACATTCAGTCTCGCAACTTGGCTCCACCATCGGCAACGAAATAAATTGACAAGACACCAGCTGTTGGTACTGAATAATCCCCCAAGACATTACACTCTGATTCAGCTTCTTATTAGCGGAATAGAACTTAACCCCAGACCCAGATCCCCCTGCTTCCCATGTACAAAGCTTGTAAGACAAACCAGAAAGCTCTTGCTTGTGATCACTGCGATAAATGGACCCACAAAGACTGTGTGAACATGACAACTTCCTCCTACATTCGTCTAGGCAATAGTGAGGAACAGTGGCATTGCCCCAGCTGCCAAAGTATAAACAACAGCGGAATATACAGCATCCCAGATCTGACAGATGCCCAACCAACTACACCGTCCATCCCGGAAAACGCACTTCCTCATAATTCCCCCCCCTCTATCCTCCATCCCCTCAGACATCTCTTCACAGAACATGTCAGCCTCTACAGAGGACAGTATAGACGTCAGCTCCATTCCTGAGCCGGCACCACTGGACACAGGCATTACAATGACATCATCCCCCAAACATGACAGACAAAATTCAACACAGAAACCAAGGCAACATAAACATCTTCGTATCCTCAACATCAACTTTAACAGTGCAAGGAAGAAAGGGAAAGACCTAGAAGCAATTATAGACTGTTGTGATCCGGATGTGATAATTGGAACAGAGACATGGCTAAACCCAGACATCATCACTGCTGAAATTCTGCCTCCAGCCCTTGGCTTTGATTGCTATCGTCGTGACAGACAGGATGAACATGGTGGCATTCTCATTGCTGCACGACAGCACCTCGAACTGAGTGATATTGAGTCTTCGGACCACGTCGAGCTCCTGAGTGGTACCATTAAAGTCAGCCAGGGAAAGAAAATGACAATTGCAGCATACTACTGCCCTCCTAGAAGAACTGATCAGACATACATGGATGACACTGAGGTAGAAATGGACAAACTAAAACGTAAGGCAGGCCATAACATCCTCACCATAGCTGGTGATTTCAACTCCCCAGACATCGACTGGCAGACACTCACAACTGCTAACAAACAGTATCCATCAAGAGTAAATCAGACATACCTTGACATTGTCACTGATTACGACCTGGAGCAGATGGTGGATTTTCCCACTAGAAAAGACAAGACCACACTAGACACTATACTGACCTCCCACCCCTCCTTCAAAGTCCGATGCAAACCCCTACCCTCCATTGGCAATAGTGACCACGACATCGTCCTCTACGACACGACCCTTGCCCCACATCGACCCAGACCACCTCGGCGGAAGATCTTCCTGTGGAAGAAAGCCGACGTTGAAGGGATGCGTCAAGATGTGCAGGAGTTTGCCAACACCTACCAGTACCCTGATCCCTCAGCACCAAACACGTTACAGCAAATGTGGGTGGACATCAAGGAGATGCTTTTCAAGACAGTGGAGAAACGAGTACCAACCAAGACCTCTGCTGCAAGGCACACCAACCCCTGGATCAACACCTCAATCCGTCGAGCCATCCGATGCAAGCAGCGAGCCCATAAAAAGGCACGCAGGACTGGGAAGAAGAGGGACATGGACAGGTACAGGCGACTCCAGGCCCAGACCCGTTATGAGATCAGGCAGGCAAGCCGCAAGTATTTGGAAGATGTGATAAGCGAAGACTTCCGCACCAACTCCAAACGCTTCTGGTCCTATGTGAAGAGCAAGAAACAAGAAGCTGAGGGAGTGGCACCTTTAAAGGACAAGCAGGGCTTTCTGAGGAGCAATAGTCAGAATAAGGCAGAGATCCTGGGCGATCAGTTCCGGTCTGTTTTTACACAAGAGAATACCACCAGTATCCCAGACAAAGGACCAAGTCCTTATCCTGATATGCCCCCAATACAAGTCAGCGAAGCCAGCATTAAGAAACTCCTTCTAAATCTCAGCGTTGCAAAGCCACCGGACCAGACAATATTCCAGCTTTCGTTATAAAAACCACAGCTTCAGAACTGTCTCCTCTCCTCACTAAACTCTTCCAACTCTCTCTCGACACTGAACAAGTTCCGTCCGATTGGAAACAGGCCAACATTGTCCTGATATTCAAAAAGGGTGATCGAAGCCTGCCAGCAAATTACAGACCAGTGTCTCTGACTTCTATCATGTGTAAAGTGCTAGAACACATTGTACACAGCAACGTAATGGATTTTTTCAACCTCCACCAAGTTCTCCCTGACTGTCAACATGGCTTCCGCCAACGACGCTCCTGCATGACTCAGTTGATTGTCACCAATCATGACATTGCTAAGAGACTTTCCCAGGGTGCGCAAGTAGATGTAGTGCTCCTAGACTTCTCCAAGGCCTTCGACAAGGTCCCTCACCAACACTTGCTGCGGAAACTGCACTACTGTGGAGTACGGAACAACACCCTTGGCTGGATCCAGTCGTTCCTCTTCGGCAGAACTCAGCAAGTGGTACTCGAAGGTGTACACTCATCTCCTGCCCCTGTCCTCTCCGGTGTCCCCCAAGGCACTGTCTTGGGTCCACTTCTTTTCCTTACATACATAAATGACCTTCCTGATGTGGCCAAGGACTCCAACACCCGGCTGTTCGCAGATGATGCTCTCCTCTACAGGAATGTCTGCAGTGCCAAGGACCAGTCCTTGCTGCAAGCTGATCTTGACCACCTGGCAGATTGGGAAGACACTTGGCAGATGAGATTCAATGCAGGAAAGTGTAACACACTCCACATCTCGCCAGGCAGACACCTTTCCTTCCACTCTGCATATACTCTTCATGAACAAACCCTGGAAGCAGTATCCTCAGCCAAGTACTTAGGAGTAACCATGACAAAGGATCTATCCTGGACCAAGCATGTTGAAACGTGGCAGCCAAAGGGAACAGGGCAGTGGGTTTTCTCCACAGAAACTTTAAAAACTGCACTGCTGAGGTCCGCAAAGCCACCTATATGACCATGGTTCGTCCTACACTAGAATACGCTTCCACTGTCTGGGACCCCCACAAGAGACAAGACATTGACCTCCTGGAAAAGGTCCAGAGAAGAGCAGCTCGCTATGCCTGCAACTGCTATTTTGAACGCACACTGGGCACTGTCACTGATCTTCTCCGGAAACTCCAGTGGGACAGCCTCGAAACCAGAAGGCACCACAACAGACTGGGAATGCTGTACCATATCGAGAATGGGCTGGTAGATATTCCACCCTCCATGCTCTACCGTCCTTCTCATTCCAGGGCCTGTGGCAGGAATAGTGCTCGCATCTTCCAGGAGCACTCAAAACACCCAGCTCTACACAACTCCTTCGTCCCCCAGTGAGGGAGTGGAATAAACTTTCAAGCGAGACCACTACAGCTCCAACGGTAGTGGCATTCTTCAGCCGCCTGTGCTGCAGCTCCAGCGACCTGCAGCCCCCCAAGGCTGGCCACTAGTGGAAATCCACACTAGATTTGTACATGTATTTAGTTTTAATCCTGTTTTACACAAAAAGCCATCCAACCAGCTGGCACTCAGCTAAACAGCAGAGCCTTCAGCGCCAATTTGGCCCGGTTCTAGACAAGGAAGAAGAACAACAACAACAAACAAAAAAAACTAACCATGGAATGTTGTGCTTTGTCATTTAACTTGCTTGTCAGACACAAATGTTTACACGCCGCAAAAAAAGTTACATTGTTGAGAAATATTACCGCTACTGTGGTCTCGATTCTCTCTCCCCCCCCCCCCCCATCCCCTTCCCCAAACAAACCCAATCGTAAAACAATGATTGCTGTCAATTGATCGGACAGGATTTTTTTATGTTGAAACCAAAAAACCTCCAGCAACTGCTCAGTTGTGTCAACCGGACATGTGAATACTCCATTGGCCAAAAACCTTTCAAAGTCGAGCCGACCCCGAGGTCATGGTCAGAGTGATCCTGATCCTGATCATGTCTTGTCCTACTATGACCATGATCGTGCAGACACACGAGTGTGAAAAAAAAAAGAAAAAAAAAAAGAAGTGCTTAGACGGCAAGAACCGAAGCAAGTTCACAATGCGTCAGTTACGACACACTGTAAATCAAATGGTACGGTATTGCTGATAACAGGCCTACCTGTTGTGGGATCCCTCAACAGCCGCTAGTCCGTTTCTTGCGAACTTTACAGCCACTGGAATTTGCGCTGTGGCGGCGGGAGACTACTGCAGCCAAAACAGGCAGAAGCGGCCTTTTCTCTGGTGCCTGGCCGGGTTGCATCACCCTAGCCTTAGGCCTACTCTTTGCCTGTTGAGGTTACGTTCAATGCATGTACTCTTTCGCTGCACACCAGTTACTTTTCGTCACGGCTCAGCGCGAGCGTGCCGCAGAGCTAGCGGGAGTAGTGGTGTTGGTGGTGGGTGGGGCCGGGTTAGATGACAGAGAGAAGGCAGTTTGCGAACGGGTGGCAGTGTGTATGAGGCGTTTCTCTCAGTGAGAGAGAGAGAGAGAACGTATATGTGTGTGTGTGTGTGTGTGTGTGTGTACGCGCGAGCAAGCATGTGAGTGGGCGAGCGAGCGAACGAGAGAGACAGACAGAGAGAGACAAGAGACAGACACAGAGACAGAGAGAAACAGAGTATGTGTGTTTTATGTACATGCTTGCAAAAATGTGTGTGTGTGCTGGTGTGTAATGTGTGTGTGTGTGTGGTGCGGCGCGTGTAGTAAATATGTGTGTGTGTGTGTGTGTGGGTGGGTGGTGAAATGTGTGGTGTGGTGTGGGGTGGGTGGTGAATGGTGTGGTGGTGGTGGGGGGGGGGGGGTGGGGGGGGGGGGGGGGGGGGGGGGGGGGGGGGGGGGGGGGGGGGGGGGGGGGGTAGTAACAGTCGTCCTAGTTGTATGAGTACACAAATCAGGCCATTCAGCGTATAACATCTCTTGCCCTCTCGGCCCCGGATGAGAATGACTTTTCGTCAGGTGATAATTCAGCTGGGAGTTGTTTTATTGTATTCGTTATTTTGATCATCAAGAGCCGTTGCTCAGCCTGAAAAATTCCTTTTGTATCCCCCGTTGGTTGGCATAAATGAGATTCTCCCTGACCTGTTGTACTTTTGACTCCAGTCCTCGGCCTCAAACAGGTTGTCGGTCCGTTGACTTTCGGCCTCTTTGTTGTTGTTGTTGTTTTCGCAGCATCCCGAAATGTTTTACTAATGACAAAAAAAAAAGAAAAAAACAAACAAGATGGCCTGTATATTGATAATTGACAGAACATGTCTTTTTCAAAGGCAAGATATCCACAGAGGGGTTGAACAGGGGGGATTGGGAGGGGGGGGGGGGATGGGTGGAGCGCTCCAAGATCAGTTGATAACATGCAGATTGCCCTGAACGCCAAGTGAACACGCGTCAGTCAACAGAAGAGGACAACGAACACAGGTCTCCCCTCCCCCCCCACACTCCCATCCCACCTCACCCTGGCCCTCCCCTTCCTTTCCCTCTTGCGGGCGCCTTTATCAGGCTTCGGCCTATATCAGGGATTTATAATAAATAAAATCTCTTCTTATACCATACATTCATTGACTTTACTGGTTGTGGTTGGACTGGAGCAAAGCCAAGTTCAGACTTGAATTTCTTCGTGGAAGCAAAGAGCCTTGGTAAAGGAAATCACTGCCAGTTTATGAGCGACTTTAGGTGCGCGGTTTGACGGTGGGGGTCAGGAAGCCGAAATGAATATTTCTTTTTCTCCACATTGGTCAGCTGTACTATTTCATGGAAAGAAAAACCGATTTGTTCATTCCCTTTCCCCTCGTAAAAGCGGCGGATGAATGCTTTCCGGCACGGTCAGTTTACTCAGTTTACATTTACTAACAGAGTAACCAATTGCTGGAACAAATTAACAACTAACATCAAACGTGCACCTGGTATAAATACATTCAAGAACCTCATAGACAAACATGAATCAGTAACTAAAATAAAATATGACTTTGATGGTTAAATAAGACTGAGCTAGTCAGCAACTGGACCAACAGACACCAACAACAGAAGGGGCGTAAAAAGCCTGAATAGTCTAAGTTGTTTAAT
>CM065717.1:73484113-73494113 GCA_033310375.1 Conus canariensis | reverse complement strand
AAAAGCCAGAAAAAACTTTTACAAAGTAGGTGCATATACAGGGAAAAGGAAAAAAAAAGAAAAGAAAAAAAAGTCCGGACGAAGCACTAAAGTGTGGAGGCA
Source organism: Conus canariensis (assembly GCA_033310375.1). Taxonomy (NCBI): domain Eukaryota; kingdom Metazoa; phylum Mollusca; class Gastropoda; order Neogastropoda; family Conidae; genus Conus; species Conus canariensis. The sequence continues at coordinate 73,494,011 of CM065717.1, read as the reverse complement.
AAGCGTAGGAAAAGCTTCGACAAAGAAGGAAAATGTGGGGGAAAGTGTATGGAAAGCTTCGACAAAGAAGGAAAATGTGGGGAAAAGTGTATGGAAAGCTACGACAAAGAAGGAAAATGTGGGGAAAAGTGTACAGAAAGCTAGGACAAAGCAGGAAAATGTGGGGAAAAGTGTATGGAAAGCTAGGACAAGGTAAGAAAATGTGGGGGAAAGTGTACGGAAAGCTTGGACAAAGCAGGAAAATGGGGGGAAAAGTGTATGGAAAGCTTGGACAAAGGAAAATGTGGGGAAAAGTGTGTGGAAAGCTTGGACAAAGCAGGAAAATGTGGGGAAAAGTGTATGGAAAGCTAGGACAAGGTAAGAAAATGTGGAGGAAAGTGTATGGAAAGCTAGGACAAAGTAGGAACATGTGGGGACAAATGTATGAAAAGCTAGGACAAAGTGGTAAAATGTGTGGAAAAGTGTATGGAAAGCTAGGACAAAGTAGGAACATGTGGGGAAAGCGTGTGGAAAGCTAGGACAAAGCTTTAAATGCGGGGAAAAGTGTATGGAAAGTTAGGACAAGGCAGGAAATTGTTGGGAAAAAAGGTGGGGGGAGGGTGGTTGGGGGGTAGGAAAAGTCAGGACAAAGCAGGAAAATGGGGGGGGGGGGGGGGGGGGGGGGGACGACAGGGAAAGCCAGGGCAAAGTAGGAAAATATAGAGAAAAGAGTCAAGAAACGTTGAACAAAAGTAAGGAAATGCGAAGAAAAGGGTATAGGGAGAGCTGTGATAAATTAAAAAAAAAAATGTGGGAAAGGATAGGTAAAAAGCCAGGACTGGGTAGGAATAGGAAGATGTGAAGAAAAGATAAGAACAAATAAAAGACAAAGCAGGAAAATGTGGTGAAAAGGGTAGAGAAATCTAGGGGTGGGGGTGAGGGGGGGTTGGGGGGGAGTAGGAAAATGCGGGAGGAAAAAGAGTCCAGAAAAATGAGAATATATATGAAAGAAAAGGAAGGGAAAACCATGACGAATAGAACCAGTGTGGGGTGGGGGAGGGTGGGGGTGGGGGGAGAAAGGATACAGTGTCATAATGTAGGAAAATGGGGGAGGAGGGGGAAGGGGAGAGGGCGGAGCATCATAAAGTAGGAAATGTGAAAAAAATATGGAGGGGTGGGGGGTGGGGGGTGTCATAAAGCTGGAAATTGTGGATAAAATGATAGAGATAGTTATGACAAAGTTGAAAAATTTGGGGGAAAGGGTTGTAGAGCAAGCGAGGACAAAAGTAGAAATATGTGGGGGGAAAGGGCAGGGAATTGTCACTGAATCAAACGAGAGCACCGAGTTTCCCACAAAGCACCAAGTGGAAGGGTAAGACCAGATTGGTGTCCGTCCACCAATGGGGTCAGAAAGGGGGGGGGGAGGGGGAGGGGGACAGGGGCATAGGGTAAGAAAATGGTGGAGGGGGGTGGACGGTTGTTTGGAGACCACCATCTCTGGTTGGCAGAGGAATGTGAAGGGGACAGACGGGAGTGATGTGTGTGTGTGTGTGTGTGTGTGTGTGTGTGTGTGTGTGTGTGTGTGTGTGTGTGTGTGTGTGTGTGAAGTTATGGTATAACTAGGATTGTTAGTTGTAGGAAAGAGGTGGCTTCCTCAAGAAGAACACAAACTGAAAGGGCTTTTCCCCTTTAGCTAGTTATTTGTAATCTATGGTGGTTTAACGTAGTGTCAATTATGAATGAGTTGTGCATGGACGTGGCATCTGAGTGACGTCGAGGGAACAGTTGATTCTTGGTATGAGTGGGAAAGACGGGACTAAGGAAAAGGTGAGAGAGAGAGAGAGAGAGAGAGAGAGAGAGAGAGAGGGAGAGAGAGAGAGAGAGAGAGAGAGAGAGAGAGAGAGAGAGAGAGAAAGAGAGAGAGAAAGAGAAAGAGAGAGAAAGAGAGAGAGAGAGAGAGAGAGAGAGAGAGAGAGAGAGAGGGGAGAGAGGCTCCAAGACTTCATAGACAGACTAAAGAAGGAATACATGTATATGAAGAAGCTGGAAGATGTGCAGAGGGAAGGGAAAGGGAAGGGTGGAGAGAAGGGGGCTGCATGACATCCATGCATCAAGGGGATTGAGAAGACTCGGCCCTAATAAGAAAAAAGAATACACAGTGATACATTGAGAGATGCGGGTTGGGGGTGGGTGGAGGGGGTGGGGGTGAGTAGGGGAGAAGGGACTGCATGACATCCTTGCATCAAGAGGATCGAGGAGAATCAACCCCAGTAAGAAAAAAATACTCGGTGATACATTCGTAGGGGGGGGGGGGGGGGGGGGGTGGGGGGAGAGGCGGAGTGAGGAAGGGACTGCATGACACTCTTGCATCAATACGAATTAGGAGAATCAACCCCAGTAAGAAAAAGAATACACAGTGATAGATTCGGAGATGGGGGTAGGGTGGGGATGGGGGGTGGTGTCGGGTGGGCGGCGGGGTGGGGGGTAGGGAAAAAGGGACTGCATGATATTCTTGCATCAATATGATTGAGAAGAATCAACCCGAGTAAGAAAAAGAATACACAGTAATACATCCAGAGATGGGGGGGGGGGGGGGGGGGGGGGGGTTGGGGTAAGAAGGGACTGCATGACAGTGTAGCATCAATATGATTTAGGAGAATCAACCCCAGTAAGAAAACGAATACACAGCGATACATTCAGAGATGCGGGGGGGGGGGGGGGGGGGGGAGGGTCGGATGGGGGGGGGGGGGAGGGTCGGATGGGGGGGGGGGGGGGGGGAGAAGGGACCGTATGACATGCTTGCATCACCAGGATTGAGGAGAACCAGTCCTAGTTCAATCAGCAGTGATCGTCGAGTTACGGCTCGGAAAAAGTAACGAGAGGCTTGGTTGACAGGAAAGTCGGCACCATGACGTATCATTATTGGTAATGAAGTATGTGAATGCAAAGCTGGCCAAATATCACAGCGAACGTTATACATACCGGGTTACATGAGGTTCAAGGTCCAAGTGATTAGATAAAGACGCGCATATTTAGTTGATTATTAATGCCTATATCGATTTCGGAGAGAGCTAGCCTGCTATAGAGTGCAGAACGTTGGAAAGACAGAAACATGAAACTTGATTTTCTTTCTTTCAGAAACAAAAGGGACAGGAAAAGCTAGGACAAAATAGAGAAAGTACAAGATGCAAAGCATATAAACGTACTCCCAGTTTCATCCAAACCGCTTATAAATCGGTTAAGTACTTTCTGAGATATTCCATAAAGAAGAAAACCGTTTTGGGCCGTTATAGCCATTATAGTCCTAGGGCCACACCACCAAAAAAGGCAACAATGAACAAGACAATCGTCTGCATGTTAAGGGAAATAACTCTAGATGAAAACAGCCGGTAAAAAGACGTTTTTGGCTTCATTCATTCGCCAGCTTTTTTTGCGTTCTACTGATTAATTTAGATAGGTTCGGTGGTTCTAGACTATAAAATTTTTATCTTATGTTATCCAAGTACCTTTGGCCAAAAAAAAAAAAAAAAAAAAAATCGATGCGGTTTTCTAGTCGACGAACTTGAACGATAGCTCGATGTGGCCCTTGGACTATTGGTAACGGCTATTCTGGTAAAATAAAACATCGGGCATCATCCATGACCCATAATGAACATACCTACAAATTTTCAGAAAGATCGGCCCAGAAGTTTTGTCTGGAGCGAGTGGAACACACTTTGACCACAGACAGACACACAGACAGCATTTCTTTGTTCCCATTGCAAAATACCCAAAGCAGAGTACAAAATCAGGTTAAAGAAAAAGGTAGGAACAATAGCACGGGAAAAAGGACAATAACTAGGAAAAGGTCAGGAAAAAAAAAAAGTTAAGGAGCAAAGAACATGTAAGAGAATGCAGGACAGATAGGTAGGTGCGAACTGGAACATACCTCTCAACAGCAAGTCAAACGTTGCAGCGCGGTTTTCGCAGACTTTCACAACTTCCAAGCGTGTGTCTCGATCGCTCACTACCGGCTCAGCCCTAAATAGTAGTAGACAGTCACTGCGCAAACACACAGCCACACAGCACCGACCAATGGCCTTGCCCTATCCGCTGCGGTAAAACCAGCTGTATCATCGAACCTTGTAAGGTCATGTGCGACATGTAGGGGGCCATGCGCCATGTACTATTATGGGATTATTCGTCAAAGTTAATAAGAGGAATTCGGAATTGTGGGCCATTGCTAAGGCGCGAGGAAAGAGAAAATGGCCATATTCGTCGGTTGGGCTTTGAGCACAATGATTTCATACCTTGGAAAACGATCCTCGAGTCAGGGATTCCCGTTGATTAAAAGACTGCACCTGCCTGCTATAGGCACCTGACACACACTATTCTGTTTACGACTTGTAACGGTACATAATCGATCCATTATTAATTGGTAGAGTATGACGTTGCAGTGAGCAAATATTGAACCTGACGAGAGAGAGAGAGAGAGAGAGAGAGAGAGAAGAGAGAGAGAAGAGAGCAAACAAATCCAAACCAAATGAAACATATGCAAAAGCGTCGCCGCGAAAACGACACAAGCAGGAGAAGAAGAAGAAGAAAAAAAAAAAAAAAAAAAAGGGGGGGGGGGGGGGGGGGGAGGCGGGAAAGAGAGAAGCAAGCAAACAAATCAAAACTAAATCAAACGCATGCAAAGAGTTTTTGTGACAACCACACAAGCAGAGAAGAAGGAAGAAGAAGAAGAAGAAGAAGAAGAAGAGAAGAGGAGGAGAGAGAGAGAGAGAGAGAGGAGAGAGAGAGAGAGAGAGAGAGAGAGAGAGAGAGAGTATTGCTCATAGCCCAACCGACGGCAAAGGGCCAAATCAGGGCTGTCACCGCAAGAAGGAAGGAAAGAAAGACGGAAGAGATGAAAGAAGAAAGCGTGACCTTGGAACCTTCTGGACATTGTCGATACTCAATTTTACGTGATAATCTTACTCACTCGACCAGTTCCCCGTCTCTTTGACCTTACACGAAGAGCGTTACGGGTACAAGCGCTGAACTCGATAAACCGGACATGTATGACAAAGATCCGGCCAGCAGACACATCAGGACACTGACCTTCGCTTCGAGGACAACAGAAGACTGACTTATGAGGACACGATGTACTCTATGGGTACACGGTGATCTTCTTGCCCTCAAGATCCCAAAGCCGCTTGGTGGAGCGGTTGACTCAACTACCTTCGACGGCTTTGCTATTATTATAACCGCTGAAATAGAAGATCCAAGTTAGATGCTTTAGGTCGACTTGTTTTTGATACCAAATTAGGAACGTGTGTGTGTGTGTGTGTGTGTGTGTGTGTGTGTGTGTGTGTGTGTTGCGCGTGTGTGTGTGTGTTGGGTGCGTGCGTGTGTGTGTGTGTGTGTGTGTGTGTGTGTGTGTGTGTGTGTGTGTGTGTGTGTGTGAAGACTTGTATGAAAACATGTCTATTGTGCTCTCTCTCTGGGAGTGCGCGCGCGCGCGCGCGCGTGTGTGTGTGTGCGCACATGCTTGCGTCTCAAGGCTTGTATGTATACGTGTATATGGTGCTCTCCCTCTGTGTGTGTGTGTGTGTGTGTGTGTGTGTGTGTGTGTGTGTGTGTGTGTGTGTGTGTGTGTGTGCGTGCGCGCGCGCGCGCGCGCCTATGTGAATAATGCCCCTCCACCCTCTCTCTCTCTCTCTCTCTGTCTGTAGACTGGAAGTGGGAGGGGAGGGATTCCCTGTGTGTCCATCAGTCAACCATCGATGAGTCACTCATGCACAGCGCTCTGTCACTGCGAGTGGTTTTTCCTTTGTCTTTTCTTTCTGTTTTTCTTTTCATCTTAAACAGGTGTGGTTTTCTGAACTGGCTGCCCACGCGCACTCCCGCGCGCGCGCGTGGACACAGACACACACAGACGCGCGCACTCCCACACGCGCGCGCGCGCACGCACACACACGTGCACTCTCACACGCACACCCACTCATCAAGAGAGAGAGAGAGAGAGAGAGAGAGAGAGAGAGAGAGAGAGAGAGAGAGAGAGAGAGAAGACAAGACAAAATTCTTTATTTACGAGAATGATAGGTAAGCACTGGCGTGCTTTTTTACATCCAGTCCTCGCCCTGAGTAGGGACTACAACATGAGAGAGAGAGGAGAGAGAGAGAGAGAGAGGAGGAGGAGAGAGAGAGAGAGAGAGAGAGAGAGAGAGAACGTGGTGGCGAAGAGGACAGCGTGAGAGTGAGACTATTATGCATTTCACCGACAATGTATGGGAACTCGTGAATTCTTCTTGACAACACCACCATTTTGCTTATTCATTTATTCACTAATTCCTAATCCACTTTACTGCTTTTTGTCGTGGATCATGTGTAAGTTTATATAAAACAAATCTGCTCTGAACAAAAGCGTTGTGCTTGAGGTGTATATGTATGAATAACGTAAATTTGATGTTATACAATACAAGCCTTATTCTAAACCAGCCGCTGTGGCGAAGTGGTTAGCGACGCGGCGTCCCGGCTGGGAAATCGCGGGTTCGATTCCCATCAGAATCATTTATTTGCGGGATTATTCTGCCTCGACCGGCTCTTACCCAGACTTAATTTTGCTGCGGACTCAGTAGGGAAAACTGGGATCACACAGCCGAGTTTCATCCACTTAATGGATGCGTCTCTGAGAGTGTTGCCCAAATTTCCTGACCAACACTGCAGGTGTCTGTATCTCTCGGGCCTGGTTAATGCCGGGATATCTTAAGAAAGTAAGCGTAGCGTACAGCCCTGACACTTTGTCTGAGACCGGAATGGAAACCTGTAGCATCATCTTCACATCCTCATTCTCAGATCAGCATTTTGAGAGAAAAAGAAAGTCTCAAATTCTGTAGCCCTTCATGCCCTGCTCTTATGGTGACCTCAGTTTCGACATCTTCTTCATGTCTATGGCCTTGCTTGATTCCGTCGGGGTCACCGGTATTGGCAATTCATGGGGGCTGTCGTTGGACGGACGGTGGTGGCGCCCTCCGAGGGGAGAGCCCACTCACGCCGGTTCCGCGACTAAGCAAATATTGTCGTCAGTAGGGGGGCTTAGTAGGTGGTGTCCTGCGTATGTTGGATCAGAAAAGGCAACACTGAACCCACCGAAGTGACTCGACAGCAGTGCAGTGTCTCCTCCGGTGGGTTGCCTCTTGACGACTTGACATTGACTGCTCCCTGTGGATTGCCGGTGCTGGGGCTGTGGTGGGTCGGGCCGGGCTGTGGCTGTGGACAGGGAGGGTAGGAATGGTGGGTGCAAATGCCACTGAAGTGGTCAAGAAGATAGAACAGAAAAGAAAAGGAAAAGACTTGTTTTGAAGAGGTTAAAAAAAAAAAAAAAAAGAATATGGAGTCACGCCTCAGTGACAAAACTGAGATGCAGGAAACGCTATGGACTTAATGATAAACCACACATGATTTTTTTTTCTTTTTCTTTTTACTTCACGGTATCAGCATAACACTGTTAAAGTTGTGGCATAATTTTTTTTTCATTGATGCTTACACGCTGATGTAGTCACACAGAAGTTACCATTGAATGAGATTATGAAACTGAAGAGAGAGAGAGAGAGAGAGAGAGAGAGAGAGAGAGAGAGAGAGAGAGAAGAGATTTACCTCACACCCCACATCTTCCTTGTCCTCTCCTGCCATTGCAATTCATCTTCCACAATAGAGGTTTCAAGTAGAACAAGAACCCTTTGAAACAGTCTGCGGATGACGCCCAGCTCGTGCAAATCTTCCATGTTTTCTCTCTCTCTCTCTCTCTCTCTCTCTCTCTCTCTCTCTCTCTCTCTCTCTCTCTCTCTTATTTAAACGAGTGAGTTTCACCAACAATATCCGCCGAAGTCTTTGAATTTCTGCAAAGCACCAACCAACCTTTGGTTTGCTAAAGCTTCAAGGAAGGAATCATGCAAGTCATAATCTTCTTGTCTCTAATGTCAAACAGCGGTCCAGTACAAAGATTTTAAGGGAGTCGGTGACTTTTAAGCGAGTCACCGTTTTTTTTTTCTTTTGATTTCTGTTTAATGGAGGAATTGAAATGCCCGGAATTTCATACCATCGCCGGTTTATTTTTGTTTCTGTTTTTTGTTTATTGTAAGCACGTTCATACTGGCGCAAAACACCATCTTCTTCTGCTTTTGACAGGAGGTGTCTAGACCTAATATCATAAACATACCACAATCTTATGCAAATACCCATCTCTTTCTCTAACTTGACGGAGGGAATTCGCAGACATGTTTTGATGATGTCGATAATTGTGTACAATTTGTCATCTTTCTCTTTTATGTAAAAGAGAAATCTGGAAGGCGAATCATGACGCTGTCCAGAATGCTACCCCCCCCCCCCTCCCCTTTTTGACTTTAATTAAGTAAGGATCTAGTAGATGTAGTGTAAGGATGCTGATAAACGTTTTATGCCATTCGCCACCTTTTTCTTTTCATTGAAAACAGGGATCAAATAATGGGATGTCAACACTTGAAAAAAAAACAAAAAACGAACCCTAACTGCTCCCCCCCCCCCCCCCCCCCCCCCCCTACAAGAAGGGATCGAGTAGAGATATTCTGAGGATGTTTATGATCAAACGCAAATAACCATCTTTTTGTTTTATTTAAATGCGGAATCTCGCGGAAATATTTTGAGGATGTCTGTCTATAATCAAACGCAAATCAGCATCTTTTAGCTTTATTGAAATGCGGAATATAGCGGAACCGTTTTGAGGAAGTGTATAATCAAACAAAAATCACCACCTTCTTGATTTACTTACATGAGGAATCTAGCGGAAATATTTTGAGAATGTCTATAATCAAAAGACAAATCACAATTTTTTTTAAACTTAAATGAGGAATCTAGCAGGAATATTTTGAGGATATCCGTGACAAAAATGACAAATCATGATCATTTTATTTTACTTAAATGAGGAATCTAGCGGAAGTATTTTGAAGATGTCGATAATTCTACGCAGTAACTTTTTTTTTTAATGTTCGTGAAGAGCCTAGTAGAAAGGTGTTTACTTCGAGGAGGGCTCCCACAGAAATATTCTGAGGATGTGAACACTGTTGTGCAAATGGCCACCTTTCTCTTTCATTTAAAAGAGGTGTCAGTTTATTGTAAACATTCTGAGGACGTGAACACTTTTTTGCAAATGGAAACCTTTTTCTTTCATTTAAAAGTGGTGTCAGTTTATTGTAAATATTCTGAGGATGTAAACACTTCTTTCCAAAAGGTCACCTTTTTCTTTCATTTAAAAGAGGTGTCAGTTTATTGTAAATATTCTGAGGATGTGAACACTTCTTTGCAAATCGCCATCTTTTTCTTTCATTTAAAAGTGGTGTCAGTTTATTGTAAATATTCTGAGGATGTGAACACTTCTTTGCAAATCGCCACCTTTTTCTTTCATTTAAAAGAGGTGTCAGTTTATTGTAAATATTCTGACGATATCCATGATTTTATGCAAATCACATGTATTTTTTCTGTTGCTCACAGGAAGAATCCAGTAGAAGCATTCTGAGGATGTTCTTCCATCCAAATCACCTACCTCAAATAAGTGAATAAATAAATAGACAGATCAATAAATACATGCATACATACATAAATGAACAAAGATGAATGAATGAATAAAAAAAAACAACAGATAAATGAAAACACCTTAAAAGGAGGAATGAAGTCGACTAGAAATGCTTTTCATGATATCCTGAGCGTGTTGTCTGTTTCATCACTCTCACCTGTTACAAATAAATAAACAGATGAAAATAAATAAATGAATACATAAACACGTAAATGAATAAATAAATGAATAAATACATAGATGAATAAATAAATTAATAAATGAGTAAATAAATGAATAGATCAATCAATAAAATAAATGAATGAATGAATGAATAAATAAATAACTGAATAAAAGAATAAATAAATA
>CM065717.1:73461613-73479113 GCA_033310375.1 Conus canariensis | reverse complement strand
TCTGATTTTTTCTTGAATCTGTTGCGTGGAAATATTACTCATAAACACATCAGCACGGTCTTCATTCCATATAAACCTTTCCAATGTAAAACTGTATTCAGAAGGTGTGACGGATCTCCGACGCTCCCCCTCGTTATTAAAATATGATTTTCATATTCAGGGATGCAGGGGGTTATAGACAGAAGTATTTACGCTTTCACAACCAAAATGCGCTCTCGCATAGGCACACGCACTCTGTCACTCACATCGGGCCCGCACGAAAGTGACGGGAAACCAATAACATTTCACAGAAAATAATCAACTTTTATTTAACTTGACTCCGAGCCTCCACCCGTCACTATACCACACTTATCTGTATCATACAACAATGTAAACATCATACAGACAATTTCATAAATCGCATCCCCTGTTCTTCAGTTATTCTTACTTAACCAGGAAAGACAACGTTCCACTATTCTGTTTGCACACTTATAAACTTAAGAACAAATGAAATGTCCATAACTTGCCAGCATTCCTTGGTTGACCGTCAGTTTCTCTCATCCCACTGTGCGACCACGAGCTGAAGCTGCTACACTGTTGTGTCCTCCCGATTGGCCAAATCCCAGTTGGGGGACACTGGCAACGTAGCTTGAGTCGCACCCTCACACCGAGCCTTCCGGACTCCACCGCACTTCGCCCTCTCCACGGAAAGGGCTCCTGTCGTCCTCTCCCACAGGTCTTCTCTGGCTGCAAACACCCCACCGTTGTCTGGCAGCTCCCTGTCTAGGCTCCAACAGGCTGACACGTCTTGCTGTCGACCATCTCCACAAGGGAGACAATTCTTCTCGTCGTCGGCTCCGAGGCTGCAGCAACCTCCACTGTCTTACGTCCCCACCCAGGAGACAACGAGGCGACAGCAAACCTCTGCTTCTCACTGTATTTTCTTGAGCCCTCAGCAAGACGGGATGAGTTCACTTTCCCTTAAGTGAATCACACACTTCCTGGTTTTCCAAGCACCTTATATTCGTTCTCAAAGAAAGAGAGAACCCGAGTTTAACTGGTTCAACCAATGGAATCACTGGCACACACCCACCACACGATTTGTACCAATAAATCCCCAAGTTATATTTATTCCGCCAATGGAATCACTGGTCACCTACACCTACACACACACACCACAGCTGCTAGCGCCAACAAAGACTTGGGTACCAAGTGGTTAATGCATAACCTCCTATTCAAACTCATGTTCGATTCCCCGAGCTACCCATTGTACTAACAGCCTGGACTTCTCTACCAGCTAGGACTGATGCTTCAAGTAGTTACTACCTCTATAGACAACAAGGTGCAAACCACTCAATAGGCCGAAGCCTTCCATTCATTCATCAGAACAAAGGACGACTGAATGATCGCTGTACTCTGCCTGCAGGCTGACGGTCGCCTACCCGTGACGGTCACCTGACACGATCACCTTCCTTTCAGTCCCACTGGAGAACCCAGTGAATAACCAGCCAGTGGCGGACATTCTCCTTCACCAAGGACCGGCAGGTCGGCAACTACTTGTCACTATGCCTCGGACATGCGAAACACTTCCCAGTAATTGTCGCTCCTTCAGTATATGACTTGGGGTATTCCCCACTGGTGATGCCTGAGTTCGCACACTTGAAGAACCCAAGGAACTTGCTCTCAACATCAGCAAAACTACCCTTAATTTGCCTAAATGCTCGAGAACATTCGGCCGACTCATGACAGGACTTATCTCCGAGTTGACATTATCCCTGCCGTAACTCAAATGATGAAATTCCACAGGCATATGATCCGAATCGAATCTCTCAGACACTCGTAACTCACATGAATCACATAATAATGCAAACAAATCACACGACATAACAAAATAATCATTTACACTGCATCCATGGTCTGAAACGTACGTGTAGCAACCTTGACGGTCGCCATGACACACACCATTAAGAATACACAAATCCAGTGCAGTACACATATTCAACATCATTTTGCCGTAATTATTCAGTACAGAATCCTCAGATAATCGATTAGCGTTGATTGGATGACTTGCATGTTGAAAATCGAAAGTACTTGATACTCCTTGACAATAATGTGAAACATTACCCCTTCTACTGTTCAAATCCCCGCACAACAATACGTATGCATCTTTGTAAACTAGTAAACAACTGGACAAATAGTCTTCCAATAATGCAATCCATTTTCAGCGTCAAAATATGTATAATACGGGAAGCCTTCTGGAGGTACATATGAGTATACATACAATACATCTTTGTCCACACCAAATAATGTTTTATTAATAATAAGTGCACCAAAAATATTAGATTTTATTTCAACTTGTTTGACATATGACGCATACATATTCTTAACTAGACACAAAATTCCACCAGATCGTCTCCCTTTAATCGTCAGTTTTATCGCAGGTAAACAAAACTATTTGTATGCAGAGAATACATCAGATTTAAATTCATCAGTAAATGTTTCTACTAAACAAATGAAATCGAAGGACCTAAGAAAGTTTACAAAGTCATTGTCTTGTAATTTTGATAGTAAGCCATTGACATTCCAATGCAGGAAAGATAACGAACTACTTTTGTCATATCTATGGATAGTTACATCTTCCAAGCGCCTGTGTTCACAACAATCACTCGCAGAAACACACACAGAAGTTGAAATACACAGGGAGTCTTCGTCATCCAGGTAAACACTCTCACTGCCATCAACACCAAAATCACGTGCACGTTGAACATCATTCTGGGCGGCACTGGACGGTAATACCGGTGTCGCTTTTGGAAATGTTCCCTCACAGAAATCAATTTTATGCACATCAAAATAGGGCCGGCCGGTTTCCTATTTAAGTTCTACGAGCCTGCCACGAGCGTCGATGGAGAACTTCTTACCGTCAATCAAAAGGTAATTGTACACCATCGTGGCTCTTTTCCCGTCTTGCTTAGCGCGTTTCAAGTGTGGAGTCAGCCTTCGACGAATGTCCCTGACCCCTTTTGAAAAGTCTTCCCCAATAAATACATCTGAACCTTTCAGCTTACCCTTAGCTTTAAGAATCTTCACCTTTTGTTTGTAAAAGGCACATCGGGCGATCACTGGGGAGTCAGGTCTGGAACTCAGTCGGTGCACACGGTCAAACTCCACATCGTCAGTCAGATCCAGCTTCTCCGTCAGAAGATCCTGCACCAAGCCCTCACAGTCTGCGTTGGTTTCGCCGTCTCTCCGCGACAGACCGTAGAAAATCAGGTTGTTGCGCTTAGAACGGCCCTCAAGGTCGTCTATACGCCTCTCGCAATCTTCCAGCTTTTCATGCAGGTCGTTGTTGCTCTTCTGCAGATCCCCGTTATCTTTCCGTAGCTCTGTCACCTCTTTCTTCAGCTCCCTCATCTCACTGTGAAGGGTCGCGTAGTCCTCCCTCAGATCATGGACTTCCTGCTTGACCGCGTCCAGCTTGGCGTCCATCTGGTCGCTTCTCGAGTTCAGGGCAGCCATGATGTCACGGTTCGTGGGTTCGGGTTTACTTGGAGCTTGGTCAGGGTCCGGTGTCATGGAAGAGTCCGTACTTGCACGGCGTACAGAGCCATCACGAGCCAGGCGGGACTGCTTCGTGGAGCTGGAGCTGGACGACTTTGGCCCGGGGTTCGTCTCCACGTCGCCGCATCGGAGCAGAAGATCACTGAAGAAAAAGGCGGTGAGGACCAAGCCTACCATGACACCGGAGACACGGGTGTGTACTTTTAACACGCGCACCGACATGGACAGCTTAAAGCTGGCTCTTCTTGCCATAAAACTAATAAAGACTGCGACGAATCCGCCACACCGACCTCTGAAATCAAGGGCTGCTGATGGCATGTTGATACTGTCACCGATCTGAAAGACTGTACAGATGAAAACTGGATAAATTAACTGAAAACATTAATTAATCGCAGAGCCGAAGAAAACGTGTCTTCTCTTGGATGACGACAGCTCAACCCCTGAGAGAGAGAGAGAGAGAGAGAGAGGAGAGAGAGAGAGAGAGAGAGCGAACACGAATATGTGTGTGTGTGTGTGTGTGTGTGTGTGTGTGTGTGGACGATGGAAGAGCCGTAATAAGTACCATTAGGCTTTGTAGCCAGCCCTGTTACTACAACCATCAAAAACCGTTAAGACAACTTTTAATCAGTTATGAAAACTACAGATAGAAACAATCATCATAAGGCAACTATTACTTACGCAAACTAGATTTCAAATGAGAGAGAGAGAGAGAGAGAGAGAGAGAGAGAGAGAGATCTCTTTATACCAAAGGAATTGAAGTCAAAGGGCTGTAACTTTAACGAAATACCATAAAACGAGTACAGGAGTTATTTCCCTTTAAGCCTGCTTGAGCAATGAAAGCCACAGCGCCTGCATGAGGCATGGAAGATTCAATGTAATAATAATTATGCGTTTTAACATTCTTACCCCTTCCCTCCACCCGTATGACAATCAACACAAGAGCTGACAATTCAAACAAACATATCTTCAGAAAATAACAGTAAGAGTAACTTGATATAAAACGAAAATAACAACAACAAGAACACAAGAAGAAGAAGAAGAAGAAGAAGAAGAAGAAGAAGAAAGAAGGGCAACAACAACAACAGCAGCAACAACAATACACACAGTACCACATACGTTGATGATGATTTGAGTTCGCCCGAATTAAGCCAAATTACACATCTTCATTTTCAATGGATGAAAACTATACTGCCAACCATTTTTCGAATCAATTGTGTTGTAGATGAAAAATGAACATAATCGTCTCTAACATTCATATCACATAGGTGACATACTTTAGATATTAAGAACAAAACAAAACAAAACAAAGCAAAGCAAAGCAAAGCAAAACAAAACTAAGAACACAAGCAAAGCAAAACAAAACCACACACACACACACACACACACACACACACACACACACACACACACACACACACACACACACACACACACACACACACAATCGGTAATAACACCAACATACACACGCACTGGCTCTGAGTATACCCTATAAATGTACCATCTTACCAATGTTCTGCAGTTTGCCATACACTCCTGCTGTCCGTATAAAGCGGTTTGCGAACTGCGTGTCGGCAGACCCTATCAAGTCCAACAGAACGAAAACCTCCTGAAAAAGAAAGAAAGAAGGGAAAATTGTCGGTGTTTTAACATTTATCTCAATTTCGTTTTCTTACTCGCATTACCTCTGGCTGTACATACATTTCATTTTTTTTTTCTCATTTTACCATACACTGATACTACTAATATTATTTCTACTATTGCTCTTGCTCCTGCTGTTGGGCCCACGACTGCTGTTACCACTCTGTACTATGTTCTGTACTATGTTGACACTGCTGCTGCAGTGACCGTGGCTGCTACTACTATTTTCGGTGCTGCAGTACTGTTATACTTCTGCTACTGGTTGTAAAAGCAGCAGCAGCAGCAACAGCAGCAGCAGCAGGAACAGTAGCAGTCGTAGCAGCAGCAGCAGTTTGGTGATATACACGAGGAGTAGTCACTCTCCTTTCTTAAAGGTGACGAAACACTGTAGCGCATAACCTAGCAGCAGCAGCAGCAGCAGCGGTAGGAACGGTAGCAGTAACAACAGCAGCAGCAGTGGTGGTGGTATACACCCACAGACATATATACGCCAGAGAGAGTAGTCACTCTCCTTTCTTAAAGGTGACGAAATACGGTAGCGCTTAACCTAGCAGCAGCAGCAGCAGCACAGCAGCAGCAGAAGGAAAGTAGCAGTAACAGCAGCAGCAACAGTGGTGACGAAACTCAGGCGCATAACCTAGCAGCAGCAGCAGCAGCAGCAGCAGCAGCAGCAGCAGCAGCAGCAGCAACAGCAACAGCACAGCTGTCGCAACGGCGCCAGTTTCGAAATAATGACGATGATCAGTAGGACATTTTCTATAGCACTGTCCGACCCCAAGAGAGCTATACAACACCTGTCCCAAGAGCAAATATGCTCACACGTTTGCCACACACACCACACACAACACACACACAACACACACACACACACACACCACGCACGCACGCACGCACGCACGCACGCACGCACGCACGCACGCACGCACGCACGCACACACACACACACACACACACACACACACACACACCGGCGCATAGTTTGCATGTTCTCTGCCGCTTCCAGAATCCCCTTCGTTCCCATCCCTCCCATCCTTCCCACAAAGGTTTCCTTACTCCCTCCCCCTCCCTTCCCCACCCACCCCCCTCCTTGTACAGATCGAGTCGAACTCAGACTACACACACACACACACACACACACACACACACACCACACACACACACACACACACACACACATACACACGCGCGCGCGCGCGCGAGTTTGTTTTGAACGATAAGAGTGATGGAATAAGACGGAGTTATATGTCTGTTCTCGGTGCAGAACGAGTGAATGCTTTTCCATGGTTTTCTCTCTATTAAATATGGGGATGGAGTGGCGCGCGGAGGGGGGGGGGGGGGGGGGGGGAGGGATGGGAGGGGGGGGGGGGGGGAAGGAGAGAAAGACGGGAGGATGGGATAGGATGGGAAGGGTCATCCTGTCATCAACAGAAGAATAGCGAAGCCATAATAGAAAGTAAATGTTCCAAAGTTCAAAGTTCAGGTCAAGCAGTAGCATTGCCGTTTGTGTAAATGAAAGTCGCACCGTACCGCTTCTGTGAAAGGACATTCTTCTTTTTTTTTAGTTTGAGAAAGAAGATTCTGTCCTTGTATTTGGGGTTCAAAGATGAGTTCAGTGTCATACGTCATCGAGCATAGTGGAAACGTGCACGACTTGTGGACTGCCCATGTTCCTAAGCGATGTGTCCGGGCACATGGATTTGGGACTGAAAAGTCTAGCGGACAACAGAAAAAAGGGTGGTGGAGGTGGTGGTGGTCATGTCGATTGTGCTTGCACCGTAAAGCCATCAAATATTGGACCTGTCTGTTTCTATGTCCGTCTGTCTTTCTGTCTGTCTCTCTGCCTGTATCTCCTTCTCTGTCTCTCTCTTAACTGTGTGAAATGAAACCTGCCATGCTCTTTTTTTTATAATTGAAAGTCTGTGACAAATCTGAACCAACTTCTCATTGACCTATATCCAAGCAGCCATTGTGATACATAAATAGAGTACCGAGAGAAGGAGCCCAACACCAGGGTGCCGTTTGTCATAACCCACCACCCCTCAAACCCCCCTTTGAGGACCTGGCTGGAAGATTTACAGCCCACGCTTCAACCAGCACACGTATGAAGCGGGCCATGCCAGATCTGCCGGTTGTTGGGGAAAGGTGCTGCAAATCTCTACGAAATTTGCTGATGCCATCACTTCTGCCGTTCGGACCTGACAAGAAGGGTGGATGCGAGCCTTGCCATCGCCTCAGATGCGTAATTTGCAAGGAGCATCTTGTGAAGGCGACCAGCTACTCGAGCGCGGTGACCGGGGAGTCTTTCCCCATTCGCAACAAACTGTCCTGTGACTCCAGTGGGGTGATCTACATGCTCTACTGTGATGTTTGCAGATCCGCACAGTATGTTGGACAAACAGGTGATATCCTCCGAATACGTTTCTACCAGTATCGCTCAGACATCAACATCCATCCTAACAGTTCACTGGTCACAAAACATTTCAACCAACCCAACCACACACTCAAACACATGAAGGTCGTTGTGTTGGAAAAGGTCTATGGCCACACCCTCAGGTTAAGACTGACAAGAGAGACATTCTGGATCAGGAAATTAAAAACCCTGACTCCACATGGACTCAACACCATCGAGGACGTCAACTACTGAGACAGCGATGGACAGTCTGTCTGTGTAGTTTAGGGGTGGTGGGGGTGGGTGTGTGTGTAGGGGTGTGGGGGTGGGGGTGGGAGGGGAAGTGGGGGGGAGGATGGGGGTGGAGGTGGGGTGGGGGTGTCAGGGGTGAGTAGGGGTGGGGGGTGGGATGGGGTGTGTGTGGGATGTGTGTGTGTGGGGGAGGGGGAGGGGGAGTGGGGGGGGAGAGAGAGAGAGAGGTGGGGATGGAGTTGGGGTGGGGGGAAGTGGGGGGGGGAAGTGTGGGGGGGAGGATGGGGGTGGAGGTGGGGGTGGGGGGTGTCAGGGGTGGGGAGTGGGGGTGGGGGTGGGATGGGGTGTGTGTGTGGGGTGTGTGTAGGGGGGGGGGCAAAAAGGGAGGGGGGGGGGGGCGGAGGGGGAGTGGGGGTGGGGAGAGAGAGAGAGAGATGGGGGTGGAGGTGGGGGGGGGGGGGGGGAGGGAGACTGATCAATTAAAGGCTTACCCTTATGCTCAGGAAAGATGGGAGCGGACGGGAGATTTATGTGTAGGTGGTAATGTAAAATCAAGTAAATGACGTTGCTAGTAGGCACGTGAGTATGCCTCACCTGACAGAGAAAAAGCAGACGAGAACTGTTCAATTTCCAACTAAAATTTCCACTCGATTTGTCAGTCACAGTGTGGAAAACTGTCATTAAAGGTCCCACTGAGGAAGAGGTCGCAAGGCCTCGAAATATTTGGAAACGAAATCCAGCTTGTTGTGTTTTTGTGTTTTTCTTTTTGTCTATATATATATATATATATATATATATATATATGTATGTATACATATTATATGTGTATATACGTGTGTGTGTGTGTGTGTGTGGTGTGTGTGTGTGTGTGTGTGTGTGTGTGTGTGTGTGTGTGTGTGTGTGTATGATGTGTGTGTGGTGTGTGTGTGTGTGTGTGTGTGTGTGTGTGTGTGTGTGTGTGTGTGTGTGTGTAAGATAACACACAAAATCCATCACAAAATTTCAGAAGAGAAGGCCAGTTCGGCTGTTGGTATGAATGACACGCTACACATAGCATGCACCCTGCTTCAAAAAATCGTAAGAATGAAGGAAGGAAACGGGATACGATTGAAGGCGCCGGCAGGCAGCTGTTCTGTCGGCTCTACCCAGGTAGACAGCCCGTCATGTAGACGAAAGTGGATTGTAAAGCGCTTAGAGCTTGGTGTCTTGCCGAGGATAGGCGCTATATGAGTACTCTTAAAAATGACAGCAGTTGTAGTAGTGATAATGATAACAATAATAATAATAATAATAATAATAATAATAACTAATAATAATCAAGACACTCTACTAAATATCCTACATCACACAAATGTACAAAGTGCTCAAATGATAACTGTCTTTTTCGTTTACAAGCTGTGTGTTATCTTCAGACTGTGACGGCTCATGCCCATTCACACTCACAATTCACATTGGTTTGATTTTATGGTCTTCTATCATCATATTGGTAACATTTTCGAAGAAACGATAATGACATAAGGAGAAATGGAAACATCTCTCTCTCTCTCCCTCTCTCTCTCCCTCACAGGACAGAGAAAGACAGACAGAGAGCGAGCGAGCAGAGAGAGAGGAGAGAGAGAGAGAGAGAGAGAGAGAGAGAGAGAGAGAGAAGCAGACAGACAGACAGACAGACAGAGACAGAGACAGAGTCAGAGAGAAACAGAGACAGTGACAGAGAAACAGAGAGATGGTGGTGGTGGTTGTGGTAGTGGTGGTAGAAAGGACAAAAACAAACAAGATTTTTTTTTATTGCTCATGGTAATAAATAAGAATGTGCTAGGCGAGGACAGACAGACAGACAGACAGACAGACAGACAACAACAACACACACACACACACACACACACACACACACACACACACACACACACACACACACACACAAGAATGAGCAAGGCGATGACACACACACACACACGCGCGCGTGCGCGCGCGCACACTCACACACACACATATAAGAATGTGCAAGGCGTGGCCCACACACAACACACACACACACACACACACACACACACACACACACACAAGAAAGGTGCAAGGCGTGCACACACACACACACACACACACACACACACACACACACACACACACACACACACACACACACACGATTTGTTTTGAAAGATAAGAGCGATGGACTAAGACGGAGAACTATGTTCGCGCTCAGTGCCGAACAAGTGAATGCTTTTGCACAGTGTTTCTATCCCTTGTATACGAGGAGGAAGGGGGGGGGGGGGGGGGGCGATCAATGAGAGGAGAAGAGGAAAATAGGGTTCTCTCAGCCGAAGAACAGGGAAACCATAATGAAACGTGAAACTTCCAAATGTCAGAGGTCGCTAGATTAAACGAAAACAGTCCTGCTTGTGTAAACAGATTTTGTTGTTGTTGTTGGATAAAGTGAAGGATAAACTGTCTGTGGATTTGGGGTTTAATAAATTCGTTTAATGTTACATGACAACACAGACAGTGCAAATACGAATGAACTGTGGGCTCTTGTGTTCATTTGTTTTGGTTGGGGCACAGGGACTTGGGAATGGAAAGTCTTGTAGAGCCAACAGAAAAGAAGTGAGGTCATGTGGAACGTCCTTGCACATAAAAACAAGATGCAAAGTATATAAACGTACTCCCAGTTTGGTGGTAAAAATTTTGTATGTAAGAGAAAAGAAAAAAAAAAATGTTCCACTCCCCGGTGAGGAATTGAACTCCGGTCTCCTGCGTGACAGGCGAGGATACTAACCACTATACTACCGAGGAGCTGACAAAGCTTGGTTACACATAAAATTATCTACCGTTATTGCAAGAAGGGAGACAATTTCCATTTAGTGGAAGAAAAACTCGAAGCGCGGTGGTTATTTCCCTTATCGGACTTGATTTTTTTTAAAATTATCATTCATAGCCGTTAGTAACGGCTATTCTGGTAAAATAAAACATCGAGCATCATCCCGGACCTAAAATGAACATACCTACAAATTTTTAGAAAGATCGGCCCAGAAGTTTTGTCTGGAGCGAGTGGAACACATTTTGACCACGGACAGACAGACAGACAGCATTTCTTCGTTCCTGTTGTAAAGTACTCCTGTTCTACAAGAACTGGGAGTACAACACCCAAACTGTGGGATATATCTCAGAATCAGGCACACTATGCCTTTAAAGCTGAACTGTGCTGTGGTTTTATTTTTACGATGGTTGATTCTCTGACTGATGTTAATGCCACTTTGAAACGTGTAATGGAGGACATACATTGCGTTTTGGTGCATTACGTGTCTGTGGACTCGGTACCTGTGTAAGCTCAGAAAGAGACTGACGTGCAGTTCTGAGAACAATATGAAAGTATCGGCAATGAGTTTGGTACCTTATTCTTTGTTCAACAGAAAGCAGTCTATTCAAGTTTTGTGTGTTATTCTTTGTTCAACAGAAACAAAAAGAAAGCAGCCTGTCAGTTTTGTACCTTATTCTTTGTACAACAGAAAGCGACTTTTTCAGTGTTGTCCCCTGTTCTTTGTTCGACAGAAAGCAGCCTCTTCAAGTTTTGTGTGTTATTCTTCGTTCAACAGAAAGCAAGCCTCTTCAGTTTTTGTACCTTCTTCTTTGTTCAACAGAAAGTAGCCTGTTCAGTTTTGTACCTTATTCTTCGTTCAACAGAAAGAAGCCTATTCAGCTTTGTACCTTATTCTTTGTTCAACAGAAACAACACCAAAAAAAAAAAAAAAAAAAAAAAAAAAAAAAAAGAAAAGAAAGAAAGGAAAAGAAAAGAAAAAGCAGCCTCCTCATTTCTGTACGTTATTCTGTGATCCACAGAAAGCTTCTAAACTCTTTACACTCCAAGGGGGTCGGGTCGCATGTCATGGCTGCTGAAGGCTCTTCTTCTATCATGTTCCTGTTGATTCGGTTTCCAGGAAGGGGCGTCATCTCCTTGAGAGATGTCTGTGAGAGATATGCTATTAGGCGCCAGCCGCCGCCAATCGATACGGTCCAGGAGGGGTTACGGAACAAATGAGCACATCCATGTCGTAGCGCTGCTGACGACAGCATGGCGAGCAGAGATGCTAAGGCTGAAAGACACAGAGAGGTGATCAGTGGGAACGGTGCTGAAGGAAACCGTGACCAATATGAAGAGGTGTCCGGTCACAGGGATGGCGAGGGAAGCAGCAGCGATCAACCTCAGGAGGCGTGGAGAGGCGAAGGTGGTAAGAGGAAGAGTGACCAGCACGGACAGGAGTCCAGTCGCACAGACGTGGACAGGTACAGTGTTCAGCGCAGTGAGGAGAGCCGTGGGATGTTCACGGAGATGCAGCACCGGGCTTGCTCGCAGCTGGAGGAACACGTGTCCCTAGTTAAGCAGATGCATCAGTGGCAGACCCTCAGTCTTCCAGGTCTTGCTCCAGTCCACCACACCCTCAGTCTTCCAGGTCCCCCACCAGACCAGCAGACAATCAGTCTTCCAGGTCCCCCACCAGACCAGCAGACATTCAGTCTTCCAGGTCCCCCACCAGACCAGCAGACATTCAGTCTTCCAGGTCCCCCACCAGGCCAACAGACAATCAGTCTTCCAGATCCTCCACCAGACCAGCAGACAATCAGTCTTCCAGGTCCCCCACCAGACCAGCAGACAATCAGTCTTCCAGGTCCCCCACCAGACCAGCAGACAATCAGTCTTCCAGGTCCCCCACCAGGCCAGCAGATCCTCAGTCTTCCAGGTCCCACACGAGGCCAGCAGACCCTCAGTCTTCCGGGTCTTGCTCCATTCCACCCCTCCCTCAATCTTTCAGGTCCCACCCCAGTTCATTAGACACCCAGTCCTCCAGATCCCACACCAGCTTACCATACCCTCAGACTCCCTGGTTCGATATCAGCTCACCTGATCCTCAACCTTCCAGGTCCCACACCCCTTCACCTGATCCTCAATCTCTCAGGTCCCTAACCAGTCCACAAGACCCTCGGTCTTCCAGGCCTGCAGTTGTGGGACTGGACTCTGCTAGCACCGAGACACGGGCACCTGCTGTCACTGAAGCTGTGGTCTCGGACATACGATGGGATGGTCAGCCTGTGCCTCTTGGGGACTTAACATTCCTTCAGGATGACTCAATCATGTTCATTTCTGATGCAGAGAGCACTTCGGAACTGCACGCAACTGTAGAGCAGATCAGCAGTCGACTGGAGAAGGACTCTGACGCTTCGGGTCATTGAGTACCATGTCACCGGCAGTCGCCGCAAAGTCAGTGTCCAGGAACTCATCCCCAACCTCTTCGGTAACAGCAGTCATCTTCAACAGCAGTGAACGATACTTCAGGGTCACTCTACCGTTTCAAATCGCTGCGATTCATCGTCGCCCTGTGAGAATTGTCGTTCCTGCCGAGGAGAAAGAAAGAAAGAAAGAAAGAAAGGAAGCCAAAATCTGGAGCCAACAGGCAAGAAAAAAAAAAAAAACTGGAGAAATTCGCCACTATAATACAAGAGCTTTCTTCCGTCAAAATATGGACGCTGATTGATTGAAATCGAATGACACAATGGTAGCCATTGTCATACCAAAGCGTTCCTTTAAACCTCTCTCTCTCTCTCTCACACGCACACGCACACGCACGCACACACACAGCACCATTACCACTCCCGCTACCACGCACCATCACTGCTACACACCACCACCACCACCACTAATTCTACACACACACCACCACCACCACCACTGCCTCTACACACCACCACCACCACCACTGCCTCTACACACCACCACCACCACCACAAGCACCACCACCACCTTTGCACACCACCACCACCACCCTCCACCACCACCACCTTTACACACCACCACCACCTCCCCATCCCACCACCACCATCACCACACTTGCACCACCACCACCACCACGACCACCACACCTACGCACCACCACCACCCACTCACCACCACCCACCCGCCACCACCCAACCCCCCAGCAGAACAAGGGGAGACAACTCTCTCACAATGGTCTGCAGGTAGTTGAGACCAGCGGCCGCGGGGTCAGCGGTGGAGGCCCATTTCTGCGCCAGGTGGCGGGCCCCGTACAGAGAGTCAGTGCGGCTCCATCGGACAAAGGCCTCCTCCCCATCAAAGAAGATGAACTGCAGGGTCCGCCCCTGGAACTGTGGAAGGCAACATGAGTTTTTTTTTTTTTTTGTTTTTTAAAGAGAAGAGAGATAGTAGTTAGTTAGTGGGTAGGGGGTTGCTAGTGGGGTGAGGGGGATGGGTGGAAAGGAGGAGGAGGAGGGAAGGGGGAGAGAGAGGGGGAGAGAGGGAGGGAAGAGAGAGACAGACAGAGCTAGAGACAGAGAGACAAAGACAGACTAGCTGATAGATAGAGAGACAGAGACAGACAGACAAACACACAAACAGAGAGAGAGACAGACAGACAGACTGCCAGCTAGCCAGACAGACGCAGAGAGAGAGAGAGAGAGAGAGAGAGAGAGAGAGAGAGAGAGAGAGAGAGAGAGAGAGAGAGAGAATGAGAGACAGAGAGAGACAGAGACAGAGAGAGGGAGAGAGAGACTCATGTTGATTTATCACATACGTCTTGACGTGGCCCTGTATGAACGAATTCATTAACTT
The DNA here is from genome assembly GCA_033310375.1 of Conus canariensis. Lineage (NCBI taxonomy): Eukaryota > Metazoa > Mollusca > Gastropoda > Neogastropoda > Conidae > Conus > Conus canariensis. The sequence goes on along the minus strand of CM065717.1, from coordinate 73,464,675 downwards.
AATAACTTCGTTGTGTTCGCTCTCCCCCCCATGTGTAGGCCTACAGACACTGGTAAGATATTGTCTTCTTTTCTTACAATCATCAGCAAGCTTGCACAGAAATGGATCTGTAAGGTATTTCTTCGGCATTAAAACTGTCTTTAAGATCACAAAGTGCAGGACCACTGTACACAAAATAAACCTTCAGTTTCTTGTGCAGTTGTGCTTAATGGGCGGGCAAGTGAGATCACAGTCTCTGTGTTCTCTGTAGATAGTCCAGTCCTAGATCCGTTGTCATTATATACTTTTAAAACAAAAGAACGCAAACGTAGATCCGCTGTCGTTATATACTTTTAAAACAAAGAAACGCAACAATTTCACCCAGTGTAAGTATCTGAATGAACAGCAATACCTCATCGTCCAAACCTACATCCGTTGTCATTATATACTTTTAAAACAAAAGAACGCAAACTTAGATCCGTTGTCGTTATATACTTTTAAAATAAAGAAACGCAACAATTTCAACGAGAACAAATAGCTAAATGAACGGCAAGAACTGATAGTCAGAATCTAAACCCGTTGTCATTATAAACTTTTACGACAAAGGACTGTAAGAATGTCACCGAGTGTGAAAAACTAAATGCACGGCTCTATCTGATAGCCCAAACCTAGATCCGTTGTCATCATTTACCTTTACCAAAAAAAAAAAAAAAAAAAAAAGAAACGCAACAATTTCACCGGTGTAAATAGCTGAATGTGCGTCAACATCTGATAGTCACAACCTAAATCCATTGTGATTATATATACCTTTACAACAAAGAAACGCAACACTTTCACCGCTGTCAATAGCTGAATGTACGGCAATGTCTGATAGTCTAACCTTGGTCCGTTATCACTATATACCTTAACAACAAAGAAACGCAATGATTTCATCGAGTCGATACCCTCTCACTTTACTTCTGTTTAGGCTCACCAGCAGAGCTTGGCAAAAATAGTTACGCGCGGATGAATTATTAAAATTTTCTCGCTGTGTGCCGTGTGAGAGATAGGTGTTCTTGTCGTGTCGAACGCGCTGACGCTATGCAGGTGACGGTCGTCTGTTAAAAAAACGTTCTCCTATTTTTTTCTTCTTCTACCCATTAACGGATGCAGTCACGTTTCATACTTTTAGGCGCTTGCTAATGGACAGTGTTTTCTTTCTTTCTTTCTTTCTTTCGATCTTGTTTTTTTTTTTTTTTTCCTTCTTTCTTTTTTTTATTATATTATTTATTCATTTATTTTATTTTATTTTTTTTTTACATAACAGAGACGGCATTCTTTGACGAAAAGAGCGAGGAATACGGGAAATTTTCGTGTCACGTGGTGACAATTTCACAGGGTTTTGATGTTCTTTCTTTTCTTCCCCCTCCCCCCCCCCCCCCCTTCTTTTTTTTGTTTTGTTTGTTTTGTTTTGTTTTTGACATAACAGCAGCGTATTAGCTGAGAGGTCTTCAAAAAGCACAGCCTAGTGAGGACAAAGTGTATGTTCTGTCCTTTCCGTTCATATGTAACAATAGGCTTTTAGGTTTGTATGAAGAAGCGTGAAATAAAATGAAAAATAAAAATGGTCCCGTCAGCAAGGGAAATAATTCGTTACGTGGCGAATAACAAAAATCTCTGTCTCGTTGAGGGAGTGAACTCGGGACCATGAGACCAAGAGAATATATATATATATTTTTTTTTTCCTCTCTAAGGCTGGGCCTCTTCTTAAAGGATGAGACACTGCCTATTGTCAATTTTGTTTGAAAATCCGAAGAAATCAATGCGTGTACACTGGTTGATTAACTAACACCCCACCTCCCTGAACCGTCCAGCATCATCCTTTCCCCTCCTCCCCCCCCCCCCCCCCCAGCCACGTATGCAATTTTAGCACAATAATCACAGTTAGAACAGAAAGCTGCATAATAGTCATAAATGATTATTACAAACGGTATAACAGTTCATTTCAAAGACAACCTATATAAACACACTCTCTCTCTCAACATTTAATAATGTCAAACTTGTAAGATTAGAATGCAGTGACCAAAAAAAAAAAAAATAAAAAAAAAATAAAAATTCTAATTGAGACAGGAAAAAAATGTGGCAATGAAGACATGAACGGCCACGCAAAACTGCAATATGAATGTTATTAATAACGAATATTATGACTGAGTGCCCGAAATATTACGTGATACAAATATAGGATCTACTTACTTAGTATCGCAGTAAAGAGACCCATTTATTATTTTTGTAAAATGATGTCGGGGGGGGGGGGGGGGGGGGGGGGGGGATAGCTTTGTTTAAACTTGCAAAATGTGTCAACGATGTGAGAGTTGTACGATTTTCCCCTCCGAATTTTATTCTCAAAAACAAAACAAAGCAAAAGAAAAAACAAAAACAAAAAACTACTGGTTGCAAAGCGAGAGGACTGCAGGCGGAAATCTAAACAAATAAAACAATGAAAATTCACTTATTCGTTTATGTCTCACCTGATGAAGACCTGAGAGGTCGAAACGCGTTGTGTTTCGTCTTGTGACTCGTTTGTCCACGTTCTCTGGGCGGTTCGCTAACATTTAGTTAAGATTTGAAAAAACTACTGATTAAGTATGCGTGTGTATTAGACAACACACACACACACACACACACACACACACACACACACACACACACACACACACACACACACCACGATACAACACACACACACATCACATGACACACACACACATCACATAACACACACACCCACACACACACAACTACACACACACACACACACACACACACACACACACACACACACACACACACACACACACTACCACCACTCCTACCCCTTCCCACCCCCCACTCTCCATCCCCCCCACCCCCCCACCCCCACCCCCCACACACACACATACTGCTCACCGAAGCGTCAGCGACCTTCTCCTGGAAAGCCTGACGGAGCTTCTTGGCCGAGTCCATCAACAGGGCGCAAGGCACAGCCGAGTCCGTGGCCCCGACGAAAGGGAGAGCACCGAACGTGATGAGCTTGGAGTCGTAGTGACACGCCAGTACCACTCGGC
>CM065717.1:73441613-73456613 GCA_033310375.1 Conus canariensis | reverse complement strand
GGCAAGAAGAACATTTGTCAGTAGTCTGTCCTGCATTGTGGGATGTCGTAGCTGCAGCTGTTGTTTTTTCTTAAACTTCTTCTGGTCTGGGATTTCCTGGGCAGGTACTTGTTATTGATGTCAATAAGATTGTGATGGAATTTGTACATCATATCCAGTCTGGCATTTTGTCTGCGTTTCTCTAATGTAGGCCACTTCAGAGAGCGTAGGATTACATCTACACTGGTTGTTGGTCTGTGGCTGTGTGTGACCCATCTGGCTGCTCTACGCTGGATCTTTTCGATCTCCTGGATCTCGTTGCTGGTGTGGGGGTCCCAGACGCATGACGCGTACTCAACAATCGGTCGAACAAGGGTTTTGTATGCAGTTTCTTTCATCTTCTTGTTTCCGATTTTGAGGTTTCGTCTAAGGAAGCCGAGGGTTTGGCTGGCTTTTGCGGTGATCGTCTCAATGTGGGATCCCCATTTTTGGTCGTCTTGGATCGTGACCCCTAGGTATTTGGTTGAGGTCACAACTTCTAGAGTGTGTCCATGGAGTTTGTACACAGGTTGGAGTTTGTTCTGTCGCCGTGTAGCACTCAGTGTTGAGCACTTTTCTGGATGGAAGCTCATGGACCACTGCTCTTCCCACTTTGTCAGAGTGTCAAGGTCGTTTTGAAGTGTCTGTTGGTCGGATGCTTTCTTTATTGTGTGGCTGCACATCGTGTCATCTGCGAACAGGCGGACTTTGGAGCTGATCCCTGCCGGGAGGTCATTAATATAATAGAGAAATAGGCTTGGTCCTAGGACTGAGCCTTGGGGAACTCCTGAGTCTACAGGGACGTACGACGATCTTTGTCCTTCTACTAGCACTGCTTTTTGTCTGCCTGTGAGGAAGTTTTCTATCCAAGCGTTTGTTCGTCCTTTGATTCCATAGCGACGGAGTTTGTGAATGAGGAGGGTATGGCTGACTTTATCAAATGCTTTGTAGAAGTCGAGTACGATTGTGTCCTCTTGATGACCTCTCATGATCTCTTCAGTGATTGTGAATTCTGTGTGTGTGTGTGTGTGTGTGTGTGTGTGTGTGTGTGTGTGTGTGTGTGTGTTGTACTCCAGCCGTTTTTTTTTTAGTCCCTCACTCCTTCTCTCTATCTCCCTCCCCCTCTCTTTCTTTCTCTCTTCTCCCTTCATTCCTCCTCTCTCTGCAGGACACACAACAAATGAACTCAATCACACATGAAGATAAGCTGAATTAACCTGTCTGGAACAGTAAACGGTGTGGGAAGGATGCTGACGTCTCTAAGACAGTTTATGCTGAACCGATGGTGAGCGCACCTATGGCTTGTCTGCTAATCTGTTGCAATGACCTATGCTTCTACATTATCCTGAAACACGTTTAAAATCTCCTGCACCTGTATGTCTAGATAAGAAAAAAAATTGTCAAAAATACTTTTCCATTTACATCTTTGTAAAATGACAAATTTGCTGCTGGGATGAATCGGGTTTATTTCCAGTTTCTCTTCTAAATAAAAGGTTTGAATAATCTGTTGTTTTTTCTGGTTAAGTTTACTTGAAAGCACAAGATCTTTTTTCAGTCTAATGTATAACACACGTTATTACACACGTTTTGGTCAGTTAATGCATTTTCGTCTGACTGGGGATGACGTCACCTTGTTTGTTCTGTGTGCTCTGTGTTGTCATTTCTACCAGGGCGATTTGGTGTCGTAAAGCAGCAATTGTTTGGAGTTATGGGCCTGTAATTATTCCATCATGGGAGCAAGAGTTACCCAACTTGTTTGTTAGGTGCTGGTTAAACAGCATCAGGAATATTTTGGTGACAGGGAATCGTTTTGTGTGACTATCACGCACAGCTTGAAAAATAGTAAGGTCTGTGTGTGTGTGTGTGTGTGTGTGTGTGTGTGTGTGTGTGTGTGTGTGTGTGTGTGTGTGTGTGGAAACAGTGTCTACAGGAAAGCAACCAGTGTTTGTTTCATGGAAATATAAAACACAACTTCTGCCGGAAAAAATACATGTATCAGCTTTCTGATTCGTGTGTATCACAACTGAAGAAACTCCGTCATAGAAGCCATGAACTACAGATCAAACCTCGTAAGAGAAGACTGAAAAAAAAAACAGTATATGTAAAAGAATATAATTTGGGAAATATTGGCGATTAATTGGATGAAAATATCCCGCTTTGATATACACTAATATCCAGAAAATACCACTTCTCTATCGTCAACGTTTAATCCATGTAGTTTATTTCCGACTGGAAGAAAAAGCATACTTACAACAAGCAAATTTATGAAACTTGGAAAGGGCGTATGAATTGTTCTTTTACTTGAAGATACCCGGAGTGTTTCATGTAATATTTCATGTGTCTGTTGTATATTCCAATACAAATGTTACTAAGATATTTGGTTAATCTTTAGTTCGTTTACTTTCTGATAAATGTTCTAATCTCAGTTCGTCATGAATCAGTCCAGTTTAGTATGAAATGTGTCCGTTATGTAACAGTACGAATATTATTATTGAGATTTGGTTAACCTTTGTTTACTTTCTCATGAATGATCCAATCTAAGTTCGTTATGAATCAGTCCAATTTGTAATTAAAACGTGTTTGTTGTATAACAGTACTAATTTCATTATTGAGATTTGGTTAATATTTAATTAGATAAATGTTTCAGTCTAAGCTCGTTCTGAATCAATCCAGTCTGTTTCTATTGCATTATCCACGCCCCGAAAGAGGCAAAAAGAATAGAACTTCTGGAACGTTGGTATATCGTTTTGGGATTCTACGCAGATAAACAATTTTTAAACATAGCCCATCCGCAAGAATTTCAACTGTGATCAGCATAAATGTAAACACGAACATGACATCGAGCAAGAAATATGAAATAGATAAACACGTTATTAAAATAGCTCTTCTCAAATGTTGTCTTTTAATCTCAACCCTATCTCTTTTATATGATATTATTCCCCTACACCCCCCCCCCCCCCCTCACTCCCATTTTCTTTTTCCCCAAATGTTAACTTTTAATTCTTTAAATCCCATATCTCTTTCATATGATATCATTACCCCTACCTAACCACTCCTACCCTCGATCAGTCGAGGTGATCACCAGTACGTCCATATGAACACAGTCAATAGCTTCATGTCCAACACGCAGTCTAAGAATTATCGTCAACTTCAAGGTCTCAGGGCTGACCGGCAACTATCCCAGTATCCGTCATAATTTTCCAGTGCTCTGGTGCACTTCAACGTTCTCACTGGCCTTATTAGTGAAAACGTTCATTGCCATTTACCCCGGGGCGACTGCAAATCGCACCATATTTGTATACGTTTTGTTTATTAAAGGTTTGATTATATTCATGTTCCAAGGGAAATTTGCAGACTAATCAAAATATTGTGATAAAGACATTGGTCGCGCGCGCGCGCGCGCGCGCACACACACACACACACACACACACACACACACACACACACACACACACACACACACACACACACACACACATGTACTTGCGCGCACACAGGTACACGAAGACCAATGAATCGTGTCATGTATACACAGAGCGTCCATCAGCTGGTATAACAAGACACCTCCGTAGGAGGAACGCGGATGGCTTTGCCGAATACAGGAACTACAAGGCCTAAACCACTTCGTTAGAGAGTCTCCTCCTTTTTCCTCTCTGAGTTTTTTTTTTTTTTTTCCGCCGGCGTTTGGGTGTTTTGTTGATCCGGAAACATTTTTGTATGTGCTGTTGTTCCTCTCAAGGCCGGAATAGCTCAGACAGTAATTCGGACTCGTAATCCTGGTGATCCTTGGGTTAGGGGGTTGAATCTCTGCTGGGCCGTTTTGTCACATGGGGAAAGTAACACCAGTGAGACTTTATGTAAACTGAGATTTCATGTGTGATCACATGCATTGTTTCTTGCACACACACAGTTTCGGAAGAGGTGAGATTGGCCGTTGGTATGGATAATTTGTTACACAGGGAATGCACCTTGCGTGAGAAATCGAAAGAATGAAGGAAAAACAAAAAAAAGCTGAGTGACTAACATTGACTGGGAAAGGACTGAATGTTGCGCCAGCAGGCAGCTCTTCAATCGGCTCTACCCAGGTAGGCAGCACCTTGTATAAACCATAGTATGGATTGCAAAGCGCTTAAACTCGGTTTCTAACCGAAGATATACAAGTACTTATAATGATAACAACAACAATAACAACAACAATAATAATAATAATGATAATAATATTAATAATACTAATAAACAATAACAAGAACAACAACAATAATAATGATAATAATAATAATAATAAAACAACAATAATAATAATGATAATAATAGTAATGAATGAACGAGTAAATAGAGAAATAAATGAATAAATAAATGACGAATGAATAAATGATGCTGGAACATTTCTGATAGCGGTTTCAGACAGCTCAAAGCACTCTACAATACCAACTCGAATTAATGGAATGAACGCGCATCTGCGAACACACACCTGTTCGCACCTGCTATTCCGAAACTCTCCCACCCCTCCTCCTTCATCCCACCTCACCCCCACTCGCTGCCTGGCCGCCTTTTCGCCTTCCTTTCCTCTTCCCCTGCGTCTCCCTCAGCGTCCCACTCTTCTCTCATGCCCCTCTCCCTCCCCTTTCCTCCATGCCTCCCTCACGCACATAAACACACATATGCATGCACGCACACGTGCGCGCGCGCGCGCGCGCGCACACACACACACACATGCGCACGCGCACGCACGTGCTGATACACTAACAGGGACGCTCTGACCACAACCTCACATTCTCTCTCTCTCTCTCTCTCTCTCTCTCTCTCTCTCTCTCTCTCTCTCTCTCTCTCTCTCTCTCTCTCTCTCTCACGGAAGAATTGTTAGCCTGCACTTGTTTTCCCCCACTACTTCATTGTTCAGCATTTCTCTCTCTCTCTCTCACACACACACACACACACACACACACACACACACACACACACACACACACACACACACACACACACACAATGTTGATATTTACGCCTACTTGTTTTAAAGATGCGGCTGGCGGAAGAATTCTGAACGAGACAGACATGCCTGAGTGTAGCTTTAGAGGGAAAGGCAACGAAAAGTGAATAACAAATAATTCCAGTCAGGACAGAACGCACGCACTAATCAACCACCTTGGCTGCATCTCGTGTGACTTTATATAGCGAATGGAGCTGATGCTTGGCAAACAATTTACAGCCTGACATGTGCTATGGTACGTTGTTTCATTCTGATTCAAAACAAAGCTAAGGTCACGTACATGATGAAGTGGGGGTGCTTCCAAAAGGGATGGTAAACTGCAGCGAGGAGTCTGCAGGCGAAAGGGGGAACCGCACGGCGTCTGTCATTATCATCACTGACTTTCAGACGGTCGCCTGGCATCGAGGATTTAACCTCAGAGACACTCACACAGTCCTGACGTGACTGAACAAAAGTGGTCATAGTTTGTAAGACAGAATGGCTCCTATCATTATTATTATTATTATTATTATTAGTAGTAGTAGTAGTAGTAGTAGTAATAGTAGTAACAGTGGTTGTGGTAGAAGTAGTAGTAGTAGTAGTAGTAGTAGTAGTATTGTTATAATCATAAATAATGATAATTATTATTATCATTACCTGGAGTCCTTTAGCCAGGGTACGACAACAACAACAACATTATCATTACTATCATCATCATCATCATCATCATCATCATGATCATCATCATCATCATCATCATCATCATCACCATCATCATTATTATAATTATTGTTGTTGTTCATCATCATCATCATCATTATTATTATCATTATTATTGTTGTTGTCATTCATCATCATCTTCTTCTTCTTCTTGTTCTTGTTCTCATCATCGTTATGATCATCATCATCATCACATCATCATCATCATTACTTTTAGTAGTAGTAGTAGTAGTAGTAGTAGTAGTAGTAGTAGTAGTAGTAGTAGTAGTACTAGCAACAGCAGCAGCAGCAATAGTAGTAGTAGTAGTAATAGCAACAGCAGCAGCAATAGTAGTAGTAGTAGTAGTAGTAGTAGTAGTAGTAGTAGCATCATCATTATTATCATTATTATTGTTATATCACCATTATCATCATTGTTATTGTTACTATTACATTACTGTTATTATCATTATTAAGAACATTTACACCCCTAATCAACTGAATGCCCAAGGCGTTTACGAAAAACAAGAATACACATCAAATCACATGCCGAATAAATCAAAACAACAGATAACACACAAAAACACATCCACGCAGTCATAAGCTTGCTCCACATCCATACACACATAACCACCCAGTCATCCAAACACACACATAATAATCACCCCGTCATCCCAACACACACATAATAACCACCCAGTCATCCCAACACACATAATAACCACCCAGTCATCCCAACACACATAATAACCACCCAGTCATCCCAACACACATAATAACCCCCAGTCATCCCAACACACATAATAACCCCCAGTCATCCCAACACACATAATAACCACCCAGTTAGCCCAACACAGACATAATAACCACCCAGTCATCCCAACACACACATAATAACCACCCAGGCATCCCAACACACATAATAACCACCCAGTCATCCCAACACACATAATAACCACCCAGTCATCCCAACACACACATAATAAACTACCCAGTGATCCCAACACACATAATAACCACCCAGTCATCCCAACACACATAATAACCATCCAGTCATCCCAACACACACATAATAACCACCCAGTCATCCCAACACAGACATAATAACCACCCAGTCATCCCAACACACATAATAACCACCCAGTCATCCCAACACACATAATAACCACCCAGTCATCCCAACACACACATAATAACCACCCATCATCCCAACACACACATAATAACCACCCAGCATCCCAACACACATAATAACCACCCAGTCACCCCAACACACACATAATAACCACCCAGCATCCCAACACACATAATAACCACCCAGTCATCCCAACACACCAATAACCACCCAGTCATCCCAACACACCACATATAACCCACAGTCCACCAACCAACATAATAACCACCCAGTCATCCCAACACATAATAACCACCCAGTCATCCCAACACCACATAATAACCACCCGTCATCCCAACACACACATAATAACCACCAGTCATCCCAACACACACATAATAACCACCCAGTCATCCCAACACACACATAATAACCACCCAGTCATCCCAACACCATAATAACCCACCCATCATCCCAACACACACAAATAACCACCAGTCATCCCAACACACATAATAACCACCCAGTCACCCCAACCCACATAATAACCACCCAGCACCCCAACCACACATAAAACCACCCAGTCATCCCAACACACATAATAACCACCCAGCACCCACACACACATAATAACCACCCAGTCATCCCAACACACACATAATAACCACCCAGTCATCCCAACACACAAATAACCACCCGTCATCCCACACACATAATAACCACCCAGTCATCCCAACACACAATAACCACCCAGCATCCCAACACGACATAAAACCACCCAGTCATCCCAACACACACATAATAACCACCAGTCATCCCAACACACACATAATAACCACCCAGTCATCCCAACACACACATAATAACCACCCAGTCATCCCAACACACATAATAACCACCAGTCATCCCAACACAACATAATAACCACCCAGTCACCCAACACACATAATAACCACCCAGTCATCCCAACACACCATAATAACCACCCAGTCATCCCAAACCACATAATAACACCCATCATCCACACACACTAATAACCACCCAGTCATCCACACACACATAATAACCACCCAGTCATCCACACACACATAATAACCACCCAGTCATCCCAACACACACATAATAACCACCCAGTCATCCCAACACCACAAATAACCACCAGTCATCCCACACACACATAATAACCACCCAGTCATCCCAACACACATAATAACCACCCAGTCATCCCAACACACACATAATAACCACCCAGTCATCCAACACACACTAATAACCACCCAGTCATCCACACACACATAATAACCCCCAGTCATCCCAACACACACATAATAACCACCCAGTCACCCAAACACCATAATAACCACCCAGTCATCCCAACACACACATAAAACCCCCACATCCCACACACATAATAACCACCCAGTCATCAACACATATACCACCCAGTCATCCACACACATAATAACCACCCAGTCATCCCAAACACATAATAACCCCCAGCTCACCATCCCAACCCACAACAACCACCCAGTCATCCCACACACCATAATAACACCCAGCATCCAACACACATAATAACCACCCAGTCATCCCAACACACATAATAACCACCCAGTCATCCAACACACACATAATAACCACCCAGTCATCACCCAACACACACATAATAACCACCCAGTCATCCCAACACACATAATAACCACCCAGATCCCCAAAACACCCAAATAACCACCCAGTCATCCCAACACACATAATAACCACCCATCATCCCACACCATAATAACCACCCAGTCATCCAACACACACATAATAACCACCCAGTCATCCAACACACATAATAACCACCCAGTCATCCCAACACACAAATAACCACCCAGTCATCCCACACACACATAATAACCACCCAGTACCCAACACACACATAATAACCACCCATCTCCCAACAACACATAATAACCACCCAGTCATCCCAACACACACATAATAACCACCCAGTCTCATCCCAAACACCATAAATAAACCACCCAGTCACCAACACACATAATAACCACCCAGTCATCCCAAACACATAATAACCACCCATCACCAACCACATAAAACCACCCAGCTCCCAAACACATAATAACCCCCAGTCATCCCACACACATAATAACCACCCAGCATCCAAACACATAATAACCACCCAGTCATCCCAACACACCATAATAACCCCCAGTCATCCACACACACAAATAACCACCCAGTCATCCACACACATAATAACCACCCAGTCATCCACACACACCCCCCCAATAACCACCCAGTCATCCCAACACAACATAAAACCACCCAGTCATCCCAACACCACATAATAACCACCCAGTCACCCACACACACATAATAACCACCCAGTCATCCCAACACACACATAATAACCACCCAGTCATCCCAACACACCATAATAACCACCCAGTCATCCCAACACACAAATAACCCCCAGTCATCCCAACACACATAATAACCACCCAGTCATCCCAACACACATAATAACCACCCAGCATCCCAACACACACATAATAACCACCCAGTCATCCCACACACATAATAACCACCCAGTCATCCACACACACATAATAACCACCCAGCATCCACACACACATAATAACCACCCAGTCATCCAACACACACATAATAACCACCCAGTCATCCCAACACAACATAATAACCACCCAGTCATCCCAACACACATAATAACCACCCAGTCATCCCAACACACATAATAACCACCCAGTCATCCCAACACACAATATAACCACCCAGTCATCCCAACAACACATAATAACCACCCAGTCACCCACCACATAATAACCACCCAGTCATCCCAACACACACATAATAACCACCCAGTCATCCCAACACCATAAAACCACCCAGTCATCCCAACACACATAATAACCACCCAGTCATCCAACACACATAAAACCCCCAGTCATCCCAACCACACATAATAACCACCCAGTCATCCCAACACACAAATAACCACCCAGTCATCCCAACACACATAATAACCACCCAGTCATCCCAACACACCTAATAACCCCCATATCCCACACACATAATAACCACCCAGTCATCCCAACACACACATAATAACCACCCAGTCATCCACACACACATAATAACCACCCAGTCATCCCAACAAAACATAAAAACCCTCCCAGTCATCCCAACACACATAATAACCACCCAGTCATCCAAACCCACACATAATAACCACCAGTCTTTCCAACACACATAATAACCCCCCAGTCATCCCAACACACACATAATAACCACCCAGTCATCCCAACACACATAATAACCACCCATCATCCCAACACACATGATAACCACCAAGTCTTTCCCAAACACACATAACAACCCCCCCAGTCATCCCACACACACATAATAACCACCCAGTCATCCACACACCCCATAATAACCACCCAGTCATTCCAACACAACACACACATAATAACACCCCAGTCATCGCAACACACATAATAACCACCCAGTCATCCCACACACATAATAACCACCTAGTCATCCCAAACCCACACTTTAATAACCACCCAGTGATCCCAGCACATACATAATAATCACCTAGTCTTTCCCAACACACACATAAGGGAACCACCCAGTCATCCACACAGCCCATAATAACCACCCAGTCATCCACACAGACATAATAACCACCCAGTCATCCACACAGACATAATAACCACCCAGTCATCCCACAGACATAATAACCAAACCCAGTCATCCCAACACACACGTAATGACCACCAGTCATCCCAACAACATTGACCTCGCACATGCGTAGCTGGGGGCCCTATGCATACCGTTTCATGGTGGATAGGTGTGTGTTCATGAGATGAATTGATTTTGGTACCAACCCAGCATAGGGCCGAGCACAATAACCTGCGGTATGCAGAATAATAACAATAACAACAACAACAACAACAATAACAATAAAAATTTAGCAACAACAACAAAATCAACAACAACAATTAATAATAATAATAAAAAGACTCCCGACATATCGAACAAGTTTGGTCCATAGATATAGTGCCTAGTCTCTAAAACACCAGCACGCACGCACGCGCGCGCGCGCGCGCGCGCGCGCACACACACACCACAACACACACACCCCCACACACACACACCCCCACACACACACCACACACACAGTTTTCATGGCATACCAAAGTTTCAGAAACCCACTCTCCCCCCCCCCCTACCCCCCAAATTGTTTGTCTTAATATGGAGCCGTGGGATATTTCCTTCTTTCTTTGTGTGAGAAAAACTTTTGGATTTTCCCTTTCCCTTTCAAATAGGCTTGGTGTCCTTCCTTTCTTTCGTTTCATGTTTAAGTTTCCTTGCAAAAAAACAACTTTTTTCGGTCAGTGCAACCAGGCGATATGCTCGGCGACCCTTTTCTCTTGCCGTAGTGTGTGTGTTTTTGTGTGTTTTTGTGTGTGTGTGTGTGTGTGTGTGTGTGTGTGGGTGTGCCCCGTGAGTGACACATTCAAGATGCGTGCGACATGTACGTGAGTTTGGGCCCCATACATCACTCCTGAAAGCTGAGCTTTGTTCCTCGCTGTCCCTGGCAGGCACAAATCCGTGGACACCGTGGTTATGTTGATATAACTGTACGTCCGTAACGCCGTTGCATTCTTTTCTTTTCAGACCAGAAATACTTTTAAGAATGAGAAGAACGAGGGTAGGGGGATCGTGTGTGTGTGTTGTGTGTGGGGGGGGGGGGGGGGGGGGGGGGGGGGGGGGGGGGGGGGGGGGGGGGGGGGGGGGGGAGGGGGGGGAGGGCGAGGAAGACAGGTGGGAGGGGAGCAGATGTGGGATGCAAAAGACGATGGGGGTGAGGGGTGTCTAGATTTTTAGAAAAATTGTAAGCAAAAAAATTCTTAAAATACTCACAGGCCTAAGACACTTAGTTGAAATGATTTCCCCACGAGGGACACACAAAATGTTCTCACGATGTTACGTGTAACTGTAAAGGGCTTTATTTCTAAATACCGTCTCTCCCTGAATCGTTCAGTCCTAACAAGGACTTACTGGCAGAAACTTTTTCGATTCACAACAATGAAAATGTAAATCACAGTTCGAGTGATCCATAGATTACCAACAATGCAACTGGTCACGCCCAAACTGACGTCGCTGGGTTACTAAGAATGTTTCAGTTGCTGACATCTTAGGTTCTCTATAATGATGCTGCACAGGTATACGTGTAAATTACCGAGCATGTGTTTTCAAAGCTGCTTGTCGCCTAACAGCATAATGACGAAGACACGATGTGAAATGATGTGAAATGAATGTCCGTGGCACAAACCTGACCCAGGACTGGAAAATGGGCACGGGTGCTGGAAAAAATAAGGAACGGACAAAGCACAAGTCCTGAAAATATGTGAAACGATCAGGTAAATCATGAACAAATGTTGACAGAGTTTCTTGAAAAACAAATGGCAGAATGATGGCACGGGTTTTTGTCGGAATTATGACACTATGACAGTATGAGATAGTGTTGGTCTGTCTTTTAGCTACAGTTACTTCTTTTAGTGTTGGTCTCTGTTCTTTTAGCTACAGTTACTTCTTTTAGTGTTGGTCTCTGTTCTTTTAGCTACAGTTACTTCTTTTAGTGTTGTCTCTGTTCTTTTAGCTACAGTTGCTTCTTTTAGTGTTGGTCTCTGTTCTTTTAGCTACAGTTACTTCTTTTAGTGTTGTCTCTGTTCTTTTAGCTACAGTTACTTCTTTTAGTGTTAGTCTCTGTTCTTTTAGCTACAGTTACTTCTTTTAGTGTTGGTCTCTGTTCTTTTAGCTACAGTTACTTCTTTTAGTGTTAGTCTCTGTTCTTTTAGCTACAGTTACTTCTTTTAGTGTTGGTCTCTGTTCTTTTAGCTACAGTTACTTCTTTTAGTGTTGGTCTCTGTTCTTTTAGCTACAGTTACTTCTTTTAGTGTTGGTCTCTGTTCTTTTAGCTACAGTTACTTCTTTTAGTGTTAGTCTCTGTTCTTTTAGCTACAGTTACTTCTTTTAGTGTTAGTCTCTGTTCTTTTAGCTACAGTTACTTCTTTTAGTGTTAGTCTCTGTCTTTACTCTTATTAGCTCAGCACAGTTACTTCTTTTAGTGTTGGTCTCTGTTCTTTTAGCTACAGTTACTTCTTTTAGTGTTGGTCTCTGTTCTTTTAGCTACATTTACTTCTTTTAGTGTTAGTCTCTGTTCTTTTAGCTACAGTTACTTCTTTTAGTGTTAGTCTCTGTTCTTTTAGCTAACAGTTTACTTTCTTTTAGTGTTTAGGTCTCTGTTCTTTTAGCTACAGTTACTTCTTTTAGTGTTGGTCTCTGTTCTTTTAGCTACAGTTACTTCTTTTAGTGTTGGTCTCTGTTCTTTTAGCTACAGTTACTTCTTTTAGTGTTAGTCTCTGTTCTTTTAGCTACAGTTACTTCTTTTAGTGTTAGTCTCTGTTCTTTTAGCTACAGTTACTTCTTTTTCGTTCCCCAGATGAAGCGTCAAGTTCTGGAAATAATGAGGGCCCATTGTATAGATATATGGAGATAAAGAAGTGACAACACATGTTTTGAAAACGATGATAGCACGTCATTAACAACTGTACATTCTATTTGGAAAACAGTGATGGCACTGATCTACGAACAACAACTATAACGACCAGTGTTTTAGAATTTATGAAGTGATGGCACACCCACAGTGCCACCCTGGTCGTCTTAGATCTCAGTCTTTAGGACTGAGTGCTTTTTACTTATCCTAGTCTCCCTTTGCGGAATAACCTTCCATCTTTGCATTCACCACTTTGGCTTCACAAGGGGAGTATTGTACATGTTTATGTCTGTATTTTTTTGTCGCTGAGGAAGGCATATTGCCGAAAATTTCTTGTCCTGTTTCGTGTCGTGCATTAAAACTGCGTTACTTCACACTTTGTTTTGTGTGCTCTTCTGCTTTTTTGCCTTGTTCCAGTAACGCTGCAGTTTGTTTCTTTTGCCTTCCATCTTTAGTTTCTGCTTTCAAACCCTGGTTCAAACCCCGTTTGTCCGAGTATAGGCCTATCCGTGTGCGCCTGTATGCGTGCATTAGCTACCACGTGCGAATGTGTGTGTGTGTGTGTGTGTGTGTGTGTGTGTGTGTGTGTGTGTGTGTGTGTGTGTGTGTGTGTATTTATCTATCTATCTATTATCTATCATCTATCTATCTATCTATCTATCTATCTATCTATACATATGTGTGTGTGTGTGTGTGTGTGTGTGTGTGTGTGTGTGTGTGTGTGTGTGTGTGTGTGTGTGTGAAAATATTGACGGTGGACAGAACACCTTTTGCGCCTCCCCCCTGCTCCCGCCCACAATCTTTGAAGGCAAGGAGAGAGAGAGAGAGAAGAGAGAGAGAGAGAGAGAGAGAGAGAGAGAGAAGAGAGAGAGAGAGAGAGAGAGGTTTTAATTATAAAGACCACTGCTCCTTAGAAAGGGCATACATACACAATCGAGCTCCATAGCGTGATGTGGAAAACTTAAAGCTAACACAGTTTCGCCGTTTAAAGACAGTACAAATACACAGCAAGATGTTTCACTCTTTGGGTTTTTTTATTTGTCGATGTCGTTAACAATATTAATTTGAATCAGGAAGGATGTCTACAGATTTTAGGAAGAATATATTGTCGGAAGAGGTCACTTAATTTTGGACAGGAAAACAAAATCAACTTCATTTTCGTGCGATTCGCGACATAATGGACAAAAAGTCGTACCATCATTTACAATTCTGTAGCCCTGAGAATGTGCATGAATATCTGAAATGCCAAATATGAATTTTGTTGCAACATATCTCAAAGGTTTATTGATAGCCATTGAGTAAAATGTTGGAATGCAATGCATAGGATTTAACATTCTGTGAGTAATAGTAGTAAGAGAGAAGAGAGGAGAGAGAGAGAGACAGAGAGAGAGAAGAGAGAAGAGAGAGAAGAGAACAGAAAGAGAGCAAGATTTAAAGACGCTTCAAATGATGGTACTAGTTTGTCTCTTCCTCCCCCACCTGAACAATAAGACCTGCCTCCCCACCCACCCCATCTCCCCAAAGAACCTGGAGATGAAAGCCGTCTGTCTTCCCTCCCTCTTTCCACCACCCTCCCCCCCCCCTCCCGCTGCCCCCCACCCCCGTACACCG
>CM065717.1:73429113-73431613 GCA_033310375.1 Conus canariensis | reverse complement strand
TGCTCTAGAATGTTCTTGCGTGGTGTGATCTGGAGTGTTCTTGCGTGGTGTGATCTGCAGTGTTCCTGCGTGATGTGATCTGCAGTGTTCCCGCGTGGTGTGATCTGGAGTGTTCCTGCCTGGTGTGATCTGCAGTGTTCCTGCGTGATGTGATCTGGAGTGTTCCTGTGTGGTGTGATCTGGAGTGTTCCTGCGTGGTGTGATCTGCAGTGTTCCTGCGTGATGTGATCTGGAGTGTTCTTGCATAAAACGATCTGAGTTGAGTGATCTAGAGTGTTCCTGCGTGGTGTGATCTGGAGTTTTCTTGCATAAAACGATCTGAGTTGAGTGCTCTAGAGTGTTCCTGCGTGGTGTGATCTGGAGTGTTCCTGCGTGGTGTGATCTGGAGTGTTCCTGCGAGATGTGATCTGGAGTGTTCCTGCGTGGTGTGATCTGAAGTGTTCCTGAATAGAGTGATCTGGAATGTTCCTGAGTGATGTGATCTGGAGCGTACCTGCGTGGAGTGATCTGGAGTGTTCTTACGTGGAGTGATCTGGAGTGTTCCTGCGTGGTGTGATCTGGAGTGTTTCTGCGTGGAGTGATCTGGAGCGTTCCTGAGTGATGTGATCTGGAGCGTTCCTGCGTGATAGTGATCTGGAGTGTTCCTGCGTGGTGTGATAAGGAGTGTTCCTGCGTGATGTGATCTGGAGTGTTCCTGTGTGATGTGATCTGGAGTGTTCCTGCGTGGTGTAATCTGAAGTGATCCTGCGTGATGTGATCTGGAGTGATCCTGCGAGATGTGATTTGGAGTGTTCCTGCGTGATGTGATCTTGAGTATTCCTGCGTGATGTGATCTGGAGTGTTCCTGCGTGATGTGATCTGGAGTGTTCCTGCGCGATGTGATCTGGAGTGTTCCTGCGTGACGTGATCTGGAGTGTTCCTGCGTGACGTGATCTGGAGTGAAACACTGACGGTAAGCAATTCATGTTGCTTATAACCCAGCTGACCGCAAAGGACCATACCAGGGTTGTCACA
Source organism: Conus canariensis (assembly GCA_033310375.1). Lineage (NCBI taxonomy): Eukaryota > Metazoa > Mollusca > Gastropoda > Neogastropoda > Conidae > Conus > Conus canariensis. The sequence continues at coordinate 73,430,599 of CM065717.1, read as the reverse complement.
TACGTTGAAGTCAATTCTCAACATAGGAAAGAAACAAAAACACAACTCCCCCCCCCTCCCCCTACACCCCACAACACACACACACACACACACACACACACACACACACACACACCACACACACACACACACACACAGCACGCACACGCGTGTATGCACACACATCACCTCACCTCGCATCACATCACATAGCATCACATCACATCACGCACTACAGTGACAACCACATAGATAACGCATGGACTGAAATGGTGATCGTCGCCCCGTGGAGTGGGGGTAGGGAAAGGGGGGAAGGGGGGGGGGGTTACAGAGGAGGATGTGGGGACGAGGGGATGGGTGGTAGTGGTGGTGGTGGTGGTGGAGGTCAATACACTTTTCTTCAAAGGAAGGTGAGTTCTGGGAAGTTTTAAAGCTCGCGACCTGGTTTGCGTGACGAACCGACAGTAAGGGAGCTTTATCTCCCTTGTCTTTCATGTCCTTAAATATCCTCCTTTTTTTATGCGTCAGGTACATGCTATCAACGGAGCTCCTTTCTCCCCCCCCCCCCCCTCCCTCCCACCCTCTTCTCCCCTTTTTTTCTGTCTTTTTATGTCTCCAATCCCCCCCCCCCCCCTTTTTTTTTTTTACAATGGAAAAAACAAGCCAAGAGAACAAAACCTAATATTTTCATTTTCTTTTTTTTTTTTTCTTTGTTGTCTTTCTTTGATTTTTTCGTGTTTTTCTTTTAAATCCCAAATCAACTACACGAGTGATCATTACTTGTCGGGCTATTTTTGTATCAACAAGGACATTGAAGAAACGCCTATGTGACGTATGATCGGTTGGTATGTTAGGAGAGGATGTTTACATTACTTTGTGTCCCCTCCCCCCCCCCCCCCCCCCCCACCGGTGTGTCCTAATACACGTAGTTTTTGTTTTTCTAACTGATTAGAGATGGCGGTTTTTGTTTGTTTTTGTTTCTGCTCAGTTGTATACGGGTTAGTTGCAAATGCTTACGTGCATAATTTTAGTGACAGCAAGTTTCTTCTCGTATTCGTTCTATGAATATAGCAAATTCGCATAAAACAATCATGCCGAGATGTCAACTATTTCATCATGTCCTACTTTGTCACACTTTGCAATGTTTAACTTTATTAGATCCTGCTTAATTATACTTAAAAGATCCTATTTTATTGTAGTTTAAAAAGAATAGCCAGCTTTACTATACTTTAAAAAGAATAGCCAGCTTTACTATCCTCCAAAACCATCCTCCAAGGTACCGTTGAAGGAGGGCGCAGACGAGGACGGCAGAGAAAGAGCTGGTCCGAAAACATAAAGGATTGGACCAAAATGACCATGCCGGATCTCCTCACGACAGCTGCCAACAGAAGAGCCTGGAGAGAAACGGCGGCTGCCTCATCACGTCCCCCCAACGACCCCAGCGGTCAGGGGATTGACTGACTGACTATACTTTGAAATAGCCTACTTCAGGGTACCCTACTTAATT
>CM065717.1:73371613-73424113 GCA_033310375.1 Conus canariensis | reverse complement strand
ATAAGCGCACATGGGGTCGGCAAAATAGGGAAAATAGTTGTAATCCCGAGGATATTAATTCCCCCCCCCCCCCCCCCCCCCCCCCCCCCCCCCCCCAACTTTCGTTGTTTTCGTCTAGGATACTAACTTGCCACCCCTCCTTTGCCTCCCTCTACCCCCGCGAAAATAGGTAAATGTGTTTAATCCATAAGGCTAAACGTGGTGGTAATGTTTTCCTTGGGAAATAGGGCAAACACGTTTGTGACATTAAGAGACAGGGGAAATAGCTATTTTCCTCAGGATGGGTTTTACCCGTTTTCCTGAATAATAATCATGTTCTGGGAAAACAGCTATCATCGGCTTCTAAACTTGTATGCTCCCACTACATGACTATGTTTAAAGATTTTTTCCCCAACATATGGTTGTGATGGCATGATGATGGTGGTGGTGGTGGTGTGGTGGTGGTAGAAGCAGCAGCAGCAGAAGAAGAAGTTGTAGTAGTATTGTCGTCCCTTTTTTTTTTTTTGGGGGGGGGGGGGGATGGAGGGGAATAGAAAGGAGGGAAGAATGGGTGTGTGGGGTGGGGGGGGGGGGGGGGGGGGGGGGCTATGTAGAAAAGCAGTAGCTGTGCATGCCTATGCTGAATTTTTTTTTTTCAGTCGTTTATCATCGATAATTGACCTCCATCCGTCCAACCGCTTTTGCCCCACCCCCACCCACCCCCTCCTCACCCTTCCCTTCCCTTCGATCCCTTAACCCTTTTCGCCCTCGCTCTCCCCTACAACTTCTGGGATGAAATAAAGCCAGAGAGGCGACACTGTCGGAGACGGAGCGGAAATGCAAAAGGGACAGGACAGAGAACTCGGCAGAGAACGTGACAATACGCATGTCCGCCACGATCACGTCGCACGTGCGCTTAGGCCGAAGGGACAGGGGACAGGAACGAGGTGACCGATGGCGTGGCTCACGTGCGCACAGGAAACGACCTGCGATTGAGAGATGAGCAAGTGCGATGCAAGTCCATTAGCGGTAATGGCCGAACAGGTTTTTCCACGTTCGGCTCTCAGAAGCACAAGGAGGAGAGGAAGGAACATGGGGGGGGGGGGGGGGGGCACTATGGGAGCTTGATGGCTTCAAAAGGTCATGGTTAATATTTGGATGATGAAAATTGTAATTATCACGAAAAGAACAGTAGTTGTCATTACATTAAGATGAGTAATGACATAAAAACATTACTTTTAACTTGATGATTTTAAATGTGTCAAAAACATCATATGGTTCTACTAAGCCGCTGGCGTAATACATTTAAAGGGGTTCTCACCCATTTTTACGAATCTACTTTGACCAAATACACGGTTTTGGTATGTGGTCGTATTGCGAAACCCAGCCCCGAATCAGCCGCCTGTGCTCTCATCTTGCAGTGAGAGCAGCATTTCCTGCGGATTGGGAAAGCGAGAGGCTGAAACAGGAACGAGAGCCTCGATTTCGATAAAAGGGGGGTTTCCCGATTGATGACGTCGAAAAGCCAAGTCGCTCTTCGTGTTCGGCTGAAGTGAGATGGGGCGAATGTGTGCTGTGTCTGGTTGCGGAATTTCATCAGGAAATAAGCAAAGAGTAAGCGTTCATGCTTTTCCAGGTGCTTCCTGCCAGTTTAGGCGATCGTGGATAAATTTTGTCACCACAACGAGGAAAGATTTTGTTCTTCGGGACAGTTATCATGGCATTTGCGGTCGTCACTTCGAAGAGCAGTTTCCAAGACCAACACACCTGGAAGGTAAAGGTGGAAGCTGGAATTCGGGTCCGAAGACAGCTGAAAGAGGATGCTGTGTCAACTATTATAACAGAAAAATGTATTAAAGCACTCTCTGTTCATTCGCCAGCTGCAAGTGCAAGCCTCAAACGCAACAGTGACAAGGATTCTGTCAGGAGCAAGAGAGCCAAACTCAGACACGTAAAGAAGGTAAGGTTTGTGGAATGGGTGGTTGATCTTTTTGTGTTTCATTTCATTCTCAGTGTATGGTTGGTTGTAAAGATAGTTGTTTTTTTTTTTTTTTTTTTTTTGAGTGTTGGCATCAAACTGAAACATACATTGTTACTGTCATAGTGGCAGTCAGTCAGTCACACTGCCTGCTGCCACTGAAACTGTTGCTTGTTTGTGATTGATTTTTTTTCCCCTGCTGTTACTGTTTCCAACAAAACTGAAGTTACGATTCTTATTAACAAGAAAGTGTCCATGTCCACAAATAACTTGTTGGACTCCAGTGAATAATAGTTTCGGTTTTTATTTTTCAGGACATTGCTAACATCAGGCACCCCTGCAAGTTCAAGTTTCCGCCCAACAACCATATGCTTTAGTAAGTGAATTATTTATCAGTATTTGGATACAGGATGGTGACTTAGTGTGCATTTTAAGATATATGCAGGTGTGGTATGTCTGTGTGCCATAAACTGCCCTGGTGAGTAAGAGAATAATGAGCTTAGATCTGCAGCTTAGATTGATGTACGGTACGTCACGCATCAGTTTTTACAATAACAGCCAGAATCTTTGACTGCAATATATTGTAAAAGACCCCTCAGATTCTAATTGTCATTGTGGAACTTAAGATTTTAAGTGGAGAGAGTGAGATTGAAAATGAGGAATGTAAAAAAAGGATGTGTGTGTGTGTGTGGGGGGGGGGGGGGGGGGGGGGGAGGGGGGGGACTGAAAGTGAACAGCTATTGAAAAGATTTCTACAGCAGGGAAGAGAATTAGTGTGATGATGCAGTAGCTGACAAACTACTGTTCAAAGGAAAAGGCATTATCTGATAGATCTAAACAACTGAAGGAAAATGTGGTTTATCACATAATCATTTTAAAGTTATTTACATTACTGCGGTAATGTGTGTGGTGTGTGTGTGTGTGTGTGTGTGTGTGTGTGTGTGTGTGTGTGTGTGAACAGATGTATGTATGTGCATGTTTATATCATGTACTATCTGTGTCGTGCGTATGTGTGTACATGTACATAATATGGTCAACCTATAAAATGTCGAAAAACTGCCTGGAAAGAAACACAAGCGTCTGATGGCGAGGGAGGTGGTACTGTACAAGGAGCTGTAGGTTCAAATGGTACGGCTGAACTCCATACACTTCAGTGAAAATTTCACGTTCGATGTCCTCTTCGTTGGAACTTGACTCGTAGCTGGGAGCATCTGCCATTATCGCCGGAAAATAGTTGAGTTTTACGTCCTCATAGCGAAAGCTTTTAGGGACATGTCTTTCATTCACGGTAGTCTTGGCATTTATACGTCACTTGCGGAATCCCCGACTCTCGTCTCTTTCCGTACTGTGCTCGGCAATCTCCGTGTGGCGAGTCACGATTTGGCTACTTGCACGACCCGAGACACGGATAGAAGTGAGTTCCAGAAGAAAAGTAACACGTACATCGAAACACGCTCGATTATTAATCTTTTTGGAACAATGCCAAACATGCTATTTATGGGTGAGGACCCTTTAACTGTGGCAGTCATAATTCCGGCTTTTGCCATTGCGAGTTTCTGTTCAGCAGTCTTTTAAAGGCTAACAGTCTGCGAACTGATACCGGCGATATCCATGTGCATGTGAGTCATAGTAACCTGTTTTCACGGGTCATGATTATGAGTTTCCAGGATAATTACTTTTTTTTCTTGGTGATCTCAGTCTACTGCCTTTTCAGACTAAAAAGCAAGAAAATGCGAAACAATGACACGCGTTAGAAAACACAGTTTTTCAGGTGGAAACAGCAACTTTCAAGCTGGTAATTTTCTTCTGTAGTTATTATTAATTATTATTTGAGACACGGTTTTCACATAATATGAGCTTTTGACGTTATTAAGGTTCCCATACCTGGCAATGGTGATCAGCATGTTGCTTTGGTCTGCCTTGGTAATGATGACACCCTTAAATTCTAGCTTACTGAATTCGGCATCATCATCATCATCATCATCATCATATATATTATTATTATTATCATGATCATCATCATCATTATCATAATCATCATCGTTATTATTATCATCATTATCATCTTCATCATCATCATCACCATCACCACCACCATCATCATCATCATATCGATGTTTTCAAAATCAAGCCTTCAGAATAAATAAACGCATAACCTTAATTCATGGGTGCGTGTAATTTTTAGTTCCGTTTCACTGTCTGTCTGCCTGCTGTCAGTGTGTGCCCGCCACATTGTCCACGTTTCTTCACCGATTCTGCTGATTAGGCTCTGGCGCAACGTCAGTTATTTTGTTGCTGTTCGTGTAGATCCTTCGCTTTGTTTACGAAGAAGGCGAGCGAAGACAAAGCGGAAATTAACACAAACATTATATCTGCCGGTCTGATATGCGGACTGTGTAGATTTCTCTCTCACTCACCACACACACACACACCACTCTCTCTCTCTCTCTCTCTCTCTTCTCTCTCTCTGTGTCTCTCTATCTACTCTCTCTCTCTCTCTCTCTCTCTCTCTCTCTCTCTCTTAATGGTAGTAGGCTGTTGCTCGTCTTTATAAGGCTTGATTCTTAATTGAATACAAACACCATTTAGAACATGTTTTGTTTTGACTTAAAATTTCCTGCATCAGAAAATTCGAATTTATGTTTGTCCATCTTGTCCTTTGAAGTTTCTCTCTCTCTCTTCTCTCTCTCCTCTCTCTCCTCTCTCTCTCTCTCCTCTTCCACACACACACACACACACACAGATACTGCATCTGCACTTTGATCCAGATCAACACCAAAGCATAAGCCGCCCCCTCTCTCTCCCAAAACAAATGAATCAAATGATGCGCTTTTTATAGTCACATGGAAGGGGGGGGGGGGGGGGGGGGGGGGGGGGGGGGGAATTCGGTTGGTAGTTTTTCGTTTTGTTTTTGTTTTGTTAATTTTTTTTGGGGGGAAAAAAATTTCTTTCGTGACCAAGTTTGTTCTCCAGTGAAATGAAAATGCTTTTTTTTTCTTTTCTGCAAGGGAAGGTAATCGAAGGTGTGAACTAAGTTTTACTTCTCATGTACTTTATTTGTCAAAGGATATGGAAAATACGAAATAGCAATGTGTACATCACGGGGGAAGTTTTAATAAACCATGAAATGTTTGAATCCATAGATAATTATCAAATCGTCAAGAACGTTTTGTTAAAAAAAAAATTAATCAACGGATCCTGGATCTGGCGTTTGATCCAGATTCACCTCTGGGATCCGCACCCAAATTTAATGGAATCATCCTTGGGTCACATTCTCACATAGTACCAAGTTTCGTTAAAATCGGTCAGGTATTTCTTAAGTAATCTTGCAGACAGAAACAGCCAACAAATATGGACGCGGGCAGACACATTAACCTCTTTGGGAGGGGTCTCAACGTCAGGCCATTCGCGGGATGATGGTGAGTCGTGACTGGAGACGATTTGCGAACACTGTCCAATTCAGTCATTCCCCGTCAAGCGGAGGTTACCACCAACACCATGTACAGACCATGCAGTCCTCGATTCGTATGCAAGATCCTCTAGCTCTGCCACGCCCACTGGATGACATGTTGTCTCCGTTTCATAAGCAAAACAAAGCAAAGCTAAACAAAGCAAAACAAAACAAAGCAAAGCAAGACAGAGCAAAGCAAAGCAAAACAAAGCACAGCAAAGCAAGACAGAGCAAAGCAAAACAGCACAGCAAAGTGAAACGAAGCAAAGCAAAACACAACAAAGCAAAGCAAAATAGAGCAAAGCAAAGCAAAGCTAAACAAAATAAACAAACCAAAGCTAAACAAAGCAAGACAAAACAAAGCAAAATAAAGCAAAGCAAAACAAAGCAAAACAAAACGCCTAATGGAACTACTCCCCCCCCCCCCCTCTACCCCGGAAGTAGCGCCAGCGCTTGGAAATGCATTCCACTTGATGTAGTCCCAATGAGTCAAGTCACAATGTTTACAGCCCAGCCGACCGCCAAGGCCGTAGCAGGGGGTACCAACAACTTGACAATGGTACTATATACAAGCTAAAATGTCAACACTAAAAACACACACACAACCTAAGGACTGACACGGAAAGACCGATCTGTCACGGAGTCCGTCACCGGTCACATCCAACTCGGCTCAGACAGCTTGAGAGGAAGTGACGTGATCCGCAAGCTGATGGTTATGCAAATCCTGTGTTCGATACATTCCACCGACCCTGTGCTGTGCTGTTTTGCTTTGCTCTGTCTTCCCCTCACTGATCTTCCCAGGTTCCTACCCCTCCCTCCCCCCTCCGCCACCCCCCCCCCCCGGCTCCTATCCACTCCCTCCCTCATCTCACTGCCCAGCGCAGATCCACTCCATCCAAGCCCTATCCTCCTTAACTCCACTCATGCCTTCTCTTCTCCGAAGGTGCTTGGACGCATTTCTTCCCGACTGAACACGTGACTTGCCACAATCATTGCACGCTCGGAGAACGACCTCTCACTCGCCTTCAGATTAATTATGACTCTCTCCGCTGTGTTTTCAATCTGTCAAGGATCAAAATGAATTTATTTCGAAAGAACTTAATGTTCTAAAAGAAAAAAAAAAAAGGGGGGGGGGGGGGGGGGGGGGGGGGGGGGGGGGGGGGAAGAAAAGAAGAAAAAAAAAAGCGCCGAATACGTACCTAAGTTGAATCCGATCTTAACATTCGACTGAAAGGATCCGTCTGGTAAAGGGAGGTTATCTGGTGGGTTCTCCTAGTGAAAACCGTGCTGAATAACTTCCCCTGGTAGTGTGTTTATTTACTGCAGGGGGCAGGAATCTTTTCTTAAAATCAGCACTGGAATCCTCCTTCCCCAGTGTTCCTGCAGCAGTGTCAGACCCATCAGCAAGGTAATGAAGACCGTTAGAAGAAAGAAGATAGAAGGAGGAGCTCTGTATTGGCACACCATTGCATCGAAACTCTTGTTTCACTCAATTTTGTCTCACTAACCCAAATTTCGTGGCAAACGTCGCACGTTATCTTAAAAGTCGTGATGTGGCTTCTGGTGTTGGTGGGGTTTAAGTATGACTTACTACACTTTGTTTGTTTGTTTGGTTTTTTTTTTTTTCGTCCAACCTAATTTTTACCATGTTCTGTATTTCTTTCTGTTTTCTTCCCCCCCCCCCCCCCCCCCCCCCCCCCCCCCCCCCCCCCCCCCCCCCCCCCCCCCCCCCCCCCCCCCCCCCCCCCCCCCCCCCCCAATTTTTGTATTTTTTTTTTCGGGTGGGGCCTACATTGTTCTACTTTTTCTCCACTTTTTTTCCCTCCTTCTCCACTGACTCACAGGCACCATACAAATCTTACGGTTCCATTACTGACGAGCATTCTAATGTAAACTTTAGTAGTTTGGTACAGAGCGTTTGAGTTTTTTTCATTCACTGGTGTATGGTGTCATGACTCTTTCACTTTGTGAGAAACACAACAACAAACACATTGATAACACGCGCGCGCGCGCGCGCACACACATACATACACACACACACGCGCGCGCGCGCGCGCTACCCCCCCCCCCCCTCCCCGAAACAGACAAACTATAAATAGAACAGCTATAGTAACTGCAAGTTATAGAACATTATTACCACACTTACTATGCCTTGTGGTTATGGTTATGCATATACGCAACTTCCCTAAGAGATGAACTTTATGCTTTTCTCTGTGTTTGGGCCTACTTTCGTTTGGGTTGCGGCAGTTGTCCAGTTTTATTACACTTTCTTGTTGTTTTTCTTCTTGTTGTTGCACTTCTTCTTCTTCTTCTCCTTCTTCTTCTTCTTCTTCTTCTTCTTCTTCTTCTTCTCCTTCTTCTTCTTCTTCTTCTTCTTCTCTCCTCCTCCTCCTCCTCTCCTCCTCCTCCTCTTCTTCTTCTTCTTCTTCTTCTTCTTCTTTTCTTCTTCTTCTTCTTCTTCTTCTTTCTTTCTTTCTTTCTTTCTTCTCATTTACTTTGATGTCATTTCCACCACTTATTTGCAAACATTTCCAGAGTTTCGCTCCTTCCAGGTGTAAATAATCCAGAATTCAGGCCTGAGTGGGGAGCCTGGGTGAAAACACATTAACTTCTTCTGGGCCAAGGAGCTTACTCACGTTGATTTGCATGTTTGGTGCCATCATGTCGTCATAACTCCTCCGAACAGGTTAGAGTTTCACCCGCGTTTGTTGATTTGTTTGTTTGTTGGTTTGTCAGAAAGATTAAGCATAAACTAACTAACCGATGTTGATGAAACTGGGTGGACAGATGGAACGTGGTCGCCAAAGAGGATCTCACCACGGTCTCGTGCGGATCCGTATCCGCATCAACGGACGGATCACAGAAGATTGTTAAACTTTAGCAGAGTCTGCGATTTCCCTTTTTTTTTTCTCCCCTGTCAAGGAGAGTATGCCTCGACCCGCGTATGTTTGTACGTTTATCTGTCCATCAGCATGCTTACGCAAAACAACAACAACAACAACAAAAAAACCCTACAGAACTGATTTTAACGAATTTGGTAGAAATGTGGCCCACGGTGAATTCCAGTACAGTTTGGTGCGGATCTGAACCACAGGGGAGATCCAGGATTCGGGACTTGAAGCACTCCACCGAGGTTGAGGAGATAACCTCGGGAGGCAGGCTGTTCGAGTCCCTGACAGTCCTCGGGAAGAAGGAGTACTTTCTGTAGCTCGTTTTGCAGGCAGGGAGGAGATACATCTCCCTGTGTGACTGTTTTGTAAACCGTGCTGGGGTGTTTGGGGAGGGCCTGAATGGGGTGTTGATGCTGACCTTTTCACGATGTTAAATAGTTTACCACTTCCTGAGTGTTACGTCGCAGCTGATGCGGCCACACGCCATAATTAGGATTTTTGCACTAAGTCACCATACTTCTTCTTCTTCTTCTTCCGTATACACCCACGGTCAACATTTTGACCATTATCGGCGTTTTTCGGGAGTGCGCAGAAGAAAAATAAATAAGTTAAGAAAAACAAACAAACAAACAAAAAAACAGAGGTGTGTGTGTGTGGGGGGGGGGGGGGGGGGGGGGGGGGGGGTTGACGGAGGGGTTGACGGTCTGTTGTGGACTTGACACCTTTGAAGAAAAGGTGCCAAGGCTGGGGGACAGGACGGCGTCTGCTGGCAGGCTGTTCCAGTCCCTGACTGTACGGGGGAAGAAGGCCATATTACGGTAGTCATTTTTGGCGGGGATCCTCTTCAGCTGTTTGCTGTGGCATCTTCTGGAACGGGTCACAGCGGGGGCCAGTTGGTTACAGCACACGCACACCAGTTTGTTGTGATTTTGTACATCATGCAGAGGCGTGCTGTACGTCGGCGCTGTACCGGGGGAGGGGGGGGGGGGGGGAGGGGGGGGGGCATTTCAACTCATGCAGCATATGTTCCACACTGGAAGTTTTCCTGTGGCGATTGAGGACAAAGCGGGCTGCGCGTCGTTGGACCTTCTCCAGAGAGTCACAGTCATTCTTATCGTGGGGATCCCAGACACAGGCTGAGTATTCGAGTACTGGGCGGATCAGAGCTTTGTAGGCTGTTTGTTTGATGCGCTTGGAGCCGATTTTTAGGTTTCGTCGGAGAAAACCCAGTGTACGGTTTGACTTATTGACGATGCTGGTGATCTGCTGGTCCCAACGTCCATCACTCTGAATGGTGACCCCAAGGTACCTGGTGGAGGAGACATGTTCCAGCTGCTGGCCATGGAGTGTGTAGGCCACCTTTGGTGTCGGCTTCCGGCTTCGTTGAACGGTTAGGATGCTACACTTGTCGGGGTGGAACTCCATGTCCCACTGAGTCTCCCACTCACTCAGGGCGTCAAGATCCTCCTGCAGTATCCTGCGGTCAGTATCAGACCTGATAGGGCGGTCAATGGCAGTGTCGTCTGACGTTGGACGAGACATGGCTTGGCAAGTCATTGAACAGGAACAGCCAGGAACAGGCAAGGGCCCAGGACTGAGCCCTGGGGAACCCCAGACTTCACTTGGACAAACTCGGACCTGCTCCCCTCTACGACCACGGCCTGCCTCCTGTCTCGTAGGAAGTTGGAAATCCATCGATTTGTGTCACCCCAAACACCATAGTGGTCAAGTTTATGCATTAGTAAGCTGTGGTTTACTTTATCAAAAGCTTTAGCAAAGTCAGGTACTACCATGTCAGTTGAGAGACCTTTGTCCAGGTTTAATGTTAACTGGTCTGACAGCTCAAGCAGTTGTGTCTCGCAGGAGTGTTTCTTGCGGAAGCCATGTTGCTGTGGAGTCAAGATGTTGGAAGATTCTAGATGTCCCATCACGTTGCTGACAATCACGTGTTCCAAGATCTTGCACGAGACGCAAGTAAGGGAGACTGGGCGGTAGTTGCTTGGTTTGTAGTGTTCTCCCTTCTTATACACAGGTGTGACATGTGCAGTGCGCCAGTCTTCGGGGACACAGCCAGTGGAAAGTGAGCGCTGGTAGATGCTCGTAAGGAGAGGAGTCACCTCACTGGCCAAGGCTTTCAGCACACATGGGGAGATGTTGTCTGGGCCTGCTGCTTTCGCCGGGTTCAGGTTCACCAGCAGCTTCTCAACTCCTGGTGATGTGATACTGAAGACTGGCATGGTGGGAAAGTCCTCTCGACTGCCTGGCATGCTACATTTCTCATGGACTTCTGTTGGGTTGTAATCTTTGCCTTCGCTGAATGCTGTGACGAACTGGCTGCCCAGAGCCTCAGCCTTGGCCTTCGAGTCGGTGACGAGGCGGCCCTGGACCTTAAGGGGGGGAACACCTGACTGAGATGTATGCTGGTGTTTAATGTACGTCCAAAACCGCTTTGTGCATAGTGTCCTGTCCTGCTCTTCTTCCTGAGGGGTGAACAGTCGGTTGACAGTCCCAGTGCGCGCGTCTCAGTTTCTGCTGCACCTCTCTTCTCAGTCGCCTGACTTCTGTCTTCAGCTCCTCAGTTCCATGCTTCTTCATTTTTCGGTAAGTTCTGTCCCTTTTCCGCAGGACGCGTCTCACTTCTTTGGTGATCCATGGGTAGGAATCGGTTTTCCTGGGAGTCCTGTGGGGAATATTACTTGTGATACTGCCCTGAATGGTGGTCTTGAATTTCGTCCACAAGTCTTCTGCGGAGGTCGAGTCATTTGAAGCCATGGCATCCATCTCAATTTTGAGCTCCGCCATCTCTTTCTTCATGCTGGACCAGTCCGCTTTGTTGTACAGGGGGATGGGGCGTGACCGGCAATTGGACAGGGAGACCTTCGTGTTGTACTCAACATACACAATCTCATGGTCCGAAAGGCCGGGCAGTATCTCTACACGGGGGATCAGGCTGGGGCAGTTTGTCAGGACGAGGTCAAGGGTGTTTTCTAACCTGGTGGGTTCGAGGACGACCTGCACGAGTCCAACGTCGTGGAGCAAGTCAAGGAATTTCCGATGAAGGTCAGGATAGGAACTCGATGGCTTGAGGGTCATAGTGGACCAGTCCCAGTCAGGAAGGTTCAGATCCCTGCTATGAGCAGTTGTGCGTCATTGGTAGCGGCAGCCTTTCTGACAGATGACTCAAACTGAATAAGGCTTTCTTTATCACCTGTCTTTCGTCGATAGTAGGCGCAGACATATAGCTGTCTTCTGGTCTTTGTGACAATTTTTACCCATAGAATCTCACACTCAGTGTCAAATTCCGTCACTAGTGTGCTCTGGATATCCTCCTTCACTGCCAGGAGAACACCACCACCATCATTATTCCTGTCCTTACGGTACACTGTATAAGAGTCTGGTAAGATCTCAGAGTTCTGTACGCTAGCGTCCAGATGAGTTTCAGTCCCAATAATAATATCGGGTTTTGTACTCTCCACGAGGTTAAGGGTCTCAGCTCTTTTCCCTCTCACAGATCTGAAATTTATATTCAAGATTCTTAAGGGTCTGTTTCTCTGTTTGTTTTGTTGGCTGGCTCTTGATGGAGTAGAAGAATGGAGGGGCTTGAAGTCAACATCAGATGAGACTGATCCCACAGAGTGCTGACTGAGAGAACCTATGTGGCTACTTTCCTGCTCCACTCCATGTAAGTCAAAGGCAGTACAGCTATAATTTGGGTTTCCACACACTATACAGTGCCACGAAACGTCGCTGGCGTCCAGTTTGTTATAGGAGTGAGTATCTAAACTCTGGCAATGGGCGTGATACCACATACCACACGTCTCACAGACCACTCCTTTCTGTTGCCATGTTACAGTTTGGTCACATGTCCCACACGGGTACCTGGATGTGCTATCACCGGAACCAGGCATGGTGAAAGCACAAGTCGACGTCAGAAATAGTGTCACTATCACAGCACTAGGAAGGCTTACAGATCTCACACCTTTCTCATACATACCTGATATCGAGAAACACTACTAGATGTAAAAAGAATGATGAATTGAATCCATGTAAGCATTTTAAGGCTTAGCATAAACTTGAGCCAAAACTTGATACTAAAACGGTAATGAATCAAATGACCACCCTCCCCTCTCCCATCATTTCACTTATTTTTTAGGGATTTCTAAGGATGAAATTATACATAATCTAGAAACACATGAGCTACCCCTTTCCTGACGTCACATCCAGGCCTTCGCAGTCACCCGTGACCTTATCTTGACACAAAAGAATAGTCCCATTCCTTTGCTTATAATCTGTCGCCGTGGAACCACCAGGCATGTACCTTGATGATATATGAAAGAAAAGAGGGTAAATCAACTATCAAGCACACAATAACGAATCTTAAAACAGTACAGCTGTTACCTGTCTACGATTCTTAGTAACAAGAAAGTGTCCATGTCCACAAATAACAACTTGTTGGACTCCAGTGAATAATAGTTTGGGTTTTTATTTTTCAGGACATTGCTGAACATCAGGCACCCCTGCAAGTTCAAGTTTCCGCCCAACAACCATATGCTTTAGTAAGTGAATTATTTATCAGTATTTGGATACAGGATGGTGACTTAGTGTGCATTTTAAGATATATGCAGGTGTGGTATGTCTGTATACTATAAACTGCCCTGGTGAGTAAGAGAATAATGAGCTTAGATCTGCAGCTTAGATCTGATGTACGGTACGTCACGCATCAGTTTTTAAAATAACAGCCAGAATCTTTGACTGCAATATAGGCCTATTGTAAAAGACCCCTCAGATTCTAATTGTCATTGTGGAACTTCAGAATTTAAGTGGAAGGAGTGAGATTGAAAATGAGGAATGTGAAAAAGGGTGTGTGTGTGGGGGGTGGGGGGGGTGGGGGGGGGGGGGGGGGGGGGGGGGGGGCTGAAAGTGAACAGCAATTGAAAAGATTTCTACAGCAGGGAAGAGAATTAGTGTGATGATGCAGTAGCTGACAAACTCCTGTTCAAAGGAAAAGGCATTATCTGATAGATCTAAACAACTGAAGGAAAATGTGGTTTATCACATAATCATTTTAAAGTTATTTACATACTGCGGTAATGTGTGTGTGTGTGTGTGTGTGTGTGTGTGTGTGTGTGTGTGTGTGTGTGTGTGTGTGTGTGAACAGATGTATGTATGTGCATGTGTATATCATGTACTATCTGTGTCGTGCATATCTGTGTACATGTACATAATATGGTCAACCTGTAAAAATAATGTCGAACTGCCTGGAAAGAAACACAAGCGTCTGATGGCGAGGGAGGTGGTACTGTACAAGGAGCTGTAGGTTCAAACTGGTACGGCTGAACTCCATACACTTCAGTGAAAATTTCACGTTCGATGTCCTCTTCGTTGGAACTTGACTCGTAGCTGGGAGCATCTGCCATTATCGCCGGAAATAGTTGAGTTTTACGTCCTCATAGCGAAAGCTTTTAGGGACATGTCTTTCATTCACGGTAGTCTTGGCATTTATACGTCACTTGCGGAATCCCGACTCTCGTCTCTTTCCGTACTGTGCTCGGCAATCTCCGTGACGAGTCACGATTTGGCTACTTGCACGACCCGAAACACGGATAGAAGTGAGTTCCAGAAGAAAAGTAACACGTATATCGAAACACGCTCGATCATACTTTTGAACAACCCAGACATGCTATTTATGGGTGAGGACCCCTTTAAAGGTCTTGGGACGGAGACACCACTCACCATTGTTGCCATTGGCCACATCTATACAATCGCATTCTCTAGTGTCTCTGGGACATTCCATACCCCCGTGTCTCCCGCACAGTCCACGGCATTAGTGCAGGCCTGTTGGCCAGTCTTCACAACACTGATCAGTGAACGTAAAGCATGGCCAAGTAAAGTGAACACATGAAGAACATGAATGGATCAATACGTGAAGCGACTTCAAGATCAAGGTGGGTGGGCATTCACTATCAATTAGTCATACAGCCAACAAAGGAGACAGGGCGAAAGGCAAGAAGAGCTCTTCCGGCAGGGGAATTGAGGGTGGGTGGGAGGGTGGGTGGGACATACAAGACCTACAAACACTTCAGTGCTTCCTACCATCAGGTCACTGAGCCATTAAGATGGGCATCGAATTTTTTTTTTCATTTTTATTTCATTTTTAGTTTTTTTTTTAAAATTTTTCATTTTTATGTATTTATTTATTTATTTATTTATTTATTTATTTATTTATTTTATTATTATTATTATTATTATTATTTTTACATATGTTGCGCCATTGGTGAGGATTCAAACTCTCAGTGTCTGAGTGCCAGTCGCTGCCCTTTGACGGTGACGGGATTGGCTACACGTCTGCTGTTCACGGTTAGTGTGCAGCGTTTGTTTGGCAGTTTCTTTGTAACTATGGGATATTTTCTTGCCAACACATGGAGATGCCGACATAAAATGAAACCGAAAAGGTCGTTCTGTTCTCAGTTCTTTGATTCATTGTGGCTGAAGTAATATGAATTAATCATAAAGGACGATGACAGATGACCAGAGAAATGGGAGGAATCATTGCTCTGGAGATGACAGGCGGACTGCATTCCCCCGTGTCTCCGGGACCGGATTAGCTCAGTTGGTAGAGCTCCGGACTCGTAATCTTGGGGTTGCGGGTTCGCATCTCCGCCGGGCCGTTTCGGTACAGGGGGATTTTTCCCTCGGAGTTAACATTGGTTCTGACTCCATTCCCCATACAGTCCTTCGAATGAGACTATAAACCGAGGTTCCGTGTGTGAACGCACGCACAACATCTTGCACACACGTAAAATCCCATCACCAACTTTCGGAAGAGAAGGCCAGTTTGGCCGTTGGTATGGATGACACGTTACACATAGCATGTACCTTCCCCGAAGTTGGAGTATGGCTGCCTTAATGGCGGGATAAAAAAATGGTCATACACACAAAAGTGTCAGAATAATCAATATGATGATTGTGGACACTAAAAGAAAGAAGAAAGAAGAAGACTGCACTTTCAAGGGGAGTCACAGTGTCTCACTCGTCGATGAAAGTGATGCAGGTGTTGCTTCCCTTTCATAAAGCAATTTGAGTTTCTTTCCCCGACAGGCAGGAGGGGGAGGGGGAAGCGGTGGGAGTGGGAGGTGGGCGAATGCTGATCACACTTACATTCAAGCTGCTTTTACACCAAATCTGGGCTCTTTCGGTCCCTCCTCCCTGTCCCCTTCCTTGCTCCCTCTGTGCACCCCATCCTCTCTCTCTCTTTCTCTCCCCTCACCCCCCCCTCTCTCTCTCTCTTTCCGTGTCTGTCTGTTTGTCTCTGTCTGCCTGTCTCTCTCCGTCTCTGTCTGTCTCCGTCTCTGTCTCTGTCTGTCTGTCTGTCTGTCTGTGTCTGTCTGTCTGTCTGTCTGTCTGTCTCTCTCTCTCTCAATATGTCTATCTTAAGCAATATTCTCTGTTCATTTTGTTTTTTTTTTTTTCACGCCGAAGCAAAGCATCGATATAATATTAAAATTATTGTTTATTTATTATTTCTATTCGAGCGTGGAGAAACTACAGAGAGAGAGAGAGAGAGAGAGAGAGAGAGAGAGAGAGAGAGAGAGAGAGAGAGAAGAGTTTTGCGTCAATTGTATTATTCTGCGTATGCAGGAGCAACTCCGAGAAGCCCTAGAGCTGTTGGCGGGATCTTTGAATCAAACTGCACAGCGTAAATAGCAGGCCTACTTGTTTTTCATAAATATATTGCACTGACCAACATTTTCAAGGATCAGACAGAAAACGAGACTAAAAATTCCGACGGTATTGCCTACTAATCAGAGGACGTTGCTCTGAAAGGTGCATTGGGAAAAAACAAACAAACAAAGAACAAAAAAACAAAACAACAACAACAACAACAACAAAACAACGGCTGAAAGTAATAAGAAACATTTTTCGTTTCATGTTTAACCGTTTCTCTTGTTTGTATTGAAGATGACGTGTTTTTGAAACAGGGAGAAAAACAGCTCAATTAGAAACTAGACTTTTTAAAAAAATAACTTTTATCTCTGTATCAGTCTTTTCCTGATACATGCTGATACAGATGTCGTACTACTTGATTCGCCGAAGTCTGTAAAATTCCTTGCGATTGGTAAGAACAGTCACTGGTATTCTACTGTTGAACATCATGCTGCGGTTTCGTCCTTCATTTCAATTCCACCTGAACGCTAATGTTTCACTCGTTCTGGGTCTGCATGATGGAATTCATGGAAGAATAGGTTGATATTATATTTCGTAACTTTCATTTTTTACAGTGCTTTCGGCTAAAATGTGCTGCCCTGTGAAATTAAAAGCGATGCCAAGAGAATGTGGCTGTGCAAAAGATTTTCTCTTCGGAGTTTACGCACTGTACAGAAACGTTTGCCACTCCTAATCCTTCGGATGACACTCGTTAGATTACCTGTACAGACTCGTTGCCAATCCTAATTCTTCGGATGACACTCTTTAGATCCCCTGCAAGTGTGTCCCAGCTGCCGTTGTGCAGTGGTTAGCGTCACAGATTCTGGGTTCGGCGGTCGTGGGTTTGATTCCCATCGAATCCATCTATTTGTGGGATCTTTCGACCCCAACAGGCTCCTCCTACCAGAGATCAGTTTCTTATGAACTCGACTAGGAAGACTGGAACCTCATAGCCCGAGTTTCATTCACTCAATGGATGGGTCTCTGAGAGTGTTGCTCAAAATTTCCTGACCAGCACTGCAGGTGTCTGTATCTCCCACGCTTGGTTGACGCCGGGATATGTTATGAAGGTAAGCGTGGGGTGCAGCCCTGTTACGCAGTCTCAGACCAGAATGGCACTCCACAGCATCATCTGCGTCATCCTCATTGATCAGCATGGAGCAAAGTCTTACATTCTATAGCCCTTCACGCCCTGCTTTTCATGGTGACCTTCATGCCCTGCTGTCGTGGTGACCTTCATGCCCTGCTGTCGTGGTGACCTTCATGCCCTGCTGTCATGGTGACCTTCATGCCCTGCTGTCATGGTGACCTTCATGCCCTGCTGTCGTGGTGACCTTCATGCCCTGCTGTCATGGTGACCTTCATGCCCTGCTGTCATGGTGACCTTCATGCCCTGCTGTCATGGTGATCTCAGGTTTTTGACTATTCTCTCCCTATCCATGGCCCTGGTTTTTAGGTACCGTGGAGGTCATTGGTTTCGGCAAGTTCATGGGACCTTCGTTGGACGGACGTGATGGTGTTCTTCGGACGGGGATGCTACCTCACGCTGCCTCCGCGACCGACACAATTTGATTTGATTAAGGCATAGTTGTTACTGACTGTTCTATTACTTTTATGTTAATTAATTTATTTATTCATGTGTGTGTGTGCATTGTGTGTATGCGCATGCATGTGAGTATGTGTGTGTGTGTGTGTGTGTGTGTGTGTGTGTGTGTGTGTGTGTGTGTGTGTGCATGTGTATGAGTGTGCGTGCGTGTATATGTGTGTGTGTGTGTGTGCGTGCGTGTGTGTGTGTGTGTGTGTGTGTGTGTGTGTGTGTGTGTGTGTGTGTGTGTGTGTGTGCGTGTGTGTGTTGTGTGTGTGTGTGTGTGTGTGTGTGTGTGTGTGTGTGTGATCTGACTATTTTTATGTGTTTTGCTATTATTTACCATTATACATGTATTTTAAAATTCTGTGAAATCAAGTTTGACCATTATGTAATACTGAAAATCTATCATAAGTATTGTTGTTTACTCAAATGTGTGTTACTATTGCTTGATCGTTTATTATGTGCATCATCATCATCATCATCATCATCATCATCATCACACTTTAATGCTTCTTTTAATCAGAAGTTAGGTCTGACAGTGTTGTTTCTGTTTTTAGCACATTCTGAATTTAGTAAGTGGTACGTGCGTGCGTGCGTGTGTGCGTGCGTGTGTGCGTGCGTGCGCGTGTGCGTGCGCGTGTGCGTGCGGTGTGGTGCGCGTGTGTGTGTGTGTTTAGTATGTGTTTATCTACATGTATGAGGTTTTACATTATAATTAAATTGATTTTGTTGGGTTGTTGTTGAGTTACCCTACTTGTTTATTGTTGTTGAGTTACCCTACTTGTTTATTGTTCATTGTTTTTCATGTTTATTTATGTCACTAATGTATAGTTAGTCAGCAGCACGATTGTAATTTCTCAGAATTGAGATAATAAAGTATTCTTGTATCTTGTATCTTAATAATAATAATGTTAATTTATATAGCGCCTATACTCTATAATTTAGGGCTCTAAGCGCTTTACATTACCAACAGCAACAACAACAACAACAACACACACACACACACACACACACACACACACCACACACACACACGCACGCGCGCGACTCGTTGGAATCTCAGACAATGAGTTAATGCATTTAACAGCAAAGCCAACATATTTTAAACATTGTTTTATTTCATCATAGACTATATAATTAGGAATTTGCCAACATATTTCAAACGCTGTTCTCTTTCGTAATAAACTATATCATTAGGAAATCGCCAATCTGCACATAAAAAAAAATTCGTAAACGTAGAAGTATTAACTAAATCGTAGCTCTTTATTTAATCTAATGCCATAATACAATAAACTGGTTGTCAGTTGAACTCAAACGGCTCCATGAATCAGTCAAAAAGAAATATCGCTGATCGGAATACACTGTAGAACTTTTTTTTTTTTTTTTTTTTTTTTGGCCATTCACACAAGATTTTGTGGGCAGGAGCAAAACTTAGGGGAGAGAATTCTTCTGAAATGTTAATTTCATAAACGTCAATTCAGTAGGCAACACCGCGTACTATTTTTTTCCTATGATGAGAGAGAGAGGAGAGAGAGAGAGAGAGAGAGAGAGAGAGAGGAGAGAGAGAGAGAGAGAGAGAGAGTGTATGTGCACGGAACACTACAGGGGAAGCACGACTATTGCGCATTGGAGAGAAAATGAAAGTCTCAAGGGGAGCAAGAAGTCTATTGAGGAACACCGGCAATTATGAATTGCTTCCCTTAGACCAACCTATGTCGCAGGACCAGAGTTGCTCGTCTTCCGAAGGCAAAATGTTAAGTTCGTTCAGAGAGAGAGAGAGAGAGAGAGAGAGAGAGAGAGAGAGAGAGAGAGAGAGAGGAGAAATACATGAACAGAAAGACGCTCAGTTGTAACTGGATGGTTGATTTTGTGGTCGGTCAATGAAGAGATGTGGACATGATGAGTTTTGATGACATACACACAGACCAAATGACCGACAGACAGAGCAACTCCTTTTCATGTCCAAACATAGTGGGCATGGAGAAAAAAAAGTCTTTTGTGAGAATAAATCAATTCTTAAAAATATGAACAGAGTCGAAATATGTTCCTCTTGCTCGCAAAATCAACATGAAATCTGTCAAAATCTGTACGAATAAAAAAGATGATACAAGGGACCTTTTACAAAACTGCTGATTTAAATGTAAGATTTTCACAGGACACCTCCACATTTCCCACTTCGTCCTGTGATCGACTGGCGAGTAAATTTATTGAATCACCAAAATCATTCTCATCATTTTCGATGAGTTTGTCTTCTTCATCTTTATTTTTGTAATTCTCATAAAGAAATGATTCTGGATGTAATTATTTTAATGTTTTGTTATATTGCACACACACACACACACACACACACACACACACACACACACACACACACACACACACACACCTCCTTTTCTTTCAATTTGCTATCATTACAACTACTATGAGTATATTTATCATGAACATCATTGTCATCGTCGTCGCTGTCGTCGTCGTCATCATCATTCATTGTTTTGAGTTTAGCTGTAAACGTTTTGAGCTTAGCTCCTTCTCGATTATGTTAGCTGCTGAGGTTTAGAGGTATGGAGCGAAGGTCTTCCTCACTGCTGTTAGGAGCAGAGCAACAAAATCAAAACTTTCGAGCGTAGTGGCCGGACAACAAACGTTTTGAACGTAGGTCTTCCTCAGTGTTGTCAGCAGCAGAGCAATTAACGTTTTGTGCGTAGTTCTTCCTCATATTTTGGTGGCTGAACAATAAACTTTTTGAGCGTAGCTCTCCGCCAGGACTATCACTGGTAGGAGAATAAACGTTTCGTGCGCAACTCTTCCTCAGGACTATCAGTGGTAGGAGAATAAACGTTTCGTGCGCAACTCTTCCTCAGGATTATCAGTGGAAGGAGAAGGAACGTTTCGTGCGTAGCTCGTCCTCAGGACTGTTAGTGGTAGAAGAATAAACGTTTCGTGCGTAGTTCGTCCTCAGGACTATCAGTGGTAGGAGAATAAACGTTTCGTACCTAGCTCTTAGGACTATTAGTGGTAGGAGAATAAACGTTTTGTGCGTAGCTCGTCCTCAGGACTATTAGTGGTAGGAGAATAAACGTTTTGTGCGTAGCTCGTCCTCAGGACTATCAGTGGTAGGAGAATAAACCTTTCGTGCCTAGCTCGTCCTCAGGACTATTAGTGGTAGGAGAATAAACGTTTGGCGTGTAGCTCTTCCTCAGGACTGTTGGTGGTAGGAGAATAAACCTTTTGTGCGTAGCTCGTGCTCAGGACTATCAGTGGTAGGAGAATAAACGTTTCGTGCCTAGCTCTTCCTCAGGACTATTAGTGGTAGGAGAATAAACGTTTCAAACATAGCTGTCCCTCAGGACTGTTAGTGGTAGAAGAATAAACGTTTCGTGCCTAGCTCTTCCTCAGGACTATTAGTGGTAGGAGAATAAACGTTTGGCGTGTAGCTCTTCCTCAGGACTATTAGTGGTAGGAGAATAAACGTTTTGTGCGTAGCTCGTCCTCAGGGCTATTAGTGGTAGGAGAATAAACCTTTCGTGCCTAGCTCGTCCTCAGGACTATCAGTGGTAGGAAAATAAACGTTGCAAATATAGCTGTCCCTCAGGACTATTAGTGGTAGGAGAATAAACGTTTCGTGCCTAGCTCTTCCTCAGGACTATTAGTGGTAGGAGGATAAACGTTTGGCGCGTAGCTCTTCCTCAGGATTATTAGCGATAGGAGAATAAACGTTTCAAGCGTAGCTCTCCCTCATTGCTGTTAGTGGTTGAGCAATAAACGTTTTGAATGTGGCTCTTCCTCAGGACTACTAGTGGTAGGAGAATAAACGTTCGAAACGTAGCTGTCCCTCAGGAATGTTAGAGCGTAGTGGCTGGACAACAAACATTTCGAGGGTAGGTCTTCTTCAGTGTTGTTAGCAGCAGAGCAATAAACGTTTTGAGCGTAGCTCTTCCTTAGAAATGTTTGTGGCATGAAAAAAAAACCGTTTGGATCGTTGCTCTTGCTCAAGATTGTTAGAGTCTGAACAATAAACAATTTGAGCGTAGCTCTTTCTCAGGAATGTTAGTGGTAGAACAATAAACATTGTGAGCATAGCTGCCGCTTAGGACTGTCAGTGACAGAACAGTCCACTGCTTCCAGCGTAGGCTTTCGTTGGGACGGTTAGCAGCAGAACAGCAATCGTTTCGAGCGTGGTTCTTCCTAAATGCTGTTAATAGTTGGAATGGCAATACCTGTTTTGAGCTTAACTAATTCTCAGGACAGTCAGTAGCTGGACAAAACCGTTTTAAACGAAGTTCTTCCTGAATACTGTTAGTGGTTGGACAAAAATCGTTTTGAACGAAGTTCTTCCTGAATACTGTTAGTGGTTGGACAAAAATCGTTTTGAACGAAGTTCTTCCTGAATACTGTTAGTGGTTGGACAAAAATCGTTCTGAACGAAGTTCTTCCTGAATACTGTTAGTGGTTGGACAAAAATCGTTTCGAACGAAGCTCTTCCTGAATACTGTTAGTGGTTGGACAAAAATCGTTTGGAACGAAGTTCTTCCTGAATACTGTTAGTGGTTGGACAAAAATCGTTTTGAACGAAGCTCTTCCTGAATACTGTTAGTGGTTGGACAAAAATCGTTTTGAACGAAGCTCTTCCTGAATACTGTTAGTGGTTGGACAAAAATCGTTTTGAACGAAGTTCTTCCTGAATACTGTTAGTGGTTGGACAAAAATCGTTTTGAACGAAGTTCTTCCTGAATACTGTTAGTGGTTGGACAAAAATCGTTTTGAACGAAGCTCTTCCTGAATACTGTTAGTGGTTGGACAAAAATCGTTTTGAACGAAGTTCTTCCTGAATACTGTTAGTGGTTGGACAAAAATCGTTTTGAACGAAGCTCTTCCACAGTGGCTGAATAACAAACAATTGAAGCATAGCTTTTTCTCAGTGTTATCTGTGGTTGAACAATAATCATTTCGAGTATAGCTCTTTGGCGATATTTTGTGACTGAACAATAAATGTTTCGTGCTTAGCCCTTCCTCGGTGTTAATTGCGGCAGGACAATAAACAATTCACGCGGAGTTCTTTCTCGGTGTTATTTGGGGCTGAATAATAAACAAACCGACTATAGCTCTTCAATGATATTTGTGTTTGAACAATACACATTTCGAGTGTAGTTCTTCGTCAGTGCTATTTGTGGCTGGACAATGAACGTGTTGAGCGAAGCACGAGCAGTACTAGGAAGAGCAAGGCTCAAAACGTTTCTTGCTCGACGTGTCCAAAAAGATTCTTCTAATCGTTCACCTTCAAGATCCAATCTGACCTAACCTGACCGATCAATACGTTAACGTGTTTTCTGTCATAACCTGTGTTATTTACTTCAACCTTGTCTAGCCGGGTTTGCTTCATGAACCTGATGTAATGTGATGTAATCTGATCTGGCCTACCCGAACCGAATTGTCCGGTCACGATCTAACCTAACCTTACAAAACCAATATCTGACCTAACTTAATCAAAACTTAACGATATGTAATATAACTAAACCAAACCATCACCGACTTAATCTAACCTATCCTGGCCTAACATAAACGTAACGTTACGTAACACAACTGAAGCAAACCATCCCTGACTTAACCTAATCTAACCTAAACGTAACGTTATGTACCTTAACTGAACCAAACCATCCCCGACTTAATTTGACCTAAGCTGACTTAACCTAAACGTTACGTCATGTAACATAACTGAACCAAACCATCCCCTGTATATGAGAAACAAAAACAAAAACAAAACGCGTAGGTAGGACACGCTGGGGTTGGTGAACAGACAAAATTCATTTGAACAGGCCTTGGATCAAGTCATGGACGTGAATGTACAGTCTTTTTTTTTTTTTTTTCCTTTTCCTCCAACATCCATTTTTTCTACATTTTTTTCAGATCTTTTCATGTATTTCTTAGTTGTTTGTTGTTCTTTTTTTGTGTGGGTCCTCCATCCTCCTGCTTTAACCATTATTTTTGTGTGTGTGATTTTTTTTTTGCTTTATCAATTCTCATTCACTGGGCAAAATTTAATGTGTATGTCGTATTACCGATGGACATTTTCAAGTGAACTTCAGTATTTTAGTGTTTAATACAGTGTCCGGGTTTATTAATGCGCTAACGTACTGACACATTTATCCTGTTTGTTACAACAAAGAAAAGAGAATGAGGGAAAAGAAAGAAGAAAGAAGGAAGAGAAGAAAATGAATGGAAGAAAGAAAAAAGAAAGAAGAGAAAGAAAGAAAGAAAGAAAGAAAGAAGAGAAGGAAAAAAGAAAGGAAGGAAAAGAAAGAAAGAAAGAAGAAAGAAAGGAAAAGAAAGAGAAGGAAGGAAAAAAAGAAAGAAAGAAAGAAAAGAAAGAAAGAAAAGGAAGGAAGAGAAAGAAAGGAAAAGGAAGGAAAGAAAGAAAGAAGAAAGAAAGAAAGAAAGAAAGAAGAAGAAAGAAAAGGAAGGAAGGAAAGAAGGAAGGAAGGAAAAAAAGAAAAGAAGAAAGAAAGAAAGAAAGAAGAAGAAAGAAGAAGGAAGGAAGGAAAGAAGGAAGGAAGAAAAAAGAAAGAAAAAGAAAGAAAGAAAGAAGAAGGAAGGAAGGAAAGAAGGAAGGAAGAAAAGAAAGAAAGAAAGAAAGAAAGAAAGAAAAGGAAGGAAAACAAAAGCGAAAAAGAATTCGTGTCTGTGTGAAAGCTAACGAAATAACGAAATAAAGACACAGTTGTTTAGCGAATATGAAACCTAATAAGAAGCTGCAAGCCTGGATGTGTCCAGGTTGAATACATTCGCAAGATTAAGTTTCCCATGAATGGACATTCAGTAGATATGAAAGTTGTCAAAGACAGACGAGACCAGACTCTTTACAAATGGGATCTCATGCAGAATTTCACTTTTGAGCTGCACACTTCTTTTCTTTTCTTTTCTTTTTTTCGTTAAAGAAAGAAAGTGAATCGAGAAATTTGAAATGAATTGGAGCCGGAAAGGAAACAGGAAAGAAGATAGCGAAAGGGGCGAAAAAAATAAAAGGAGCACTTGGATCGAACAAGAAGAAAGAGAGAGCAAGATGAGAGAGAGAGAGAGAGAGAGAGAGAGAGAGAGAGAGAGAGAGAGAGGGAGAGAGAGAGGAGAGAGAGAGAGAGAGAGAGAGAGAGAGAGACGCGCGCCGACCACGTCCGATAATCATCTTTAATTCCCAATATTCCCTCGCTTCGGCGACTCCTTTGGGCCTACTGCGCATGCTCCAGCGCATGCGCTGAAAGAAGGATGGCACGCACAGCGCGCACTTTCAATATGGCCGCCTGCAAATGGGAGACAAGAGCTTGTAATCGCCGGGCCAAATTCTTGGGCAGCAGTCAGATCGTGAACACATTGATCAGTCGGGAGAGAGAGAGAGAGAGAGAGAGAGAGAGAGAGGAGAGAGAGAGAGAGAGAGAGAGAAGGGGGAGGGGGAAGGGAAGGTGCGAGGGGTGGGGGTGGGGATGGGGATAGGGGCGCAATAAAGGGACGGGGAGGGGGGTAATGGGATGGTGGAGGAGGAGGAGAAGATTGATCAGCAACTGTCGTTTGCCCACCCCTCACTTCCTCTTCTCATCTTGTCTGTAGGAATCACCACTCTACATCCTGCACACGAGCGAACATACGCACGCACTCATGTGTGTACGCGCACGCACGCACACACACACACACACACACACACACACACACACACACACACACACACACACACACACACACACACACACAGAGTTTCAGTTTCAGTTTCATGAAAGAGTTGTTACTGCGTGCGGACGAGCCCATATACGCTACACCACAACTGTTAAATTCTAAGACCACACTGCGCATGATTTAAAGCTGATGGATAAACGAACTGATGACTAAGATGAGAGGATTTAAGAAGAGCTACGATTTAGCAGATGTCTGACCAACGCACTAGCCCTACGCGCTGGTCACGTGTGAACAGCAGTTGAACTTGGGTCAGTCGGTCCCAAGAGATAGGACAAGTCCGTTCTGAATCGAAGCACTGTTTCACACTCAAGCATGCATACACGTGAACTCATACATACACACATACAAACACAAATACACTCGTAAACAATACACACACACACACACACACACACACACACACACACACACACACACACACACACACACACACACACACACACACACACACATGGTTACATACATGCTTTCCCTCTTTCATCAGCTGAACACACTCTTCTAAACACAAACTGTTATCCATTTCACCCACACTCTGAGGATACATTTTTTGTTCTACAGTACAATCGGCCAACAATTAAAGGTAGATCTCCTTCATGTTGTCTGACAACAAACAAAACACCGATAAACAAATGCCATATAAAGACAGCGGCAAAGAGGGAGGAAGAAGAAGGAGGGGTAGAGGAGAGATGTAGTAGGAAGAGGGCTGAAGAATTGATCTTCAAGTGTCACTATAGGTCATGACTTCGCCAAGGCACATATTGAGAACTGTGATCCTTACAAGGAATTGTTCAAGGATATGACCTCAACAATGGGCGTGCCGAGGACATGACGTTACTGGGAACAGGTTAAGCACGTGTCTTACAACGAGCAGGTGAAGGACGTGATTCTTTTCAACGATTACGACAAAGACATGAACCTTGCAATCACCACGTCAAGCATATGAACCTAACAAAAACATGTCAAGCGCATTACATTTATCAACCCCCCCAAAACAAAACAAAACAAAACAAAACAAAACAAACAAAACAACAACAACAACAACAAACCCGCCCCCCAAAACAAACAAACAAACAAAAAAACCAAAACAAAACAAAACAAAAAAACTACCGAAAAACAAAACAAGAACAAAAACAAAGACACAATAAACATCTCCAGGACATGAATCTTACAACGAATATGTCAAGGACATGATCTTTACAAAAAGATGTAAAATGCATAATCCTTGACAGAGAATATGTCAATGACATGATACAACCAAATTGTAAAGGCATGATTACTAACGACCATGTCCAAGGCCTATGAACCTTACAATGAACATCTTAAGAACCTGATTTACAATGACCATGCCAAGGATATGAACCGTATAAAGAGTATGTCAAGGACATGACACTTATAAAGACCACGTCAAGGACATAACACTTACAAGGACCTTACCAAGGACATGACTCTTACAAAGACCATGTAAAGGACACAACACTTACAAGGACCGTGTAAAGGACATGACACTTACAAGGACTTTGCCAAGGACATGACTTACAAAGACCATGTCAAGGACATGACACTTACAAGGACTTTGCCAAGGACATGACTCTGACAAAGACCATGTAAAGGACACAACACTTACAAGGACCGTGTAAAGAACATGACACTTACAAGGACTTTGCCAAGGACATGACTCTCACAAAGACCATGTCAAGGACATGACACTTACAAGGACTTTGCCAAGGACATGACTCTTACAAAGACCATGTAAAGGACACGACACTTACAAGGACCATGTAAAGGACATGACACTTACAAGGACCATGTAAAGGACACGACACTTACAAGGACAATGTAAAGGACACGACACTTACAAGGACCATGTAAAGGACATGACACTTACAAGGACAGTGTAAAGGACATGACACTTACAAGGACCATGTAAAGGATATGACACTTACAAGGACCATGTCAAGGATACGGCACATACAAGGACCGTGTAAAGGACATGACACTTACAAGGACCATGTCAAGGACACGACACTCACAAGGACCATGTAAAGGACACGACACTCACAAGGACCATTAAAGGATATGACACTTACAAGGACCATGAAAGACAAAAGGACACCGACACTTACAAGGACCATGTAAAGGACACGACACTTACAAGGACCATGTAAAGGACATGACACTTACAAGGACCTTGCCGACGACATGACTGTTACAAAGACCATGTAAAGGACATGACACTTACAATGACTATGTACATGTAAAGTGGATGAGGAGGGCAGAGCAGTAGGAGATGGGGAAGAGAGAGCTAGTGGACACATCATCTTCCACACCAACACTCGTTGGCTTCTTCTCTCTTATTTTAAATCATAGCTGGAACGAATCAACCACAGCGACCTATTAAGGCATAAACAACAATGATCATAAGCATTACTTATTATGAAAATAAAAACATATGCAGGAAAACATAATCATCCAACATGAGGAATAGTTTCAAAGGGAAGAGATCAAACATTAATAAGGCACAAATCATTCAAATTAAGCCAAGACAAGTATTAAACGTCCCCAATGGAATTGTGAAATCATACATTAAAACAAGATGTCTTAGCTTCAAAGAATATCTGAATATTGTCCCTGCAGCATATAGACATTACAAAAATTAAGGTGCATGATTTACAACAAAAAAGCACAAAAGGCGTCCCCGTTGCAAACGGTAGGAGGTAAAACATATCTTTGCAATCAATAACATAATCATAATATTAACCAAAGGGGGTCCCCATTACGAACGGCAGGATCAACAATTAATTATTCATAATCATAACATTAACAAAGAGGCTCCCCGTTGCGAACGGCAGGAGTTACAAACAGTCAAAAGCATGGATCATAATTTCATAGCAAGAACAGTATTACAAATGAACATACATAAGCACACACAAAAAAGGGAACTCCCCGTTGCGAACAGCAGGAGCTATAAACAATGAATAAAAGTAATTAACATTTGATTTTCAATAGCAAGGCATCACTTGGGCCGTATAGCAGTTACACAATTGTATAGAAAAAAAATCATCTTTGTAGTGTCCACATATATGATCAAATTAAAAAAGGACTCATACTGCACATCAACCAGCCAACTAAAGCTATTTTACTTTCTCAGTGGACACGCCCAGATCAGGACAGTGCGTGCTACATGCTACGGCTCCTCACGTTTCACCTGTTAGGCCTACACCCCGGCCCAACGGTGGCTGTTGCTTTTCAGCCCTGCAATGGACCCACGGGTGTAAATGTATCGAACAAATAAACACTCACAGACTAACCGATGCAACAACCGAATAAACAAACAGTCTGACCAGTGGCTACTCGCACACAAAATAGCCACATGAACGCCCAAACAATCGAACAGCATTCAAGTAATTAACTGCCTAATTACTCAGCCAAGTAACCACGCAACCCTTCAGTCACTCAAATAATGAAACAATCGAACAAACAGATAAAACACTCGTTTGTAAACAGGTAGCAACCCAGACACACATCAAAAACTACCTTCATTGACTGCATCTTAATCATTTGCACAGGCCGCCGCACGGTTTGGTCACACTGTGACTTAACCCTATCCGTCTCACCAGCCAGCTAGGGCGACGTTTACAAGCCAGTTTGTCCAGTGTTCGAACACAAGAAACTTGCAGTGTGCGCGTTAAACTTTATCCACTAATCACAATAAAAGACAGCAATGTCTATAATCTATGTTTTCTGGCATCGATTTGTTGAATACTAACAATAAAATCTGTGATAATACTGAATAACTGTTTTTACTTTCATTCTTATTAAACGTCAGCCCCTCCTAAGTTGCAGAGTTACTTGAATGATTGACGATGGAAATTTGGTATATCACATTTCCAGTTAATAAGAAATTGGAGTTTGTACAATAAAAATGTAAGAACATAGAACTTTTTACTTCCATTTACTTGCGTTGTTTCACTAAGATAGTACTCTATCTGCCCTCACCCTACGTAAACATAGGCAACCAAAGGCAAAAACCATCAACATACTTTTACATTCACAAACACCTGAATAACGGAATCAGCGTCACAGCCTCCACCACACTCTGCTCAGTGAAGAAATGGCCTCAGAGCCAGAACGCTGGGAGTATATAGGCCTCCCAGCCTCTTTCAACGAGATCTTTCGAGAAACTCCTTTGTGGTCTGAGTCACAATGGAACCACTAGAAGCGTCTAATGAGGCCAGATCTGGCTTCTCTGGGCTGCTCTTGAACTGACATTCTATCCCCCACGGCCCGACATCCAATGGGGCCGACCGTCATGTAAGTGGCTGGATCTGGAGAGTGCAGAGGGACATCAAGACAGATCCTTAGATTCCGTATCTAGGGCAAAATCCAGCATGTGTGCACTCCGTCGCCAACGATCCCACCTGCGGATATTTACCTCTCTAAAATCTCAAGTCCACCTCAGCAAAGACAACACCAACCACGGCTCCACGGTCTTCCAGGGCTGTCTCCTCGGCCTGTAATTAGTCTTTCAGACCAAGCCATCCAGACCAGGAGAGGCTCAAGCAAAAGCAACACCAATTACGATGTGGCTGAAGTCCAATGGCTGTCTCTTCTAAACCAGTCTGCCCAGACCAGCCGTAGGAAAATTGTCTGCTGAGTGACCAGCCTCTTAACTGGCATTCCGAACTACCAGCTAGGTTACCCCTTACTGTGATCCTGTCCCACGTTTGCAGGATTAACCACTGCAAACTCTCTGTTCTCAACAGTTGAGCAGAATCATACCCTTTATATAAAGGACATGACACTTACAAGGACCATGTAATGAACATGACACTTACAACGACCGTGTCAGGGATATGACTTTAAACGAACTTATCAAAGACATGACTCATACAATGACCAGATCGAAAGATCAGATTATTGTGTTTCATACTACTGCATCGTATAACTCCGTTACAGCACATTTCTCTGTGTGGAATTCAGTCTAGTCTCCCCGGGTAAGCGCGCCGTTATACGTAAACAGCGCCACTCAACTTTATAGGTCAGCCGACTGCAGAGGTCATATGAGGTCTACAGCGTCATCCATAATACATACATACATAAATACATGCATACACGCATCTCTCTCTCTCTCTCTCTCTCTCTCTCTCTCTCTCTCTCTCTCTCGTTGTGAATATGTGTGTGTGTGTGTGTGTGTGTGTGTGTGTGTGTGTGTGTGTGTGTGTGTGTGTGTGTGTGTGTGTGTGTGTGGCGCGCGCGCGCGCGTGTGTGTGTATGAAAGTAGGATTTCCTACAGAATTTTGCCGAAAATAACTCCCTTGTTGCCGTGAGTTCTTTTACGTGCGTTGACCTCAGTTTCTCGTTTGATGCGGAATCATGTTATCCCCCGACGTCCTGACCTGTGCAACGAACTGATTGGTACAAATATGTCAGATGAGAGGGTTTGTAACTTCTTCCTCATCACCGGCAATTTTTGTCCTGCCTCCGCGCCAACCTGTCACTCCTCGAAAAACCGATTTGGACACTGTTGTTTATTATACCCCAATATCTTACCTCTAACATTCCCATTTTAATTCAAATTCCCGTGCACTTTTCAATCTACCCAATGTACCAACATTTTTAACAATGGAAATTCCAAACTAATTAACTAACGGGGCTTTCGAATGAGCGCAATTCTTTGCCAACAAAGTGGGGCGTTTTCTGTTAGGGGCGGCAATCCTTGGTATGAACTGGAAAAATTACTTCCCACGCACTTTTTATGATAGGATATGAAAAATAGATGAAAAGTTAATGGTTACATCACAAGAAAATTTGAATACTCCGTGAAAATATATGACTTCAAGGATGGTTTTAGACGGAAAGAAGATATAATGACTTCAAGATGGTTATCAATTTGTAAATCCCAGCCTCAGTGTTCTAGGTGGAAAATTTGTCATCTTGCTGAATGGGCCCTGGATCCTCCCTCCAGTCCAGGCCCGCACCAAACTTCTGTCCGGTGCCATCCCTGGGCCAAATTCCATCTCTCTACCAAGCTTAGTCTAAATTGGTTCAGTAGGTTTTTGCGTTTGGCCCGAACAGGTTTAGTATTATTTTTTATGCATAATCTTGTCAGATTGACAGATACAGAAAGAAACAAACTGTGGGTTAAAGAAAAAACATAACCGTAAAGTTTCGAAGTCTAGCAATACTCATGTGGCAGTTCTCGAACAGCTTTAGTTTTGCGGTGGTTAGTACTGCAAGCTGCAGGGCAGGAGGTCATCCGTTCGAATCCCGGCAGCGGCATTTTTTCGATCCTGACGGGCAGACCTGGAGCTATGTGTATGAGCTTAAATGGGCACACTGGATTGGAAAAGTCAAGTTTCATCCACTTAGCGGATGCATCTCTGAGAGTGTCGCTCAAATTTCCTAGCTAACTCCTGCTGCAGGTGTCTGTATCTCTCGGACCTGGTCCCTCGACTAACGATTGATTGTCGTCAGTGCGGGGTTTAGCAGGCGGTGGCCTGGAAATGACTGAACGGGCATCACTGAACTCCACAAAAGTGACTCGGCTGCAACGCAGTCTCTCCCCAAGGAGGGGGGGGGGGGGTTGCCTCATGACGACGGGGTATGGATTCCTTCCACTGGGTTGTGGGTGTTGAGGCTGAGACATGATGTGTCTAGGGTGGCTGTGTACGAGAAGGCCAGAATGAACAAGATGGGATTTTTGCTGCTGAGACAACGCTGAAAAAAGGCCACACACACACACACACACACACACACACACACACACACACACACACACAACACACACGAAGAACACGAGAGAGAGAGAGAAACGAGCAAAGAGACAGAGAGACAGAGATAGGATTTTCGCCACTGAGACAGCATAAAGGCAGCAAACAGAGAGGAGAGAGAGAGAGAGAGAGAGAGAGAGAGGAGAGAGAGAGAGAGAGAGAGAGGTCTGACAATTCTTCTATCCAGAAGCAATGTGTATGTGAACAATGAAATTATTGTCCAGTTCTCTTGGGAAATGTTATATCTCACGCTGTACCTTCTCGCCAACAACTGATTCAAGGTTAATCAGTGTTTTGAAATGAATCCATAATTGCTTTTAGCATGACATTTAGATCGATTTAAATTTCATCTACTAAGCTAAGAACCGTCATCTTCCTAAAAATAACTTCAAGTGGTGGTCCTATTCTGAACGATAAGTATATTTGATAGGCAGAGTTTAAGCGGTATCTTGACTGAGAGGAGAAAACATCATCTTTAGAATGAGATTGGAATCCGACTCGACAGTCTTGTCGGTGCTTAAGCAAAAGGTTTCAGAATGTATAAAGTAGAATGTATAAGTGTGTGTGTGTGTGTGTGTGTGTGTGTGTGTGTGTGTGTGTGTGTGTGTGTGTGTGTGTGTGTGTGTGCACGCGGGCGCATGTGCGTGTGTGTGTGCACGCGGGCGCATGTGTGCGCGCGCGCGCGCGCGTGTGTGTGTGTGTGTGCAGCAGCGGCGGGAGCAATGCTGTGAATAACAGCTGTTTGTAAGAAGTTGTAAAAGTAGCTGTTGCAATATGAGAGCAACTGTGCGTATACAGGACATTAACAGAGAGAGAGAGAGAGAGAGAGAGAGAGAGAGAGAGAGAGAGAGAGAGAGAGAGAGAGAGAGAGAGAGAGAGAGAGAGAAGATTTCATATTGTCTTCCAGACTACAACACCAACTTTCAGACTGCAATAAACATTGATTCACAACACACACACAACACACACACACACACACACACACACACACACACACACACACACACACACACACACACACACACACACACACACGGTCTCCACTAATCCACCTCACTCACTGCCCTACAACTCCAACCAGTCCCTTCAGTTTCCCCTCAAAAAAAAAAAAAAAAAAATCTGTACTCTTCTCTTCCAAACCGATCGCCCACGCCGCCCAAAGTCGTCTCGGAACCTTGAAAAGAAACCTACTCTCCCCCATCAGCCTGCCTCCGACAGTTGCGAACCCGCACACCTACAACAATCTAACACCTCGCTTTGAAAGAAAAAAAAAATCTTGTTCGCGCACAATCAAAGAAGAAGCAGGTTGTAGTGGCAGCAGCAGCAGCAGCAGCAGCACCAGCACCACCACCACCACACACCACCAGCAACCAGCCTATTGTAAGCAAGCAAGCCATGGAGGAGCAGACCAGCAGGGAGAGATAGGAAGAGGTGGGGGTGGGGGTGTGGAGGAGGGAAGGGGAGGACAATTCCGGCCCATTTCGCACCAGATCCAGGCTCGATGCCGACAGAAGAGGCAGCTCCGCGGAAAGGCCTGGCAAACAAACCGAGACGCAGTCCGCCGGAAAATCGGGTTAGGCCCAACGCGTTTTGGAGGACTTGACTTGTCTAAACGGATTAGCTCCCCCTGTCCTGGAACCCCCCCCCACCACCACCACCACCACCCTCACCACCCCCCACCCCCACCCCAAACCAACCATCCTCTAACCCTTCCTCCTCCTCCTCCTCTTCCTCCTCCCTTCTACGTTTCGCGCCCAGATGGAGAAATCGAATTTGTTTGTGCAATTAGAACGGGGGATGCGGACGAATCAAAAGCGAATATAAATCTAATCAGCTGGGGCGGGGACGGGAAGAAAAGCGCGGATTAAGGCCGCGCGGCGAGGCACCGACAGGCGAGCAAAGGAGGCATCCACCTGAAGATGCGTGAAGGAGGATCATCAATAGATCTTGCACGGGAGGGCTTCTCTCGTCTTCGTCTTCTTCTCTTCTTCTTCTTCCCTTTCCATGGCTTCTTCACCAGAACCTGAGGAGGGCTGATGTTCGTAGACCGACGATGATTTCCCTTTCTGCTCTTCTCCCTACCCCCCCCCCCCCCTTCCTCCCTGTTCTTCCCCTCTCCTCCAAGATGAAGTTTTCTCAATATAATTTACGCTGATATATTGTGGTGCTAGGACCCCACCCCGGTCTTCTCTCTCCCCTTCCCCTTCTCCTTCCCCTAGTTTTATGACAGTGCCGCTGACAGATTGTCTCCCTTCCCTGTCGTCTGCATGCAAGGTTGAAGGACTTTGGAGTGGTCTCCCTTGCCCGTGGATTTCTATAGGAAGGGGTGGGGGTGGGGGGGTGGGGGTGGGGGCAGGGGGTAGGTGCTCCGGGAGGAAAAAAGGAAGGAAGGAAGGAAGGTGGGAGGGAAATTGTCCCCGACCCTTGGCGCGTTAACATCGTTTGGGGCAACAACCGTTCCCTTGATCCTTTGCACGGCATCTCTCCGTGCTCATCTGCAACTGTCCTCCTCCTCCTCCTCCATCTCCTCTTCCTCCTCTTCTTCCTCCTCTCTTTCTCTGTCTGTCTGTCTGTCCCCTCTCTCTCACGATGTCAAAAGAAAGCTGGGGGAAGCGGCAGCACTGGGAGAAAGCCAGCTTTAATCAGATTGTGGGCCACAACAGTGGCGCAATACTCGGCGCGTCATGGCGGGGTCAGGGGAGGAAGATGATTGGCCCTATAATTCGGCCCAGCCTGTCCTTTTTTTTTTCTTTTTTTTTTAAACTTTCGCTCGCATGCCGCTCCGCTTCTGTCTGTGGCAAAGGAGGAGAAGAGAGAGAGAGAGAGAGAGAGAGAGAGAGAGAGAGAGAGAGAGAGAGAGAGAGAGAGAGAGAGAGAGAGAGAGCAAGCCGCGGCAGGGTGTGTGCGACTACCTTTAATGAGATTAGAGTGCAGAAGATTTTTTTTTTAATCTCGATTCCTGGAGGGGATTTGTATACGTAGACAGACACAGACAGACACACAGATAAACACACAAACACAGACACAGACACACAGACCGACCGACAGACAGACAGACAGACAGACAGACAGACAGACACACACACACACACACACACACATACACACACACACACACACAAGCACAAAAAACAACAACAGCAACTTACTCAATTCAGTCCTGCACACATACACAGAGACGCACACATTGTACGCTCCTACACAGACATATACACGAACGCGCAAGCGCACACACTCAGGCACAAAACAATACACATTCACACTCACATTTGCCACTCTCTCTCTCTCTCTCTCTCTCTCTTCTCTCTCTCTCTCTCTCTCTCTCTCTCTCTCTCTCTCACAGAAACGGATACGATATCAGAGCCATCAGTTTCCACAAATGTACCCAGTCCGAGTCTTGTGCTTGCTTAAACATCACAACACCACACTTACATCACGACCAGCCCTTCTGGACTGCTTCAGCCCCAGAGAACACACTGTCAGCGGTTTAAATACACTCATTAAATAATACACAGGGCGACAGAACTTAAAATGGGGGAGGACGCGGAGAAGAGCGGGGTGTTGCTGTTGTTGTTGTTGTTGTTGTTGTTGTTGTTGTACCCTGGCTAAAAGACTCCATGGATCATCCAAACAGCCGAAGTACTTGAACACTATGGTACAAATGCGTCAGCTGGGGATGAGAACATTACGTGTGTGACCGTTTTTGATTACCCCGCCACGTGGGCAGCCACACTCCGACTTCGGAAGGTTTTAAAGACTGATAATGTTATGCTAGGAGCTTGTCACGACTGAAGACAATCCCCGCATAACTATGCAGAGCATAACAACATTTTGACGTAGCCCTTGGTGTTCTAGCCTATGTCAATTGGTCTGACACAGCCGAAAGCCAAGGCGGAGAGTGGGGTGTTAGGGTGAATGGTAGGGAAGGGAGGGAACAGGGGGGTGAACGGACGCTCTGGGAGAGTGGGCAACAAACAGCCGGTACTCCTCCCAGATCGTCCCGGGGTCTGGAACTTCTTTGATGCCTGCCCAAGGGGCACCTTCTTCTCTTGGGAGGCAGACAGACATTCCACGTCCGTCTCAGTCCTTGTCCTGCAGGCCACAAAAGCAGCTGCAGAATCCTGTCCACGCGCGTTACTGTATAACAGTCCACGACGGGGGTCCACCACCCACTGCCCCCCATTTTCTTACACAACGTGTTGACTTTGCACCAACCCCTCCCCCCCCCCCCCGCCCGCCTCCCTTCCTCCCCATTCCTCATTCCCCACCCCACCCCACCACCTCCCTCCCTCCCTCCACCTTCCCCTGGAGGACGTTATATACTGTGAGAATGGATCGGATGAAATGGGGCGAAGAGGAGAAGAGGGAGGAAGAAAAAGGAGAAGCAGATACGGAAGGGGAATAGAACGCCACGGGTATGAGAGTGGTCAGAGGTCTCTCGCCTGACGGGACCCCTTGCTGTTCGTGAACGCTTTCATGTGAGGGTTCCGCTCGTCTTCTCTCGGCGGGGAAGCTGGAGCGAAGGGAAAAAGGGGTGGGAGTGGGCTGGGGGATGAGGGGGTGGGGGAGGAAAGGGAGGGGGGGGGGGCAGTAAGTGGACAAGCCGTACTCTTCCTGCACAGGCGTGTGGTCAGTTAGTTGGTGGGTAAGGACGGGATTCATGGAAAGAGGAGCGGGAGTGGTGGGCAGTTGGGGGGTTATAGGGGGTATGTTGAACATAGGGCCTGGTTTGAGGACGGGGAAAGTTAAAAGGAAGGGGGAGGGGTGGTTGGAGAGGAGGGGGAGGGATGTAGGTGAGGTTAGATTGATGAGTGCCTCATGTTAGGTGTTTGGCTACCAGGAGTTATTCTTGGTTGTTTGGCTACTAGGAGTTATTCTGGGTGGTTTCATCACAGTCTTAGTACTGTGCACAGCGTGCGAATTATTTTGTCTTCTTGTGTCTGCCTCAGTGTTCTCTCTTTGTGTTTATCCTCTGTTCGTGTGTCTGTTCGTGTTGTCTGTCTGTCTGTCTGTATCTCTCTCTCTGTCTCTCTGTCTCTCTCTGTCTCTGTCTCTCTCTGTCTCTTTCTGTCTCTCTCTGTCTCTCTCTGTCTGTCTGTCTGTCTGTCTCTCTCTCTCTCTCTCTCTCTCTCTCTCTCTCTCTGCGTGTAGTTCTATGTGTGTATATATCATGTATGTCCATCACTGTGCACTTCTTTTTATTTGATTTCTTCTATTTCCTATTGTCATGGTTCTTTGTGTTCTTTTCTCCTGTTTTCTTTCTACTTATATCATTTTACCTCACAAACATTGTTTAGCTTACCAAGGACAGACTGGAAGAACTGACTAGGCCTAAAATATCACTCCCTGATTCAGTAAAGTTTTCCACTTCCTCAGGTCTGTCTGTCGGTCTGTCTGTCTGTCTGCCTTCCTCCTCTCTCTCTCTCTCTCTCTCTCCTCCTCTCTCTCTCTCTCTCTCTCCTCTCTGTGTGCATGTGTTGTTGTTGTTGTCGATGTTGTTGTTGTTGTTGTTTTTGACTACAAACAGCAAACAAAATAAAAATATGCGAAATGCTGAAAGACCGAAGTGTGAAAGGAGGTGTGAGTGCGCTGACGTCAGAATCCTCGATTTCCATTCTATCAATAACACTGATAATGAGACTGATAATGATAACATTTATGATGGAAATGTATAAGGCGCATTCTCATAGGGAATGGTGGGTGTCAAAAAGCTGTTCTCGAGACTTGTCCTTGCTCTTATTCAAATGTTACTTCGTTCAATCAACCATTCATTCATTTATTTAATTATGTGTCATCAATCAATCAATATATCAGTCAATCAATCAGTCAGTCAGCCGGTCAATCAGCCAATCGCTCGATCGATCATCCATTCATTCAATTATTCATTCATTCATTTAATTATGTGTCATCAATCAATCAATCGATCGATCGATCAATCAATCAATCATTCATTCGATCGATCAATAAGCGATCGATCAATCAATCAATCAATCAATCAATCAATCAATCAATCAATCAATCAATCAATCAATCAATCAATTTCAATGAATGAGTTAATTAACCAGTCAGGCAAATGGTCAGTCAATCAGTCAGTCAGTCATCTTTTTTTTTTCTTTCAATAAATAGAAATTATTCTTCGTTTCGATCTCATCGGGCAATCACACCCGGTTTCATACTGATCATGAGATCTTATTGATTTAATGTCGTTCTATTTCATTCAGTTTTCTTTCGTTGGGTTTGAATTAATAAAAGCTCCTGGTTGCGCTCAATCGTCTGCGCATGAAGGCCAATGTGTTTCGTGACAAAGAGAAGACAAGGAATATTTGAACAATGGGTATTTTCCGTTTATAGCTAGCTCTTTAAGGAGGAGGAGAAGAAAAAAGAGAGCGAGAGAATGCAGGTGATTTATTCAACAAAAGGCCTTCACCCATTGTGGGGAGAGAGAGAGAGAGAGAGAGAGAGAGAGAGAGAGAGAGAGAGAGAGAGAGAGAGAGAGATTCAACAAAAGGCGTTCATCTCCTGTGAATAGATAGGTTCAAATCTATCCCAACCAACAACAATAATCAGTCAGATGATTTTTCAGGAAGTAAGGATTCTGAAAATGCTGTTCCTCTTCTCTGAGAGAGAGAGAGAGAGAGAGAGAGAGAGAGAGAGAGAGAGAGAGAGAGAGTGTTTTATGGCATTCATTTGCAAAAATATGTTGTGGCTGATTTTTACAGAAAAAAGAGTGTGGTTTTCGCGAAAAGAACTATTATTTACAGGAACCTCCCTAACAGGGATTTATTTAGGCAAACAATTTATGATATATGTGAACAATTGTTTTGTATGAATATACTGATTAATTAGTACCTCGAGAGAAATAAGTTCATTGTATGTATATCATTATCATTTGTATGAATAATTCCTCATGTCTGGAAGCAATAATTATTTACAAAAATAACCATTACGTACGTAAATCATGCTTCATTTACATATCTAATAGATTATTTACGTGGATAATGATCATTCGTGTAAACAAATGAGGTATGTATGCATGTGACGGTTACTTAGGTA
This sequence comes from Conus canariensis, assembly GCA_033310375.1. Classification (NCBI taxonomy): domain Eukaryota; kingdom Metazoa; phylum Mollusca; class Gastropoda; order Neogastropoda; family Conidae; genus Conus; species Conus canariensis. The sequence continues at coordinate 73,384,980 of CM065717.1, read as the reverse complement.
AATAATGCTTTATTTACAGAAATAATGAATTATTCACACAAATAATGCATGATGTATGTCAATACATAAATCGTTAAGTATGTAACGATTATTCCTGTAAATAATGCATTATTATTCATACATGCAGTAATAATTTACAGAAGGAGATTGACGAACGGTCCCGAATTCTCTCCCTGTCTCCAAAACAGGCACACACATTGATTCTTTCCCTTCCCCCTACCACTCTCCGACCCAATCACCCTCCACACACACACACACAACACACACACCACCACACACACACACACACACACACACACACACACACACACACACACACACACACACACACACACACACACACACACACACACACACACAAAGACTGTTCTCCCTTTCTCTCCTTCTTTCAGACGACATAATCACACTCTTATTTATGAATCAATAAATGAAAGTTTGAATGGAAACAGTTCCTTTGCTGTCGCTCTTACAGCTGATGATATGGGCAAGTGTTTAAACCCTACAACCGCGGTTACCGTTCTTGATCAAACACGAGCTTCGATTGAGCTTGACGTTGTGAGATTGACTCTGTGAGTGAGTGAGTGAGTGAGTGTGTGTGTGTGTGTGTGTGTGTGTGTGTGTGTTGTGTGTGTGTGTGTGTGTGTTGTGTGTGTGTGTGGCGCGCGCGCGCGCGTGAGTGTGTGCGTGCGTGCGTGCGAGTGTACAAGCGCCAAGCGCGTGCCAGTGTGTGTGTATAAGAGACTGGAAGGAGAGAGAGTTTACGATCGTCCGCTGGCCTCGTTCTGTAAATAATCATTGTATGTATAAGTAAGGTATTGTATACAGACATAACCATTATACACGTTAATAATGTGTTGTTTGAGTAAATAAATCATTGTATCAGCAAATGATGCAGAAATAAGCATTACAAATTTAAATAATTCATGTACGCAAATAATCACTATTTAGGCCTACACGTGTAATCGCTTGTATGTGAAAAAAAAAATCATCATTTATGTATACAATAGCAATATCTGTAAATCATGCATTATTTGTGTACATAATGGTTATTTCTTAACATAATGCCCAATTTACACATCTAACAAGCAGTTTCCTGCTGAGTAAGTAAATAACCTTTATATACATGTAAAATGAATAACAACACACACACACACACACACACACACACACACACACACACACACACACACACACACACTCACACACACACATATATACGTTTGTGCTAGGCACGCGCTCGTGCGTTTAGGTGTTTGTATGCATGTGCATATTGATGTTTGTTCAGTACAACACTGTAACGGGTTGCTAATGTTTCTCGTCTCATTTACTGCATTCCCATATAACAGGCACTTGGTGGAAGTTGTTCTTTTTAGCCTTCTCCGAACGTGGAACACACACACACACACACACACACACACACACACACACACACACACACACACACACACACACACACACACACACACACACACATATTTTTCTCTCTGTCTCTGTCTCTGTCTCTGTCTCTGTCTCTGTCTCTCTCTCTCTCTCTCTCCACGTTGTATATGTCAATGTGGTGGTCGGTGGTGGTAATCGAACATTATGGCCAACCTGCTGTTGCCATCTCGTCCCCTTTGCCCCATCCTCTCCCTCCCTCACCTCCTCACTGAATGCTCCCTATTTGATGCCCTCTGTTTTATACCCAATGTTTTATTTTATAGTGAAAACATTTTAATTAATGTGCCTTTATCCAACTATACACATTCGCGATTCGTGCTCAAGGACTGAGGGTGGAGAATGCGAGCGTTTTTACTTTTTCAGTCTGTACCCTCCGAAGGCAATTAAAGCTGAAAATTTTGGGAAATTTTAATCTTGTTTGTTTGGATTTTTATCTACTCTGACTGTGATAAATTATGTATGTATGTATGTATGTATGTATGTATGTATGTATGTATGTATGTATGTATGTATATATATATATTAATATATATATATAACACGTATTTTTTACCTTAATAAATAATCATTTAAGTTTCCAAAAGTAACGGCTATATGCGCGAGAATCCCTCTCACCACGCCTTCCCTTCAACCCCCTCGCCATCCTCCCCCCCCCCCTCCCGCTCCGCAGTCCCCACCCCTCTTCCCACACACAGCTCCCCACTTCGTCTCTCTCTCCTTCCTCCTCTACCCCCCATATCAGTTCTAATCGCTCCCTAAGGGCCAGTGGTCCGCTGATGACCAATTAGGACTCCAGAGCCAACAACCCTAATCAGACCTTTAGGTCATCATCGTCGTCGTCATCGTCCTTTGCCGGACGCTGCCCGTCCGCGAGAGCGATGATAACCAACCGGCTGGACCTGGCGAGAGAAAGAGCCAAGACAGATGAGGAACTTCAGATAGACTGGGTTGGGTGGCTGAAGTTCTAAAGGAAGGGGGCGGTGTTTTCGGAAGGGACATCAAAGAGTAAGCAGTGGACGCTTTGTCAACTTAGATGTCAGTAAAAGCTCCGCTAACTAGCTATGCCCCTCCCTTCCCTCCCCTTCCCCCTCTACCTCCTCCTCTTCCATCCACACTCCCCTACACCCCCCCGACCTTTCCACCCATCCACCCTCTCTCCTCTGCCTATTTCCCCCCTTCCCCCTCCTCACCTTCAACCGCCACCCCTTCCCACCTTCCCCTCCGCTCTCCATCTTTCCATCTACTTTCTGGCTATTCCGATCTTTATTTGTATCTTGCTCTCCCCCCCCCCCTCCTCCACCACCCCTCCGCTTCTTTCACCTCCTCCCGTCTCCCGTTCTCCCCCTCCCCCTCCCAACTCCCCCCTTCCTCCTCCAGTCGAGTATCTCAGTGCTAGTAGCCAAGGTTTAACAAGTGCAGGTCAGGTGGTTTGACGGCGAGAGAGATCTTAGGGGAGGGGGTGAGGTAGAAGAATTGGAGGGGGAAAGGGGGGGGGGAGGGGAAGGGGGGGGGGCGGAAAGGGAGGAGTCGTAAGGATGTGTGGGGAAGATTGGGGCGAGGGAGCAGGGAGAAGGAGGAGGAGAAGGAAGGGTGGGAATGTGGTTAGAGTTAAGGAGAAGGAGGGGCGGGGTGGGGTGGCACAGTACAAATCTTTCAGAGGAGGCGGCTGGGAATGTGTCGACCAACACTGCTCATTAGGACCTTTGAACTCGATATACCAATGCTATGCAAATGTCTTGTGGCCTCTGATGACAAAACAACAACAACAACAACAACAACAGCAGCAACAACAACAACAAGAACATAAACAACAACAACAACAAAGCAACAACAAGCTTTCTCCCCTTAAAAGCAGACACAACAAACTAACAAAGAACCAACCAATCAACCAACCAACCAACCAAATAAATCCCTCATCCATAACTCCGATAGCTGCCAGGAGGGACAAAAAAAAAAAAAAAAAAAAAAAATCAGATCTGCTGGTTAGACACAATGAACAACATCGGTTTCTCAGCAGAAGACAGTAGACACAATGAACAACATCGGTTTCTCAGCAGAAGACAGTAGACACAATGAACAACATCGGTTTCTCAGCAGAAGACAGTAGACACAATGAACAACATCGGTTTCTCAGCAGAAGACAGTAGACACAATGAACAACATCGGTTTCTCAGCAGAAGACAGTGCCAACCAGTGACGACATGAAGAGAAGATGGGGATGGGTCGGACACACTGTCAACAAGCCTGCGGCAAACATCACCAGACACACGCCTTGAAGGGGAATCCCCGACCGCAACCGGAAGCGAGGCCGACCAAGAGGCACCTTGGATGGGGGGGGGGGGGGGGGGGGGGGGCACCTTGGGGCACCTTGAGGCACCTTGAGGCAGGCACCAGACTGATGGGACACACCTGGTACAGCTGGAGAAGAAGGGCCAGAGACAGGGGAGTCTGATGGACTGTTCTCGATAACCTAAGCAACGGGAAGGGGCGATGGGCGATGATGATGAATGATGATGATGATGATGATGATGATGATGATGATGGTGGTGATGATGATGATGATGATGATGATGATGATGATGATGATGATGGTGGTGGTGATGATGGTGATGATGATGATGGTGGTGGTGATGATGACGATGATGATGGTGACGCTGATGATGCTGCTGCTGCTGATGATGATGATGCTTCTGCTGCTGCTGCTGCTGCTGATGATGATGATGACGACGATGACAACGACGACAATGATGATGATGATGATGATGATGATGATGGTGACAATGATGATGATGATGATGATATTGGTGGTGGTGGTGGTGACGATAATCTGTTGTTGTTAGGAGAAAGTGCAAACATAATACAGAACTTTCGAAAAAGTACAAACACAGTACTGAACTTTCAAATAACCGCAGAGTTAATAGCTGAACAAGGAATCACGGCGTCACAGATGCTTATTTCACGCAGGTTCCCGCCTTTGGGCTGTTAGTTTGAAAGAGTACCTGAATGGTTGCATTTTGTTCCTCAGGGTAGCCTGCTCATCAGTCTATACTGGAATCGAAGGCCTGGATAGCTATTTCCAGTTGACCGCATCCAGATCTGTATTGTATTGCATTGTACTGTACTTCACTGTGTTGTATCAAAGTGTATTGTATTGCGTTACGTTCTGGTATATTGTTATAATATACTACTTCATTGTTCTGATTTATATGGTTCTGTATTGTACTTTACTGTATTGCATTGATTTTATTGAACTGAATTATATTACACCCTGGTGTACTGCATGACATTGCATTGCAGTGCCTTATCTTATCTTGCTTTGTTCTGTCTTATCATGCTGGTCTTATTTTGTGTTACCTTGTGTTGTACTGCTGTATATCGCATAATTGTTTGCATTGTGTTAAAAGACGAAGACGAAGTTTAAACGATCTGCAGTCTAACTCTTTTCGTTTCTTTCCGTTTAAAATCCACTTCATCTTGACATGAAGAAGAAAAAATAGTTGTCTGAGAAGGCTAAAAGTTTAAAGAGGAAATCTTTCAGAATAATAAACAGTAAACAAGTGGGGTATTTTTTGCTCCCATAAGAAAACCTAATACAGAGTAACTTTTATTCAAGACTGGCACAGCCTTTTAAACTTGAATAAAGTCAGACAAATACATAAACGAACAATCTAATAGTGGGGGAAAAAAAAGCACAGGCCAACAACTGAACTGTCTTCCTAGTAATGACTTGGCACAGATTTGGACTTAAGGAGGAGGGGGGGGGGGGGGGGGGGGGGGGGGTTGAAGATGGAGAAACTGGGAACATGAAATTAAGAAAATATGTTACAGATATGAAAACTCTTCACTAGCTGCATAAGGGAACCATCGCAATCCCTTTTGAAGGCAGATATATTTGTATTGCCTGCTCCGAGGCCTTTCGTCCGCTGGGTGTGCCAGTGTTGAATAAAAGTTACTCTGTATTAGGTTTTCTTATGGGAGCAAAAAATACCCCACTTGTTTACTGTTTATCGTTTACTGTTCCCTGCCTCATTTCATTTCCGATTTCAGAATAATGTTCAGCCATTACTTGTTTCACCCAAATGCACCAAAAATAGTAACATTTTTTGATTGGTAGAAGGAAGCCCTAGCATTCTCATTTCCTTCTTCGTGTCGAAGTCCAAGCCTTTCCACACACGAAAAGGGAGAGCACCAGTCCCTATATCGCTGTGTTCTTTGATTGAAGCCATAGAACTGATTTTTCAGATAACGTTCACTTCTCTTTTGTGGGAGTAATCACAGTGCTGGGATGTACTGTGACTCCTTCCGTGCAGTTTCCGCCTGCCACGTTGATGAAGCGAGTCCTAGGAACTGCCAGTTTTCATCCGCAATGGCAACAGGCCGAGAATGGTCAAATTGCAGCCCTTGATGTGTCAGATTACGTGCTAAGACTAAGTACTGGGTACTGTCGATTTGCCGTCTGTGATAATGTTAGACTTATTACTAGGAAATATTGATTTGCCGTCTGTGATAATGTTAGATCAAGTACTGGGAATTGTCGATTTTCCGTCTGTGATGATGTCAGACTAAGTACTGGAAATCATCGATTTTCCGTCTGTGGATTTTCCGTCTGTGATGATATCAGACTAAGTATTGGAAATCATCGATTTTCCGTCTGTGATGATGTCAGACTAAGTACTGGAAATCATCGATTTCACTGACTAAGTACTGGGAACGGTCAATTTGTCGTCTTTGATGATGTTAGATTAAGTACTGGGAACTGTCAATTTGTCGTCTTTGATGACATTAGACTAAGTACTGGGAACTGTCAATTTGTCGTCTTTGATGACATTAGACTAAGTACTGGGATGTATGTATATATAAGGGGAAAAAAAAAAAAGAACAACAAGCTGTTACGGTGATAGTTGAAATTTTCGGCTTTATTTGCCTTCATCAGCAAATGACCTCCTCCCTGAGTGCCAGCAAGTAAGGTAGTGAGGGAAGAGACGTAAAGATTTCAATATGACGTAATAAAACAAATTACGCACTAGAATGATGCATAACTCGACAGACCTGTCACAGACAGTAATTTGATGAATGAAATGTGTGTGTGTGTGTGTGTGTGTGTGTGTGTGTGTGTGTGTGTGTGTGTGCCCGCATTCAGGAAAACGTAATGGATATATATATATATATATATATATATAGTATATATATATATATATATATATCTATATCTATATCTCCGTGTGTGTCTGTGTGTGTCTGTGTGTGCGCGCGTGCGTGCACGTGCGTACAATGACCTCCATTTCGAACGCTTCTAACGTCTTCTTCACTTGATTGTGAGCTTTTGATATTCACCTCGTAAAAACCCTTGTCATTGGAGACGCGTTAACTTCTCAGAGCGCTTGTTCTCCACAGAAGATAGTGGTATGAATTAAAAAAAAAATATTGGAGCTTGTTTCACGAAAAGTGACCACGACACATGCAAAACAATAGTAATGGACAAAGGGAACACGGCCCAGGGGCACACCAACTGTTCACACAGAGAGAGAGAGAGAGAGAGAGAGAGAGAGAAGAGGAATAGGGTGAGAGGGAGGGAGAGGGGGGGGGGGGAAGGGAGGGAGGGAGGGAGGTACGTTGGTCGACGTACTTTTATAGAACTGTATTTCATATTGAAAGCGGGAGGAGTGATAATCAGGAAAGGGTGGGGTGGGGGGGATGGAGGGTTGGAGGAAGGGTGGAGGGGGTGGCAGAACAGAGGGTGATGGTTGTGATGTTTGCGGTTTGCGGTGAAGATTGAGTTGGGGAGAACGGGGGTGGGGGTGGAGGTGGTGGGGGGTGGGGGGGGGGATGACCGCAAGAAAGGGAAGAGACGAGGAGGTGGGGGTTTAATCCCATCCCTAGCCACCCCTCCCCTTCCGCCCTCCCACCCCCCCCCCCCCCCCCCCCCAAGAAAAAAACCCGGCAGTTTTCGGCTTTGTCAATTAACTCTTTCTTCGCATCAAGAGAAATTTGCAAGCAACGGGGAAAAGGCAGTGTCATCTTGTTTCGCTAATGCCTTTTCCGGCGAGGAGGTGAAAACGAGGCTGGGCGCGTCATGGGTTCATGACGAGGTTAATCACTTTCGTCATATTACACAGGACAGTATTTCACGTCACACTGCTCAGGATAATGTCCTTTTCCTGGTTTTTCTTTTTTTTTTTTTTTTTTTTTCCTCCCCCATATCCCCTCCCCCCCCCCCCCCCCCCCCAGCCCCCCTTCTTTTCTTTTTCTACCCCCTTTTCGTTGGAGAAAAAGCAGAAACTGGAGTACGGGAGAAAGGGGGGTAGACATGGATGATGGTTGGGTGAGGATTGGGGGTGGGGGTGGGAGGCGCCTGTGAGATGCAAGGAGAGGTGGTGGTGGTGGGGGGGGGGGGTGGGGGTGAGGGGGAGAGGTCGTGAGAGAGGATAAGGGTGCGGAGATTGGAAAGAGGAGGGGAAGGGGTTAGTGTGGGAGTTGGGAGGTCAAGGAAGGGGTCAGGGAGTGGAAAGGGATGCAGAAGTACAGATTGGACAAAAAAAATGTGTGGAGGGAGAGAGAAAAGGCCAATGGGTTTGGAGTGTGCGTGCGTGCGTGCGTGCGTGCGTGCGTGCGTGTGTGTGTGTGTGTGTGTGTGTGTGTGTGTGTGTGTGTGTGTGTGTGTGTGTGTGCGTGCGTGCGTGCGTGCTTGCGTGCGTGCGTGTGTGTGTGTGTGTGTGTGTGTGTGTGTGTGTGTGTGTGTGTGTGTGCGTGCGTGCGTGCTTGCGTGCGTGTGTGTGTGTGTGTGTGTGTGTGTGTGTGTGTGGTGTGTGTGTGTGTGTGTGTGCGTGCGTGCGTGCGTGCGTGCTTGCGTGCGTGCGTGCGTGCGTGCGTGGTGTGTGTGTGTGTGTGTGTGTGTGTGTGTGTGTGTGTGCGTGCGTGCGTGTGTGTGTGTGTGTGTGTGTGTGTGTGTGTGTGTGTGTGTGTGTGTGTGTGAAAGGACACAAAGAAGAACAAATCCAATCTAGAATAACAGCAAGAACAACAACAGTGGCAGTGGTATCAGCAGCAACAGCAAGTACAATCACATTCTCTGATCGGAACTATTACTTCTCTATAGTTCAGTGTATGCAACCTGACAGATAGGATTGGAGCTCCCTCTGTGTGTGTGTGTGTGTGTGTGTGTGTGTGTGTGTGTGTGTGTGTGTGTGTGTGTGTGTGTGTGTGTGTGAGAGAGAGAGAGAGAGAGAGAGAGAGAGAGAGAGAGAGAGAATAAACAAACAACGATCTCTGATTCATTTGCATGTTCAATGATGCTTTCAAATGAGCTGAACTGAATATGTCAGATCAGCTCGACCCATTCATCGTTGTTTTAGCGCTACATCTGTCTTTAACTCACACATCTTTGACGACTTAACGATGAATAATTACTATCATGCCCAAGATGTTCTCTCCCTCCCTCCTGCTCCTCTCTCTCTCTCTCTCTCTCTCTCTCTCTCCTCTCTCTCTCTCTCTCTCCACACACACACACACACACACACACACACACACACACACACACACACACACACACACACACACGCCGCGCGCCCGCGCGCACGAACATTCCTTTTATCAGAGGCTGTACAGTAACTCAAAGAGTGGACAGAGTAAACGCAAATCCTGCACTGTATTGTCTAAAAACAGAGCTCTCGCTATTTTCTTCACTCAGATCGATTCGGACAGACGTTGCCAGCAAATGAGGATTCCTCCCTTCGTCCACCACCCCCTCTCCGCCCTTCCCTCTTCCCATACTTCCTCACCCACCTTCTTGTCTGTTTCTGGTTCACTTTTATTTATATTTGCACTTGATACATCCTAGAGGAAACTGCCGAAAATGACGACGAAACCTTTGCCTAGTCTATTTAGATATAGTCTTTAATTGTTTCTATCAAAATTTCAGTTACCCAAATTCGTCGTGGCAGCGCGTATGTCTGTCTGTCTGTCTGTTATCTATCTGTCTGTTTGTCTGTCTGTTTGTCTCGCCCCTCCCCCTTCTCTCTGTGTCTCTGTTTCTCTCTCTCTCTCTCTCTCTCTCTCTCTCTCTCTCTCTCTCTTTACCTGTCTGTCTGTCTGTCTGTCTCTCTCGATGGCGGATATGAAAGTCTGTAGTGAATCCACACTCATGTAACTTAACTTTGATCAGATAGTTAATTCATTAGTGTTCTTTTGTAAAGCTAGATCTTTTCCTAATTAGAGTGGTAAGTATACATGGTCTTTTCATTCGCTATCAATTCACAAAGCGCCTTAAGAAGTAAAGATAAATCATCATCCAAGACATAAAATAATAGGGGTCCAAGAACGGAACCTTTGGATAAATGACACTTGGGCGAATATTCGGACACAGATCCATTTATTGCCATCAGCTGTTTCCTACCGACTAAAATGGTAACATGAGTTGTAATGTAGGCCTAAAATCGCGTGTTTTCTCATCAGAAGCATGTGATCTGTGACATCAAAAGCTTGGCGAAAGTTTACTGGAAAACTGTGGTCATTTCATTATTGTTAGCATTCGTCAGCCATGTGTCGATCAGAATTGTCAGAGCTGTGTGGCAATAACGATTCGTTCTAGACCAGACCGATTTGGGTGAAGCAGATTAAAGTAATGAAAATGAGAATAACATTTCTATGTGGACAAATCTTAAATAAATGTTAGCGAACCGCCAAGAGAATCGTGGACAAACGAGTCACAAGACAAAACACAACGCGTTTCGACCTTTTAGGTCTTCTTCAGGCAAGACAAAAACAAATAATACAACGAAAATGAACTAATTTGGTACTCAGCTTCGATCTCTTCACTCGTCAGCGCAAGGATGCCAGGCGTTGAATCCTTGCGCTGAAGAGTGAAGAGATCGAAGCTGAGTACCAAATTCGTTCATTTTCGTTGTATTATTTGTTTTTGTCTTGCCTGAAGAAGACCTAAAAGGTCGAAACGCGTTGTGTTTTGTCTTGTGACTCGTTTGTCCACGATTCTCTTGGCGGTTCGCTAACATTTATTTAAGATTTGTTTAGATTTCCGCCTGCAGTCGTCTCACTTTGCAGCTATTTCTATGTGGTTTTCGAAAATTTTAGATAAGGTACATAACATGGAAATGGGCTTGTACTTGGAAGGAGGGGAGCGGTCACTTGGTTGAATCAGGGCTTGGGAATATAGAAGCTTTCGGAAACTAATTTCTAGCGATGCACATGTTATATATAGAAGTACTTCTAACATACTTAGAGATGAAAGTGGAAAACAGAAGAAAATACTCACTGCAACCGACCATTGGTGACATGTTCTTGCTATACTGTTTGCTTCTGATACATGGATATGGTCAATAACACTATGGGAAGTTACTGATATCCTTTCAGGCGTATCAGTTCATAGAGTAAGAAGAAACTATTGCAATGAGCGGGTGAAACATTTCTTGAAATGGAGTAGACCCATGTCAAATTCACCTAATAAACATATATATTTCCTGGGAGATGAAGGAAGTGTCGATCATTAGGCGTGGTGAAATCATTATAGGATGCCCCAGTCAGAACACCTTTAGGGTAGGGTATATACAACAGCTTGGACTGCGAAGACACTGGGAATTAACGGGATGTACATCACAGGACATGCAATTCATCTTTACCGGTAAATGGGAGCCTGAAAACATGAATATGTTAAGGCATATAAGCAGGTACACACACACACACACACACACACACACACACACACACACACACACACACACACACACACACACACACACACACACACACACACCATTGTCACAATGTAATCAGAACAAATGCGTTATGCAATAGTACATTAAATGATGTTAAAATCATGTGTATACGCTCAGAGAAATTCAAGCTATGTTTTCAATCATGGCAGATGTGAGTAACGAAGAACTGACTGGTGCAGATCATAGCTGTGAAGCGACCTGCGGTAAGCAGCTTTGTATTGGTGACTGTGGCAGTTTGGTATTCTTTTCTTTTTGAATTTCCTGATGTAGGGGTCTAAAACAATATTTGTCATTAAAGGATGTGTTCTGACTTCCACAAAACACATCGTTCATTTGGAAGGGAGAGGAAGTGGGGAAGGTATGAGTATGACTTGTGGAGGGTGATAATCTCGAAATATCCTGAAAATTGCCAAGAATGCCACAAATAAAGAGTTGAGCAGATTCTTTATCCGATCTGAAACCCAAAGCTCAGGCTAATGTCAAATACCTCTGGCAAGAGGAATGGAACTCGCAGACTGATGAAAAACTCTTCCAGGGACTTACATGATGTGAATATAAATACATTACAGCAGACTGCATGAAAACCTTGTTCAGAGATGTCCCACCTGATCTGAATTTTTAATTTCTGAAAGAAATCAACATTTTTCGTCTGATCTAGGATTTTACAGAAGGCTGATTTTAACGAAATTCCGTCGTGTTTTTGGAAAGTGTTTTAATGAGCTGTGTGTGTATGCCTTTATTATGGATGGCCCTTTGCGGTCGGTTGGACTGTAAGCCACATTCTCTCTCTCTCTCTCTCTCTCTCTCTCTCTCTGAAATCTCTTCTCTAGAAGCTGCCCTGGAGGGTTAAGGTGGAGTCGGGGGATGGGGGGTGGGTGGGGTGGGGGTAAAGATCAGATGACGAAATGGTAGGAAGGGCATCTGAAGTCACCAGATGGTTAGAACGCTCATGATAGGGCTCAGAAGTCCTCGTTGGCCGCATCTTGCCTGCAAAACGTCTTCGATTTTGGAGAGGAGCATTGCAAATATGGTTTCCAGCATGAGCACGATTGCGCAACACCATTTTTCAGTTTTACAGTTTTACAGCGGGATGAATTGTACCACTATATACTGAAGGAAACAAGATGGGTGGTCAATGAACAAGACACAAACGACTGCAAGTTTCTCTCAGGTTTGTTATTCGAAACAATTGTGGCATTATCGAAAGATTGTTTTCTCTAGCAGGAAGGGTGGAACTGAAAGCATTGCGAGCGCTGAGACAGGTTTCACACTATCAAATTATGAGGTTGACCACGTGTCAAAGAACATAGCGCCTGACAGACAAGAGTTCACACCAACATGGATTATTTTATGTCACTGATGGAGGTGGGGAAAACAGACATATGTAAAGGTCATCAACTGGCACACAAGGGACACAGACTTTGAAGAGCCGTTCTTGTCTCGGTTTAGACGCAAGAGAGAGAGAGAGAAGAAGAAGAAGAAGAAGAAGAAGAAGAAGAAGAAGAAGAAGAAGAAGAAGAAGAAGAGAGAGAGAGAGAGAGAGAGGAGAGAGAGGAGAGACAGAGACAGAGACAAGACAGAGACAGAGAGAGACAGAGAGAACCTTATGGATAACTGACGTTTAGAGAAACAGACTTTTGGAACTTGATCTATGTTTCCTTGGGGGGGGGGGGGGGGAGGAGAGAGAGAGAGAGAGAGAGAGAGAGAGAGAGAGAGAGAGAGAGAGAGAGAGAGAACCTTATGGATAACTGACGTTCAGAGAAACAGACTTTTGGACATTGATCTATGTTTCCTTGAGAGAGAAGAGAGAGAGAGAGAGAGAGAGAGAGAGAGAGAGAGAGAGAGAGAGAGAGAGAGAGAGAGAGAGAGAGAGAGAGAGAACCTTATGGATAAATGACGTTTAGTCAGACAGACTTTTGGAACTTAATCTATGTTTCCTTTGGAGAGAGAGGAGAGAGAGAGAGGAGAGAGAAGAGAGAGAGAGAGAGAGAGAGAGAGAGAGAGAGAGAGAGAGAGAGAGAACATTGTGGTGAAACGGCCTTCAGAGAAACAGACTTTTGAAATTCCATCTAGCTTTCCTCTGCGGCGCATGAGACCAGAGATCCATTATGAAAACCGAAAGGTATAGTTGTGTAAAAGAAAGTAGAGCAGAGATCCATTATGAAAACCGAAAGGTATAGTTGTGTAAAAGAAAGTAGA